>CM075676.1:13960625-15196250 GCA_037962975.1 Clitoria ternatea
TGTGGGAGCAACAGAGGATTGGGAAGATGGGCTAGTTACTGCCATGTGAGCTTGTTGAGGCTTAGGACCCAGGATACTGGATTGTCTGTATTGACCCTGATGAGAAGTCTGTGGCCTAGTCCATGGTGCTGTTGGGTAATGACAAGGTGGACTGGGCCAGGCTTGCATCCAAGGAGCCCAAGGGGAAGAAGTCCACTGTTGTCCCTGTTGAGGTGTTGGTGTCCAAGTCTGTGGCTGCTGCGGTGGAGCTTGACCGCTCCTGCCACCTCCGCGGCCCTTTCCCTTGCCTCCGGCCCTGCGTCCCCGACCACCACGAGTGGTGTTGTAGTGGTGATTGCTACGGTTGTGGGTTCGATTTTAGACTGAATTCGAACCGTGGTCACTGATGTTGTGGTTATAATCATCATTCGAGGCTAACAAGGAAGAATTGTCAGTACTATGTAATGCCTTTTTAGCCTTGGCAGTTTCTTCGAGGACAAGCATGGAACGTGCTTTGTAGAAAGGGGGAAGGGTGTCGGAATGACGAATTTGAGAACCTACACTTGCATAAGCATCAGTAAGACCCGAAACTAATTGAAGGACTAACCTTTGATTTGTGACAGGAGCGCCAACATTAGCCAATTGATCTGCAATGGACTTAAGGTGCTGACAGTAAGAGGAGGCGTCAGTAAAATCCTCCATGTTCACCCGAAAGAATTCTTGTTCTAGGTAGACGGCCCTAGAGTTTTTATTGTCGGAGAAAATATCCTTCAACCGAGTCCATGCTATTGCGGCAGAAGAGTCGGCTTCGATAATGGTATTGAGTAAATCCATTGAAATAGTACCGTATATCCATTGTAAAACCACAACATCGACCCGCTGCCATAGTTCAGGATTAGCCTGCTTGACGGAATCTGCGGCCGCTTTCTCCTTTTCCTCTGTTGGAGGAATGATGTGATCAAGTACTTGATAGGCCCTTGCATGAATTTTGAAAAGTTCTGCCCATGTAGTGTAATGGCCTTTCTCAATTTCAAGCGTGACTTTGATGAACATGTTGATGTTAGAAACTGCAAGGGCAGGATGTTGAATGGAAGTGTTTGAAGCACTAGTCATGGTGGAGGAGCAGTGTGATAGGAAGAAGATATGGTGGCTAAAAAGAAAAAACCTAACCTGATACCATAATAGAAATTGTTTTTCTCTCCGTCTATATTGTTGTAAAACAGTGCCTTATATACAAGATTATAGCCACTATGTAATTTGATTTAGGATCTATCTTAATAAATGTAGATATGATAAAATTCTACAAGAATATATGATAAAAATATTACAAGAATATTTATATATTCTAATACTTACCACACTCTCATTTTATTTCCTATAAATCACCTTCAACTCTTAAAATTTCAGACTTCATTCTCACTCTCTCTTACTCCCTTTTTCTTTTCCACCAAGAAAGTAAAAACTCTTTTCTTCTCTCCCTCCCCCTTCACGGCTGAACCATCACCACCACCACACCTCCATTATTTTTCCTCCTCCCTTCATAGCTTTACCACCAACCATACCCTCTTGCTTAGCTTATTCTTCTCCTCCTCAAAACACCATTAAAACATCATTTCTCTCTTCATCCCCCTTGCTGGCTGAGAAACCGAAGAAGCCATAAGGGTTCTCAAAACCACCACCAAAACTCCTTGATTTCCATGCATGCAACAATCCTCATCTCCTCCACCATTCCATGAAGCTTTGAAGTTCCCTCTCCCTCTTCTCTTGCTGGCCGAGACCACCACCTAGCCAAATGTGGGGTCTTGCTTCTCATTACACCAAGGAGGCACCATCCCTCACCATTTTGGAGAGTGTAACATGGCTAGGAAGCAAAGGCAGCTTCATCACCTTCCTCCCTCTCAAAATTGTGAGTTGCCATGAGGTAAATAGGGGTCTTAACTCACTAAACCTTGATCCTTGCATGCATGTGGTGGTTGATAATGAAAAGTGATGTTAATGGTGTTTACATGTTACCATGGTGCTTGATTATTTATGCATATTGGCATGGTGATGATTTTGTGATTTAAGGTTTTGCATGTTAAAGTTAGGTGATGATAAAGACGCTAATATATTGCATGTTAATGAGAAAGAAATTTAGATGAAGGGGGTACGCTGGTTTTGTTGGTGTTAATGAAAATCTTATGGTTGGCTTTTGTTATATTTAATACAAGTCATGAGTGATGTTTGAAATTGTGGGCTTGATATTAGGAAAATTAATTGATGATGCTTGTTAGTTTGGAGTGGTGGCCGAGAGCCATGTGTGCATTTTTCTAGAAATTTTCTTGCAATTTTGTGAGTTAATACATGTATATATGTATAACTAAGGAGTGTCAAATTTAGTTGTTCGGAGGAATGAGAATTTAACATTTGTCCAAGTCGTTTTCCTGTTTAGTCAAGAGGGTGTGAAGTGTGTTGAGCACATTTGAATAAATTGGAAAATCTTGGATGGGTTATTTATTAAAGTAATCGTAGGTGTGAAAGTGAAAAATAGTAACTTTTGAAACTAATAGGTATTAAAGCAATGGTATTAAAAATGAGGTTAATATGACAAGTGGAGTTTTATATGGAGTTTTATATGAATAAGTAAATTTTAGGCCTAAGAAAATTTTATGAATCAAATATAAAATAAATAAAGGTAGTATAAGTTATCTTAGGAATTTTAGAAGCAAATGTATATATATCTGACATGTTGAAATTTCAAAGGGGAGTGACTTACAAAATCTTATTTTAAGTAATAATATATTCAAATATTTAAGTGCCTAAAAATAAAAGAGTTCAGATAAGAATTAGATTGGAATTTTGAATTTTTAAAGAAGGAATAAAGGTGGATTACATACTGAATTTTTAAGTAAAAAGAGGGCTAAGTGCAAATATTGTGATAAATACTTAGATGGATATGTCTTTGGTTTTAAGGAATTTGGTGCATGAGTTGATGTGGAAAAGTAAAATTTTAGCGTGTAAATGTTCTGTGCCTATTTGCTGCCTTATCACGTGAATATAGGGAGAAGAAGGTATTTGAGGTACTAAATCAAGTGCAAGGTATTTAAATGACTAAGGATTAAGAGTAAAGTTTTAGATGCGAAAGCTGATAGTTAGGAGGAATTGCGTGTGTGGTGTATAATTGATACTGGTGTCTTGATGTTATGATAAGAAATTGAATGATAATATATTTTGAATTGTAAGAATTGATATGGTAATTGAAGATGGCAATATGTTATGCACCTGATGCTTTGCTAATATGAATGAAAGTGCATATTTGATACTAAGATGCTTGCGTTGGTGACAGGATGAAATTGAGAATGTACTGGTATTAATAGAATTTGTTGTGAATCATCAACCAATTGGTATGTGAAAGTTAGATGGGTATGTGAGTTAGCATCTATGATATATTTGGTGATTTGGTTGATCTATGTATATTGAATATAAGGTGTGGGGAGACGTCAACAATGACGTGACTCCCATTGTGTGGAAGGACAAGTAGAGATAGGACATCACCTTTTACATTTTGTTTAGTTCGATTAACAGATTGTCAAAGAGGCAATGCAAGAAAAAGGAAAAGACAAACTACCTATGATTCTGGATGAGCAGCTTGTTGAGTTAGGTCCTCGCTTTATGAAGCCACCTCCATTTGAGAAAGATGTGAAAGTCATTGAGAGTATAGTCCAGTGTTATGGCAAGCCTCCTCGCCTTTGGGATTTTGCCTTCTTTTAGTAATCCATGGAAGAAACTGTTCACCAGGATCCGAGTGGATTCCATCCCCTCCCTGAGCCAGAACCCATTAGGGTGGAACCATCAGCAGTTCACTCACCTACTCCAGAGTTCATTACCGCCTCGAAGTACGATCCGGCAGAGGAAAATACACCTAAAGAGGAATCATTAAAATCAGACGAGGATTCCTTTGAAGATTAGCCCATGGAGCCCTTACAATGAGGACACGGGCAAAGAGACTTTTTTTGGCTAAAATAATTTTTTTGTTTCTTTTATGTATTTTTTCATTATTTTAGATTAAGGTTAGAAAACCTTTTAAGTTATAGGTTTGGATCTTACATGACTATCTTTGCTTTGTATATCTTTTTGGGCCTTGTATTTTGGCCATATTTCTTAGTTTTATTTAGTTTTAGTGCTTTTGGCCTTATGAGAGAATGAAGCTCATTAAGTTAAGTGGTGTGCCCCCTTTTAGCCTATATAAGATATGCTCTCCTTTATATTACTGACACCTTGAATTTAGAGAATACATTTGAGTATTTGTGAAGTGAATTGAATTTTCTTCTTTCATTTTAGCTAGGGTTTCTTAAACCTTAGTAAGCTCTTATCCTAGGGTTTCTCCCCTAGGTGGTGAGATTGAGGCTTATCCTCTTTAGATGACGCCTCCCCCTTTCTTTTTTCTTCATAATCCTAGTTTTGTCTTCCACTTTCCATAATCTTTTCCTTTCTTTCCCACTTTCCCTTATTTTTCCCAAAACCCTAATCCTAATTTTCATTGTTTCCACATTACTTTCACTTGTCATCTTTTGAAAAAAGAAAGAAAAATACATCTTAAGAGAAAGAAGAAGAACTAGATCCAGTTCCTACATCACCTTAGACGAAAGTGAGGAAGAAGATGACGATTGACTACCATCCCTTTGAGCCATGAGTGGAGACTCCTTAGTGAGAATAGAATCAAAGGTTAAACAGGTGGTAACTATAGATTAGATCTTAGTTGGATTGTCGTTTGGGCAGTCTGGTTGTTTTTTTGTATTAGATAATCAAATTGTATTTTGTTATATTTTGGGGGTTGTCTTTTTGTATTAGATAATCAAATTGTATTTTGTTATATTTTGGGAGCCTGCGTGCCCCTCGCTTCGAGTATATAACTTTAATCAATTACACTCTTAATAAGTTATAATTAACAGTTTTATTAACACTCAAACTATTGAATTATAACTACATAGACTTAATTATGTATTGGGTATTTGAAAAAAAAATTCAGTTTTGTTAAAAGTCTTTATAAAATTTTTTATAAGGTTTTAGTTCCTATAAAATTATAAGTGTTTCCATTAATGTCTTTTGTTAATTGTTGATATGCCAAACGAAGAAGCCACACCAGCCAAGTCGTATCCTGTTATTAACAAACTAATATTCTAGTATACATTATTTAAGGCTTAATTAGGTATTTGTTTTCTAAAACGTTTTTTAAATGTTGTCGAAAGTCCTTGTAAATTCTTTCGTAAAATTTTAGTTCTTATAAAATTATAAGTGTTTGACATATGGAGAAACCATATAAGTTAAGTCATGTGTCCTGTTATTGATAAATCATTATCCTAATAGACATTATTTAATATCCATTAAAAAATTTATTCTTAAGTAATTGAATCAGCTGAGGGGGAAGTAATTTAAAAAAAAACATATAAGACAACCTCTTAGAATGAAATTGATTTAATTAATTAAGGATAAATTTGTTTAATGAATGGTAAATAATCTTTACTAAAATAATAATCTGTCAATAACAAGACATGTGGCTTGACTTATGTAACTTCTTTGTCTGCCACATCAGTAATTAACAAAAGACACTAATGATAGAGACCTATGACAAACACTTACAATTTTATAATGACTAAAACTTTTCAAAAAAAATTATAGAAACTTTTAACAAAACTAAAAAGCTTTTTAGAGACCAAATACATAATTAAGCCAACTATATATGACCCATATTTTCCTTGTCAAGTTTTGTTAAAATTAAAACAATAGAATAGCTCATATAAACTTCCTTTACTGTATAACAAACAAAAATAGTTCTTATTTATTACTTTAGTTTTTTCTTCACATGGATAACATACTAAATGATTTTAGATTTGTCGAAGATTTTATAGATGTGAGCTTTATTGAATCAAACTCTTGCATTTTAAATTCAATGATGAATTTTGAGGGAAAAAAGTCATTCAATAAAATATTATTAAACAATATAACAATTACATATGTATAATTTCATCCCTCCTAGCACACGCCAATAAATGTATTTTTGGTGTAATCCAAATGATTACTGGTTTCAACCATGATCTTCATCCCTTGGCTTTAATTTGATGAATCAAATACTTGAGAAATAAAATGGGCTTGAGGAATCAAATATTTGAAGAATCAAACATTGTTGATGATGCATTGGCTAAGCACGAGATCACTTTGGCTTCCAAGAGACTTTTTGATTTTGTTCCTAGTTTTATTTCTTCTCATTTGTTAGGAGACCAAATGGATGTGTTTTTTTGGTAGGATATAATTATTGTATTTTTGGTTTTTTTGTTTTGTTTTTGGTTTTTTAAACCCCTTTCTTTCATTAAAAAAAACATTACTCATCTAAACTTCCAATACTAAACGAAAATAGTCCTTATTTATTATGTTAGTTTTTTTTTCCGCATGAATGAGATATTAAATGATTTTATAATTGTTAAAGATTTACAAACATGAGCTATATAATATAAACTTTGAATCAAATTGATATGAATTTTTAAATTCAATGATAAATTTTGTAGAAGAAACTTCATTCAATAAAATATTATTAAACAATATAACAATAGATTAAAAGTAATTACATATGTATAATTTCATCCCTCCTATATACACACGCACCAATAAATCTATGTTTATAATATTTGGTTTGTTTGTTAGTTAGTATTTAGTAGGGTATACATTTGTTGTGGTAAATTTATTGGAGAGTAGTGGACATGTCTTGTTGGAGAACAATCGAAGGGCTAGATATTAGGATTCTATTTTGACAATGGGTGAGAGAATGCCCTTGGAAGAAAAAAAATAGTTTTGGTGTAGAAAGAGAAGCCTAAAAAAGAGGTGAAAAATATGAGAGGACGCATGCTGCGGTTTTTTTACCCACAAAGAAATACACGTAGCATTTTCGGAGTGTCAATCACCTATGGCAAGCTACATAACTCGTACAAGATCCACCAGTACCTTCCAAATAAGCAAAACGGCACAAAGATTTTCATGGTTGAGAGATAAGCAAAAAAAAAATCTCCCGGGAAATCTGAGAAGATATTATTATTTTACCACTACCTTTTCGGATAAAATGACGATCACAATATGCAAAAAAAATAGTTTCAGATTAAGGAGGAGGTTGCTCTATATATGTTAATGCCCCGACACAAAGAATAGGATTAGAAAGTAAGGAAGGGACGATAATAGAAGAGAATGGAACAGTCTTGTGCGCTTTGTGAGAAGAGGGCGATGATGCTCTGTGATTCAGACCAGGCTAAGTTATGCTGGGACTGCGATGAGAAAGTTCACGCTGCAAATTTCTTGGTGGCTAAGCATTCCAGGGTCCTTCTTTGCCGTTTGTGCCACTCTCCCACTCCCTGGAAGGCTTCAGGCACTAAACTCACACCCACTGTGTCGTTTTGTCACCGTTGTGTCGCAGATCAACGTCATAACTGTCACCAACATCAGGATTATATGGATGACAATGATGACTACGACGGAGGATTTAGTTCTGTTTATGTTTATGATGATGATAATGATAATGATGACAGCGATAATAATAACGATGATAGTGGTAGAAAAGAACAAGACTTTGAAGAGGATGAAGAAAGAGAGAACCAAGTGGTACTTCCAACGACCTCTACTTCTGCTTCCTCACCTCCTTGTAGATCTGGTTTAGCGTTGAAGCGGTTGCGAAATGACTCATTTTCCGTCGATTCTCATGTAAGTTTCTATTTCTTTTCCTTTTTTGATCTTTTTCTTAAATTTTTGCCAGCGTGATAATTTTAACATTA
The DNA here is from genome assembly GCA_037962975.1 of Clitoria ternatea. Taxonomy (NCBI): domain Eukaryota; kingdom Viridiplantae; phylum Streptophyta; class Magnoliopsida; order Fabales; family Fabaceae; genus Clitoria; species Clitoria ternatea. The sequence goes on from CM075676.1 coordinate 13,968,398, forward strand.
ATTCAAGTTCATTCAACTAATTCCAATTTAGGGGAATTAATTTCAATCGGCACAATGCGCGTCTGCATGATCATGTGATCTTGCCCCGAAAATTGACCCAAAGTTTCTATTTTTTTCTTTTAATTATGTTTGTGCATTTATGTAAGTTTTGTTTTTTTCTTTCCCGGTATATTTGAAAATTGATTAATGGGTTTTTATTTTTATTTTTTGTTGGGTACAGGAAGAGACAGCATGTTCTTCTTCGGAGATGCTTGGTGAAGAATTGCCTAGTGGTGACGAATCAACCTCTACGAGCGTCTTCTGGCAATTGAAGAAGCATCGAATTGATCAGCGGAATTATTGATTGTGGTTGTCAAAAGGGTAGTGAAGATTTGTGTAGATCAACTCTACTTGATTGAAAATCTGAACTGTTGATGATGATGTAATCACTGATATGCTAAGTGCTAACACTAAACTCAATTAGTTGGCCACCTTCAATTTCCTGTAGATTCAAGTTTCCATTCTCCCCTTCAATTTTGGGTGAGTTGGATAAATTTATTAACGAGTATTTATGAGAGAGAGAAATAGGAACATAAAAAAAAATCAGAATAAGTTAAAATTTTAGTCATGCATTTCAGTTTTATGAATTTCTTCGTCTAGTTTTAGAGCATAGGTTAATTTTAACTTAAGAGAGAAGTTTAATTTATTTGACCTCTTAGTTACTTTTTCCCCCTTAGAGTCCCCGTTCCTATTGATAATAACCATGTAGTTCACATTTCATTGTACCTTTTCAAAATGTATGTGAAGGATGTATATATTCCAAATTCTATTTTCAGTTGATCTTCTTCCTATCTCTCAAGTCTTAACCTTCTACAGTAGAAGGTTAATTACCTTTCTTTATTTCTTGCTTGTCCTTTAATTTGTCTTCTTGACTTGCCGTGCGTGCAGAATGTAATTTTTGGTCGTTCCACTCCTTCATATTTTGACAATATATATTGTTGTTGCTCACTTGTATACGTTGAGTGGTGGAGTAACTACTGAAAAGAAAGTAGCAATTATCTTCTAGTTTCTAAAGGCATATTTAGTTTAAGTGTTCTTTCTAGCAAGAGAATGAGGATGATAATGGAGATAAAATTTTGTATGGGCCACATAAAGAAAGTCTAGAAGATCAAACCGAAAGAGAAAGAATAAGAATGAATGAACATTTCTTCTTTAACTTGCTAAGAGTGAAGAACATGGAACATATACAAAACAGAGTAGGAGTAACCACAAGCTAGGCAAGGCTACACTCTAACAAAACTCATTTGAAACTAACTAATCTTACAATCAAATAGTTAATCAATTAAGCTTTAATATTGCCCTCAAGCTGAAAGGTGATACATATTCACCAAATTCAACTTGTCAATGGCCAAAGAGAAATTCAAGGAGGCTAAGGCTTGTTGTAGATATTTGCAAGCTGATTAGAAGAAGAGATGGGACGCAACTTGAAAACTCCCTTAGCAATTTTCTCTCGAATGAAATGGCAATCTATTTTTAAATGCTTGGTCGTTCATGGAGCATAGGATTTGTAGCTAGATGACGAGCACTCTCATTGTCATAGAAAAATGTTGTTGGCTTCTCACAACAAATATCCAAATTTTCCAGCAAGTAAGTGAGCCATATTAATTCAGTAGCTACATTACCTAAGGCCCTGTACTCAGCCTCTGTTTGAAGACCTTGCCACCATGTTCTGTTTCTTCGATTTCTAGCAAACTAGTGAGTTTCTCAATTAAAAACAATGTCCACTTACTGACTTCCGTATGTCCAAACATCTGCCCCAACTAAATCATAAAAGCCAAATATTTAGTTTTGGGTGAAGCTTTTACAAGGCCACCCAAGCCAATTTCAAATTTAAGGAGAGGGTATTTAATCTCTATCTCCTTTGTATTTTGGACCTTGAATATTCATTTGAAAGAATTTTAGTGAGTGAGTTTCTCTCTCTAGTTTCCCAAAATGCTTAGCACTTTCCCAAATACCTTATCCTTTATCTCCTCCTCCAAGGAGTGGCGCAAGTTTAATCTCCAACATCCCTAACCACCTTTAACAACCTTACAACAACCCTTAACCACCTCTCAACCTCCTTAACCTCTTAAACTTCCAACTCCCTCCAATTCTTTTCACCTTTATCCCTTAGCATAGTTTTAGCCACCTACCTTCCACCACCCTAATAGTCCATAATTCAAGAATTGTAAAAGAACTTAAAGAGCTTAGAAGGAAGAAGCTAGATCCAACCTCGTTTCCATGTAGGCTTGCTTACATCAGCTACGTACATGTTTTCCTCAACTCAACCTTGAGGACAAGGCCATGGTCCAAGGGGTGCATATTTGTAACCTTTAACGTTAAGGAATAAAAGCATGTTTGGTATCTAGTTGACGAAATAGAATTATGAAAATAAAAAAATCTAATGGTTAATATTGATCATTCACATTATTTGAGATAATCATAACTTCGTTGAATCAACGAATTTTTTTTCGCTGATCAAACCTCAGTTTGGTTGACTGACCCCTAAATCTCTAGAAATAATAAGTTCTATTGAGAAAAAATACAATAATTTCATAAAAATAAAAAATGTAGTTAATATATATTTTAAATAAAAGTTATATCACCTTGAATAACTTAAATTTAACCTAGAGAATGAATTTAACAAAATCTTTTAATATATTCTAAAATATTCTTAATCAAATTTACTATGACATTTTACTGTTCTTCAAATTTATTTGCTTAAGACCTTTAAGTAAAAAATTTACTCCTTAAATCCATATATAAAAATATTTTATAAATCATAGAAAACAAAGCTAAGAAACAACATAAAAACAAAAAATCTATCATCTCAAATTAATTTTTCAAATAAATCATTATTCAAATCTCTCCTCTTCTTTATGTTTTATTTCAAATCAGTCACTATTTATTTTAAAATCAAATTAATATTTCATAAATTTATTTTAAAATTAAATCACTATTTAAGTCTCTTGCTTCAAATCAGTCCCATAACTTATATTGCTTCAAATAAACTTCTGAAGTCTTCTAACCATTCCAAATAATCTTCTTCAGTCACTTTTTAATTAACACCGTAAAGTTCACCAAAAAAAAAAAATAACACCGTTAAGAGAAAGCTGAAGTGGCACACCCACCTTACATGTTGGACCATCACATTATTTAATGGATAATGCATCATTTTATACTGTAAAAGGGGTAATTGTTGGATTGTTAGTTGATGTCTATTTTCCTATTTATAACTTGTGTCCTTTTACTTTCTTCGCGTGTCACTAGTCAGTAATGTGAAGGGGATTTCTGAATTTATCTTTTCAGTAAAATACACATTAAAAAAGTTAAACTCCCAAATACAATGAGGTAAAGGCTTCTAATAAGCTTTCCCCGTCCCCGTCCCCCCCCTCGCCCTCTCTCCAAAACCCAATTCCCAAACTATCCCTTAAAGCGTTTGGAACATAAGGACCAATTGTAAACCCTTGAATATTACAATTTATTTGCATTTATTTTCGTTTTGGAGATACGGTTTGGATTAGTTGTATCTGGGCGGGTTTAAAGTTCTTATTTTTGTTTGTTTAGGGTATGCGGTGAAGATTTTGGAGATGGCTTTAAGGATAAAAGGGTATGAAACAAATATTGGATTCGAAATAGTTGAAATTAGCTTGACCCCAAAAAAAAAAGTTGAAATTAGCTGTCATTATATAATGGAGAGTTGGAGGTTGAAATGTGAAAATGGATCAATTAAGCAAGGACTTAATATCTTAACGCAGAGACATTATGAAACAAGATACTGAAAATTTTCCATTTACAGATAGAAAAATTATATTAAAAAAATCCAATTCGTTAACTGTGTCAAGGATTAATAACCACCATTCACTGGATTATAGTTATTATCAACATTATTTACCAGAGTTCATGTGTGTTTGAACAAGGGGTAACGTATTGAAACTTGACATGCCCGAAATAGTAGTAGTTTCACCATCATAACTCTAGAATTATCCAATAGCTAAATAAGTGCTCATCATGATAACCGATCTCCCACATACAGTATGGGAAAATAACCCTCAAAACGGTCACAGGTATACTTGCTACATGAAAGATATATACCACACTTCGGAACCAAAAACAATCTTCCAACAGCCTAAAAGAACTGACATCAGACATCATATCAAGGAAATACAAAATCATCCACAATCTTTCCACAGTTCATATGCAGGAAATGCTCTAAATACACAACCTGACAGGAAGAGAAAGAGAGCACTCTATAACCATTTCCACCAATCCCTTTGGATCAGAAACATTCTGTAATCCGGAGAGAAAAAAAAAACACAAGGGAAAAAAATTAAGATGAATGACATCATTCATGATATTTCATAGGAAAGCTCGAATAAGAAATAGCACAAATTGTTGCATCTCATATACTATAGCTAATCGTCAGCAAGCACAAGGGGGACCAACCACCCAAACCAAAACAATAAAGAGCAGATAAAGGGCGAGACCCCATCCAGTTGGAAAAATAAAACAAATCCTTATTAACATTTACATGCATGAAGTAGGGACTAAAAGGATGAAATAACACACCTGCAGAGACAGGGTTAAAGTGATGAGTTGGCTCCAGCTAATCCTCTGCCCCAAACCAACCAACAAATAATAAGTCAATTGTTGATTTACACAACTAGCATAAGCATATAAATGATGTATAAAACCAAAAGATCAGCAATGCCAATATGTAGAAATCAAGTGCAGCTGGAATACATACATCACATGGATCTGTTAGAAGAATCCAAAATAAGCTAAGCATAAATGATGTTTGGGCGGAGACAAATTAATTAAATCGACATTCAATCAGAGCAACACATCAAATATTCACATTAACAGAATGCCATCCAGTAATCCAGTTAACATCAATCCAGGAAATGCTCATGTAAAGACCTAGTCCAACCAATTTGCAAATGATTGGAATGCATTTACAATCGTCAATAAATGACAAACCAAATCACAATCTCTAGAAATAAAACACATCCAAATTGGTTCTTGAATCAATGTGGACCAACTCTAAAAGATTGAAGAAAGAACTTCAATGATCTGAGAAATCTAACATCAAAAGTCATCATCCACCAATATACCAAACCAAAACCCTTCTACTTCTACTTTTTTTGCTTTCCAAGGGAATGGAAGCTAAAAATCCAACACTCATTATTCTCTCCCAATCAACCTTTACAAGTTTAACTAAGCCCAAGTGATCCAGTCAAAACCAAAACCTACACCTAATTTTAGAGGCACTCGTACTCTATTCAACAAAATTAGTAAAATATCAATCATATCTTTAACATGGCATTCATCTTCATGAAACAGCAGATTCATATTAAACTACATTAGACATCAATGCATAATCCGAATCCCTCATACGTTGAAGTTCATTCAACAAATAACATTAAACCACATTCAATTCTTCGATCAACAACAATCCAAAAATAGAAAGGAAACTTTGCAACCATTACAAGCCCAATCCGTCACCTTTCTTATGCGGCACAGGCTGGATCACCGCCTCGCCCTCGTCGCTCTCCTTCACGGCCACCACGGCCTCGGCGGGGACAGCGTCCTTATCATCAGGATAGCGGACAACAACGACGGGGCAGACGCAGTGATGAACGCAATAGTCACTAACGCTGCCGAGACGGCCGTCGCTGCCGCGGCGGACAGCGCCAAAGCCGCGGCTCCCCATGATAACTGCACTAAGGCCGAGACGCTCGACCTCCAAACAGAGCCTTTCCTTCATGTCATGGTCCTTAACGATGTGGATCTTGTACGGAATCTGAGCCTCGCGTAAGGGCTTCGCGATATCGGCTGATTTGGACGCCGTGAACGCGTCGAAATCGTCCTCCAGCTTCCGCTTGCTGTGGTGGTCGTTGTTGCCGCTGTTGGCGTTAACGTTGACGGCGCTAACGGCTTCCTCGTCAGAGTTAGGGTCGGTGTTGATGGAGAGGTCGATGGAGCCCCAGTCGGCGCCGAAGAGGACGTTGGTAGGGCTGACGTGGAGGAGGATCACGGCATCGCCGGGACGGATGTAGTGCTGCACGGCCCAGCGTACCGCGTATGCGCTCTCGTCGGAGAGGTCGACGGCGACGCCAATTTTGCGACGGGCGCCGGCGGTTGGAGTGGGGGTTGCAGCGGAAGGGTGACGGGGGGAGGAAGGGTGGTGGATTTTGATTTGCGGTAGCTGTGGGTCAGAATCCAGGGCGGCTGGGTTCTGGTATGGCTGCATTTTTGTGTTTTTTGGGGTTCGGAGAGAGAAAATGTGAGGGAGAAGCGAGGTTTCTAGAGAGATGCTTTTGTTTTTCTTACTCACTAATAAGTAGGGAACTGCGAGAACGAAGGATTGGGGAAAGTCAGGCCATCAGGTTACTGTGCTAAATAAATTGCTATAAGTTGGGCTATGATCCTATTGACCTATGCTTTCATTGCTTTCGACACCATTCTTATTTTCTCTATACACCGTTCCTTTGTTTAGCGGAAATTATGATATTTATCCACTTAACTAGCGAATTAGGATTCGCAAATTATTTTTATACCTAGTATAAAAATTATTTTTTAAAATCAATCTTAAAAATAACTTATATAAAATTATTATAATAAACATCATATTTTAAACTAATTATTTTTAAAATTAATGTATTTTTACTTTGGTTTTAAAAATAATCGGTGTAAAGAGTGTCTTAACTCACCTTAGATTAGTAAAGGATTTTAGGCTTAAGTAAGTATTTACCCATTTAAACATACAAATTCTTCATGTTTTAAGTTCTTTGATAATTCAACTTATTGGAGAATAACTTTTATCAAACAAAGGTAAGTTTTTTTAACTTTAATTTTCGATAAAAAAAGATATTACCTTTGTTCTTTAACTTGAATATACACAGTAAATAACAATCTCACACTTTTAAAAAACTAGTTAATGTCAATGATTTCATCTAAAAATATGTTTTTACTATATTATCATTCATTGAAACTAGGGATGTCAACCGGACAGGGTGTAACACCCTTAATTTTTAGGGCAAACCTCGAGAGCCCTAAACCTTTTTCCATGTGTCTTATTGTGTGTTTTATGGAAAATATAGGCTTCGCTAGTCTTGTATCTTAGATTTTGTGTGTGGTAAAGATAAATTAAGACTCTCTAGACTAAGGTAACCCTATAAGGAAGTTATTTGAGGTACAATTACGTAGATGCCACTAAGCAAGAGGAATTTTATCAGAAATGTGAATCCAACGTCTGATCGCTTTTGTCTCAGGTCAGCAACTTCTGCCTTGAGTCTAGAACCAAATTCTAAAACCCTGAATCATTTTTGGACCAAAATATTTTTACAAAACTCATTATATTGATTAAATTTGTTAGTCAATAAATTATTTGAACTTAATTCTACTTTTTAACGATTGTCGTCAGAAAATTTGTAAATCTCGATGTTTGTATTCTTTTCTGTCAATTGAACCCGAAACTTCTAAATTCTGTACTGAGAGACCCATGACCCATAATTATCATCCTATAATCCATTCCATTCAAGTTCTACATTCCAAATAACTAGTCTCACATTATTTGAAAACATGACCTAACGTTTTGACCTCATTGAGTCTTATTTTTCCATCACCACATTTCACCTCACACGACCTTAACCCACCACCACAACACCTTACCACCTCCACGTCACCTCACCCCACTCACGTATCTCCACTTTTCTTCTTGTCATGACACCTATGCCACTCCATCACTTCAATTTATTTCTCCTAAGCCATTTTTATTTCACGCCACCATAATAACACTTAACACTTCATTCTCTTCATTTTCAACACACCACTGAAACAATCACAATCCCACCAAGTCTCTCATTCTCTTGTGCCTCTCGCTAACTTTTCTATTTACTTTGTCTATTTTTCCAACCTGAGCCATCATCTACCACCACAAACCATTTTATGTCCACTATCAAGGAAATACCACCACCTTGTTTCCCCTTAAGCTAAAACCTTCCACCATCATTTCTCCTTTAAACTCCATTATCGTTTCTCCTTTAAACTTCACCATCATTCTCTTTGTGTCACCATTGTCTCTTCTACTAAGCTTGATCTCATTTTGGAGCCCTAGAGCCATGCATGCAAAGGTTTGACTCAAGAACCTTCTTCACTTATTTCCTTGCACCCGAGGCCACCACCAACTCACAACCACCTCCGTCCAAGCCATGCATGTCATGATCAAGGCCTAGAAATGCCATGCACATAGGTTAAAAGGTAAGAATCCATGCCTTTCATTTCTTTGGTCTTGGCCAAGAGCTTCAATGGCCACATTCCTTTTGTTTCCATTATTTCCTCTCTTGTTTTCCGCTCACAATTGCATGCATATTGTATTCTCCATCTTGCATGTAATCTAGAAGGCCAAAGTTACCATTTTTCCACCATTTTGAGCCACAACCACCACCATTCAAGAAGCCTCCTCCTTCTATTTTAGTTTCAGCATCTTGAAGCAATTTTTGGAGCCAAGTTAAAAGGCTAGAACTTGAGGGAAAATGAGTCCAAGGTGTTGCCCAAGAGACTTGTGAGGAAACCCTAAGTAAGGGGAGTCTTTATAATCTTGGTTGGAATTTTTGACATGTAAGGGCGTGGGAACCTCCCTTGGGTTCCCATCCCCAAAACCATGGTAAAAATATGCATACATGCAAAATATAGGGGTAAAAAAATGGTTTAGAATTGAAAAAGAAAAATTTTTGTGGAAAGTTTTGCATGGAAAGATTTTAAGAAAAACCTTAAATTTACTACTATGGGTTTCACTACTAAAAAACCCTCTGACAACTACTACAAATTAGCGACCGAAAGATGTCATCGCTACTAAGTAACCGAATTAATGACAGAGTATGGAAAAGGGACCTCCGAAAGGAAGTTTGCTACCAAATTAGCGACCATCAAGACTCCCATCGCTAAATATGCAACAGTCTGTCGCCAACCCCGTCGCTAAACATAGGCCGTCACAACAACAGTCACTATATTCACCGCCTTCCAATTTTCATGCTTTCCCTCCAAATTTTTATGTTGGTACCCAAGATAGCGACGGATAAATGTGGCCGCTATGTGCAGTAAAAAGTAGCGACGAACTTTGGTCCGTGATTACATAGCGACAGTCATCTGAATCCGTCACCCCAAAATAAATTAGAGATTTATTTCAAACTATTCTAATTTTCGGTTACTAAAAACCTAAACACATCTGGTCTTTTATGCCCTAAGTTATCTTTTTTGGCCACCATTTTTCGGCACCACCGTATCATGCCACCTCACTCCCTTAGGTGTCATGCCACCCTCTATCCTTTTTCCCTATAAATCCATTACTTCACCACCATAATCCCATTCTTTCTCCTTTGTCCATTCATAGCAACACTCCCTCTTTTTCTCTTCTCTCAATTCTGAAACAACCACGCCACCTTCCAACCACCACACCGGCCACCACAAGCTCCTATCCTCCTCCTCCTAGCCTCCTCAACCACCATAATCCACCAAGGCAGCACCCTCTTTAATCTTCAACTTCAATTTCACCTCCATCTCCTCCCTCCTAACCATGGCCTTCATCACTCCCACCACCCAAAATTGCCACGTACCACCACCACACAACCACCAAGGCAGCTACCATGAAGGCTGCCACCACCTCCGTGAGTCACCACATTACCTCATTCTTTGATCCGCAGCCACCGCCCTTTGATCGTAAATGTTTCTTTGACTTTCCTTCCTGATTCTTTGTCGGATTCCATCCTCGAGCTTAATCTTACTCCTCTCTCCATGCATGTAACTACGACAGCATCACCTCCTTCCGTCAGACTTTACATGTAAGCTTTGGTATGCCTGGGCCACGATCGGGAGCGATCAAGAAGAAGAAAATGACGATCGAAGCACTAAAACACCCTCCTTTTCCAGGCAGCAACTCGGTAATAAGGTAAATGAGGGATTCTTCCACTTAAACTTATTTTTGTTAGTTTCAAATTCTATCTGTGACTTTCCTTAACCCTCCAGTGAAGTTTCATAAATTTTAAAGTTTTATACCGATAGTTTTAGGAGTTTATGCCATCTTCAGCAAGCCCCATAGTCAGGAGCGACTAAGAAATGAGACGATCCCTGGCATTAAGGACAAAGGTGGGCTATTGGAAGGACCCTACCAATGATGAGTATAACAAAAGATAAAAGATTGTGCATTAAGCATGCATCATGTTCATATAGTTTTGGCAAAAGGTCATGATGAAGACTAGAGCATACAGTGAGGGGTACGCTGGAGAACAATCGCGTCTGGTCCATGAGAAGGGCCTAGGGAGTATAACTAGGTTGGAACCCTAATGGCCCTAGAGTCACACCTAGAGATGAGTATATCAATGTAAGCCTAGTGTACTTTTACAAGGACGGAGTGTTATTATGGCCATGGAGAACCAAGTCTCGTTAATGAATGGCCACGAATGGTGGTTGAGAAGGATCCTTGATGATTGAGGACATGTGTGTCCTGGTTACCCTGTGTTGTGGAGGACTTGGTGGGCTCTGGTCACTCTAGTATGGAAATATTGTGCCTAGTGTTAGACTAAGTAGGACAGTTCTGATGATTGTGATGATAAGATTTTGGGCCCGCATGCATTGCATTCACAATCGTAAAGGAAGAATAAATAATGGAACACCTGCATACATGCACAACAGTATGTTTGATTGATTTCTAATGTGATGCGTGATATATGTGTGATAGTATTGATGAGATGGGAAACATAAGGCTGAAGAGTAATGAGTACATGATTCCCCTTGAGACGAACTAGCTATAGATGAGAGGTGAGGTAACACTAAGTGAGGTGAGTCAGGTCAGGGACGACGTTATGTGAGGATAATGAATAGTGAATGGTGTAAGACTGAGGCCCGATTCTCAGACATAGTCTGGATTATGACCTGTGTGCTGGTTAGGAGAAATGTCAAAAATGACAATTCTTCATTGTTTATGAGTGATGGGACATTCCACACCCTTTACAGTTATACTTTTTCAGATCAAACAAGAAACCCCGCTTAAAGGATAAGGTTCACTAGATAAGGCTACCCGCTCCAAACAAAGAGGAAGAAACCACGACAAGATGGAAAACAACACAAAATAGTGTCATCAGTGGGGATTGTGTCCCTCGTGTGTTATGGGAGCCTACGTGCTCTTGATGTTTGAAGTATGTAATGTTTCTTGATGACCATGTATTATATAACAATGAGGTATATAATATTTCTGTTCCACCAAGTTTTCATGTACAAAAAAAAACTTCCATATTTTTCTAAAACTTGTAACCTCTTAGTTAAATAGGATGATCTAGCAGAAGGGATTGTCTCAGTTAACCGAGGGTGTTACACTAACCCACATAGGTCAGGGTTAAATAGAGTTCTGCCAACCCTTTTAATACCTCTAGTTAAATCAACCACCTTTTAAAGGATAAAACAAACCAAATTCACACCTATATTGAAATTCTGAGGATAAAAGTTAATTATCATAATTTTGTCAAAAAATGTTAACAAAATCGTAATCTTCTATTATTCTTATTATGTTGAAAGTTATAACATCCCTCGGTAAACTAGGACAATTCCTTCCACTAAATTATTCTACTTAGCTAAGGCGCCATGAGTTTGTAAAAAGTGTGAAAGTTTTGTCTGTTTTTTAATACAAGAAAACAATAGTTGATCAAGAATTTCAATGAATCATTTTATACATACCATGGTCACAACAGCATTACATACTCTAAACAACGGAGTACAGAAACTCTCATAAAATATAAACATAATTTATCCTAAGACTATTCTTGTTGAGGGTCGAGCTCGCTCTTCCAGGTCGCCTACTGTAATACTCATCCCTACTATTCTTGCAATGGTTTTCCAAGAACATCAAGTTTCCGCTTCACAACTCTGTCGATGATCTTTTCTTCTAATTTGTCTCTGAGTAGCCTAGAGTACATATATAGATATACATGATAGAAACCATAAAACAAGAGAAGTGAGTTTATCTCACTCCAGTCTTGTTAAAAAACATGCAAAAGTGCACCGTTATGCTTGACGGATTTCACACACAATCAAACCATCAAACAAGTTTTACCTACCACAGATTCATACCACTCTTACTCAACAACCATTATCATGCAACCTACTAATTAATTATAGTTCCATATCAATAACTTACTACCTAGACTTTCTTAATACCAGTTACATAATCATCCTTTATTATCCTTAACCTACAATGTAACATCCCTGATATTTTAGTAAAATTTTGAGTATCAAAAAAATATTAATAATTATTTTAAGGATTTAATTGATATTTTTTTATGAAGTATTAGGCAATTATAAATAATTAACTAGTGTGGAAAGTAAATAAAATTCATTTGATTGATTAATTACCAAAAAGGGTTAAATGAGGTGAAATGAGAAGGAGGTGAAAGTTTAATTAAAACTTTAAAAGAAAATATAAAAGGAATGGGGAAAGGACAGTTTTGCCCTTGGGCTTTAAATAATAAAACCCATCTTATTCCTCATTCATTCACTTTCACACGAGCCCACGTCTGCTTCTTCTTTCTCCTTCTGATTCTTCTTCTTCTTCTCCTCACCACTGCTGAGCTGCATGCCCCAGAGGAAGGTCCATTTCGCATCAAAACTTTGAGATAACTACATTTCTGTGATCGTGGTTTCAAGGTAGCAGAACGAACACCAGAGGACTGATTGACGAAGCCGGTATTGGATCCAGAGGTGGAACCGTGAACCCAGCGCTTACAGGACGTAATCGGCACCAAGAGCAGATCGTTGAAGCTTGGAATAGAGGTAAGGGGGTGTTCGGGTTATAATCAATTAGAATAGGTAAATATTTTGGTTCCGGGTCGTCGAACCAGTTATGAACACAGTAAGAGATTGCTGAATGATAGTTGTGTGTGGATGAATACATGTATGAATATGGACACCGATCAATTTAGGATCGGGTGTGTGGTTTAAGATGATTATGAGTTTGAAATACTTGATGATTGTGATAATCGGTGTATAGTGGCAATGTGAGGCTGGACTTGACAAGCAGGTCGTCCGTTTAATGAGAAATGTGAATTGTATATGTATGAAAAGTATTTGCTATGTATGAGGACGTTATATTAATGGGCTTGACAAGTCAGTCGCCCTACGTTGTGAGCACAAGTCAGTTTCTGACAGTTGCAAATGATGATCGTAATGATATGCCTATGTTTATATAATGGAATATGTGATTATGTGGTAGAGGACGACCGACGGTATGTGTTACCTTCATTTTTGGCTTCCGTGGTCAAGTCGGACCTAGTTAAGCTACCCAGAGGTCTATGACTCAGTGGTTGAGGGGGAGCCAAGTCGGGCTCGGTGAACCAAGTCGGGTTCACGGGGTGTCAAGTCGGACCCCCAGCTGAAGGTCGATCCTTTTAGTATCCGAATACTAGGCGTCAATTTTGTCTGAGAGTCAGTGGTGACAATTGATGAATTATTAGTTGAGATGTGTATGTGATTAATTATATTTGCCGAGTGCAATTTGATATATTTGTTGAGTATGATTTGATATATTTGTCGAGTGTAATTTGATATATTTACCGAGTAAGATTTGCTATATTTGTCGAGTAAGAATTGCTATATTGCTGAGTGAGATTTGCTATGCTTGCCGAGTAAGATTTGCCATATTTGCCAAGTGAGAATTGCTATATTTGTTGAGTGAGATTTGCTATATTTGTCGAGTGAGAATTGCTATATTGCTGAGTGAGATTTGCTATATTTACCGAGTAAGATTTGCTATATTTGCTGAGTGAGAATTGCTATATTTGTCGAGTGAGAATTGCTATATTGCTGAGTGAGATTTGTTATGCTTACCGAGTAAGATTTGCTATATTTGTGGAGTGAGAATTGTTATATTGCTGAGTAAGATTTGCTATGCTTGCCGAGTAAGATTTGCCATATTTACCGAGTGAGAATTGTTATATTTGCTGAATGAGATTTGCTATATTTGTCGAGTGAGAATTGCTATATTGCTGAGTGAGATTTGTTATATTTGCCGAGTAAGATTTGCTATATTTGCTGAGTGAGAATTGCTCTGTTTGTTGAGTGAGAATTGCTATATTGCTGAGTGAGATTTGCTATGCTTGCCGAGTAAGATTTGTCATATTTGTCGAGTAAGAATTGCTATATTTGCTGAGTGAGAATTGCTATATTTGTCGAGTGAGAACTGCTATATTTGTCGAGTGAGAACTGCTATATTACCGAGTATGACTTGCAATTTATGGATAAAGCAGTCCGACGGAGTTTACATCCAAGCATTTTGTTAATTTCTGTTCTAGATTAATTATGATGCCAATATACAAGCATTTTGTTAATTTCTGTTCTAGATTAATTATGATGCCAAACACTCACCCTTGCTGTGGTTTTCAATTTAGTAACCAGTGACAAGGAAGAGGTCGGAGCCCTGGAGGTGCGCTAAACGGAGGATTGATGCCAAGGCACCGAGTGATTTTGAAATGAATTGTGTAATATATATATATATATATATTGAGTTTCCGTATATGTGATGACATTATATTGCTTGTGATTTTTACTAATGTGCATATGAAGTATGTTGCTATGTGATCGGTATTGATTTTCATGTGTGGATTTGTGTTCGCTGTAGTAAAGCCGATTACCGGACGGATTTCGTCGAGTGGATTTAGTCTTGTCCAAGCGAAGGCTGGGGGAATTGATCCTGTGCCTATTTCGCTCGTGAGTATCCCTTGTCCCTTTCTGAGTGAAGATTAGCATGTTTCCGGGTGAAGATTAGAGTGCTTTCCGAGTGAAGATTAGAATGTTTTTGAGTGAAGATTAGAATGTTTCTGAGTGAATATTAGAGTGCTTCCGAGTGAATATTAGGATGTTTCCGATTGAGGTATGGACGAGAGAACCTCTTCCGAGTGAAGTAAGATTAAGTTGTTCCCGAGTGAGAGATGACCGAGTGGACCCCATTTCTGAGTGAAACCCGACTTGTGAATTTTTCCTTGTAGGTCTTGTTGTTCGCTCAGGTTAAGATGTAGAATTCGCTCAAGCGAGTCGGAACTCGCTTAAGCGACCTTCTCGGGTTTCGCCTAAGCGAATCTGGGTCTCGCTCAGGCAAATGACCCCCTGTCTTCGTTTCTCTTCCGCTGATTCTAATTAACTCCACTTTATTATCTGATTTATTTCTGATCGATTATTTATTGAGTATGCTTTTATTATTTGAGTGTACTTAAGAAAAGTAAATGTTATTTTATATTAAGACCTAATTAATTTTCATTAAACGTGAAAAATTATTACGAAAAATAATTAACCGGGTGTAATTAAATGGTAAAAAGACGTGGGTCGTCACATACAACACAGATAATTCAGAGATAAATACATTGGCTATCAGTTGTTATGACATGTAGCCCTACCGGTTTACAAAGGAGCTAGCTTATTATTATATTTAGCAGTCAATTCTTAATTATTATCAAGCACCCTAAGGTTCTTTAAGTAATTAGGCGAACACGTATCCTACTTTATACTAGCAACAATGTATCGAACAAAGATCAATTATTATCATAGTAACATAATAGCCAACTATCATTATGGTATTAATATTCCATAATATCATATCAATCAAACACATACATATTCACCATCAAACAGTCCATAACCAAAAGCATAATGTGGTTATTCATTCAAGATGTTATGCATGAGTCAGGTATTTTATGATCATCCTATCATTAATTATTTCATGAATGCGAATGAGGGCCCTTATAACATCTTTCTCATCATATCATATCATTCTCATCAGAGTCGTCCTATCACAATATGAACACTAAACACTACGCTTCTTTACTAGAGCGACTGAAGTATACCAGTTCTTCATAACACAAAGGGTAAGGGGCACACAACAACCCAAACATAATATGGATCCATCACCATCAATCGTGATCACTACACAACCAGAACTAGTTCTCCAACGAACTTAGTGACACTCGTCCTAGTCGAAGTAAACTAGGCTTGCCACGGGCTTCTCGGCTCTAGGCACGACTCCTGAACCATTGGATACCCGACCCATTTCTACTCCCAAGATCTCAGCATACAGATCGGGATGAACATGCCCTCCAACATACCCTTCACTATAACCATAATGCAAATGGTAAATGCATAATGCACATTTATTCTCTTTAAACCTTTACTAATATGTTTTATGTTACCGGATAGCGTTTTCCCTCGCTAAGTCCTTTGTTCTTACTGCCAAGTTAAAGTATCATGGAGAAATCCTTTATACATAACTTCTTTATACTCACATGCATCCTTTGACATGTTCACTCATGCCTAGCTAACTTAGTTATTACTATTGTCTTAAATTCAACCTTTATAAAATTACATATATATATATATATTGTATATACTTATGACTTTTCCTGGAATTAGGTTACTAATGTCTTTGTCAAATCAATTTATATGGAGAAAAGTAATTATTATTTAACTAGTGTTTAATATATAACCAACTCCTTGAAATACATATATATATACTCATCTCAAGTCCCTAATCTACATTGTGAGTACGCGTTACTCAATGTTAGGGTTTGAGATCCAGAGATATTAGAAACTTATTATTTTTCATCCTTGGACCGCTATAGTAAACGTTGTCCTGTAACATTTGTTGCCGCAAAACCTTGTTCCTCGGTTCTAAAGATTAAAATTTTTGGATTTATTTATACGTTGAATTACCTCTTCCAAAATTATTTATTTTAAAATAATTCATTTTAAATTTCAAGGGTAAAATTTACCCAAAACTCTTTTCTTATAAAATCGTCATTTTTGTTGAAACTTATAAATTTTTATACTTCTATTAGGTAAAACTGGACTAGTTAATTTAGAAATTCAATTCGAATATCCTTTTACTACTTACTTATTAGTATAAAATAATTTATCATTTATAACTTAAGAAAAATACTAGACCATAATTTCCTATTTAATTAACCTATAGCCTGATTATCATTAATGTTCTCTTTACTAACGATTAAGGACAAAGTTTTAACAAGCAACTCATTTTCAATATTCTTAATCATCATCATACCGTCATTACACACACATATCCATCAAACTATATAACAACACTATCACAGGCTATTTTTAGATCAATATACATATACTGGCATATGTCGTCACACATCAACACCATTATCACTTGCATCCACTTCCATTTCTTTGATAATTATCTATCATGGACCTTACCAGGACTTTAACTCTTTCATTTTCATATTTATTTAATCACAGACATTCAATCCATAATTTTGATCTATTCACAACATCATCCAGCATTATCAGTCATGATTCAATCTTAGTCAAATCACTAACAACCATACTAACAGATTCTCATACAACACAAATTACATTCATAACGCATATGAGTTAGTCAATGTATGTCATTTAACACCCAATATTATACATCTCATACAACAACTGTTATTCAATCTACGGACAGGCACATTAGCAGATTTTCCATATACAATAATACATTTCATAGATTCACACAGGGCTTACACATATTATTATATACACCACCATATCACTACGATTTATTAAGTATACTATCTAAATCAATCAAGTTCAGTATTCAATTACAACACATACACAAACAAACTTTGCACTTAACCTAGTGAACTCATTATATCAACATTCATTTGACCCTTTCCCCCCTTTATTTCCCACATAACTTTATATTAATTTACTATGTCATTTTTATTAATTACTTTAGTGTTATTAAGTAACTTTTCCCTTAATTAATTTCTGAATTTTCTAGCAATTATTTATTTAATAAATTATATTTTAACTACTAAAATAATCAATTTTCTTTTTCTTACTTATTATTAAATTTACAAATTTCTCTTTCAAAAATAACTTATATTTAATACTAAAATAACAGTTTTTTTTATTACCATCTAAAACTAAATTTCCAAATTTATTACTTAATTTTAAGCATACTTCTCGATATATTCCTAATGTCTATATCTGTATGTAGTTTATTAAAATTTGTACTTTATCACACCAAATCAAATCATCCACAACATCACAAATTCACATTTTTAGATACTTATGCAATTATTTTTCACAACCAACCAACATTATCTCACGTCCAAATTAATCATGCAACAACATCAAATTTCATAATTCATTACACTAAGAATGCATGCATCGATATCACAAATTTTACCTTTTTAAGATACTTTCATGTATGAATATTTTTCCACAAAAATTTCAGCCAGCCAATATATATATATATATATATATATATATATATATATATATATATATCATGTATTATAACATTTAAAATTTTAGAAATATTACATACACATAAAACCAAACCGTGGAATCCCTTTGCTTAGTGACAATTACATAATTTTTACCTAAATAACTTTCTATAGGGTTATCTTAACCTCAGGGAGTCTCCATTCATCTTTTCCTCACACAAAATCCAATATACATAGTCTCGTTACTTATAAAATTCAAGATATAGGATTCTGCCATACACAAAATCCCAGATATAAGTCTGGCTAAGGTTTATATCTCCCACAAAGTACACAACAACACATACAAAATGCATACAAACAATTCTAGGGTCTAAGAGGTTTGCCCCAAAATTTGGTATGTTACAAAAGTTTCATATTGACTAGAGATATGACCAACCAAAAGTATATAAGGCGGAGGGTAAGTCTCATCTTATGAGCTAGCTTTTAAGATTGAGTTAGTCTCAATACCCAAATTTAAGATTTAAGATGGTATCAAAGCCTATTTTAGATTCGTTATTGAGTCACTCATATTGTCCATGCTCCATTCCTGAGTGTAGGGGTGTTATATAAGTCTCACAGGTCACTTGTATTCATCCACACTTCATTCCTGCGCGTGAAGGAGGTGTGTTAATAAATTTCATGAGCCACCCGTATTTATCCATGCTTTATTCTTGAATTAACTTTTAAGATTGAGTTTGATCCAATACCAAAATTTATGAAGTTAAAATTGAATATAATTTTAATTAAATGAATTTCATTCTTTATGCAATGTGTTGCATATCTAATCTAATTAGATTTTTAGGCCCATACATTTGCGCATATACAAATTTAGATGTTTCAATTTATTATTTATCTAAAATATTAAATTACTTATTTTATTAATAAATTCACGTAAATTAGTTATTATACATTTACATTCAAGTAAATGAATTATTTCAATTTTTTGAAATATTAAATTCTTTAAATTATTTATTTCACAAATTTAGATGTTTCATTTTATTACATTTACTTTATTTCATGTCTTATATGTAGCTTTTTCTCTGACATTTGTTTATTAAGACTTTTTTGCTTGATTGTTTTAACATTTCATTTTAATTATATTATTATATGTTACTAGTTTTATTTGATATCGTTTTTATGTTTTCAAAATGTTATAGTTTATGAGTATTTTATAATTTCAGGAATAATGTAAAATCAAAACAATCAGCTTTAATGCTTTTAATACATGCACAAGTCTTCTAGATGTATCTTTTTGTTTTTGAGAAAGTAGATATATTTTTAATTTGTACTATGTATATGATGGTATTATTAATTTTTTGAAAATTTATTTTATAAATAATGAATATGGTCACGTTAAAATACTTATGTAAAAAAAAATTTTATTAGTTAATAAATTTTACTCTTTTATCATCGTTTTGGAAATTTGTTTTAATTGTTCAAAATTTTAATGATGATATTTAATCTTTAACAATATTCTTTATTTCATCTACATAATACTTTCTTATTTTAATATTCAGGTTTTTTTATCCTTTTGGAATTATAGCTCAAACGTTTCAGAATTGATCAAACATTATATTATTATTATTATTATTATTATTATTTGAATATATTATTTTTACTTTTTTATGATTTATTACTATCATTATTATTTACTTTAGGTATATGTATAAATAATAAAAGGAAAAACTGAAAGAATGTAAAGAAAGATAAAGAGGAAAATATTGAAACATTGGAAATAATGAAGTGTGCTACCCTAATTGTTGCTTTATTTTTTTCTTAGAACACGTCAATATAAGTCTAAAATGATCGCATGACTAAGAAGACTAATTATTTTTTAAACACTGAATGAGTAGATTAATATAACAAAGGCCCAAGTAAATTTGTCTAGAAAGTGAGTAATACAGAAAACGAACGAGGAATATGAGAATACGTTCATATATGTAAGTTTTTAAAAAAATTATGTGATATTTTAAGTGATTATGTGACTTTTAAAAATATAATTTACTGTTTCGTAAACAAATTGTTTTATTATAAGACTTGTCCATTATTTATATACTTATAAAAGAAATTCCTATTACTTGCAACTATTATATTAATTATTTTTGTCGTTGTGTTAGATATATACAGAACCAGATAGACCAATATTAAAAGTTTGAAAAGCGAAACTAAAAAAAGTTATGGAAAAGTCTCTCAAGTATTAATATTTTTTTGAACATACGCAGATAGAACATCATACCGGGCGTTATATTTCATAATCATAATAATAATAGTACAACACCATGCCATATTTCCTTAACACAAAATACTTCCAAATTCCTAGTTCATCTCAAGAACGTGGAAACTAAAATACGAAGACCCAAATGTCATATTAATTAAGGCCTGAAAATCAAAAAATAAAAATGACTAAAAGTCTCAAAAGTCAAAACTGCTTTAATTTCTAACTTAGGATCGTGGCATAAAATTAACCACCGGAGATATTGCTATGGCTATGGCTATGTCTATGGCTCCTATGATTTACTTTTTATGCTGAACTGAAGAATTAAACTCATTTTCTTCACATATACTCCCCTCCTTGTAAGGCCTTCTTCTACGAGTGGGCGGCACAAAGAACGCCAGTGAAGTGCAAACTATAGCACAAGCCTTACCCCACAATATCAAAACTAGAAGACTAATGATAAAAAGTAAACACAGACCCATGTTTGGACCAAAATATGTACATTGCTTTTGCTTCATCTCCCTTTCTCCATTTATCGGCAACGATTTTGGTGGGTATGGTTCAGGGGATGAGCCTGAAGCCAGAGTACTCGTTGAAGTGCTGCTTGAACTGGTTGAAATCGATGACAATGAAGATGGGGTGAATGCAGGTGAAAAACGAGAAGAGGAGCAAGTGTTTGAGTTGGTTCCACGGGTTATTTCTCTTTCTTTCTTTGAGATCTTATCGCCTCCTTCTAACTTGTCCTTGTCTTTTTTCCTCCTGTAAAATATCTTCTTGGCCTGTAGGACATGGCCAGCAATGTGTTTATTACAATAGATTAATAGATATCAACACTAAAAGTTAACAATAAGTAAACAGAATATGCTATCTAAGAAACTGACCCATGCATAAGTAGACCTAAGGGAGGGTCAATAATATATATACGTTGTCAAAATTAGAAACGATTCCCTCATTCTCTGTCAAATAACCTATATCCTATATATGTTATATTAACATCTTTCTGATACTAGTACTACACTTTCTGTATCATTATTTCTTGTCTTTACCTCTTTCACATTTTGTTTTGTCCACGTTGTTTCTCTTACCACAAAAAAGGACTGGTGATGAAACTAAAACAGTTACTTTTAAGCGAACCAGATTGTGATTTATAACAACACACGTCGAATTTTCATTTTTATATTTGAACATCTGAAAAATGTAAAGAAAAAATTACAAAATGCTCACTAAAATCTATACAAGAGAAAAAAGACAAAAACTGATCATTGTGCATAAAGGTGCACATTTTCAACGACGAACAAAATTTCCTTTTAAGTTTTTTCTTAATATTGTCATGAAAAATAAAGTTTAAACGCGTTTATACAATTATCCGACCGTAACAAAACGATTCTGGAAATATCTACGATGGCCGAAAACATTTTACAAATTTGGAAGAAGCGGGAAGCAACCGTAAAAGGTTAAATGTTATTATAATAAGACTGTTGCAAATATAGTTAAAACAAATGGAAGGGAAAAGAAAGAAGGAGGAATAAGACTAACCAATGATGAATGATTGAAAGCCTCTACGAGAGCTTGGCGAAGAGAGTTATCATTTTCTGATTTTTTCCGGCGATTGGTTCTTCCGTCAACGTCGGCGACCTTCGCGGCCGTGAGAGCAGACGACAGGATCGTCGGCAAAACCATGCCCTGCTTCTCGGCCACGGCTATGTAAGTGAGGAGCGGGTCGGCGGTTTTCTTTTTCCGACGGGGCAAAAGGGCGTCGTGTTGGCTTTTGAAACAGTTGAAGAAGGGAAATTTGAGTCTCTTTTTGGGCCTAGTCATGGATGATGACTCCATGTTTACAACAGAAAGGGCTCGACTTGTATATGGGACTATGAAAAGGTACCGGCGGTGGTTGGATTGGTGGGGTTTGGAAGTTGGGATTCGGCAACGGTTGAAGGAGAATGAAGGGCGCGTTTGGATGGCCACAGAAACGGGGGCGTGAATTTAAACATGACAATGAATTAGGCGTTTTAAACTTTTTGAGAATCTCAACCAAGGGAAAATGTTGAAAGTGTGTGTGGGTGGGTGGTGGGGTTTCAGATTTTATGTGTCCGTTTATGTCGCTATTATTGGTGTCTTTCAAAGAAAATCAAAGGGTTTGTCCAATGTGGTAAAATAGAGTTCCCGATTCTGTCATTCTAATCTTGTTTGTTTCCCTTGATTATAGCAATCTTTCCTTTCTTAAAATGATTTCGTACTAGAAAATAAAATAAAAATCTGTTGAAAAAGGAAACAAAATAAAAATGGATAGGGAATTTTATTTTTGAAGGAAAAAATGGATAGGAATTTAAGTGCCATGTATTCGCGGGATTTGCAATTCGCCTTTTCTGTAATTTCCCCAGTATTTCTCGTGTTCAACCCTAAACACGCTTATTAGGAGACGTAGAAACCTTAGTTGTGATTACCACATTTCAATCAAGGGAATCCCGATTCGACTAACAAGTGGCATTATCACAAAAAAAGACATTTTAAAAGCATTTATTTTTATCATTTTAGGGCGCTTTTAGACACTTTATATCTCTGTGTTATAATATAATATCACATCTAGTAAAACGTTTTAAAGTGCTTTAATACAACATATTTTTAAAGCACTTATTTTAATTACGCGTTTTAGAAAGTAGTAAAATAAATTATACTTTACAATGCCGATTTTAATTACGTGTTTTAGAAAGTAGTAAAATAAATTATTTTTTACGGTGCCTATTTTAATTAATAAAATGGCAAGATATTAGTGCGATTTCAACCAACCACACTAATAGGCTCCAACATTTTAACTAAACCTAATGGTTCTGAATTAAATGGAGCATTAAAAGTTTCTAAACAACTATAATAAATTAGTTGTTCAAAGAATATAAGCAGGGGGAGAAATAGTCTCATTAATAGGACTAGGGACACAAGTAGAAGTGGAAATGAGTCAGGTCAGACTGGGCTTTAAAAGGCCTAAGTCTGACCTACATCCAATTTTCAAGGCCTTAGTCTCGCCTATCAGCTCATCATAAACTTTTTTTTAAGGCCTGATCTGACATGTTTGAAGGCCTAACCCATTTAAAAGTTTGTTTTAAAAGCCTGTTTATAGTGAGACTTTTAAAAGGCAAAACCAACCTAAAAAAATTTTATGTTTCATTCCCTCCTAATTTTTTTAATTGTAAACTTGTAATATTAATTTATATTATATAAATATAAATATATATAATTTTATGTTATAAATATATTATATATATAACTAAGTAACTGTTAATTTAATTAAATACTCTGCCTAAACTCCTGAATCCTAACAACACATCATATATCAATGGACAAATAACTTTACCAGCTCAACACGACAAGTACTACACAAATTGCTCTTAGAATCCTACAAAGAAAGAAAACATACGAGTATCACAACATTTCTTCTCAACAGACTCTAGCTTAGACTTAAGCTTTTTTTTTTCTTGGACATGACCTTCTTATACTTTTTTAAACTGCCAAACACGACTCTTAAGACGCATAATAAGCTCATTTTTATTTTGTAAAAAGGGGTAATTAAGGAAAACAATGAAACACCCACATAACATAAAAGCCTCCAAACAAATCCTACAACACCATAAAAAATTGAAAAAAATAAAGAAAACATTTTATTTTTTAATGAGAAACACAAAATCTTATCCATATAGGAACTCCCTTTCTTCACTTTTTTACCCAACAACGCCTCAACATCCTCTTTCATTAATTTAGAGGTGCTACACTTGTTCCCTTTGGCGTCGTTCGCTGTGACGCTAGTATCTGTCTTATTGTTAATCGTAGAAAACAATGTTCTAACCTTATTGGCTACTCCCTATCGCTCTACCCTTTCTCTTCGACGCTTGTCCAAAGAAACTTCTTCAACACCCATGCATACATAAGCTTTGATGATGGTTGTCTATGAGGCCATGGTGGATTCGATTGTGGTCAAGTTTGGTTAGAGGTTCACAATGGTCAAGGGTTGATAGAGCTAAAGGGTTTTGGGGCTCAATTTGGGTTTGTGGCTATGATGGGTGACAAGAGAGAAGTGGTGATTTTTATTTGTGGTGCTTATGGGATGTGATTAGGTCACTCTGACAGGAAGAAAGAGCTCGTGGTGAGCGATGGTTGAAGGAGGGATTTAGTGTTGGTGTATGCACTACGAGCTATTAATGTATCAATTTTAACTTATCAATAAAATTAGTATTCTCAGTTTTAAGATTGTTTTAAAACTATTTATCCTGGAATAATGGGTCATATGAGAATTATTCCTAAAACGTCCCTAATCAAGTATTTATATGGGGACATGTAAATACATTAAGATTAGTGTGTGAATGTACTGATGTTTTGATCTCACAAATCATAGATATATGATATCAAGTCTTTACACGGGTACACATTAAGAGTAATGTTGTACTGGACAGACCCACCATGAGAACGTTACATGGATCGTTACATGAGTGTCATAAACGGTTCTTAATGTGATATTGGTATATAGTTCTTCAACCTGAAGTCACTACGATTCCTATATAAAGAGTTTGTTATTTTAATACAATCAAATGTTAGCTATAATAAGATGACCATAAAGATTGTGATTAGGCAATAGACAAATTACGCAGAAAGATGTGAGTGATGTAGATGAGATTTGTCTCTCCTATGTGACAGGAGTGATATCTATGGGCCACTTGATGGGTGAAACTAATAAAATGCATGGTCATGCTAGGACGAATAAATATTAGATATTTATTCTGTAAAGTCTACTCTGGTATCAAGTAAAATGAATGAGCCATACAAGGATGACGACGATTATGCCTTGGGCCCAATTAGATATCGTGACAAAAGGAATAAATATATAAAATAATTATCACTTATAGGTCATGACAATGATAAATAATATTCAGACATAATGATGTATTGCTAGATGTCGCTATTATTTTATATTAATAATAAAATAGTTTATTATTAATATAACCGAATATTTTACCTATAGGGTCACATACATAAAGTAAGCTCATCAGAGGATAGTTTTATTTTAGTTGGACAAAAATAAAACTATTGGGCTTAACTCATTTAGAATGAGTCATGAGCCCAATGTTGAATGAGAGCTCAGGTTAAGACCTAAGCCTATATATAGAGCATGGGATGCTAATAGGTTGCTGCTCATAAATTAGATTACTCTCGAATTTCCGTACTAGCATTCGGAACTTCAATTTTCTGGTGGGAGTGCTCGTGTGGACTCCTAAGGGTGAAGCTACAATTGCTTCAATCGAGAAACTCGCTTTGCGTCTACAATAAGTAAACCCTAAATCAAAAATTTTAATTTTGCATAATGCCTTGAGACATTTGTTTTTGCAATCCTTTTTGGGAATCCTTTGTGTTTCCGCTGTCTGACCCTGATGGATTCCCTAACATTTAGAATTTGAAATTTAGAAAGAGTGAGCTTGTAGAAAGTGCTGAACGAGATTAGGGATTTCAGGGATTTGGGAACTGAGGGAGGGAATAGAGAAAATACTCATAGGAAAATGAATCACATATGAAGTTCGTCTTTCTTGTATTGAGACTCCCTTTCTAAAACACGAGATAAATGTATGCATTGCAAATAGGCATGGTAAATAGAAACATTTTAAAACACTTAATAAATTAGGCGTTTCAATAGTCCAGTGTCTCTTTTTTTAAAGTGCTTCATTAGAAAAAAACGTTGTAGTTTATAGAATGTTTTAAAGCACTTAAGAAATTAAGCATTTTAATTATTTAGTGCCTTATTTTTTAAAGATTTGTATACAATACATGCTTTAAATGGACGCTTTAATATGTAAAATTTGTGGTAGTGTGTTTCTTCTTAACCAAGTCAATCTTCCTAACATGGTCACTAACCCAAGCACCACTTTTAGTCTTTTTTTGTCTTTGCATGATGTTAAAGGCGATGGGTTTGTTAATATTAATGACCTCATTACCGAGTACCACCCGTTCCCCATAGGACCTCTACGCCACGTGTGTATGATCTGGATATAGTGTTCAGTGGTCATATACGATATTACGAATATCAAGATAATATCTGAAATCCAATTTTATGGACCAAATGTAATATACCCTAGAGAGAACCTTTAAGAACACCCCACCCTCGAGTAAGGGGAACAAACGATTAAGACACATAGGTAGGGCTAAAGCAAGAGTTAATGAGCTAATGCCTTGTTTTGTTTATTATATACACTTACATGACATCTCTCTTATTTAACACTAAGGGAGGCTACTTATCCTCAGGTGAAGATAAGAAGTAGCTCCCGAGTCTGTTATTCCTGACCTAAGGAGGGAATAGGATAAGGACTCTACTACTTTATAATGTAACAAGCCCATATTCCATTTAGGGAAAAGGGCGATCTAACTATTATTTACTTCCTTAACTCCTTTATAGAGAGTAAGCAGTAGTACCCTAAAGGAAAAGCTATATTTTATAGGGCCTTTTCTTTAGTTAACTATCTGTTTAATAGGACCCATTTTAATGTCTCCTTCATGCTCATGTAACGATGTAGGATGGCCTACATTAAAAAAAGATTTTGGATCTAGTCTTCTTTTCTTTCTCTTCAAAACTTTGATTTCTTTTCTTCTTGGAATATGATGCACACGGAAGCCACTTGGAGTTTATGGAAACTGAAACATAAAATGAAAGGGAATTGAATGGAAGCTACATTACTTAAAGGAAAGGAAATGGTTTAAGAGAAATGATGGAAGGATGGGTTGTAATGGTTATGGAAAATGGAATGGGTGAAGGAATGGAATGCCACCTAGAAGGATGAATTCCTTGAACTCGCCACTATAGGGGATGAGACCTATGGATAATAGCTTGCAAAAGGCTAAAAATTATTCTAGCCTAAAGGAGACGAAGTATGTACTTACTTTCTCACAAAAGGAATGCACTTGCATTAAAATCTAAGGTACAATTACAATGGAATGAAAGCCTTATATAGGCAAGGGAAAATTCAGTCAAGCATTGGACTTTGGCTAATCCTAAAGCCCAATTTAACTAGACTAGGGAAAAGTGGCCAAATTCAAGGCCTAAAAGTGACCGTATGACCATATAAGGTCTAAAACCTAATCCTAAAATATACAGAACATGATTATACACTTAAAAACCTAATTTTCTAAAACAGTACAAGTAAACATGGAAAAGGTCTTCAAGTGTGAATCATTGGGCTTGGGTCCATGCATGGTGATAAGAAAAGCAATTAGGGCTTTTTGTGTGATGTCCTTGGCCTTTTTGTTTCTTGACCTTGTCAAAGGTCCCTTGAAGACCAAGTCAGGGTCTTCCTTAGTCGTGTCCTCATCATGCTCCTCTTCTTCGAAAAGATTTGTCCTCAAATCTAGATCATCATCTTCATTAGGGATGGTAATTTAGGTATGCCCATGGGCCAACCTGTTTGACCCATTAAAAATAGGCACCAAATAAAGGATTTGAGCCTGTTTTACCAAATAAGCCTGACCCGTTTTAGTCTGTCAAAAAATGACCCCTATGCGGGCTAGCCTGTCGGGTCAATATTAAAATATTAAAAAAATAAATTTATATTAATATATAATTTATATATGTTAAATAGGCTATGTTTATGTTTTTTTCTCTGCGTCGGTCCTAAAACATTTCCTTTTACTTACATTGTACGTTTTTTACTTTCCTAATTTATATATGTTATTATAAATTTAATAATACAATATTATAAAATATAAATTGATCTGTCCTGAACCGGGGTCTAGAGATCCGGACTCAAGTCAATCACAAACAGTATGTAAATACCGTATAGGAGACCGGATGTATGAGTATCCGGTGTAAGTATCCGTTGTCCTTCACACCTGTAAGACCGGATTGGGCGTCCTGGAGATCCTTCACACCGACCTAACGCGTTGAAGTGGGCGAATGGTGGTGTCACCTGCAAAGATTCTCCGACGCTCAAGTCAGTGATGATATTCCAAGTAAGGAATGTATTTCAGAGTAATTGTTCGTCAAATTCAGTTGAAGATCCCTCACTTCCTTAATGAAATGAGTTCATATACCTGATTGGCTCGTTTTACGAGGACTCATTAGTGGGGAACCACTAACTCCTATTAACATTATTTTATTGCGCACTTACCAGCATGATTGGGTCAAGTGGCTATTTTATATTGAGCATGGAGAATATAGACTAGGATTAGGGAATAAGTTGACCATCCCCGTGAGCAGAATTTGGCTCGTAGTGCAGGGAATTATTGATCGATCCCTGTAGCAGTGATCCTTGTCTTTAGCATAGTGACGTGTGTGTTGTCCGGTGTCATGGTATTTTCCTGAACAACCGGTATAGGGAGAACGCCTGATATGGAATTACAGTCCGGATGTATACCGATGACACCGGTTACACGTTGATGTCTTGACAAAGACGTTGAAATATGTCTTGCAGATCGGATACCGGTATTGAGACCGGATCATATGTCCCCTAGCTTGTGTGAGGGACTGAGTGGTCGTTCACATAAGCTACACAACCTGCGAGAGGTCTGAATACCGGTGAGCTTACGCGTAAAATAGTTCCTTAGCATTTATTCGTAAAGAACCGTTCTCAAATTAAGAGATTTGGTCTGTCGGTGTCGTCACAACGGATTCAGACAAAGATTTGTTGTACGAGAATTTCAAGAGTTTATTGGAATTGAAAGCTCTTGAAGTTTGTGTAACGGCTGTAAAGCGCGAATTGCGTTGCATGATTAGACATTAATGCTTTTAATCACGTGGGCAAATAATTATTGCGTCTGAGATGGCAATCTCATTAACCGTCGTTTTGGGTTTAATGGGCCTGAAGTTTTAGAAACTTTTGGGCCTAGTAGACAGGCCCTTCATCGAATTGCTATTGTTTTGGCGCCCATGAATTTTGGAAAGGTTGTGTCGTTTCGCTTGTGAACCAATGCGTTTAATCGAGAACGACACGACTTCTAGAGTGGGTAACCGAACCTCTTTGTTTCTTATAAAAGAAACACTTAGTGGATTCTGGGTTCAACTTATTTCTGATTTCTTGGCAAGACTCTGCAAAAATTTCGCAAGGAAGTTCGTTGCTTGCTCTACGAGACCTTTTTCATTCTTCATCTTCATCATCATTACCTGAGGTAATTATCTCTTCTTCCCCTGTAAACCTCGTCTTATTTTGGGTCTGTCATTCTTGCTTGAAGAGAATGTAGTTTATTTAGGGGGAGAATAATTTCTCGCAACCCTAATAGTCATGGGGAAGAATCCTTGTGATTCTTTCTAGGGTTGAGTCATGTCGCTCAGAAAGGGGATCTTACTCACTGTGGAAAGTGACTTTTCCCTTCTCAGAGTCGTCCTCTGATTGTAGTCGCTTTGTAGAAGATGAAGTGAGTAATGATTATCACCTTTCTGACGACGTAATTTCTTATCGTAGATTAAAAAATTCAGTCTAGACGATTCAAATGGCTACTGGAGAAGGAACTTCTGGAGATAGTGTCATTTTAAAGACAACTGAAGGTCTTTATAGCGTCGCTGTTTCCAGGCTGAATTGGGAAGAGCTTCAGGCCAAATGGCCTTTCTGTTGGGTGTCCAGCGAATTCAAGGACTTGGCTTCCCGTCATGTAGACGAGGAAGGATCCCGGATTCAGCCAAGGTTCACGCTCAATGCGGAAAAGGAAACGAAAAAGTGGTATAGGGTATATGCACCACTCCCAACAGAACGGATATGCCACGTCGTCCCCAATGACCGTTCAGTATATATGTACAATTTCATCTTTCATTACCTGGGAGTTCGTTTCCCTTTAACTAAACTTTAGATGGGTGTGCTGAGGTTTTTAAACTGTGCACCCTCCCAACTTCATCCCAACGGTTGGGGCCTCATCCGTGCTTTGGAGGTTTTGGGTGAACATTTCAACTTCACGCCTACTGTGGCAATGCTATTTTACTACACCCAAGTAGTTCGGAGGGCAAATAAGCAAGGCGGTGTTGGTTTGGTGACGCTCCGGACTCTCTGTTCTTTTGTGAACTTTGAGTCTTACACCGATTCAGCCAAAGTTGATGGAAAGTCGTTTAAGACCTACTTCACCCGGATCTCCATTAAGAAGAGCAAACCGATATTTTGGAAGGACGAAGAGGGTGTTAACAAATTTCCTCTGAGTTGGACCCATAAGCATTTTCTTATGAGCTCCCACGCATATTACGCTGATCAATCCGAGCTGTCTCCCGAGTCCTCAAAAGTGTTGTTCGCACTTGAAGCACATACTACACGTCGCAACGTATTTTCGTGTAGGCGTCTTTTAAGTAGTTCAAGCGGAGTCCGGGATGATTATCTGCGTAATACTCATTTTATTTCACTTTTTCTCCTTTGTCAAATATATCGCACATTTTGCAGTTGCTAATCTCTTGTGCTTGTTCATGCAGGTGAAATAGAACAAGAAACTCCGGAAATGAATAAGTTGAAGGGATTTAAGGCGACGGGTAAATCCGTTGCCCGCGAAAATGAGATTAAGCCTAAGCCCTCTACAAAGGATCGTCCTGAGTTAATCATCCTGACCTCGGATGCTGAAGGGGACATTCCGCTGGCTGAGGGTGGTTCATCCGATGTTGGCGCAGCCACGGGTCAGCCCTCAGTCACTGAGAGAAGGAGAAAAATTAAGAATGACTCTGTGGGGGGTCCGTCCAAGAAGCGTAGAACTTCGGAGGATAAACCTGTTGAAACCTCGGAAGCAGTTGTTGCTTCCTCCGGACTTAATAAAGGAATTGCTGCCGGGATTTCTGGGGCGAAGCCGACCTCCTACCTAACCACCTCGTTTCTCACCCCTTCCTCTCATACCAGGGATCTACTCCAGCTACTCTTCCACAGCCGATGTACAAACTCCGGCCTACGCTCAGCACTAAAGAAATTAAAGAAGCATGTGAGGCCGGAAGGTGGCAGTTAGCCGAACTTGCTGGAATGCTTTATTCAGTCAGCGAGTTGGCTGACAATTTCGATAAGGTTGATGAGCTGAGTGATAAATTGGAACAACTCAACCTTTCATCGGGGAAAGACAAAGCCACCATCAAGCTATTGGAAGATCGTCTTGCCAAGTCTAGGGAGTTCGGAGATATCATGAACAAAGAGAACCTTAAGCTTAAGGGCGACTTCAAAGACTTGGAAGGCAAGCTGGCAGAGAAGGAAGAGGTTCTCAAAAAAGCAAAGGAAGAACTCCGCAGCAGCCAGGATAAAAGTAAAGCTGCTGCTGAGGAGTGGTCCCAAAGGGAGAAGAAGCTCCTTCTTGAGATCGAAGGACTGAAGGCTGGGAGAGCGGAGTCTGAAGGATTGAGTGGGGAGCTGTCGAAGTTGCGGGAAGAATTGGCTATAGCGAAAGCTGAGAGAGAAGAAGCAATTGACATATGCAGCCGGGCTGTTGAAGAATCCTTCGGCCTAGCTATACGCCAAGTTTTTTACCGCAACCCCACGGCGAAACTTAGCCTTTATGGAATGGATCCGTTCTATGAATTCCATGGGGGAAAGTTAGTCGCAGTGGTTGATGGTCATCACGAAGATCCTCCGACGTCCCTGTATGGTTTGCCTCCTCTTCCTGAGGGTCAAACTATGGGACCGGATTTCGTCCTTCCTGAGTCTGAGGTTCTTGTTTCTGAAGAAAGAACTGAGGCTCCTGGAAGGGAGATTCCTGTAGAAGTCCCGAAGGAAGGGACACAAGAGCCTGGTGCTGAGGAGGCACAGAAAACTGAAGAACAGATTCCTCCCCCGTAGTTGTATTTTCATTTAAATGTATAGTTGTGTGCCGGGATCAACTCCGGCTTTAAACAATTATGTGTAACCTCGTTTTCAATGAATGAATTTCATTTAAGAAATTTGTCTTCATCGTTTCATGTATATTTAAATCGTTGCTAATCCGTTTTGTATGATTAACCTTGAGGTCGGATTGAAATAATTGCCTCGGAAGATTAAACAACAAATAAATTTAGAACGGATAAATATATGCATGTCCCCAAGTGCGTATTAAGGAGAAGGTGCCTGTCTTTGGGGCATGATCCTTAATTCTTTTGGGGAAAAGAGGAGTCGATCCGTTGTTTAGTAAAATATTGTAACAGGACGGATGACTGTACTTTATTCATGTTATTCTCACTAGAGAAAACTATGTCGTCCATTGTAAGAGTATTGTTCCAAGTTTAGGGAACTGCAAAGGTGTAAGAAAGTGGTGTTTTGAGTCCTCCATCATAAGGATAATGATGGGAGTTTTTCTACGCCAGGAGTTATGTCATTGTATCACAGAATAGGTGATAAAGAATATCCGTCCTGGGAGAATACCACTTGAGAGCGAAAGTGCGGATTGACTTTCAGAGATTTCCATCATAGGAATGATTATGGGAATTGTTCGTACCAGGAGTTTTATTGTCGAATCACTTCATAGGTGATTGAGATCATACGTCTTGGGGATGTGTACGACACCAGGAATTACATCGTCAGGTCACATAGTAGGTGATTGAGATCATCCGTCCTTGGGGTGTGTATGGCGCCAGGAGTTACATCGTCAGATCACAGAATGGGTGATTGAGATCATCCGTCCTGGGCAAGTACACAACGTCGGGAGTTACATCGTCATATCACATAATGGGTGACTGAGGTTATCTGTTCTGGAAAAGTACACAACGCCAAGAGTTACATCGTCAGATCACAGATTAAGTGATTTAGATAATCCGTCCTGGAGACGCTTTTCAATCGTAGGAGTACGGATTGAATGAATAGTTCTCAGTTTTCAAAAGCTTTCATCGTAAGAATGATGATGAGAGTTGTTCATACTAGGAGTTACGTCATCGAATCACAGAATAGGTGATTGAGATCATCCGTCCTGGAGTGATGATTGGAATTGTTCATACCAGGAGTTGCATCATCGAACCACAGAATAGGTGATTGAGATCATCCGTCCTAGAGACATTTTTCCAATCATAGGAGTACGGATTGAGGTGGATGCTTCTCAATCGTATGGATTCAATTTTCGTATCCGAAATCAGAGACCATCAGTATTCTACTAGCCCCCTAGCTTATGTGAGGAATTAGTAGATTTGCTCATATGAGCTATATCAATCATAGTACGTCTGGATTTCGGAATTGTACTGGTGTGTAAATATCCGCTCTAGGAACAAGGTTCCGTTGTGATGGATCGCTTGAGGGCGGATTAGAACAATGAGAATCTCAGAAGTTTATCGAATTTCGCAACCCTTGGTATTCGGGTAATGGTGGCCACGTTTCTCATGATTGGACATTTAATGCCTTTAATCACGTGGGCGAGCCATTATTGCGTTAAATGCGCATATCTTAATAACCGTCACGCAGGGGCTTGTTGGGCCTAGAATTTGGATTTAATAGGCCCATTTAGAAAGCTCTGTGACGAAACGATGGCATTTTGGCGCCTTTGGGTTAGAAATGACAATTTTAATCCACTAAACGGAGAGTCGTTTGAGGGTAAACGACAGGTTGCCTTGAGTCGGTATTTGAATTTTCATGCCCTGAAAAAGGCATATTTGGCAATCTCAGTTATCATTTCTTCTTACTCTCTTGACGAACCTTTGCAAAAGTTTCGAGAAGATTATCGTGTCTGCCTCTGTGAATCTTAATTCACTATCCTCATCCATCCTTAGGTAACCACTTTCTTTCCATTTTTTGTGTCTCGTTTCAATGTCTGAAAATGTCTAGGAAAGGTGTTAGTCTTAGTGGTGTTAGCCCTAGAGGAAGAGGAGGAAGGGCCTTAACTCGAAACCCCACAGTTCGTGGTGGGAGGATTCCAGTGGTCTTCCAATCGAAGCCACTATGCTCAGAGAGGGAGGCGTCGCCGTATCAGAGGCGAAGGGCGATTATACCCTCTTCAGAATCCTCCTCTAGTGAGAGTGCTGAGAGTGGTGATTTGTATCTTTCTGACGATGTGGATTTTTACCGCAGCGTAAAAGCTTTCACAATGGTGGTGAAGAAAGCAACTGGGGGAAGATCATCTGGAGGGGAAGCACCCTCTCAGCAATATATATTGAAGACAGCTTCCGGACTGTGTAACGTGGTTGCACACCGGATCGACTGGGTGAAATTCCAAAAGAAGCGCCCATTCAGCTGGGTGGCTGAGGAATTTCGCGAAACAGCATCAGTCCACGCTCGAGAGGACGGAGCGGAGCTGGAACCGCGTTTTACGGTCTTCAAGAAGGATAAGTACAAAAGGTGCTTTATGGTGTTAGCTCCGCTGCCATCAGATCGGATTTGTCATACTCCGGAGGAAAGGTCCCTGTATATGTATGATTTTTTATTTTTGAATCTTGGCGTGCACTTTCCCCTTACAAAGTTTCAGATGGGGGTTTTGAGATTCTTAGACTGCGCCCCTTCGCAGCTTCACCCCAACGGATGGGGGTTAGTCCGTTCTCTTGAAGTGCTTGGGGAGCACTTCAACTTCAAACCGACGGTGGCAATGCTTTTCTACTTTGCTCAAGTGGTCCGTCGTGCAAATAAGGAGAAGGGGGGAGTGAGCTTGATATCCCTCCGGACTCTCTCCAAGATTATCAACTTCGAGGCGTACACTGACTCCGCCAAAGTTGATGGTCATTCATTCAAGTCTTACTTCACGAGGATCAGCGTCCATCCTGACGAACCAATTTTTTGGTTAACTGAAGATGGGATTCCGAAGTTCCCAGTGGCTTGGACGCATGAACATTTTTTATTGACCTCTCAGGCGTACTACACTGAGGAGGATGAACTGAGCCCATCTTCAGTTTCTGTTCTTTCAGCCCTTCAATCCTACACCGCCTCGCACCAATTTTTCTCTTGCAGGCGTTTATTAGGATCGTGGTCCACCCGCGAGGAGTATTTGCGTAATTTTCCTGCTATTTTTCATGTTTTATCGTATCATGCCTTGAAGTCTTTGATTTCTAACCATGTTGTTTGGTTTTGCAGTTGAAATTGAAACCGTGTCACCAGAGATGGAAAAGCTGAAAGGACTCAAAGCTGGAGTGAATTCCGTAGTAGCTGAGAATGACATCCAAGCAAAATGGAATTCGAAGAAAGCTACAGCTGAGACCATAATTTTGACTTCATCTGCTGGTGATGATATCCCCTTGCTTGAGGGCAGATCCAAGAAGGTTGTGGTTGAGAAGGTCAGAGAGAAAAAGAAAAGGACAAAACGCGGTTCCTCCAAGACCTCGGATCGTCAACCTTCTCCCAAGAAACCAAAAATTTCAAGAGGGGCTGCTGATCCGGAGCTTTCTAAGGGAAAGAAAGTGGAAAGGTCCACTCCGGATGCAGGATCCACTCCAGATGCCCCAGGCGACGCGATCACTTATGGTGCAAAGCCAATAACGACTTATTTTGCACCCAAAGTTCCTTGCCCTCTTGAAAGTAGCTCCGGTCTTGCTCAATATTTGGTATACGAGGGTTCTATTCCTGAGGGCGTTCCTGAAACTCCGTACAAGCTGAAGCCTTCATTGAAGAGTGAAGAAGTAACCAAAGCTTGCGATGCCGGACAGAAGCACCTGGCAGAATTATCCGGGCTCCTGAGATCGGTTCGCGAACTTTCAGAAGAGAATGAGAGGCTCAGCTTGTTGGTTGGCAAGGTTAACGATCTTAGCGTTGCTGCTGCTAAGGATAAGGCAAACATCCTCCGTTTAGAGGGTAGATTAGAAGCTTCCAGAGAGGAAGGATATAAGAAGGATGAAGAAATTGCCAGACTGATGTATCTTGCCAAGGAGTTGGAGGTCCAAGTACTTGACCAAAAGAAAATCAATTCTGACCTCCATGCCGGTCTTTGTGCGGAGAAGGAACACTCTTCAAAGCTGGAAGAGGAGCTTAAGGAAGCCAAGATTGTCTACTCTCAAGGAGCAGAAGATTGGTCACGTAAGGAGAAGGAGCTGCTCTTAAAGTTGGCGGATTCGAAAGCAGAATTGGATGAGGCTGTAGATATGTGTGATCAAGCAGTCAAGGAATCCTTCGGGTTGGCTGTTCGTCAAGTTCAATACCGGAATCCCAAGGTGAAACTTAATTTGAATGGTATTGATCCGTTCTATGAGTTTCATCAAGGGAAACTGGTGGCCATTGTTGAAAACCGTCATGAGAGTCCGCCTGACATGCCATATGAGTTTGCTCCTTTACCTGAAGGCCAATCAATGGGACCTTCTCTCCTGAAGCTCAGAAGTACAGGAACAGGCTCTAGCGTAAACGAAGGCAAGACCGGGGGTAAAGGCAAAGGGAAGGAAGGAGATACAAGTCGCAAAAACTAGTGCCTTCCTTGTTTCTCTTTTCTTTTTATTGATTCAAATTCGCTGTGTTCCGGGATCAGCTCCGGATTATTAAACGAATTTCTCCATGTAATTTGCATTTGATCAATAAAAGAACTATTTGCCTTTGCATGTTTGTTTAGTAGAAAACAGCTTCGGTAGTGGGATTGCATGTGTATTGACTCATTCCGGACTAATTAACGAAGATCGGATAATAACGTAAAATCTTCATTCCGGACTTGTGCATGCGAGATGAAGAACGGATAGAAGTATATAACTATCGTTTTTCATGTATAGGCGTTTTGATAGCCAAAGACTTGATTTGACAGGAGAGATAGAGTATCTTTTTGTCAAATATGAGTAACTCGATATATAAAAGCCTGGTAGAAATCGTATTTTGTTTTTCGAAGGTCAGGCCTTTTGGTCGTAAATATCATGAGAAGAATAGCCGTTGTGAGTAAACATGTTATTGTCATGAGAACGGCTTGTAATGTTAATCTTGAGGGGAAATGATTATGAGATCGTTTCATCAAGAGTTCATTCCCCAAGATATTCGTTAAACTATTAATACTGTCCCCTAGTATTATTGGGTGAGCAGTACTTTGCACAAACTCTGAGTGATGCTTCCACGTGAGAGTTTTTTAAGAGTGAGGATTTCGAGTAGAGATTCCTCTATTTGACGATTGCGAATATAAATATTTCTGACTGAAAGGTTTCGGGTGAATATGCCTCAGATTGTGGCGTACCCGAATGAATTATTTTTGGGTCGGAGTTTACGAGTCAGACTTCAATTGAAGAATTGATGACTCAGAATTTAAAGCTATAAAACTTCCAAATAAGGGACTTCAAGAGAGAGTATTAATTCGGAGTTCAGTATAACTTACTTGTTGCGTTTGGAGTTCGGTTTGATCCTACAATCCATATCGTATTTGGTGTTCAGTTCAATCCTACTAACCGTTCTCCAATCGGTTTTTGGCTTTACCCAATGACGATTCTTCACCGACGTTCGGTCAATCCTACTAGTCGTACTCAGAGTTCGGTTTAATCCTACAATCCGAGCCTTCGACACGGGGTTCAGATCAGGGCTAATCCTGAACCTACTGCGCCCGTTACTTGGGGTTCAGCGTGGTCTTGAAGAAGATCCAGCTTACTGCGCCCAAGCCTTCAATACGGTGTTGGGTTCTACCCTTTTACCGTTCTTAGAATGGGGTTCGGTTCAATCCTACAACCCATTTCCTGAGTTTCGGTTTAATCCTACAGCCCAGGTCTTCACCGGTGTTCAGCCAAACTTACTAACCGTACCCAGAGTTCGGTTTAATCCTACAATCCGGGCCTTCAATTACTTAGACACACTCGAGGAGTTACATCGTCAATTACAGAATGGGTAATTGAGATTATCCGTCCTGAGTATGCTCTTGTGCGCTGCACATATTCGAGGAGTTACATCGTCAACCACAGAATAAGTAGTTGAGATCATCCGTCCTGAATATGTTTCTGTACGCCGGATAAACTGAAAATCACAGTATAAGAAAAACTTGAAAGAGTTAAATTGTTGTGAGAGATTCTTATTAAATCAAAGATAAGAATTACAATGAAAGCGTAGCTGGGAAAATAATTTCTCCAGTATTCAATCCAAAATGAGGATAGGAGAATATGTATTGTTCCAACAGCTAGCTATAGTAGATGCGCAAGTTTTGGGTGTTCCACTTATTTCGGATTGGAGTGCCATCAAGGTTCTCAAGGCGGTAAGAGCCTTTGCCAGTAACCTCGGATACCCTGTATGGGCCTTCCCAGTTTGGGGCTAGTTTGCCTTGATGAGCAAATTTGTTCCCTATACTTGCTTTTCTCAAAACCAAATCTCCGACATTGAAAGTCCTTGATTGAACTCGCTTGTTGTATCGGAGAGCAACCTTGGCTTTGATAGCTTGGTCTCTGACGAATGCATCTTCTCTGAGTTCTTGTATGACATCCATTTCTGATGCCAAATTAGCATTATTAGACTCTTCAGAGAAGTATTTGACCCTTGTGGAAGCAATCTGCAGTTCCACGGGTATCATTGCCTCTACCCCGTATGTCAGGCGATATGGGGATTCGTTAGTAGATGAATGAGGCGTTGTCCGGTATGCCCACAGGACGTGGCATAGCTGGTCTGTCCATCCGCCCTTGGCTTCACCAAGGCGTTTCTTTAGTCCTTTCAGCACTTCCCTGTTGGCCACTTCAGCTTGGCCGTTAGTTTGGGGATGTTCAACGGATGAGAATATCTGGGTTATTCCTAACCCTTCGAGTAAATCTGTGAATTTTCTATCCGTGAATTGGGTGCCATTATCTGTGATAATTCGTGCTGGGACCCCAAACCGTGTTATAATGTTTTCATACATGAAACGACGAGTTCGGGCTGAAGTAATATGTACCACCGGCTCTGCTTCTATCCACTTAGTGAAATAGTCGACCCCTACAATGAGATATTTGATGCCCCCAGGAGCAAGCGTCGCATTTTTTAACGAAGTCAATGGAGTCCTGCTTCATCGTGGGCCACCAGTATCCAGCCCTGAGGATTTTTCGCATTAAGCTTCTTCCTCCGGCGTGGTGTCCACATTGTCCTTCATGCACTTCCTCCATTACGTCTTGCACCTCATTCTCTTTGAGACAAATCAAATAGGGCACGGAGAGCGCCCTTCTGTAAAGATTACCATCGATCATAGTGAAGTATGGTAATTCCCTCCTTATCCTCGTCTTTTCCTTCTCATCCGTAGGTAGCTGTCCATCGGCCAAATAACGGATGTAGGGGTCCATCCATGTGTCCCCATAAAGAGAGTTTGTCATTATGGCATTTAGAGAAGGGAAAAGAGGAATGCTGGGCGACGTTAATGTGCTTTGAACCAGCGTAGTCGTGCTACCTGGTCGTTTGGTGCTTGCTAATCTGGAGAGTATATCCGCTCTAGTATTCTCTTCGTGTGGAACATGCTTGAATTCCATTTTCGAGAATTTCTCCCTCAACTCCTTGACACAGTTCAAGTATAATTGGAGTTGAGGTTCGCGAGCCTGATAATCTCCTAAGATTTGTGAAATCACCAGTTGTGAATCGCTGCAGAGCGTCGCCTCAGAAGCTCCGATGTCAATTGCAGCTCTCAGTCCGGCCAAACAGGCTTCGTACTCAGCTTGGTTGTTGGATGTTTTGAAATTAAAGCGAAGGGAGATTTCCAGGTGTACTCCGTCATCACTTTCTAGAACTACACCTGCTCCAGAGCCTCTTTGGTTCGATGAACCATCAACATAAATGGTCCAATGGACACGAGGGGAATCTGGATCAGTCCCTGTCATTTCCACAATAAAATCAGCCAGGACTTGAGCTTTAATAGCGCTTCGGGGTTCATAGGATATATCAAACTCAGAGAGTTCAATAGACCATTTGATCATCCTCCCAGCGAGATCGGGCTTGATTAATACAGAGCGGAGTGGTAAATCCGTTCTCACTACGATTGGATGGGCGTGAAAGTACGGACGCAGCCGTCGAGAGGCCCAAACAACAGCGAGGGCAGCCTTTTCGATTTTTTGATACCGGATCTCAGCACCTTGTAAGGTCTTGCTAGTGAAATAGACCGGTCTCTGTCCATCGGGAGTTTCTTTTATCAAGGCAACGCCCAAAGCTTCATCTGAAATAGCCAAGTATAGGATGAGTGTGTCTTCGGGGTCAGGCTTTGTGAGAATGGGAGGTTTGGACAACACCTCCTTAAGCTCTTGGAATGCTTTCTCTTGTTCCTGTCCCCACTCGAACTTCTTGGATTTTTTTAGTATCTTATACAGAGGGAGGGATCTATGAGCCATCTTTGGCATGAATCGTGCCAAAGCTGCCACTTTGCCATTCAGGGATTGGACTTCTCTGAGATTCTTTGGACTTTGCATGTCTAGAATCGTTTGGCATTTCCCTGGATTGGCTTCAATATCGCGTTGAGTTAACATGAAACCCAAGAACTTCCCAGCAGGGACAGCGAAGGTGCATTTCATCGGGTTTAGCCTCATGTTAAATTCTCTCAAACGGGTGAATACTTGGCGTAGGTCTTCAATATGATCACCTCCAACTGGTGTCTTGGCTATTATATCATCAATGTACACTTCAACAAGCTTGGTATGCATACCTTCAAAAACCTTGTTGATCATGCGCTGATATGTTGCCCCAGCATTTTTCAGGCCAAAGGGCATAACTGTATAGCAAAAGACACCACGATCATTTATAAAAGCTGTCTTTTCTTGATCCTCTTCGCACATCGGGATCTGGTTGTAACCTGAATAAGCATCCATGAAGCTCAGGTATTGATAACCAGAGGAATCATCTACCATCCGATCTATATTAGGAAGAGGATAAGGATCCTTTGGACAGCAGCGGTTGAGGTCCACATAATCAATGCATATTCTCCATTTAGCATTGGATTTACGGACCATCACCATGTTCGAGAGCCAAGAGGAATAACAGATTTCTTTGATAAATCCAGCCTTCAGCAATTCCTCAGTTTGCTGGCAAGCTACCTTCTGTTTCTCTGGGCCCAATCTCCTTTTCTTCTGGGCTACCGGTCTCGTCTCTGGATAGACGGATAATTTATGACAGCAGAAAGCAGGGTCTATGCCAGGCATATCGGCTGCAGTCCATGCAAAGAGGTCTTTAAATTCTTGCAGGAGCGTCAGTAGTCGCTGCTCCATTTCTGTATCTAGCTTGTCATTAATATGGGTGATCTTTTCTGGAGAATCTCCCAAGATGATGTCCCTGGAACTTCCATCCGGTGTGGGCTTTAATGGGTTGGACGGATCAATGTTCAAATCCACCCTAGGGTCCAGGTCGACAAGGCTTACAGATCTAGCGGCTGCTCCAGCATCATTGAGTTTCCTCTTTTTATTGGAGGCGTCCAGCTTTGTCATGTTGAGGCTTAGGTTGTAGCAGTACCTAGCCATCTCTTGATCACCCCGGATAGATGAAACGGCATTATCCTTGTCAATGAACTTGATAAGGAGATGTGGGGTTGATACAACTGCCTCTATTGCATTTAGTGTGGGGCGGCCTATGATTCCATTAAATGGTGATTTGACATCAATCACTAGCACTCGGGATTTAACCGTCCTGGCCCCTGGTTCGCCTTCAAACGAAATAAGGGTATCAAGATACCCTTTAGTCGATTGCTTTGCTCCGTTGAAAGTTGTTAGTTCCTGCGTATAAGGCTGTAAGTCTGAGTCTTTAAAACCCATCCTTTCAAAGCAATTATAGAAAATAACATCGCAGGAACTTCCCTGGTCAACAAGGATTCTTCGGACGTCCTTGTTGGCTATCACTGCTGTGATAACCACAGCATCATCACCACTAGGAATGGTTGGGCCAAAATCCTCATCAGAGAAAGAGATTGTTGGAGCCTCAATCCCACCTCTGTAAGGGCGATTGTCTTTGACTTTCCCTTGCACAGATAGAATCATTCTATGATGATTCTTACGAGCTGTAATTAAAGCTCCTCCTCCAGCGAATCCTCCAGCAATCATGTCAATGACTTCACGCCGACCTTGACGCTGTTGCTGAGGCGCGCCGTCTTTGTGCGCTATTTCATCAGTCATCACACCCTTTTGTTTCTCCGAAGCAGAGAATTTTCTGACCGGATTACGGTTATTGTCATCCCCGTCATCTGGATCCCTTTCTCTTTTCTCATTTGCTCTACTCTGTCAAAAGATTTCTCTTTGAACAGGTATTGTTTCAACTTGCCTTCTCTAATAAGCGTTTCAACTGCGTTCTTTAGAGCTTGGCATTCATCAGTGGAATGACCATTCTGTTCATGAAAATCGCAGTACTTACGGGGATTTCCTGGTCTTTTCATGGGAGCTGGTCTTCTGATGCCATATATGCTGAAAACTGGCCATCCGACCTCTCTCAAAATCTGAGATGGTTTGGCAGATAGTTGTGCATAATGGCTGAAGGAATTAACATGCCTTTCTCAAGGTCGAGGAGAGTGGTTATTAACTCTGGGATTGGTGAATGGCCTCTCCATGCGTTCAGACCTCGTTTTCTCCTTACCCTTCTGGTTTTGGGAAGGTGGTGTTGATGGCTTTTTCTTTGCAGCTATGGCCTCCAAGTGCATCTCTATACTCACGTATTTTGATGCTTTTTTCCTGAACTCCTCAAAAGTTACAGGAGGGATTTTCGCTAATGAGAGAGCAAAAGCTGATCCTGGCTGCAACGCCTCAATAACGATATGCAGCTTAATAGACTCTGTGAGGTTAGGAACCAGGGCTGCTTCCTTGTAGAACCTCTTCAAGAAATCTTTTAAGCCTTCGTTTTCACCTTGCTTAATCTGAGCCAAGGTATGAGACGTCCTGGGCACATCTCTAGAGATGACAAAGTGAGTCTCGAAAGTAGCTGCCATTTCAGCCCAAGAATCTATGGATCCAGAAGGTAAACCTTTAAACCATCCGAGGGCCTCCTCAGATAATGTTCGAGGGAACATTCGACACATCACATCTTCATCAGCCCCCAAGTACATGGCTTCAAATACGTAAGCATCAAGGTGCTTAGTAGGATCAGTTTCTCCATTGTATTTTCCGATGGAAAGTGGCTGAGTAGTTTGAAGGTGCTTGGGGATGTGGATGCTCATAAGTCTCCTTGAAAAAGGAACTTTTAGCTTGTAAGACACTGGGGGTGCTGTTGTTGACTCCCTCCTTCCTTCGGGAAGCTTCATCTTCAGAATCACGAGTTTGTTCTCCCCCCTCAAACGTAGGGATATTTGAGTATTGGAGAGTGGTGGACTTTTCACCATCAGTTGCGTGGGGAGTGTTTCGTGTGCGGGATGATTCTTTATCCTCGCTTTGCCTTCTTTCTCTTCGCAATTCAACGAGTTCCCTCTGAAGTTGGCTGATCAGCTCATCACGAGGATCAGGATTAGACACTGTTACTATCTTCTTTGAGCTGCCCCCATGAGAATCAAAGTTGAGCTTCCTGAAGACGTTGGGGTTAGTTCTGTCTTCAGGCTGATTCTCCATGAAATCTTGTGCTTCGCCTTCCATTGTGGATTACTTGCTCTTTCAATGGATATGAGAATAACTTTATCGTGTCCCACCGGGCGTGCCAATGATCTGTCCTAAACCGGGGTCTAGAGATCCGGACTCAAGTCAATCACAAACAGTATGTAAATACCGTATAGGAGACTGGATGTATGAGTATCCGGTGTAAGTATCCGTTGTCCTTCACACCTGTAAGACCGGATTGGGCGTCCTGGAGATCCTTCACACCGACCTAACGCGTTGAAGTGGGCGAATGGTGGTGTCACCTGCAAAGATTCTCCGACGCTCAAGTCAGTGATGATATTCCAAGTAAGGAATGTATTTCAGAGTAATTGTTCGTCAAATTCAGTTGAAGATCCCTCACTTCCTTAATGAAATGAGTTCATATACCTGATTGGGTCGTTTTACGAGGACTCATTAGTGGGGAACCACTAACTCCCATTAACATTATTTTATTGCGCACTTACCAGCATGATTGGGTCAAGTGGCTATTTTATATTGAGCATGGAGAATATAGACTAGGATTAGGGAACAAGTTGACCATCCCCGTGAGCAGAATTTGGCTCGTAGTGCAGGGAATTATTGATCGATCCCTGTAGCAGTGATCCTTGTCTTTAGCATAGTGACGTGT
Source organism: Clitoria ternatea (assembly GCA_037962975.1). NCBI lineage: Eukaryota > Viridiplantae > Streptophyta > Magnoliopsida > Fabales > Fabaceae > Clitoria > Clitoria ternatea. The sequence continues at coordinate 14,012,845 of CM075676.1, forward strand.
GTGTTGTCTGGTGTCATGGTGTTTTCCTGAACAACCGGTATAGGGAGAACGCCTGATACGGAATTACAGTCCGGATGTATACCGATGACACCGGTTACACGTTGATGTCTTGACAAAGACGTTGAAATATGTCTTGCAGATCGGATACCGGTATTGAGACCGGATCATAAATAATAAATTTTTGTTTCCATTTAATACAAATATAATTTATTTAAACTTTTAATGAAATAAATTGGGTTAATTATAAAAAACTAGTTTTAAAAAGGTGAAATCTAGTTTTTATATCTAATTTTTTAAAAAAGGCTTAAAATAGTACAAATTTAAAATAAAAAATAAAATGCATAATTTGGAAGAAAAAATGGGTCAATCCGTTGGCCCATGGGCTACATAGAATACGGGTTGAGCCAATATTTCTAGCTTGTTTTCTTGTTTTGACCTAGTCCAGCTTGACCGGTATTTTGATAGGCTTATGCGGGCCTTGACTCGGCCCAGCCTGTTGGCCCGTTTGCCACCCCTAATCCTTATTATCTACATCAAAGGGAGTTAGATCAGACACATTAAAAGTTGCATTGACTCCATATTTACCTGGGAGGTTAAGTACATAAACATTATTACTAATTTTTTTAACAATTTGGAAAGGATCATCACCTCTTAGATTGAGTTTAGATTTTCTAAGATTAGGAAATCTTTCATTTCTTAGATGCAACCAAACCCAATCATCAATATTAAACACCACTTATTTTCTTTTCTTGTTTGCGCAACAGGCGTAATGTTCATTTTTAGATTGAATTTGATTTTTAATCTTCTCATGAAAATCTTTTATAAACTTTGCCTTGACCTCTCCATCCATGTGAAGGAAAAAGTTAGAAACTTCAATGGGCAAAAGGTCAAGTGAAGTGAGAATGTTAAATTCATATACAATCTCAAATGGACTATGCTTAGTTATGGAGTGTTGTACCCTATTATAAGCAAATTCAATGTGAGGTAAATACTCATCCCATGCTTTTATATTCTTTTGAACTAAGACCCTCAAAATAAAGTAGAAAGGGTCCTATTTACTACCTTTGTTTGACCATCAATTTGAGGATGACAAGTGGTGGAAAAGAAAAGTTTAGTTTATAGCTTAGCCCAAAGTATTTTCCAAAAATGGCTATGGAACTTATAATCCTTATCAGAAACAATGGTTTTTGGAATTCCATACAATCTCACAATTTCTTTAAAAAACAATTTAACAATATGACTTGCATCATCTACTTTGTGATAAGGAATGAAGTGAGTCATCTTACTAAATCTATCCACCACTACAAAGATGAAATCTATACCCCTTTGGGTCTTTGGCGAACCAAGCACAAAATCCATAGAAATATCAACCCAAGGAGCATGTAGTGTAGGTAAGGGAGTGTAAAGACCATTAGGTAAAATTTTAGATTTAGTTTTTCTACAAGTTATACACCTAGCACATAGTCTTTCTACATCTCTTTTCATTCTAGGCCAATAGAAATGTTCATTAAGAGTTGATAAAGTTTTATCCCCCCAAAGTAGCCCATGAGTCCTCCTTCATGACTCTCTTTAGGTAAAAGTTCTCTCATGGATCCTTTAACAATACAAATCTTTTTGATTTTGAAGAGAAAACCATCTAAAATATGGAACCTATGATTTGAAGTGGTTGAAATATAAGAATTATAGATTGCAACAAAATCTATGTTACTTGGATACAATTGCATTATTTCATTAAGACCATGGAATTTAGCTCCAAGAGAAGCTATCAAATTATGCCTTCTAGATAAAGCATCTGCCATCACATTGACTTTTCCACTCTTGTACTTAATGACATAAGAAAATTGTTCCAAGAATTCAACCCACTTAGGGATCAAGTAGTGTTCCTAAATTTACAGGACTCTAATTAATGCATAAAATTCTTTGTCATAGGTTAGGTAGTTTAAGGCAACCCCATTAAGTTTTTCACTAAAAAATGCAATAAGGTGACATTCTTGTAAAAGCACTGCACCTATGCCAATGTTGGATGCATCACATTTAAGCTCAAATGTTTTTGAAAAATTTGAAAGTGCCAAAATAGGAGCATGAGTAAGTTTATCATTCAATTCATTAAAAACTTTATCTTGTCTTTGTCCCCGTACAAAAAGAACATTTTTCTTAACCAACTCATCTAAAGGAGAGACCAAGGTAGTGAAATCTCTAACAAATTTTTTATAGAAACTTGCCAATCTGTGGAAGCTTCTAATTTCATTGACATTTTTAGGGGTTGGCCATTCACTTATTGCCTTAATTTTAGCACTGTCTACTTCTACCCCTTTAGAACCCACTATAAATTTGAGGAAACCAATGTTATCTATGCAAAAAGAACATTTTTCTAAATTAACATAAAATTGATTTTTTAAAAGCAAATATAACTTGTCTTAGATGTTTAAGGTGAGAGGTAATGATCTTATAATAAATCAAAATGTCATCAAAATAAACTACAACAAAGTGCCCAATGAATTCTCTTAAAACATGGTTCATTAGTCTCATAAAGTAGATTATATTGACTTATATGTTTAAATTTTGATCATTTATCATCTAATCTAATTTTTAATTATTTAATTCTCATAAGAAAACTTTCTAAATAAGATTCCTTGCTTGTATGTATAGTTATATCTGTACCCTTATTTTATCAAAAATGTGATATTTATACCAAATATTTTAAAAACCAGATTAGATATTGAACTAGTAAAATTATCAATTTAAACAAATCATAATTTATTCAGGAACCAAACCAGTAAAAAAATAAATCTATATTAATCATCTAGTCAATTGATGATTTAATAAGAAACTAAAGAAAGAAAAAATAAAAAGTTAATCCAAATTAATTATAATTAATTACCTTTCCATTGACCGTTCCATGGGGTATTGATAAAAGTGTCCGTAATGCAACATATATAGGGATGTTTGATTTATAGTTAGGGAAATAAAAATGAAAAAATAAAAAAATTTAAAAGTTGATATTAATCATTTGATAAATAATAAAAATCCAGTAGAATGAAACTTAACTGAACTGCCAGAATGAACAACTTCTTAGTGATGTATTTATTCGCTATAGGTGGTATAACATATGTATTTATTCGCCATAGGTGGTAACATTTTAAAACTGGATGTTCAGTTGAAGCACCCACGTAGCGTGTACAAGACCTTTAAAAGACGCTTCTAGACCTTGTTTTTCGACAAGCACACACTGAACCCTTGTTTTTCTTTCTTTTTCTTGTCTTTCTTTTTCGTCTTGGTTTTCATCGCTGCCCTTGTTCTTCGAGGGGTTTTTGAGTTTTCTGTGAGATGACCACTGAACCCTTGGATTTGCTTCGCTCCAATCTCTTCCGGGTTCGTATCCCCGAACCCACCAATCGCATCTACAAGCACGAATGCTGCGTTTCTTTTGACTCTCAGGTAATCTTTTTCGTCGTTCTTTTGGTTTTCCAATTTTAGTTTAAATTCTTGTTCTTTTTTATTTTCCAATTTGGTTTTTCTTCTTTGAATTTGAACGCATTAGGTTCGTTGTGATAACCTGGCTTGATTTGTTTAATTAACGGTGTTTTTCTTTAATCTTGTTTAAGATTTTAGGCATTAGGTTTTATTATGATTATTGCTTGGTTACGAATGGTTTTGTGGTTTTTCGGCATTGAGAATTAAAGATATTAATTCAAATGGTTTGGAATTCCTGTGGTCGGAACCCAATGTTCCCAATGTTTTGAATGTGTTAATAATATGTCTAGAGCTTCACAATGCCTGAAATTTGTGCTTGGTGATTATGTTTTCCTTTCTTATTTTAATTCCAAATTTCGATGAATTTCAGAAATCAGAAGGGGGATTGTTCATCGACTTGAACACTTTTCTTGCTTTTGGGAAGGATTATGTTGGATGGAATTATCAGAAGACTGGAAATCCTGTCTATTTGCACATAAAGCAGACAAAGAAGTTAGTCCCTGAAGACAGGCCTTCAAAGAAACCAACTATCTTGGCTATAGGTGTGTGAATATTATCCTTGTTAAAGCTTAATGATAAAGCATAAATAACACACTGAATATGTGAAGAGATTGCACATTTATTCAATCATACGAAAATGGCTTTATAAGCCTTACAGACTTGACTCTCAAAACAGAGTAACAATAAAACAAAAAACAACCATGAACTACATGGCAGCAATCTAGGCGTAGGCTCAACAACTAACAAGACCCAGTTTATTGACATGTTAAAATAACTAACAATCCCTCCCTTAAGCTTTAGCTTATTTCATTAACTGTAAGTACTCCAAGCATACGTCTAAGTTTTTCAAATTGATCAAGCATCAAAGCTTTTGTCATAATGTCAACCACTTGCTCATTTGTATTGCAGTACTTCAATGTGATAATTTGATCATTCACTAAATCTCTGAGAAAGTGGAACCTTACTGCAATATGCTTACTCCTTCCATGAAAAACAGGATTCTTGGACAGTTGTATGGTAGAACTATTGTCACAGAAAATCTCAATAGCTTCTTTTCCTTCTACTCCAACATGCACAATATGCTGCAGCAATATATTCAGCCTCAGTGGTAGATAGGCTTACCACAGGTTGTTTTTTTGAAGCCCAGGATAGAGCTACAGTTCCAATCATAAACATTGATCTAGTAGTACTTCTCTTATTGTCTGAATCCCTTGCATAGTTGCTGTCACTATAGGCTGTGAAACTCATCTTCCTTCCCTTTTGATAGAAGAGACCGTGTTCAATAGTGCCTTTTAGATACCTAAAAAGCCGTTTTGTTGCTTCCCAGTGGGACTCCGTGGGATTGGCCATGTATCTACTGATTAAACTGACTCCAAACATCAAATCTGGTCGTGTGACTCTCAAGTACATGAGACTACCAACAGCTTGTTTAAACTTTGTAGCATTTACTAGAATTCCTGCATCATCCTTGGATAACATGGTTCCTTGTACCATGGGATTTCGTACTAAGTTACTGTCCAACATATTAAAACGTGCTAGGATCTCACGTGCATATTGCCTTTGGCAGATGAGAATGCCTGCTTCATTCTGTATTACCTCTATTCCCAGAAAATGTCTCATTTTTCCCAGATCTGTCATGTCAAACTCCAACTGCATTGAGTGTTTAAACTCTTCGCATATAGCTCTGCTATTTCCAGTAAAGATTAGATCATCCACTTACAAGCTAACTATTAAAATATTGCCTCTAACCTGTTTTGTGAACAAGGTGTGTTCATTGGAGCAACGTGCAAACTTTACTTTGGCAAAGTATGCTTCAATTTTACTATACCAGGCTCGTGGGCCTGCTTGAGCCCGTATAAAGCCTTCCTCAGCTTGTATACTTGTCCTTCTCTGCCTTTCTTGATAAAACCAGCTGGTTGGTGAACATAAATTTCTTCTTTAATTTCACCATGCAAGAAAGCACTCTTTACATCAAAATGAAACACTTCCCATGCATTCTGAGCAGCCACAACTAACAACACTTTCACTGTATCAAGTCTAGCAATGGGAGCAAAGACTTCTGTGTAGTTGATTCCATATTTCTGAGCATACCCTTTTGCCACTAATCGGGCTTTATATTTTTCTACCTGTCCTCTTTCATTTGAGCTTTGTTTTGAAAACCCATTTCACACCTATGGGTACCATGCCGTCAGGTGGGTCAACTAGATCCCATGTGTTGTTTCTTTCAATTGCTTTCATCTCAGTGTCCATGGCCTCCTTCCATTTCTGACTCATACTAGCTTCCTCAAAGGTTTGAGGATCCTCAGAATCGGTTGTTAGCATTGCTAGCAAGCTCTCCTCTTTTGCAAACAAATTGGTTTCATAATTTGTCATCCGCAAGGGTTGTCTCCGAGTCCTTGTTGCCCTCCCTTCAACTAGAGGATCATTAGATTCAGAATCAGAAGTTGATTCAAGCGGTTTTGAATTATTATTGCTACCTCTAGCTATAACAAGTTGAGGTGTAGAATCAGCATTGTCAGTCCCTTCTTCGTCTTGGCCCTTCATATCGAGAACAGGAGGTGTATTCTTGGCTGTACCCTTGTGTCAACTCCAGCCTTTGTCTTCTTCAAATACCACATCCCTACTTACAATTACTTTCTTTGAAATGAGATCGAAGAGTTTGTAAGCTTTCGCTTCATCACTCATGCCCAACACGTGTGACTCTTGTCATCTAATTTGCTTCTTCTTTGATCTGGAATATGAACGTGTGCAATACATCCAAATGTTCGGAAGTAATTAACACGAGGTTTTATTCTACTCCATACCTCTTCTGGAGTTCCATGACCTACTGCAGTAGTAGGACTTTGATTTTGAACATGAATATACCATCTCACTGCCTCAGGCCAGAAAGACTTTGGAACTTGCTTTTCATGAAGCACAACTCGTACTGCATTCACGATGGTGCGATTCTTGCGCTCTGCAACTCTGTTCTGTTGAGGGGTGTAAGCAGCTGTCAGTTGCCTGGAAATACCTTGATGAGTACATAAATCTAAAAACTTCTTGGATGTGAATTCCCCTCCTCTGTTAGTTCTCAGACAAGCAATATGAGTTCCAGCTTCCTTTTCAACACATGCTTTGAAGCTCTTGAATGTATTGAAAATTTTAGATTTTTCATGCAAAAAGTAAACCCACGTTTTACGGGAATAATCATCAACAAAGCTTAGTATGTACCTTTTGCGGCCGTTTGAAGCAGGTGAGATAGGACCACATACATCAACATGAACTAACTGTAATTTAGTTGATGCGCCCCAAGAACTTAACTTTGGTATGGCATCACGGTGTTTACCAAGATTGAGGCTGACAAATAGAACATTCGGTTCCCTCGCATAGTAGTGTGAATGACCAATCCTCTGTTTGGATGAAATATTTTGCATGCACCATGTTGGATTAGAATGGTAAGCCCTTTCTGTTGAAGTTGTCCCAGACTTAAAAGATTGGTCTTGAGTTCTGGAACGTAATAAACATCTGAAATAACATGAGTAATGTTATTGATCTGAACCTGAATGCTTCCTTTGGCAGCTACCTCCATTGTAGTATCATTATCGAGCTTGACAGTTATATGGATTCCTTCTTCATGTATTTCTGTGACCCAGAGCTTATTTCTTGTCATATGATTACTGCAACCAGAATCATGAAACTAATCCTCCATCTAAACATGATGTGTCACCTCTTCATATGCTACCAACAAAATCTCATCTTCGACTTTAGTTATCTCTTCAAACGTTGTGTAATGGGCTTGTTTCTCAACTCCAGGGCATATTCATACTGAAAATGGCCCAGCTTATGGCATTGAAAACATTCAATGAATGCCTTGTTGAAAGGTTGTCTTCCACGACCTCTCCCACTTCCACGGTTTCCGTGGCCATGACCACGACCTGCTCCTGCTCTGTCAACATGCGTAACTTTTAGAACTTGTTCCTCTGGTTGAGAACTCTGCATTTGTTGTTCATGAACGAGTAGACTGCCATGGAGTTCATCAAGATTCAGAGTGTTCAAGTCATTGGACTCCTCGATAGAACATACTACATAGTTAAAATTTGTGGTTAAAGATCCGAGTATCTTGCTAACCACTATGCTGGAGTCCATTACTTCACCATTAGATTTTATTTAGTTAACAACATTGAGTGTGCGCCTAAGGTAGCTGTCAACCTTCTCGCCATCCTTCATTACCAGTAGTTCGAACTCATGTTGAAGAGCTTGAAGTTGAGCACGTTTGACCCTGTTGAATCCTAATATTTCTATTGCATGGATCTCCAGATTGCTTGTGACGTGTTTTTGTCCAACATTGTTTCAAAAATTTCTCGATCAATAGCTTGAACAAGAAATTCTTCACCTTCAGATCCTTTAGTTGGGCCACAGTTACACTCCTCCTTTGCACCTCAGTGGGTGTTGCACCAAGCGTTGGTATTCCATCTTCCATGAGCTGCCATAGTTCTTTGCTACGTAGGAAATTTTTCATAGTCATGGACCAGAAATCATAGTGTCCATCTGTGACATCCTTCGTCATTTTATAATTAATTCTACCCGTTTTAATAATTTTCATAATAAATTTTTCGCATTTAAATAATTAAATTACATCATAATCAAGAAAATATACATTTTCATTAAAAAGTCCCAAAATGTCAATTATATAACTCTTTAAGTTCCCCCAAAACCATTTAATTTCAAAAGAAGCCAAAATCTGGAACAGGGGTCTGACGCTACGCGTCATCCCCACGCTACGTGTAAGCTTCCAATCGCAGCCCTGGCGCTACATGTCAGTACACCAGTAGCAGCACCTGCTGCTGCACATTTTAGGCCAATCGGCCAACTTTTAACTTACCCCATTGGCCCGTTTCAAGTCTGATTGCCACGAAACTTCGCGGGCCACATGTTTTCCCGATTCCGGAACTGTTGGCGCCGTCCGTTTGCCAAAATTCCAACATGTGCGCAAGGTATGCGGAAAACGCAGTTTAAACCCCTTTTGTGCAAAACCCTTGCACCAAACACCCTAAATGGTTTCCAATTGGCCCAAGGCCAATGCACACAGTTCCTAAATGTCCTAGAAGACCTATTGATCCTAGAAGACCTATTGACACCTTCCGGGGGTCCCGAAACCCACCGGATCTCAAAATCACCTATTCGGTTCCTTAAATCCACAATTATCGCTTATCGGCATAATTAACTAAATCAATCAATTCCTCAAGGTATTAACATACACATCACACCTAATTACTGCCACCATCATTAATCATTATAATTATCATCATCAATCATACATTATCCATATACTAAATTTAACTTCACATTCATGCCTTGAACATATATATCTATATATGACAAAACCTGCCCATGATCATAATCAAGCATACAGTGATGACTCCGTGCCACGTAACACACAACATAATAAAATGCTATAATACTACATCAATATGCATTTATGCTCACATAGCAACACCAATCAACATTTTATAAATCAACAAACAAATACATAATTATGTATTTCCTCTTCTAGTTTCCATATCGCCCTGGCCTCATTTAGCTCTCGTCTCCGCGGTATGCACCCATACCTGCAAACAGTCACTAAAACCACAATATAGGGGGTGAGTGACTGTAATTAAGAATTAATACAGAAATCAATATCAAAGCTAGGAAAAGTATGACATAGCTACTCTTCTAGGCGCAATCTTCCAATATTAGTAATTACTTTCCACATCCTCTCTTATCTTACCATTTCTAATGGTATACTTACATAATCAAGTTGATTAGGCGAAACCAATACCATCGTTATCACATCATGATCAATTGATTCCAAGCATACATGCCTAGCCATTTGTTTTCTAATTCATTATTCCATTCATATCACTATCACTTCAATTCAACAATATGAATCACATCTCATCAGTATCATCAACAACATACATATCAGTCAATGAGTGTAAAACACAACTGACTCTCATGTATAATGGACTCCTAGTATCCGGATATTAAAAGGATCGACCTTCAGCTGGGGGTCCGACTTGACACCCCATGAACCCGACTTGGTTCACCGAGCCCGACTTGGCTCCCCCTCAACCACTGAGTTATAGACCTCTGGGAAGCTCAACTGGGTCCGACTTGACCAAGGAAGCCAAAACGAGGGTATCACATACCGTCGGTCGTCCTCCACCACACAATCACATAATCATCATAACATAGTCATACAATCCCTCTACTGGAAGCCTGCCAGGAGCCGCTCCTTGATCGTGTATCGCACCAGCGATCACTCCCCGCCCTCAACAGTATCCAGGGTATTTCATCCATAATATGTAACTCAATATAATTAAAACATCATCAATCACATACACAAATGTCAGAAACTATTTAAAATGATTAAAAGCAACTATAGTATACCATTTCCTATACGCCGTTGGCATCACACATTTCTATATTAACCTTAACCCAACACACCCCCCCTTACCTTAATTTTGAGTTTTACAAGGCTTCTAATCACTTGCTGGGTCCTTTCTTGAATCCTTAAAACTCTAAAACAAATTTAACGAAGCTTCAATAAATTATCATAATTACTAAACCGTAATCCATAACCTTAAAGCAATCCCGAATTCCAACTTTAAGTTACTGAAGCTTACCATTTCTATTTCCAACCTTCGTTTCCAAGTTCCTCCGTATCAAACGACTTTCCAATCTTTAAATCCGAACCTACAAGCGTCAGAATACAAAACCCCTTAGCTTTTCATTATACCCATCAATGTAGGAACAATAATTTAACTCTCTAACATTGCAGAACACGAAATCACGGCTTCCCACTAACATATATGGTTCGGTTTCAAAGAAAGAAAAGAGAAGGAAAAAAAGAAGCTTGAAACTGGAAGTTCCATGAGCCTTACCTCAATTCCTCAACACTCTAGCCATGATTAATGTGAAGCTCCACCAACAATCCCCCATGGATTGAGCTTCTAGGGTTCAGAACGAAAGAGGAAGGGGAAGAAGAAACTGTTTGCATGCCACGGGTTATGTTTCTGATCCTCTATTAAAAGCTGATCGCGACTCTGACGCTATGCGTCAGGTCACTAATGTGCACCTAACGCTACGCGTCAAGCCCCTGATTCTATTTTCCTTGAAATTCCATTTTCCACTTCCTTCCTTTATTTATTATTATTTTACACCCAAAACATATTTTATCTTATTTCCAATTTATCAAACATCTAGGATGTTACACCATTAAACCTTGGAATGACTGGTTGAATAAATTTCTCTGAGGTAGTCATGGCTTTATGCTCACGGTTGTGTTGCACTCTAGATCTAGATGCTCTCTTCACTCACCCCGGATCAGGCCCCTTGCAGAGCTCTAATACCAATTGTTAAAGCTTATGATAAAGCACAAATAGCACACTGAATATGTGAAGAGATTGCACATTTATTCAATCATACGAAAATGACCTTATAAAGCCTTACAGACTTGACTCTCAAAACAGAGTAACAATAAAACAAAAACAACCACAAACTACATGGCAGCAATCTAGGCGTAAACTCACCAACTAACAAGACTTAGTCAGTCCTATAAAATAGGATTGTTTATTGACACGTTAAAATAACTAACAATCCTGACTATCATTCTTGACTGTATTAAGATCGCACACCTCACATGACAAAACATTTTGATCTGCTTCATAGCTATTTGGTGTTCTTTTCTCAATCTTTATTCAGTTGTTGCTGAAGTACACAACTTCTGTGTTTGTCACATATTTTTTATTCATTACACTACTGTGGTATATATTTAATCTTCCTAGCTATTGGGTTGCGGAGTCATCAATTTGGCTGTTTCCTGAATGCCAGATCATTGTTCCTACCAATAATTTGAGTTAATGACCATATGCTGCTCTGTCTTTGGATAGCATATTTTTATTCATCTGACAAGTTTGTTGTAGGTGTTGATGGGGGATTTGATAACAACGAACCTGAATATGGGGAAACTCATAGTATTATTATATTACCTGACTACGTCTCTCTTCCATTCCCTTCTGTGGAATTGCCAGAGAAGGTACCTACCGCCCCTATATTTAGTTTTCTCTGTTTATTTCTCCTTAATGATGTTAATTTAATTATCTCATTGGTTAAACTTAAAAATATAATAGGTAAGGTTGGCAGTTGATGCAATCTTACTAGCTGAGGGTGCTGAACGAAAGGAGCAACTTGCAGCTTGGACTGCTGATAAGAAACAAGTTAGTGCCTATGCGACAAATTTACAACAGATTGACAATGGTGTTGTTATTCCACCATCTGGGTGGAAATGTGCAAAATGTGAAAAGACAGACAATCTGTGGCTAAACCTGACTGATGGAATGATTCTTTGTGGGAGAAAAAATTGGGATGGAAGTGGTGGAAACAATCATGCTATTGACCATTACCAAGAGACACACTACCCTCTTGCTGTAAAGCTTGGGACTATTACTGCTGATCTGGATGCAGCGGGTAAGGCTCCCTTGTTGAATCTTTGGCTTTTATATATCTTTATTATCTGGAAGTGGTTTTTAATAGCTTTGAGTATTTCCTTATGAAATGGAAGAAGAAATATAAAAATATTTGGAAGTATAAACCTCAGACGATTCACTTATATTATTCAGGGAGAAAGGACTTGGGTGGAGTTGAAATAAGTTGGAAATGTTTATAATAGCTTTGAGCTTGTTTTGTACCAAAAAATGACCATTAGAAGAATATGTTGTTCACCTAGCCAACTTTTTACCTGGTGGGCTTTTACAGATAACACAGTATACTTTGAAAGTTAGATGTCAACTTGCCACACCTGCAAGGTCTCATGTTGAAAGAACTGAATTTACAAATTTATTATGGTTTTATTAATTGTGCTTTGAAGGTCATTATTTAAGAATTAAGATCATTTGTCACACCGGGGTGCACTATTTCAAATAAGTTGTTTTATGTTTTAGCCTAAACAAATAATTTCAACTGTGTAATTTTAATATGCTTTGTGGAGTAGATGGTGAATATTTTTCTTTTCTTCACTGTGTGCTAATTATGGGTGTATTGTGGCAGCTCAGATGTTTTCTCTTATCCAGAGGATGAAAGTGTCTTGGATCCACAGTTAGCACAACATTTGGCTTTTTTTGGCATTGACTTTTCATCACTACAGAAGGTTAGTTATTTATCTTGATTCTTGAATGATACTTCTCAAACTGTGCTTAATTACCCAACATATATTTTACGTATCCAATTACAGTCCTTCATGAGATGAGGAGAAGGGAATGAAGAACATTTGTTGATACAGCCTTTGAGTGTTAACTCTGAAATGGAAAGTCAATTTTTTGAGTATTTCACTGCTTAATGATGTATTTGAAAAGTCGTATTGTTTTTTCCTTATTCTCTGAGGCCTGTGAGGGAGAAATATTCCATAATGGCTAGGTTTGCTTGCTGCTATGTGAATAGGAAGTCTTAGGTTTGAGTCTTAAAATTGGCCTCCTGCAAATGAAAGGTAAGGCTTCCTGCAATAGCGGGTTGGATCCAATCATTCCTTGGGACCCCCACCATGGCAGGAACTTATATCACTAGGTTGCTCTTTGTGTGAGGTCCATGAAGACAGTGTTCGAATGAAAATCCCTCCATTAGATCCTAGGGCTGCTATTTTGTTTGAGGAAAGCAATTATTTGGTTGTAGGGATGCCTATGAAGTAGGTTAATAATGCATTTTACTTTACTATGATGTATTACATCCAAACAACAAATTTGAAATAGTAACATCTCACCTGAATTTGTGTATTAGATTTCTGATGGCTGGTGATATTGTTTGTGTGTCACTTCTTTTGATGAATGTTTAAGCATAAGTATTATTAAAGTAGCTTTGAGGTTGAAGAAGATTCAGTTGGATGCTTGTGAATTTTTTTTGTATTCTGTATCATGTGACTTGTAGTTGTTCAAGCAACCCGTTTTCTTCTATTCAGACTGAAATGACAACTGCTGAAAGAGAACTTGATCAAAATACCAATTTTGATTGGAATCGAATCCAAGAAAGTGGACAAGAGGTTGATCCAATTTTTGGTCCTGGATATACAGGAATGGTCAATATTGGAAACAGGTAGCTTTGGCTTTTACTATTTCCTGTTTATTATATAGAACTTGTTGGATTCTTTCTGATTTCTTCATTTTGTTTTCTCAGTTGTTACATGGCAGCAATTGTGCAAGTTGTGTTTTCTACTAGATCCTTTATATCACGGTCAGTTTGTCTTTTATTTTCCTGCAACTGTTCGAACCTGGTTTGCATGTAGTTCAATTTCTGTTGTTTTGTCATTCCTAGGTACTACTTGAACCTAACTCTAAAGAAGGCATTTGAGCTGTCTCCCGCTGATCCAACTGTAGACCTGAATATGCAGTTGTAAGTGCATGTTTCAAGTAGCTTGTTTTGTGCTTAGAAAAGCCTATTATCAATTTGCTAAAATCTGGTTTTATGTTTAAATGAAGAAAATCAGACATGTGATAAGTCAATTGCTTTAGTTATTAGATTACTGTTAGGTTGCATTTGGATGGAGTATTTGAAAATTCTGTGGAATTTAAAATTCCATGAAATTCAATTCCTATCATTGTTAAAATTATTTGTTTGGATGAAGTAATTTAAATTCTTTCATTTTGAAAATCACTTGTTTACAATTTTAAATGTTTTTGTTAATGGTGGTGTGTGGAGGTGATGGTGATAGTGGCAGCAAGGGTAGTAGTGGTGGAGGCGGCGGATATGGTGGTTGCGGGGTTGGTGGTAGCAATAGCAATAGTGGTAGTGGTAATGCAATGACACTGGACGTGGTGGCCAACGGGGCGGTGGTAGCGGTAGTATTGGTGGTGGTGTCAGCGGTAGTGATGGTGGAGTGGTGACAATGGTGGTGGTGGGAGGATGGTGGCAACAGTAGTAGTGTTAACAGTGGTGGTGGCAGTGTTGACGGGGAAGGGGTGGTGGTGGCTGCGGTGGTGGGAATGGAGACTATAGTGGTAGTGGAGGCGGTGGATATAGTGGTGGCAGAGGTGGTGGTAGCAATAGCCATAATGGTAGTGGTGATGCGGTGACATTGGACGTGGTGGCCAACGGGGTGGTGGTAGTAGTAGTACTGGTGGTGGTGTCAATGATAATGATGGTGGGGTGGTGGCAGTGTCGATGGGGAAGGGTGGTGGTGGCTGTGGTGGTAGGAATTATGACCATGGTGATTGTGGTGTTGGTGGGGATGGTGGCGGCAGTGGTGACAATAGTAGTGATGATGGTGCTAGCGATGAGGAAGTGGTGATGGTAGAGGCAGTAGTTGTATTGGGGGTGGCGATGGTGACAACAAAGGGGTCGTGGTGCGGCGGTGGTGTGTGACGGTGGTGGTGGTGACAGAGGGGTATTGGCGGCAGTGGTTGTGACTGGCGACAGTGTCGTGGCGATAGCAACAGTGGTAGGGATGGTGGCGATAATGGTGGCGACGACGGTGGTAGTGGCGGTGGTGGCAACAAGGGTGCACTAGTGGCGATGATGGTGACAATGAGGGTGGCGGCGGCGGTGTCAATCAAGGTGGCAGTGGGTTTGGCGGTGGCAGCGGTAGTGGTTGTGGTGGGGTGATAATGGTGATGGAGGTGGTGATAATGAGGGGTGTTGGTGAAGGGGGTGGTAGTGGCGGCGGCGGTGTGGGTGATGACTATGGTGGTGTTGGCAGTGGTAAGAGATGGTGGTTGTGACAGTGGTAGTGGCGACGACAAGGGGTGGTGGGTGGTGGTAGCAACAGTTGTGGTGTTGAGGGTGGCGATGACGGAGGGGAGAATTTAGATTTCTTTATTTTTTAGTTGAATTTTAAGGCTGTGTTTAGTTACAGAAAATTATTCTAGTTTTCTGGGAAAAAAAGGTTTTGGGCTTGTAACCCGGTTACCGAGCCGTAACCCAGGATCCCAAAACTTTGAAAAACCCTAAACCCAACAGCAACCTTCAGTTTCCCTTTTCTCTCCCACGTTTTCTTCAACTTTGACGGACTCGGTGATCTTGTCTGGCGTTTTCTTCGGCTCCGACGGTTTGGGTCATCTTCTCCAACGCAATTTCACCCTCTCCAACGTTATGGTCACCATCTCCGACGTTTTGGTTACCTTCTCCAGCGTTTTGGTTCTTCTTCGTCATGCTGGATCGTCTTCTCTGGCGTTCTGGTTCGTCTTCCTGGTCTCCTCTGTTCTGTTCCGGTTTTCTCCCCTGTTCTTCTCCTCTAGTTCGTTTTTTTCTCCACTCTTCCCTGTGCTGTTCTGTCTTCTGTGTTGTTTTGATTTAATTATTTTTTTAGATTTTGTATTTGTATCCCATATGTGCTGAGTGCTGAGTTTATGTAATATGCTTCTATTTACAAATTACAAAGCTGTAATGATATTCATATTTTGATTATTTAGTTCTTACTTCAGTTTTTTTTAAAGAAATTGATCCTTTAAATTGTATTATTTTTTTAGTTCTTACTTCTTACTTCAGTTTTAAGTTTAATATTTTATATTATAATTTTTTTAGTTTTTGACAGTTTTTTTTCTCTATTTTTTAAGTTCATTTTTCCTTCTTTAAATTGAATACTATGTTTTGAACTTTTCATTAATTAGTTATGTAATGTTTTACATTTTTACTTGACTTGATTGAACTTGAAACATTGTTATGGTATAATTTTAATTGAGTTATTATGTTAGTTTTGCTTAGATTTTAATTCTGCAGTGTTTTTTAATGTATTTTTTTGCATATTAGAGTTTTTATCATGACCGTCATGGCATCTGCCATAGTCTTTATGACATTTTTTTGGTTCGCCGCCATGAACTGGTATCCGCCATTGATAACACTGCCTGGAATAGCTAGAAAAATTTTGGAAAAACTTTTCCACTTTTCAATTTCCTTGGAAAACTTCTTTAAGACTTCTTTATTTTTCTTTAATAAATAGAAAACCCGGTTTTCGATTTTTTATAAATTTTCTTTGAATATTTTGTAAACAAACACCTTTTCTATTTTTTCAAGAATAGTTTTTCATTTTTCTTACAAAACTTGTGAAGTAAACACGACCTAAATGCCTTATTTTTTTAAAATTCTATGAATGTTTAAATTACTAGGATTTTGATATCCAAATAACGTATTATGATTATTAGTATTTAAAATTCTTTGTTAAGATGGATTCCCTAGTTAACTTTCTCCATCCAAACACAAGGAGTGTATATCTTATTTGGCAGCTAAGTTTTTGTTTATGTGAATGCTAGTGTGTCTTGTTACTTCATACATGCATCATTGATCTTTGGCTTCAAAAAAAAAAATAAAAAATACAGTAGAGAATGGAAAATCGAAAGATGAAAATTTTCTGCAGCTCACAAAGCTTCTTGCAAACAACACACAAGTCATTTTTTTTTTTGTTTTTTCATTTAGGATTATTAATTCACCCCGTATGACACAATAACAGATACCAAGGCATATGGCTAAAAATGTTTCACCCATTAAAATAATTTAATCACCCATTCTAGTGTTCATCAAGAATTTGTATCTCTTATTGTGTCTGATTTTTCATGTTGGTTTGTATGTATTGATACACATTTCGTCATGCTATATTTCAGAAAGATTGAAAAGTTGATACATGTTACTATACATGATCAAACTATTATTATTATTATTATACTTGCACATGCACATATGAGGGATATTCTGATTCTTCCTGACAGAAATAAGAATGGGTGGCTGATATATGTTTGTATATTCTTTTGATAGCATCATCCATGCCACGGTGTATGAGTATTTCTTTTTAATATACTTCCATGTCAAAGATGGATTTGATATCTCATATGTGTAAATAATCAATGTGTATTAGCTTGTATGTTCAGACTTAAAAGAATATTTTTACAAGTAAAGAGGTGGTACTTCTAGTTCTAGGCAAGTTAATTACATAATTCAAATGAAAAGTTGGCAAATTATTGTTCCATATGTTGACAGGACCAAGTTGGCACATGGTTTACTTTCTGGTAAATATTCTGTTCCGGCATTTGAGGTATGGTCCCATAACTCACTCAGTAAACTCTTGATAATTTGTAGTCTTTGATAATATTTATGTTACCTTTGTATGGCATCCAGGACAATGAAAAAGAAAATGTTGCTACTTCTACTACGACTGCAGTAAGCTTTCCGAGTCTTGGGTTATTTAAGTTCTTGTCTACTTGCACCTTAATGTTTACCAAAGTTTTATGAAGTGATTAAATTCTTATTTCTTTCTTCTTAGACATCTTCTCTCATGTTATCATTTCTTATGTTAATGAATTTTTGTTGCCTCTTCCCTCTCTGGCACTAATGTCCACGAATTTCAAATTTTAGAAACAAGAAGGGATACGCCCAAATATGTTCAAATCTGTAATTGCTGCTAGCCATCCTGAATTTTCATCTGTGCGGCAACAGGTATGCTTAACAATATCTTTTTCCTCCTACTTCCTGAATATGAATTGATGTTATAAAAAGCATTTTTATAGGACTTGGCCAGAAAGGACCCAAGCCCAAATAAGTGAAATCTGCATGATGGTTATACTATAACAATAATAGTTAACCTGTGGATATCGACCCATTTTTACCAGGTTTAAGTAAAGCCCAATCACGACCCAACGGAACCTTGCCCCCCAATGATATAATAATTAAATAAACATTTGATGATAATAATAATAGTTAAATAATAAAGACAGGCTTATATATTTTTCTTAAAATATAATATGACTTTGTAGTTTATATTTTTAACATTTTCAGTGTGTATTTTCGTATATTATTTAAACCATAGTAGTTAAATAGAGGAATGGTGGCCGTTATCACATCGCGATTTCGTGTCACACCTCTGTCACGAGTCTCACTTGTCACGCAGCCGAGATTGAAGGTAATGACCAAAACTGCTGTGTTTTGGTATCTTTTTTAGGGTAAATTTGTATTTTCCCCTTACCCTCTCTTTTTTCTAAAGGATTTTTAAAAACCCACTACCCATAATCTCTGACTCTCATTCTCACACTGTGATGTGTTCTCTTCCCTCATTCTTCTGTGACAACTGCTACAACTCTAATGACCCCTTTGACATGTTTTGCAACGTCAGAGACCCTCCCAAGTGACTGCAGTGACTTTGGCGACCCTGTACTGCAGCTGCAGCAACTCTAACGACCCTCCCAAGTGACTGTGCTTTGTTGTGACCTCTCTGTTCACTATAGTGACTTCGGGGATGAATAAATAGTCAAATTGGTGCTTAAGATATATAGTCATAATTGTCAATCTCAGATAGTAGCAAATAGCAGCTGAACCCTAAAATGCACTAGTGGGATATCATAGAGTGGGATGATCACTTATTAAAATTTTATGATACACATAATATGTTATATACCTAGAATTTACATGCATAATTGCATACCTAATCACTTAATAATCATTTTAATGAAAACACAACAACATAGGTCATATATTAAAGAAAATATACTAAATTTGTAGGTACATTGGTAGAATTCTGTTGTCAATCATAGAGTCATAGACAATGTTGGTAGACTTGTGAGCTGACTCATTGAAACACGAGTTATGCATTGTGGAGGTGCTGGCAAGCAAAACGGCTGCTCGTGGAGACAGGGGGAGGTGTGAGCCGGGACTTGGAGATGTGGTGATGCCACCGTCTTTACTGGGCTTGAAAACAGAAAAATCCAGGTTGAGCTTGTCACTCGGTTTGCAAATTTTGCCCCGCGTCACTAGAAGACCCTAAAAACCAAAGTAACCTCTTTTCTTTGATTTCAGCTCTCTCTCCGCAACTGCTATTTCCATCTCTTTCATTCTCTCTTGATTCTGTGGAGTTTTGTCTCTCAAATTTGTCAACCTCTATTCACTTTAGGGACTTGTTTCAGTCAGTTTGAGCCTTGTTTAGGGACCCCAAGTCCAACCTTCTTCATGCACAGCCAGCCCCCATGCTATGTTTTTCGAAGATGTCATCTAGTGGTGGAGCTTCTTCAAGCGGTGTTGGTCCCAGCAGTGGAGTTTTGTGTTTTACACTGAAAGTTTCATGTTTTAGAATGAGATTTATGTTTCTAACCGAGTTTTATGTTTCTAAACTATGAGTTTGGTTTCATATTATGAATTTATGAGTTTCGTTTGATATTATTTATATTTAAATATAATTTAGCATTTCGGGTATTTCGGGTAGGCTTTTATGTGAGGTGTAACGACATTATGAATCTACGTTTCGATAACCGCCTTTGTGTCAAGGTAGAAACTAGAATTTGCTAACCTTGGTCATAGACTTAAAAGAGTATTATATCCAAAAAAAAAACTACCATGTTGTCATGGAGCAAAGACAAATGTAAGACTCTTCTATATACATAAAAGATGTTGTCTTTATCTAGAAGATGCCATGGGTAGGTTGGAAAATGATGGAAGAGAGATTGGAATAGAAGAAATAGGGTGTCGGTTGGTGAGAAAAGGACAATAAAGACAAAAGATGGTGGAGAAAACAAATACCAAATAAGGCTGAAAAATAGAGACAAAAGGATTAAAAAACAGTGGATGCAATTGCAGAATTGCACTTGTAGAATTGCACTCGCTATTTCCTTTTCGTCTTAAACCCTGGCACAGATCTAAGGTCCGATCCACTAAAAAAGATCAAATAAAAAAAAAAGATAAAAAAAAAACTTTTGTTTTTTAACAATTTGGGGAAGGGAAGTCGAATTGCCGTTTTCTAGTTCTCCCAAAAATCGATTTTCATTTTTTGATCCTATTTTTAAAGAACTCAAAAAAAAAATGAAAAAAATTTATTTTTTATTTTTCTAGTTCTAAAAGTTTTAACTGAAAGAATCCATGTGTCTGCATAAATGGTAGTCGAGGCCTTGAGCGAACACAATGCATTAAACTTTCACTTTCGAACACAATACTTAAGTGATTTTATTGTTTTCTTTACATGAAGGACAAAATGTTACATTTCCAATTTGACACTTAATAAAAGGTTCAAAACTATGTTAAAATATTATAAATATAGAAATATGTAATTAGAATTGATTAGGGTTGGTTGTATATGATTGTATTATGATCCTGTATTTATTATATTGCTATTATAAATATGCTACTCCATTGTGTATTCAAACACATGGAATTCATCTAATGTCTCTCGGTTTCCCTTTTTTGAAATGGTATCTAGAGCCTAATGAGAGGCAACCCTAATTTATGTTTACTTAGTGGGTCCACTGCTCATGGGTATTTTTTTTTCGAAACCTAGGTTTCATCTCCAAGTTTTTCGATCTCCTCTTTCTTTTTTCGGTCGTGTCTCTTTTCGACCACCTTTTCCTGCTATTTTTCCAGTGACTGTTCAGCTTCTGCATACCCCCGCCACTATTTTTTTGACAACTTTCCGACCGACCACCCTCAAATCAGGAGTGCTGTCAGCCGATCGGCCTAACCCTGAAACGACGCTCCCAACGACTGCCGCACACGCCCCCAAGTGTTGCTTCTTCTTCTGAGTTTCTCTCTCCTGGCCGCATTGCCACTGGTGCGTGGCTGCTCCGACCAGCCTCCGGTTTGGCCTGTGAGACTCGCCTCCTCCTCTAGAGTCAAATTTTGTTATTGGTTGTTCGTTTCAAACACTTTTTGATGTTGTTTGGGTTCGTTTTTCACCGTTTGTATTTTCTCTTTTCTTAGCTTTTCTCTGCCACATGGGCTTTGGACGTCAAACTTTGGTTTAAGGGACATGGTTATCTTGACCATCTTACAACCAAAGAAGACTCTATTGCTGCTGCTGATCGTATCAAATGGGGTAATCTCGATGCTCAACTTTGTAGCATTTTGAAATCTACTCTGTCCATTACTCAAACAAATTTTCTGCCCTTACGATATCTGTGGATCTCTTTGGGTGCAAGCCAAACTTTTTTATACCAATGATACTCAATGGTTATATGGGGTTTGTGAGACTCTTATGTAGCTTCTTACTCCTCAATAGATTACTGGTCCTATCTTCGATTATTTGGGCAAAGTTAGTGGTGTTCTTCATGATTTAAATGAGGTTTTTCCCTGGGGTAACAATCTATCCACAGATCTTGAGAACCGTCACAAACTCTTTATGGCATTAGCGTTACATGGATTCCACTTGGTTAACTCTAATTCGTGCCAAAGCCAAGTTTCCCACTCCTATAAGTACTCCTCCGGTGCTCGTTCCTATTGAGGCTGATTCTTCTGCTTTGGTTGCTCAGGACCGCAACAACAATCGTCGTTTTGGCAGAACTCGACCAAAATGTAAGCTTTGTCATAAGCTTGGACACATTATTGATCGATGTTTCTTATTACATGGTCATCCCACAAGAATGGCAAATGTTGTGCAAGTACCTTCTGAAGTGACTGAGCCACCTATCTCCATCTCTTCATCTGGACCTCCGACTATGCCCACACCTACTCACGACAACTTCCTCCGGTGGTTTGAGGAGTGTAAGATTTTAGGTTCTATGGCTTCTGTAGTGCAAACGAGTAATTCTTTTGTTGGTGTTTCTCATTCTCTTGGTCCTTTGGGTCCTTGACTCTAGGGCCACCGATCATATTACTGGTAACAAGTCCTTATTCTCTAACCTTTCTAGCTCTAATTTTTTACCTTCTAAGAAACTATGGCTAATGGGTTCCAAACTCAATCTCAAGGACTTGGTATTGTTCATCCTCTTTCTTCTTGTCTGTTGACAATGTTCTTTATGTGCCTGGGTCTCCTTTTAATTTATTATCTATTAGTCGTTTGACTTGCTTTCTTGATTGCATTGTTTCATTTACTAAAAGCTCTGTTTTCATCTAGGACCAGAGTTCGGGGCGTATGGTTGGCACCGGATGTGAGTCACGTGGGCTTTGTCAACTTCAACCTTCTACACACGTTGGGTCAGCGGTGGATTCCACTCTCCTCCATGCTCAGTTGGGTCACCCAAGTCTTCATAAATTGCAAATAATGGTGCCTGCCCTTTCCAAGTTGTCTACATTATCTTGTGAGTCATGTCAATTAGGTAAACATAGTCATACTTATTTTAATAATCGAGTCTCAGCGTCTCCCTTTAGCTTAGTCCATTCTGATATTTGGGGTCCTTAGGATACCAATATTTGGTTTCCTTTATTGATGATTACTCTAGGTGTACCTGGTTGTTTTAAATGGAGAATCGTTCTGAGTTATTTTTAATCTTTCAAAACTTTTGTAATGAATTCAAAACTCAGTTTGGTATTCCTATAAGAATCTTGCGTAGTGATAATGCCTGTGAATATTTCTCTAACTCATTTCAATCATTTATGGCCTCATGGGATTTCACATCAAACATCTTGTGCTCATACTTCTCAACAAAACGGAATTACAGAAAGAAAAAATCGACATCTTGTCGAAATCACTCGTACACTTTTACATGGTAATGTTCCTCATTGGTTTTGGGGAAATGTCCTTATAACTTGTTATTTAATTAATCGCATGCTCTCCTTCGTCCTTGATAATCAGGTACACTCCATCTTGTTTCCTCATCAATCTTTATATTTTTTACCCCCTTGTGTTTTTAGTTCTACTTAATTTGTTCACAACCTTGGCATTGACATCGATAAACTCTCTGCCTAGGCTACTAAATGTGTGTTTCTTGGTTATACAAGGTCTCAAAAAGGTTACAAATGTTACTGTCCTAGTCTTCATCGTTACTTTTTTTTCCGCCGATGTTGCCTTTTTTGAGTCTAGTCCATATTTTACAATTCCACCATGGAAAACCTTGTGTTTAGTCGTACTTGTGGTCCCGTTTCTGCTGTGGTTACTGATATCTTGACAAATCCACCCCGTCCTCTTCAGGTATATCAACGTCGGCCCCGTCCTACTTTGGAGGTCCCACCTGACGAAGTCCCATGTGACTTACCTTTGGAGCCATCTCTTCCGGCTCCGCACCCCGATAGTAGTTTTTTTATTGCTATAAGTAAAGGTATTTGTTCCACTTGTAATCTTTCTCCTTATTATGTTGCTTTGTCTTATCATCGTCAGTCACCTTCCCATTATATTGATGTGTCGTCTTTGTCTTCAGGTGAGGCTTTGTCTTATCTTGGATGGCAACAAGCCATGATTGAGGAAATGAGTACACTACAAAGTAGTGGAACTTTGGATTTTGTTCCTCTTCCCTCCGGTAAGACAGTGGTCAGATGTGGGTGGGTCTATATAGTCAAAGTTGGTTCAGATGGTTCTGTTGATCGCTTGAAGGTCACTTCGTGGCCAAAGACTATACTTAGATTTTTGACCTTGATTATGGTGATACTTTCTCCCCGGTGGCTAAGATGGCCTCTGTATGCCTATTTCTCTCCATCATTGCCATCCATCATTGGCCGCTTTTCTAGTTAGACATCAAGAGTGCCTTCCTCCATGGTAATCTAGCGGAATAAGTATATGTGGAGTAACCACCTGGTTTTGTTGCTCAAGAGGAGTGTTCAGGATTGGTTTGTCGACTTCGGAAGTCCTTTTACGGTCTTAAACAATCCCCAAGAGCATGGTTTGACAGATTCAACACTGTCGTAAAAGAATTTGGCATGACTCAGAGTGAGGCAGATCATTCTATTTTCTCTTGCCATTCTACCTCCGGGTGTATTTACTTGGTTGTGTATGTTGGCAACATTGTCATCACAGGTGGTGAACACACTGACGTTCTTTTAAAATAACACTTGCATCATCACTCTCAGACAAAAGGTCTTGAAAGGCTTTGCTACTTCTTAGGAATAGTAGTGCACAATCTAGATTAGGTGTTGTATTTCTCAAAGAAAGTATTCGATGGATATTTTGGAGGAGACTGGCTTGATGGGGACAAAACCAGTAGATACTCCCATGGATCCTAACACTAAGCTTATGCTGGAACAGGGGGAGCCTCTCTCAGATCCAGAGAGATATAAAAGACTAGTTGGAAAGCTAAATTACCTAACTGTCACACGTCCTGACATTTCCTTTGCCGTCGGTGTGGTAAGTCAATTTCTCAATGCAATCATCCGCATCTTAAAATATATCACAGGGGCACCGGGTAAATGGCTCTTGTATGAAGACAAGGGTTATACTCAGAATAATTGGATACTCAGATGCTCACTAGGCAGGATCTCCTATTGATAGGAGGTCTATAACGGGGTGTTATGTCTTCCTTAAGGATAACTTGGTTTCTTGAAAGAGTTAAAAGTAAAGTGTTGTAGCTCGGTCAAGTGCAGAAGCGGAGTACTGAGCCATTACTTTGGCTACATGTGAGCTCAAATGGCTTAAACACTTGCTTGAAGAACCAAAATTTGGGGAAACTACATTTATGACACTCATTTGTGACAATTAAGCAACATTGCACATTTCTTCTAATCTGGTGTTTTATGAAAAGACCAATCACATTGAAGTAGACTACAACTTCATAAGAGAGAAGATTGTATCAGGGGACATTGTTACGAAATTTGTAAATTCCAATGATCAATTGACAGATGTTCTCACGAAGTCTCTTAGGTGTCCTCGTATTAAATACATATGTGACAAGCTTGGTGCATATGATTTATATGCTCCAGCTTGAGGGGGAGTGTTAGAATATTGTAAATATAGAAACATGTAATTAGAATTGATTAGGATTGATTGTATATGATTGTATTATAATCATGTATTTATTACATTGCTATTATAAAAATGTTACTCCGTTGTGTATTCAAACACACATAATTCATCCAATGTCTCTCGGTTTTCCTCTTTTGAACACACTGTTTTGGTGAGAGATTTTAGGTCAAAGCTAATCTTCTCTATCACGCACGGGAACACATGAAATCAATAATAACCAGTTGTGGCTTCTGTGATTGTAGGAAGGCTCCATGTCGGAGCGGCAATGATGGTTGGCTGCCGCATTGAATCCGCATGATAACATAGTTATCGACATGTTGGCCAAATCAATCATTGAGGGACTTATGGGTTGTTGGTTCACTACAAGTGAAGACACTTCCTTGAGAGAAAATTCATCAAATCCCAGCGTAATAGATTCAGAACTAGAAGGAAGTAAATTAGCATCTAAGGAGTCATCCAAGTATTGCACTTTATCCAGAAGTAAAAACATGGGTTGTTTTGTAACCAAAGCCTTTTTTTCTTCTTTTCTTTCTTTATTTTCATACTAATTTTTCTTTTGATCCCTTCTCTCTTTTATTTTTTTATCATCCTTTTTTCACTCATATTCTTTTTTTCTCCTAATTCTTTTCTCATTTTATTTAGATCCTCACACAATGGAACAAGTGTGACCTTGCGGTCATTACGGACAAAGGTATATTTGTTGGTATGATCGGCATGGTGAGCATTCGTATCACACTGCCAAGGCCTACCAAAAAAATATGACTCGTTTCTATAAGCACTGCATCATAGACAACTGTATTAGAGCATTTCCCAATTGAGAAGTCAATCTCCACCTGTTGATTCGCTTTCAGCTCTCCATTCTCACTCAACCACTGCAACTTAAAATGTCTAGGGTGTGGCTTGGTTCCAAATTTATCTTTGTGACTAGTTTTGAACTCTCCTTCCATCAATAATCACTCAACACATTCCCTTAGATTAGACACCTAGCATGAAAAATATTTTGACTCTCCTCACTTAGGTGGAGTCCTTTGAGATGAGGCATGAGAATGACTAGATGAAGAACTTCCCTCCTTCCTATTTTTCTCCATCTAACTAGAAGAGTTGAAACTAGAAACTCCTCCTCGCTCGTTTCCTCTTTAAGTTGTTCTACTTTAGTGGCTAGTACACAATTTTGCAACTTCATGACATCTCTAATATTAGAATTCATTCCCTATATAAATCATACATAGTAATTTCAATCTCTTTATTTATATTGGCTCGAATCATGTACATCTCCATTTCTTTATAATACTCATCAACATTCTTTCCCCTTTGGGTGAGTATTACCAGCTTCTGTCCAATATCATAGATGGGATGAATTGTCTCCTCAAAGCCCTTCTCATCTTCATCAATTTATCAACTTCAGGCTCTTTATTATTTTTGCTATCTCTTTGGATTTGATCCCACCAAATTAAAGCATAAACATTTAATCTTACCAGCTTCTGTCTAGTATCATTCCGATAATGAAATGAAATGAATCGTCTCCTCAAGCCCTTCTCATCTCCATCAATTTATCAACTTCAGGCTCTTCATTATTTTCATTATTTCTGTTATCTCTTTGGATTTGGTCCCACCAAATTAAAGCATAAGTAGTGAGTCCCATTGCAGCCAACCTCACTTTCTTTTCTTCTGAATATTCATTGCATGCAAACAATTGTTCAACCTTTTTTTCCCAAACATGGTAGGTTTTAGGGTCACTCTTCCCTTGAAAAGTGAGAATGCTAAGCTTTACTCCTTCAAGTCTCCTTTCTTCTCCTTCTTTTATCATCTTGTGGACCATCTTTGTTTTCTATTTGCACTATCCTTTCTTGGAATTGAACATTTTGTCGAGTCAAGGCTTGCACTTGCCTAAGTTCCACCATACTTGAAAAAAATGATTAGTAACAAGTAATTGGTCCTTGCTGTACTCTCATGTTTACACTCAATACTTAGTGTTTCTCTCAATTCAGTTTTTTTTTCCTGATGTATCCCTCTTGTCTTTTACCACTATCTCCATTGGAAGTTCTTATAAGGATCAAAATGTTCTCTTCAAGAATTTAAAATAAATGTGACTACCAACAAACTCAAACAAAGATAACTTAAGCAACAAGTAGCAAAGAACAATTTTACCACTTAAAAAAAAAAACAACACAATGCCAAGAACAAGACACACAATACTAGAATGAAGAACAAGAACTAGAAACACCAAACAATGTATTTAGCGATTTAGAAACCAACAAATAGGAACAAAAAGAAAACGAACAAATTGATTTTGGCGTGTTCCATATTCAACAAATTGATTTTCTTTGTTATTTTTTTCCACAAACTGCACTTTGTTATATATATAAAATCTGCACCTTTTTTTTCAAACTGCAACCTTTT
Source organism: Clitoria ternatea (assembly GCA_037962975.1). Lineage (NCBI taxonomy): Eukaryota > Viridiplantae > Streptophyta > Magnoliopsida > Fabales > Fabaceae > Clitoria > Clitoria ternatea. The sequence continues at coordinate 14,040,296 of CM075676.1, forward strand.
CTTTTTTTGAACTTCTTTTTTTTTATATGCGAATATATACGAAGGGCAATTTTTTCCCTTTCAACTGAACTTTCTTCTTTATATGAAGTGCAATCTTTTTTTTTGGGCTCTTTCTCAAAGTGCACGTCGTGTCATATATGTATTAAGTGCAAAACTTTTTGTCAAAAGAAAACTGCATGCCCTTTTTTTTGTTTAGTAATATTCAAGAATGGAAAGGTAAAAATATAGGAATGTAACACAGCACACGGGAGAAGTAAATAAGTAAAAATTCTCGGAACATAAGTAACCAGTGCCAACCCTAAAGGTTTCTCTAAACCCCTTAGAATTTTAGGACCTATCTAGGATTTAATTCACACAATTGAATTAACTTTGGGAAATTAAAACTATTATTTGAACCCTAACTCAGAAGTTGGGGGGAACACAAAAAGGAAAAAGAAAGGTGCCACAAATCCGAGAGTTTGATAAGCTTTGAGATTGCCACAAGAATTGAGTAATTCTTGATAAAATTAGTTTGGCCAAAGAACCTTGGTAGATACAATTCTTACCCTTTCTGAATAATACATATTCTATTTTCTCATTCTGAATTCCCAAAGGCTTAATACAGCATTAGTTTGAGTTTGGCTCATTTAGAAATAAATAAAAGGGAAATAAAATTTTTATATTGTAAGCTAAGCTTATTCACCCTAGTGGTTAAGTTTGGGTAAATTAAGTTTGTGATCCTAGGTTCAACTTTTAGCTACACACAATTTATTAATATTTTTATATCTTTTTCTAAAAACAAAATAAAATAAACTAAACTAAAAAACACTTAAAATTTAACTTTTAAAAGAAACCAAGTCTCACAAATTCAGATGGGCTCTTCTCTTATTTCAAGTGGGCTGATTGTGTTGGGCTTTGTCTTAGGATAGGCTTGGGCTTAGGTGTTGGTTTGGGCTATCCCATGATGTCCCCATCATTTAGTCATTACTCTGTTTATTTTGGCTTTTAATAAGCCTGAAATGGATAACACATAGGCATAGGCTGTTATAATTTCTTCAATATTTACTGCTGTCCTTATGGATTATATTTATCTATTTATAGTCAGTCATGTCACTTTGCTATCTTTTGACTGCTTGATTCCAACTTGATGTTAGGATGCATTAGAATTTTTCCTTCATTTTCTTGACCAAGTTGAACGAGCTAATGGTGGAAAAAGTGAACTGGATCCATCTAGGAGTTTCAAGTTTGGCATTGAAGATAGAATTTTATGTTCTTCTGGAAAGGTTGCATATAATAGAAGGCATGACTACATTCTTTCTCTCAATATCCCATTGCATGAAGCAACCAACAAAGGCAAGTTTAAGTCACCAACATTTACTTAAGAACAGATCTTTTGGGGATTTTCAATCTTATACTTGTTTGTTTGAGAAATCTCAGAAGAATTAAAATCCTTTCACAAACTGAAAGCAGAAAAAGTTGCCGAAGGAAAGGATATGTAAGTTCATAACGCCTTATGCTCAAATATTTTTTTTCATAAATTTGCTATGGTTTCCCCTGAGCATATTTTTGTGACAGAACTGGATATGAGATTGTGCGCCCTAGGGTCCCTTTAGAAGCTTGTCTTGCAAACTTCTCAGCTGCTGAGGAGATACATGATTTTTACAGCACTGCTTTGAAGACAAAGACAACAGCACTAAAGTAAGTATTCTGAATTTCCAAAGTATTTTAAATTACACATGCTTGCTGCTTCATTGTCTTGGTGTGTGGCTGACAATTGGATTTGATTAGGTGGTTGCCTTTCCAAGCTGATATAGTTACAGTTATTTTTAGAGCATTGAAAATCATCTTATTGCTGAAACAAAATTTATTCCATAGGACTGCAGGTCTGACCTCATTTCCTGATTACCTGGTGTTACATATGCGACGGTTTCTTATGGAGGCAGGATGGGTACCTAAAAAACTTGGTATGTTCTATATTGACATGGCCATATATGTTACAAAGTACTTCTTTTCAAAGAGTATTCTGACCTACATATATTAAGCAAATTTTCTCTTTCAGATGTGTATATCGAGGTTCCTGATATCATAGATATCAGTCACATGCGCAGCCAAGGTCACCAGTCTGGAGAAGAGCTATTACCTGATGGGGGTACGTGAGAAGTTATGTTCAAGTGATATTTTTTACCATTCCAAATAGTAGTTGCATAGAAATTAACTGCACAAGTTGTGTCAAAACTGAATTGTGTTATTTGGCCCATGTGTCTTCTGTTGTTTTTATATGTTCAAGGTCCCACTGCTTTATGATTAGTGGAATTTGATGTCAGGAGATCAAGTTTACAACTTGGTGGCTTATAATGATGATATCATTTTCCGTTGCTTATGGTTCTACATATGCTGTTAGTTCAGCTATATAAGCTGTTTAATAGTCTTATAAATTTCGTATACTATTTTCTACCCTGTTCATTTCTTATATTATAAATTATAAATATTGATATGGATTATAATTGGTCTATCAGTTTGTCTCTTGCAGCATTTTTAGATAACTAGCAAATTTTGCTATTCATTAGTTTTGCAACTGTGTCATTTGCAGTACCTGATGAGGAAAATTCAAATAAACCTTGGGCCAATGAAGAAATAGTTTCACAGTTGGTTTCCATGGGTTTCAAACATCTCCATTGTCAGAAAGCTGCTATAAATACATTGAATGTTGGAGTAGAAGAGGCAATGAATTGGCTATTATCTCACATGGATGATCCAGGTATCTGAATTTGGGTTTTTTTAATTATGCAAGAGACTTGTTTGAGGTGCTTGTCTGAGGCACCTCTTAATGCAGAAAAGATAATGCCATGTAAATTTGTTTTAAATAGATATTGACATTCCTATTTCCGATGGCCATGGCTCTGAGGCTTTGACAATTATTGACCAATCACAAGTTGATACTTTAATTTCCTTTGGATTTCAAGAAGATATTGCTAGAAAGGCTTTGAAGGCATCGGTAATTTTCTTTTATATTCTCCCCTTGTGACTTTAGGGATAGACTTTTGATAGATTGTGCAGGAATGTTTGACTGTTGAATGGAAACTCTTGTTCTGTAGGGTGGTGACATTGAGAAAGCTACAGATTGGATATTTAACAATCCAGATGCATCAGTCTCTAGTATGGATGCTGCCACATCAAACGCGACGTCCACCTCCAATGATGTTAGCCTACCTGATGGAGGAGGGAGTAAGTTGCTTTTAGTGTATCCTGTTGATTATATTGATACTTACCCCAAAAAAAGGTGGTATTTATATGAATCATCATAATTTAAATATTCTTGCCATTTCACCACAAGCCTCGAAAGTCTGATTTTGCTAATATGATATCAAGTTTCCATTATGTACATATTTTCCTTCGATCTTACTGCTATAACAATTTTACCCAAACCCGTTGGAACCAACCCACCCCTATCTCGAGCTTGACAGGTAAAACCCGTTTTGATTGGGTATAAACAGAAACCCGTCCTGACCTCGTCTCGATTTTGATGGGGGCAGGGATCGGTGTGGGGAAGCAACTACCCACCTTCACTAGGCACCCGTCCCATCCCGATATACAAATTCAATAATTTTACTTATAGTTATGTAATTAAATTCATAATCTTATAGTTTATCATTTATAAAGAATTTTAGTATTTATTTTATATATTATTTCAATTAAAATGTCTTAGATATATATAATTTATTTGAAATTATATATTTAAGTTATTAAAATAAAAGAATATAAAAAAATACAATATGGTAAGATCCTTACGGGTTTTCTCGAACCCAACAAGGAACTCAGGACGGGGATAAATTTTAAACCGTCCCATTTTAATCTGACCTTAATGTCATCCTGACTTTTATGGGGACATGGATGGAGAGCATAGCCCGTCCTGACTCATTCTATTATGACTAGCTTTCTGTGTTGAGTGGAGGTGTGAGGGTAAAGGTGTTGAAATTTGTTGCCTCATTGTTTTTTTCCTTAATTGGCAATTTGATTGTATTTATTTATTTAGTTTTACGTTTGACATTTCAGGATACCGACTCGTGGGAATTGTTAGCCACAGTGGAACCTCTACGCATTGTGGTCACTATGTTGCTCACATCTTGAAAGATGGTAGATGGGTTATTTTCAACGATAACAAGGTTGGGGCTTCCGTTAACCCTCCCAAGGAAATGGGCTATCTTTATTTCTTCGAGAGGCTTGATGGTTGAATAACTAGTGTTAAGCATTGAACAAGGTGGATATTTCAACCATGAAGAGCTGCAGGATCCTTTAAAATGGCATAACATGCACCTGCCGGTTTACTACCTTGTCTTGGTGGCATGGTAAACAACCCTCTAATTTGGCTGAATCTTTTTACGTCATGGTTCACCAGTTATGAAGCGTCTTGGAACATTACTTTTTTCCTTCATTTAAAAATTGCACTGTTTTAGGAATTCAAATAACAATGGAGCAACGAATGATTAGTTGTAATGAGTATTTTTAGTTTTGTATATCTAAAACCGGTTATCGATGTACAACTAGGATCCTTCTTTTAGAAGGCAGATAACAGCGGGAAAATATGCTCTATTCGAGTGCATTATTCACTACATAGAAAGGTGCTGAATGTTTAGTTTGTAATAGAAATGTCATCCAATCAAATGAGAATTTTCTTTGGGGAAAATATGGTTGTTTGGATGGAAAATTAGTAATGATTAAACTAATACTGTGTAGTCATTATATAAATAGCTAGCTTGTTTAAGTAATTGTAAATAATAATTTAAAAAGTTAAACAAAACAAATTGTTTTAGAATTCTCTTGAAACGTGTTCTTTGAATTTTTTTTTTCTATATATAGAATATAACTAGTATGTGTCAATATGATATATTATTGATTAATTATTTAAAGGTACATATAATAACATGTAAAATATCATGATTAGGATTTTTTCCCTAACATTGTGTTTGTTTGGAAAACGTAAATCCTAAAATTGGTTATCAAGTTCATAGTGGTATGTGTTGAGATAGTTAACGTGTTATTTCAATATAGACATGTTATTTTTCAAGAAGTGGTTTTTAAAAAGTCTATAGTTAATTTTAACTACTACCTAGCACCTTCCCTAACCACCACTACGGGCCTAACCACCAGCCACGTGAGACAAATTGGGAATCACTTCAAACCCCTTGAGCCAACACCATCATCCTCCTTAGCCTTCATTGCACTTGTTCTTCTTCGGTAGACTAAACCAAAGCCACCAAATTTTTCACCGCTACATTGTCCCCTCTTTACTTGGTATGTTGCTACACCCTTCATAGACTCTGATCACGTTTGTCGCAACCTAACTAAAAATTCATTTCCCCTCAGCCAAACATCTCCAAATAAAAGTAGACCCATTGAACAAATATCCAAAATTTTAAAACAAAAAAGCAAAAGATAAAAGGGACATGGGGTGAGAGAAATAAGGTTATAGAGTGCAAACTAAAAAAAAGATGAAGTTGTAGTTGTAGGCATATCATTTGACTTTCTTGGATTCCTGAGCAATGGTGAGCTTCGTGAAAAGGTAGAGGGAGGTGAAGAGACGAGAGGAGTCTGATGATGGAGATGGTGATAGTGTTACCAGAGGAGGAGAAAGTGCTATGGTTGAGGATTTCAAAATAGCAAATGTTGTAGAGATGATTTAAAGGGAGAGTTTTAATTGTGATATTCAATAGGTTTATTACATATTTAAGCTTTATTTAAACGACTACATATGATTTTGTCTTTTTTAATAACATAAATATTATTTTTATGTGATTGTTTTGAAGATAGTTATTATGAAGTTTTAAAAAGTTAATATATTTGTCTTAAACATTTTTTTAAAATATAATATTTATTACGATCATTAATATCACACAATAAAAAAAATGTATTTTCCATACATAATTTATGTAAACTAAGGTCTCACTTGGATCTGTTGTTAACTTTATAGAATTACACATTCAAATCATGTGATTTAAGGTTCAATGTTGTTTAGGTTTTAGGTTACATGTTATAAGATTAATTTGTCCATACAACATAAAGAAAACTACCAATTTTGTGGTTCAACAACTAGGTACCCACAAGGCTATGCTCTCCATTCTCCGATAAAGGTTTTATGGTTTTCAAAAAAGGTTTTATGGTTTTTAAAAAAGGTTTTATGGTTTTTCGTTTTTTGACATGCTTCACAAGGCAGAGGACTGTTTAAAATTTTTTTTGGCAGTCCCTTGACTAGACCTTTTCTGTGACGTTTTGAAATATGTTTTAAGCTTACATGCCAAAGATTTTTATGTTAGATCTATATCTCCTCAAAGTTTGAAAACAACATGTTACATTTTGATCATTCAATTCGTTCAAATCAACCTTTTACAGGTTGTGATGTCTATTTGCAAAGAAGTGTGTGGTTTCATCATGGTTGATGATAATACATTTTTCTTTGTCAAAGGAGACCTTGTACCTAGTATCACAAAATTGACTAATGCTTAGTAAGTTATGTCTCAGACCTTCAACCAGATACACATTTTCAATAACAAATGAAGGAACTTTACTAACTTTACCAGACTTTATGATTTTTCCAGTCTGGTTACCTCCAAAAGTGACTGTTCCACCTTTAAACCACTCCAGGTCTAGGAACATAGATCTTATTCCTATTATGTGATGCAAGCATCCACTGTCTAAATACCAGTGCTGATGTTTTGTCTTTGTCTTTGTCTTTAAGTACATCTGCAATAGGAATGATCAATGGCTTTGGTACCCAAATCTTCTTGGGTCCTACATAGTTAGCAACATCTACATTCCTTCTCTTTCTTTTCTGACAGTCATTTATCATATGACCATTCCTCTTGCAATAATTACACTTTACATGTTTTTGTTTCTTTGGAACAAATGAAGGAGATGAAGAATGCTTGAAATCATCTTTCTCTACATAGCTCATACCTGGTATGTTATGGCCACCATGGGATTTACCCAAAAGCTTGTTCAAATTTTTAGTGCCGCTTATAAACCTGCCTAGGTTTGAAGTAAGTGAACTCACTTACTTTTGTAGTTTGATGATTTCATCTGCTTGAGAGTTGCAACATACTTTGGAGTTTTCTAAATTGGTTTTCAAAATAAGATTTTCTTGTTTAAGTTTGTGCAACTTTTCAAGGTGCATTCTTTCATTTTCTTCCATTCCTTTTTGAATGCTTTTATCAAAACCTTCTTCTTTTAGTTTTAAAATCTAGTTTTCATAATCAATGGTCATATCAACATGTTTCATTTTCAATTTCTTAAAATTTTTCAATAATTTTGAAAAATCATTAAGCAAAAGATCATAATTTCCTTTAAGCTCAGAATAGCTTACTTCTTCAGACTTCGAATCATTTTAGCTGACTTCTGAATATGGTTGAACATCAACTATAAGATAGATTTAGGCAAACTCTCTCTTCCTCATACTTACTAGAGCTGGATGAATCTTCATCATCCTATGTGATTAATCCCTTTTGCTTCTTTAGGAATCTTTTCTTCTATTTTCTGTCCTTCTTGTTCTTGTTCAAGAGAGAACACTCTGTCTTCATATGTCCTAGTTTTCTACAGTTGAAACATTCCAAGGTAAATTTGTTAGTCTTAAACTTCAATTGAGATTTACCTTTATAATCGTTCCTCTGGAACTTCTCAAGTCTGGATTTCTTTTTCTTCAGCAGCATATGAAACCTTATTATTACGAGAGCGATTTCCTCATATGTATCTTGTCCCGACTCATCAAAGTTTGGTTCTGAGCTGGTGGATTGTTCAGCCTTGAGTGTTTTGTACTTCTTGTCTGATTCTTCAGACTTCAAGGAAATGCTTTTGGAGGATGAAGGCTTGGTGACTTCCTTCTGCTTCAACTTCATTTCATGAACTCTAAGAACTCCAAGAAGTTCATACAGGGTGAGGATGCTTAGATCTTTGGCTTCCTTAAGACCTGAACATTTAACATCAAATCTTTCAGGCAAGCTTCTAAGAATATTGACATTTATGTCTTCTCCGGATGGTGTTGTTCTAAGGGCTTGAAGCTCATTCAATAAAGTTTAGAATCTTCTAAACATCTGATCCATGGTCTCATGATCCTCCATTTTGAATGTATCATACTATTTTGTCAACAGTATCTTTTTAGATCTTTTCACAATGAAGGTGCCTTCATAATTACATTGAAGGTCATCCCAAACTTCTTTAGCTGATTTATAGCTAAACACCTTATTGTACTTTTATTTACTTAGAGCACAAGTAAGGAGAAATTTGGCCTTGACATTGGTCTCTATCCTCTTTAATTGAAACACTATCCACTCATCTTCTAGTTTGGGCTTCCCATCTTCATAAACGGGAATTGGATGGTCACCATTGGTGATAACTCCCCCACAAGCCATATTGAGTGGATTTAATGAACATCTCCATTATTTCCTTCCAGTAAGGATAATCCTCACCAAAGAAAGATGGTGGTCTGTTGATAGAGGATCTTTCTGCTATAACAGATTGTTTTGAGGAGCTGCCATGAATCTTGTTCCTTTTTACTCGTTAGAGTGATCAACCCAAAAGGACAAGCTCTGATACCAATTGATGGTTCAGAGTCAGACTTACAAAGGGGTTGAATAAGTCTCAGACTCTTAATGCGAAAATTAAAAACTTTGTAAGTGTAAACAATCAAACTTTTTTACTAGGCTGTTAAGACTAGGGAAAGAGAGAATGAATGTAACGTCCTTCGTCATTTTACATATATTTATATTCGTTTAATTAATTTTCTCCAAAAAATTTTCGCGTTTAATAATACTTAATTAAGTCCTAATTCAAAATAACGATTATTTTTATTAAACATGCTCAAAATAATAAATATAAAAAAAATAAATAAATCAAATAATAAAATAGAACTAGGTAAGTGAAGCAAGAGAAGAAAAAAATAGAATCAGGGGCTACTCGCTTGAGCGAGGCCCCTACTCGCTTAAGCGAATCCTGTGGTAGTCGCTTAAGCGAGTTCCTACTCGCTCGAGCGCGATCCACAATTCAATGCACGCTTGAGTGGAGGGAGCCATATGCATCAGGCCCTTCTTTCGCTTGAGCGAGGTTGTTTCGCTTGAGCGAAATCACTCCAGAATCACTATAATGTTACTCGCTTGAGCGGGAGGGCCAACAATGCTCTACCGCTTAAGCGAAAACACTCCAGTATATAATTCCCTTTTTGCTCGCTTGAGCGAGTATATCTCGCTTGAGCGAAAATAACCCATAATCTATTTCGATGGCCCTCGCTCGAGCGAGACTCAACCCGCTTGGGCGAAAATCATCCAGTAACCACACTTTCTGATGCATGCCTGTCTCGCTTAAGCGAAAGCTATCCTCGCTTGAGCAAAATTTGGCCAGAGGCTATACTAATGGCACAAAGCACTCTCGCTTGAGTGAGAATCCAGCTCGCTTGAGCGAATTATGCAGTACATGCGTCGAAACTTCCAATCTTCACATAATCTAATATGTTTAAAATTCACATACACCACTAGATTTAAATTTATCCTTCTATAAACATCCAAATATGCATTTGGAATTTATTTCAACTAATTATACGCATCAATCTTAACTCTAGTTCACCAAATGTATCACGATTAAACTTACCACTTCACATACTTTTATAGAAGGCAGATATTTGTGAAAGTCATTGATTCATCCAATCATCAAGACACAATTCACCCAATTTGCATCATTCATGACTCACAATTATTTACAAGACCTGCCTATAGCAATTCATCATCCACATCATTCAATGCATCAATTCTAGCTCACTACTTACCACAATCATTCATAGTCACTTTGTTCATATTATAACTTAATCCAACACACATAAGAAACATGTAAGTATAACATACATAGAATTCAAGACACATTGTATACATAAAACACATTACACATTACACATATCACTTATTTTGTAATTCATTTCACTCCTTGGCATCAGTTCTCCGCTTGGCGCGCCTCCGGGGCTTCCACCTCTTCCCTGTCATTGGTCACTAAATTTTAAAGAAAACCACAGCAAGGGTGAGTGTTTGGTATCATAATTAATCTAGAATGGTAATTTAATAATGAGGCACATGATTACTAATACTAATTCACTAACTTTACCTTGTACAATTAATTTCACATTTCATTATCCACCAGTTCGTACTTACAGATTCTCAACTTCATTCAGATTTCAGTATCATCAAGTGCAATTCACAACCAACCAATGCAACATAACACATTCACATCATCACAACTGACTCTCACATAGATTCGACGCCTAGTATCCGGATACTAAAGGATCGGCCTTCAGCTGGGGGTCCTACTTGACACCCCGTGAACCCTGCTTGGTCCACCGAGTCCTACTTGACTCTCCATTTCAACCACTGGGTCCTACTTGACCACTGGGTAGCTCAACTGGGTACAAAAACCACGGGAACCAGAAACGAGGGGCTATACATACCGTCGGCCGTCCCACACCACACAATCATACATGTATATATATCACATTTCTCATATCATATATCAAGTGGCCATCAACAACAGATCATACTCATCAAATGGGCGACCTACTTGTCAAACCCGCCATCACAACGCCACTATACACATCGATTTATCACAATGTAAAACACTTTAATCTCATAATCACTATAAACTAATTACACTTCACATTCACACATACATACACATACAATTATCATTCAATAGCTATTCTCATCACTTTAATGTTTGGTTAAATAACTCAATTCCGTCGTACATACCTATTCTAATTAATTACGACCCGAACACCCCCTTACCTCGATTCCAAGCTTCGGCGGTTTGTTCTTGATGTCAGTTGCGTCCTCTAGGTGCTTGATTCAAGGTCCTACTTCCGAATCCAACACCCGCTTCACCACTCGATCCTCCGACGTTCGTTTCGCTACCTACGGAGGTCGAAATGCAAAACCCGTTATCGTTATTGTTTTAAATACCGTTTTCAAGCTCACATGCACTAGAGGAGTAGAAAACAGAAGCTCCTCCCTCCATGCATGGCCATCGGCTAGAGAGAGAAAGTAAAAAGAGAGAGACAACTCAATTTGATGGGTCCATAACGCTCACCTCGAAGTCACGATCCCAAAAATGTAGTTACTTCGAAGTTTCGACGCAGAACGGACCTCCCCTTGGAAGCTCCAAGCTCACGGCAATGGTGAGGGAAGAAGAGGAAGAAGGGCTCGTGTGGAGAATGAGGAAGAAGAAGGAAATTTTTATTATTTAAGACTCAGGGGCAAAATGGTCATTTCCCTATTTCTTTTATATTTTTCTTTAAAAGTTTTAATTAAACTTTTACCTTTTACCCCCATTGGTAACTTCTAAATTTACCTCCTTCTAATTACACCTTATTTAACCTTTTGTAATTAATCAATCAAGTAAATTTACCTATTTCCACCATATTTAATTATTTATAATTGCATTTATAATAATAATCCCTAAAAATATCCAATAAATCTCTAGAACAATTATTAATATTTTCCATCAATCAAAATTTTAACTAAAATACTCAAGATGTTACAATGAACACAGAGAGTTTCTACTGGTTCACTTCCAACTTAGAAGCTACGTCCAATCTTGAAGGATTTCCATTATTGTAAAAACTCCTTTTATAATTTCAACACCAGACCGTACCACAAGTATTCTTGACTCCAACCCCAGTTATTATTTCAACGAGCCACTTCTGGCTTAATCCCAAGTATTCTTTCAAAAGCCTCTTTAGGCCATAGATTGTTTCCCAACAGAAACTAAAGGCTGCAACATACTAGACTTTTACACAAATACATATTTGAATGATAGATTATGTTTGATGTTTCTGAGAACTTAGCGTATGAAATGATACAAAGTATGAACAAATACAGTAAGTAAGAGAGAAAAAGACCAAGGTTTGCTAGATGCAGAACTATAAAGAAGGTCTTTGCATAAGAGACAATAACTAAGAATGAAGAAGAATGCTTTATAAGCTGATTGTAAGAATTTCTTCAAATGTCTCAGAAGTTTTACTTTAAATTTTGAATCTCTTCATATTTATAGTTCACTAAAGGTGATCGTTTGATGATCTAAAGAAGAGGCATAGCCGTTATGAATCTGTTGAAGGAGGTTTAGTCGTTGAGAGCACCAAACCTTTAGGAATGAAGAGAGAACAAAAGGTTTGGTGTGAAGGAACATCAGAGCTTTGCATGAAATGGTGTTCCTTGAGAGTCTCAGAACAAAAGTCCTTATGTAGGCTTTCTTCTTTCAACATAAAACGTGTAGAGCAAAAAAAGTTGACATTCTAAAGCATTCTGATGCGCGTACTAAACATCTAAAATACGCAGAATAGTTTCCTTGGTTTCTTCCCATAAGAACTTTGTTTCTTGCACTGTTTTATCTCTTTTCTTCTTTTGATGATAAATGTAGTTTTCTTTCATACGCACATAGTTCAGGGTATCATCAAAATAAACATTGATCTTTTTGTTGTATACTTTGGTTCTTGAGCAATCACTTGTCTTCTTATCTCCTTTGGTGATACAAGTAGTTTTTAGAGAAAAAGGATCAGTTCTGAACTTTCTACAAGGAGGATTTTGTTAAGCTTTGATATAAAGACAAGAATAACGCCTTTATATATTTGGAAGTCTTGGTTCTTAAGTCTTAAGATAACAAAACGTGTTCCATCTGAGATAAGGCTTGATAGATTAGATCCTAATGGTGTGACTAGGATCGGACTTCTCTTGAAATTTTCTTTAGTCCCATACAAACTTGTGCACCAACATCAAACTTTTTGTGATAAGCTCCCCCTTTCATTTATAGCTTATGCCTTATAGACTATTAACCTAAAACACTTAATTAGATAGGTCACATAACACATAGGCAGACTTTATTTAATCAAATGCCTTCGTTATTAACAAACCTTGGGATAAGAACCATCAATATCAAAGCCTTTATAAAATAGACTTGGTTCCAACAGAGTAGAAGGGAGAGGAAAGGTTAATTGAATGTATTAGCATTTTGAAATTTGATTTTAAAAATTTCAACTTTCCCTTTATGGATAAGGATATGGAAGATTCAGGAAAGGGAAGATGAAGAACATTAGGGGCCTAAGGAGGTAAAGGGGTAAGGGTGGGGGTGTTGTAGCGATGAGGTGGAGGTTGGGGGAGAAAGACAAGGAAGAGAGAATGAAAAAATGAAAGAACGAAAAAGTTGAAGTGGATGATGTCATGCTTACTATGTGATCTTAATCTTTTACTACATATCACTTAAAAAAAACATTAATAATAAAGAATAATTACAAACACAAATTTTTTCAAGAATTAAAACCTCATAAAAATTTTATAGGAACTAATTATAAAATCATAAAACTCTTCAAGGATAAAAACCGTAATTAAGCCTATATATGAAATTAGGAAGTAAATTGACTAATTTTGATAACTTGGGGAGTTACAATAGGGTTTAAAAATTCAAAGACTAAATATTGTGTTAGGTTTACGGTCTTAGAGCATCCATAATATAGCAGCTCATTAAAGTTATTTAAACTTTTTTATTAATATTTATATGGGACCCATAATACTATATCATTTTATTTTACTTTTTACAATTTAAGCAACTCTTATCTTTAAATTAGGACTTACAAGTTACTTCACATATTTATATTTTAATATTATGTATTTTAATTTTAAATTGTTAAGTTATTTTAATTCAAATAAAATAAAATAGATAAAAATAATTTTTAATTCATTAGAGTGAACATAAAAATTTATTGAATTTGAAATATTCACAAATAATCATTTATATATCATTTTATTTACAAATGCAAACAGACCTCTTGCAATTTGCAAAATGCAGACTATTTTTTATTTCAATGGGCGAGGGATCTTTTAATTTTTAATATTATTTAAATTTCAAAGTTGTACCAAGGAACAAGAGTGAATATGGGTCCCATGAATACTAAATAAGCAATCCTTATACGCTTTGCCACGTAAATGATTCCAATAGACAATTGCTTGGGAAGAACCAAAAAATTGCTTAAAACAGTTATTGAATTTGCTCTTAGGGATTGATTTTCTCCATCTAAAGTGTACGTGTGATACCTGCTTGTCGTCTGAATACTTGCATAACCAGAAATTACTTACTGCCTTATGGATGAAGCAAACTAGTGTTGGCTGAAGTCATTATTTGCATAAAACAAACCAAGTGTCAATGTCCACTAATATGTTATTAAATTGTCAAAGTCCTTTAGAGGCATAACAACTCGTTACTAAACTGGGTTCTCTACTATATTTGTGAAAGCTCTTTTGCTAATGAGAAAACCTATATGTATTTACGGCATCGAGAAGAAGAAAAAACCCCATCTATTTGAAATCCTAAGTTTACCACGGTATACAAAAATAAGATATAAGCATAAGATATTAACTCGGTTAAAAAGGAACTAAATTAATATATAACGTAGTGACATTTTTAAAATTTTAAACAAAAATTTTGACCTCAATTACATGACAATCGAGTTTAAAACAAAGATATAAACTCAGTTATATTTATAACCGAGTTTATAGAGTTCCTGAGTTTTTATTATTTATTTTAGTACACATATAAACTTGGTTATTTTTTCAACCGAGTTAGAATGTCACATATAAACTGGGTTAAAAATAATTAATTTTATAAGTACATCTCCACTACAAGAAATACATTTCCCTTATTTCCTAATCCCTACTTCCCTTCTTTTACTTACTTGCCTCTTTTACTCTTTTTCACTTCCTTATCACCCTTAACTAAACAACCCTTAACCATCATTGCCTTCAACCCACAACTCGTAAGCCACCACGGGTGAGTCACCAATGTCGACCCCCCACCACGAGTGAGTCATTTCTCACTGTCATCATCATGCCTCTGTATCGTCATCCATTTCAAACCAACCTTCTCCCTCTCAACAACTAAAACCACAAACTTCTCCGTCATCCATTTCAAAAAGGCCATGGATTGAACCCTAACCCCAACCTTTATTTTCTCCGACCCCTTGGAATCAGAGTTGCACGTTAAGCATTGCGTCACTGCTAAACATGGCTATCGTGGTTTAAACTGTGACCTTTGCATTGTCTCTGCTCATACTCGTCTCCAGGGCTGCCACCGTTAAAGGCCCATCCATACTTCATTCCCAATTATGATGTCGAAGGAAAGTGACGCTATTGGTCTTTCACGCACCTTTAAATACCTATTAGATCACCTCATTACATTCAAACTATATTCAACATCTGATTCAAAAATTTAGTTATAATTCAAGCTTATTTGTTTTCGATTTCTCTAAGAAACCTTAACTATCTGTAATGTGATTTTATGGACTTGATATTTTCCCCTTCCTTATTTATTCATTCATTTATGATATCACGAATCCATCTACTCAGTTCTTGTCAAGAGAAATTCCATTCATATTCAATACATGGATTGTAAGGTATATTACCTTATCTGTCCAGTGTCCAAGGTAGAGAAGTGGCCTCTTCCAACCGGAGTCCACACTAGTGGAAAAATAGATATAATCACGGTTAAAAATGGCCTTTAATCACGGTTAAAGAACCGTGGTTATTGCAGTCGTGGTAGTAGATGAGGGCCTTTAACCACGGTTAACAACCGTGGTAATAAATCACATCTAACCACGGTTGTCGAGCATAACCGTGAATATAACAGACAATGTATATTCATGGTTATAGTAGAAACCGTGGATAAAGAACATCTATATTCACGGTTGTTTAGCATAACCATGAATATAAGTAGTAAAAAAAATTCACTTACAGACTATGTATATTCACGGTTATAGTAGAAACCATGGATAAAGAACATCTATATTCACGGTTGTTTAGCATAACCGTGAATATAAGTAGTAAAAGAATTCACTTCTATGTATAATCACGGTTATAGTAGTAACCGTGGATAAATAGTGTCTATAATCACGGTTGTTACCATAACCGTGAATAAACACTGAGGTTTTTTTTTAATATGGTTTCTGTTTTATTGTTTCCCAAACCTACATTCAGACAACCAGTACAATATACAGTATCCCACCATATCCAGCAACAATATATAAAAAGAATGGTATGTATATAACAATTAATTTGCTATCAATTTATAACAACCTAAAAAATGAAAGTATATACAATTAAGATGAATGTAATCTAATAAAAGTAAACCCTAAATCCTATTAGATACATATATAAGAGAATAAAGATCCTATATCTAGCTAACTCATTTCCTGACTTCAATGAAGTATGCGGCCCATTGCTTTCTAACATCATCTACAAGTGTCTTTGGGAAATATGACCAGTCCTTAAAGTACTGCAAACAATGTACAAAATAATTAGAACAAAAGCTATATTTATTACATGAAATTGATGAAATTGGTAGAAAAGTAGTCCAAATGATGAGACTTACATCTGTCCATCCATCTACTAAATATTGTTGAACGATGGTCAGCATGGTATGCATGACGTAATAGCCACACTCGAAGGTACCATGCTGCCTGTAAGACTACAATGGACATAAAGTATAGAATAAGTGAATTCGCAACTTAAAAAATATATATTGAAGATTTGAATGAATACGATTGACTTACTTTTGGGTGCACCCACGTAACTTTTCTTCCGTTGCACTTATTTCCAACCAGTAAATTGTATCCAACCACCGCCCTACATCAAACAAAACACAAGATAAGTTAGAATCATATAGTTCTAAAAATGATGTAATCGAATTTGTACTTATTTTTTAGGGATTAACTTACCCGTCTACTATATTTTTCAGGTCTTGTAGAACTGCCAGATGCAAAGTATCAAAGTACAGAGCAAGATAGTCCTGGGGACAGATCACCACAAGCGTCCAATGAGCGCTGCAATTACCAGTGATAAGTGAGACTTCAAAATGAAAAAATTAATGACAATAATTATGGAATAGAATATTACCCTTTATGATAGGGGCCCATGTATACAACCTTCCCAGACTCAAACATCCAATTCTGGATGTATACCTGGGTGTCCTGCGTAGTGTTTCCTTGCTTCTGTATGAGAGAGGGCTCTAAAAAACAATAAGTTCCTTCGAAACCCAAGTTCACACAGAGTTTTATCAGAAACCTAAACAAGTTAAGACATGGTTAGCGACAAATAACTTGTATAATGAAAAAAATGGACAAAAAATGATATACTTACAGCTCCCACAGCTGAATGATGGAGATGTTCAGCATCAACATTCCTGAAATAATCTCACACATGTCACTGTGTGTGATGTAAAGTGGTACTGCACTTGGACGGCCATATCCAACACGTATAACTACGTAGAAAACCGTCACACAGTAGATGTTCTCGCACCTCTTCCAAGTCTACCCGACGCAGGTTCAAGCATTTAACACAAGGGAAAAAATACTTTCCATTCACCTCCACTGCATTCCTCGCTACCAATTCTATAAATGATTCAACTCCCCCCTCGTACTCTAGACTTAGGCGTGATGCAGTTATCCAACTCTGATCCATACCAACTGTTTACAAGGTGCTATGATCAATCTCACTTTTTCTACAAAGGTGGTGGTCCTATACCCATTCAGGATGACAATTGTTTTTATACGTCATTCATATATACAGGTTAGGACTTATTTTAAAATTTGATGAAATTTCAGCAGCATTTCGCATTAGTCTCTAAGTACACAAAATGAGAGTGGTCAAATCAAATTCAACCACAACCAAATATGCACCCAGAGAACAACACAAAATGCAAGTTACCGAAAGTTTATCAAATTTTAAAATAACTCCTAACTTGTACATACTAACAATGACGTATAAAAATTTTTTTTCATCCTAAACTGTCCAAACGGACAATTCAAGATTCAACACAAACAATGAAATTAATTAATTTAATGACCATTTGTGTCGAATCTCAAACGGGGAACTACGGTTCACTCATATGCACAACAACTTTCATACTAGTTAACTAGTTAACTAGTACGAGTCTACGAGTTTGCAAGATTGAACACCACATACATACAATAGACAGAAATAACATTATATACGAGAAACCAACAACAACAGCAATAACATTATATAAGTGAAATGTAACTTTTGATTACAACTCAACTCAAAAATCTAATAATGAAATATCAAAATTTTAAACTAAACTTCAACAGAACAAAATTCATAAATGGAAAATGTTTTAAAGGGAATGGTTAACAATGATGAAGTGAAAATTTTCCATTTAAAAATATCTAACTTGAACATAGGAATACGTTATGTTCATATCTAACAATGATGAAGTATGGATTTATGGATTATGGATTATGAATTATGGATCATGGATTATGAGATATGAATTATGGATCATGTTGAGCTTTCCCGTTTACATAATTTGTAGATATTCATACTTCAACCTTCTTTTTCAGGGAGTTCCGAGCATTAACGGTTAGCTTCTCATACCAAGTTACTGAGAAAGTGTTGACTATGTAGAATAGTTCCATTGTTCCCACAAGGCATCTTGTGATGAATTCCATTTTTGATTGCTTTATAGTAATTTTCTGATTATTAGTTAACTACTATATAACAGTGTAGCTTGTATTATTTCTAAGTAAATTTTTATTTTTATTTAAAATTTATGACCCACCCGCATAATGGTAGTTAATTATTCATTATGTTAAACCCAATATTCGGAGTTCCTATTGAGGTTACTATATAGAGGCAAGATTACAGCAAACTTGTCCCTCAAATATGAATCAAATGTACAGATTATTTAATAGTTTCAAGAAGTTATTTCTAGAGTAAGGCTCTACATCTATATGTGTTTGATGATTTTCTAATCAGATATCTTGTTGCTCCATTTTAAAATTTACATCTATCAGGCAATGTCACAGGCAATGAAAACACAATGAGATTGAAAAAAATGAAAACACATGTCTAATCAGATATCTTGCTGCTCCCTTTAGCACAACAATGAAAACACATGAAAAAGAGGCAATGCCACAGGCAATGTCACAGGCAATGTCAAATACGCAGAGACAGAGTTCAACTTCAACAATGAAAACATAAACTAAGAGACCTATATTCGTTCATGTTTGACTACACACAAACAGAGAGACAAGTTTTCCAGACAATGGTGATAAAGCATAACAACGAAGCAGGGCTAAAAAGTGAATGAAAGAAGAAGGGCAAGGGAGCACTTACCAGACAATGGTGAACGAAGAAGAAGAAGGGCAATGCGAAAGAAGAAGGAAGTGAACGGAGAAGCCTACGACCAGCAAAGAGGAGGACGAGGAAGAAGACGACAACCAGCGCGAAAGAAGAAAAGAAAGTGAAAAAAGGCTGAAAGGCGCAGCTTTTGAAGTTTCAGAAATGATGTATATTCACGGTTCCCCTTGAAACCGTGAATATATTACACATATATTCACGGTTGAACAAACAACTGTGGATAAATGTTAACTATATCACCACGGTTACTACCCCAACCGTGGATAAATATTAAATCTATAATCACAGTTATAGAAACAACCATGGACATACAGTACCCAGTGATTAAACCCTAAAACCTGAACTATATATCCACGGTTGGAAATACAACCGTGATTATAGACATCAATATATATCCACGGTTAACATCATAACCTTGATCATACCCATGAATATATAGTCACGGTTGTGCACACAACCGTGGATATATATTTCAGGTACTATATATCCACGGTTGACTCCTTAACCGTGAATATATATTGAGGGTACCATCACGGTTATGATGTTAACCGTGGATATATAGTTTTCTCTGATTATATCTTTCACCTTATAATTTCAAAAATGCCACCGCGCATGTTTTTATCACTGATCCACTTCAACCCGTGAATATATCCCGTTGTTATATCCAATTTTTGCACTAGTGCCAAAGTACCCTCACTAACTCTCTATTTTACGCCGACTCAGTGGAGTACGGTATTATGCACTTGGGTCTAGTGGGGATCCAAGTTCTTCATGCTACAAGATGAATTGATGTATAATCTGGACCATAATGAGGGGAACATACCAGACGCGTACCTACAAAAGATTCTTCGATGCTTAAGTCAATACAGATATTACAGAAATACAGAGATTGCAAATGTTCTTAAGAATATGTTTAGGATTTCTTTCAAGTTAATAAATGAGTTGTATTTATAGAACTTCCTTGAGTAAAAAAATTGATTTGACCATTTTCCTAACATACTGTAGCAACATTGTTGGCAGGGACATGTTGCACATACCTTGTCTGACTCATATTCATATTTCAGTTTTCCTGACCGGGGTCACGACTTAATACCCGTACTTGCGATGATTTATGACATCGCTTCTTAGGCACACCGTCCGCCGATTTAGTAATTTATTACCTTCTTCGTATGAAACTATAGGCACTTCATCCATTGATTTTGGGGTTCGGTATCCACCCCGGATCATTACCGAAGAGGACTATACGGTAATTGATTTTTCAGACTCTTGGTCAATTTTTCTATCTCCTTTGTGCTCAACTGTAACTTGAACCATAGTTTTGTCTCCTTCTTTATTTGGTATATCTGTGTGTTTTGTTCTTTATTTCTATGTTTGTTGTTGGAGGGTCTTGATGTTGTTCTTGATGTTGAGGGAGTGTACGGCCCTACCTGAGATCGGTATGATCATCACCAAAAGGGATTTAAGGAAGATTTTGGGCATGGTTTGTCCACTAAATTGAGTAGTGTTCGTCTTTTTTATAAGGTAAATTTCTCATCTAAAGATCCTATTTTGGTTAAGGTTTCATCATTTCCTATTTATGTCATTTGCTTCATTTGCATGGTGATGGTGGTGAATTCTTCTGTTTTGGTACAATCACCAATTATTTATATCTGTAGAGAATTTTTATTCCGAAATGTGAACATACCTAATATTTATATTTGCTAATTTTTCTATCTAGCATTTTGGAAAAGAGATTATAGCCAAAAAGCTTAAGGTAGATAAAGAGCACAAAGATGTGCATCACATATAACTATTTACAAAAGCTTCATGGTGGTAATAAATTTTGAATTTTATTATTTTCTTCCCCTCAATTATGTATACTTTGTAGGATCTTGCCTGGTTAACTTCTTTTTCATCATGTATTGATTTATTATTAACTCTTATGTTCTTATCAGCTAAAATGTGAGTTGAGAAGACTGGGGGAGGTTTTGTGTGCTAATAGAAAGAAAAGAAAACATTTTGAGGCCTCACCTGGTAGTTTTAGCCCATTTTTACAGCTTTATTCTTTCCTTCCACCATGAGTTGTTGTCCCTTTAGTGGATAAAGTTTGTCTAGCAGATTGTGCATTTATATTGCAGGCCAGCCCTTCATCATTTGAGACTCATCACCGAATGGCTTGGTTGAAAGAGAATTTGGATTATGTTTTGGAACACCCAATCATATGTTATTGAGTTTAATTTGATAATGCCAGAAGCAGAAGAATATCTTATGAGACTGACGGTGTACATTTGGTGTTTGTTTGTCATCTTAAAGCCTAAGTATCGAAACAAAACATTTTCTAATGGTGTAAGCGGTTATGTATGATAAGTAGTGTTCTTCTTTAATTATTTCAGACCGGCCTCCAAAATATATGAATAGTATTCATTTATGCTCGAAAGTAGGAAGGCTAAATTTGGATTGGACAGAACTTGACTAGTCAGTCTCCTCAAAAGGAAAATGAGGCCTTTCAACGTGCATGGCTCTTGCTGGAAGTAAGTTTCTTGATGTGAGTATTCAGCCCTCATGCCCTTTATTTCTAAACTCTAACACGAATAAGAGGTTTCAAATTTGTTCTTGCTTGTTTTACCTTTTGATTTGTTGTTTAAGTTAGCTCCCCTCCTCTCTTGCAGAGTGTTCAATTTCATGTTAATTCATGGTTACCAACAAGATCAATTGTGAAGGAGACGCTTGCAGCTATACAGACTGTTGGTCCTAATGGAGAAATTCTAGTTTTGAATAAATTTTGTCCTGTGAGTTGAAAACTCTTGTCTCCCTCTTTTAAAGTTTTCTATAATATTTAAAGTTAATTCATTTGTATTTCCCTTTTAATTGTATATTCAGAAATATCATGATTTGAAGCTTGAACATGGATATGGGCTAACATCAAGAACATTTATGTTGTAGATATTCTATTTATATAGCATTTTGATTGAATAAGTTAAATCTTAAATCTTGATTTTAAGCATGCAAATGTTTTTAGATTGACATCTTGAATATTTCTTGATGAAAAAACTCAAATTTTGTGTATCACTATCATAAAAATTTTCATGCAAACATTCAAAATAGACACACTATTAGTGGAAATAGGATCTTATGATCTGTTTTATTTTATTTTTTTGAAAAAGTTATGATCTGTTTATTGAATGAGTTTGCCTACAATGTGATGGTTCTTTAGTGTCTATGACAGGTATTAATTTATATAGCCTAGCAAAGTTTTGAAGTTTAGTCCACGTATGTGTGCTTTGTACCTTTACAACCCTAGTAATTGTTTAATTGGGAAGCACCGTAACTTCTTGGTATGGTGTGGTTTTAGTTGTATCTGGACAATGTAAATAACTGAATCCCTTAACAAGGATGTTATTTTTGTGCCTAGTTGATGAAAGAATTTCCCATTTTCAAGTATTTATATAATTAATATATTATTAGTGGTGGTTTCTTAACGGCGATTTAACCACCGCTAATAGTGTGTTTAAACTCAGTTAAAATAACCGAGTTTAAAAGTTCATACGTATAACTACAGCAGGAATAAACTCAATTACAGAACTGAGTCTTAAAATTTTTTTAAATCGAGTTTAAAACATTTTTCTCCACTTGTGTTAAACTTATAATCATCCAACTCTCTTGCCACCGAATCAACTTTAGTATTTTTGTAGGTGAATCATAGGGTCAAGTTATAATACTTTATGTTTATTTAAATTTTTAGTTGGGTTTTAAGTTTTTTTTTTATTTAGTCATTCTGTTTAAATTGTTTTTAATATTGTCATTTTTTATTAAATATATGAATCAAATATTTAAATAAATTTCAACAATAAATACAATAAGAACTTATTGAGGTACATGTATAAGAATATAAGCTACAATATCTATTTGATAGCTAGAAGTGACTTATGAAGATAAGTCAAAGCTTCATGTCATGGGAAAAAAAAGCACCATTTAAAGAAATAAGATGAAAATGAAAATAAAAACAAAGTTAATTGTGTCATGGTGTTTAAAAATATGTCAATATTAAAAAAAACTTTAAACATAAAAGTCCATAAAAGACTAAATTGAAAAAAAAATATACAAACTTAAAATCTGATTGGTTTTCATTTTCCTTTTTTTTTCAGTTTTAACTATAAACTACCGTATTATGTTTCCTATTTTAAAAAATTTGTACAAGAAACTCTAAAAATAAGGACCCATTTAGATTGTGAAAATATTTTTTATTTTCAGTTTTAATTACAAAACTATCATCATGTTTTTTATTTTCAAAAATCTATACTATAAAAAATGAAAACAGAAAATAAAAATAAAAAACATGATGACTATTTTATAATTGAAACTGAAAAAACAAAATATAAAAACAGAAAATGTTTTCACAATCTAAACGGGACCTAACTTTTTTCTATGTTCTCTTTTTATTTTCTACTTTCACTTTTTCCTATACAAATATTTAAAAATAGAAAACATAACGATTTTATAATTAAAACTGAAAATATAAAATAAAAACAGAAACAGAAATAGAAATGAAACCAAATATGCCCTTAAAAGAGAAAATATGATTTTTTATATGAACACCAAATGAAAAATTTAATAAAGATAAATCATCAAAGTTGTATTTTTAAATTTCCTTAAACTAATCACGTATGTTGTGATAAATTTTAATAAATCAAATTTACTCGAAATTTATCAAATTAATTTGAGTATATAATGTGCTCATTTGTTTAAACTTATTTAAGAGATAAGTGTTTTTTAATTAAAAAAGTACTTATTTTAAATTTTGATGTGTTTATTTAAAGTTTTAAAATTAAGCAGAAATTGAAAATAAGCTGATTTCAACTTATTTTAAGAAGCAACTCTAATCTACTCATTAAAAAAGTACTTATGAAAAAAACACTTTTTTAAAAAATATATAAAATTAAGCTTAAACAAACGAACCCAATATCTTATTAGGTCAAATATTTTTGGAAGGAGAGGTTGACTGTCGAGTAATCTTGTCCGACTCCCGTAAGATAGTAAGCTTGTTTTAATAAAAAAAAATACACGTAATCATACTAAACATTATTTTTCGACGGTTCCAAATCGACACAATGTACATAAATTATTTGATTTGAAAAGTAAGAACTTTTAACTTGATTCTGATTCACCAATTATGAATTAATTCTATTTTTACCGTCAACTCTAACTAATTAAAAAAGTGAATTATGAACCTAACTTCCAAAATAATAACAACCTAAGACAACGGACCCATACCATTTTATACCATTTTCCGTAATGCTAATCGGTTTAAGGTTTAATGAATTAAACAATACACAATTTAAATCAAAGTCAGATTTTATGATAATTAAATATATATTTAATATATTATATAATATATTAATAATAAATTATATAAATTAGGGTAGAGTAATTTTAAGTTAATATAAATAAATTATATTATACGGCACAAAAAATAATCATTTTATACATTTATAAAAAATAATTAAATCTTAGTAATTCATATGTATATTTCATATATAAATTTTTATTATAAAGATATTTTATAAGTTTAATATTTTAAAAAATGTAAAATAAAACTATAAGACCGGTCCAAACCAATTTTGATGGATTCATAATTGATTTTTACTTCCTGATTTTAGGACCGTTTGTTTAAACTTATTTTTAAGTGTTTTTTTAAAAAAATATTTTTTTGATAATTATTTTTTAATAAACAGATTAAAGTTGCTTTTTAGAATAAACATAATTTTCAACTTCTGCTTATTGTTAAAACTTTAAACAAACACATCAATATTTAAAATAAATAGTTTTTTAAATTAAAAAAACACAGTTTAAACCATTCATATTAGTTTTTTAACATTAAGTTTGCATATACTTGCGCGATGTTGATAGCTCTCTGGTGTATTGTTCACGTGCTTTATTTAATTCACTACTTGCTCTCCAGATTTCCTAGTCTCATGTCCGCTCAAGAAATAGTTCACAGTTAGTCTCTCTATTATTTTCAAACCCAGTATTTGACTATTCTTTTGCAGAAATTTCAATATACAATGGATTCGGATGTCCATGCACGTAGTAAATATATATTAACGTTAACATCTTTATCAATACACTTTTTATTATAAAAAAATATGACGTTATAAGGTCAAGATTTTATATAAATTATCTAAACATTCCACTATTTGATCTTACCTAAAAGATTGAGATAAAAGATGTTAATAAATATCTAGTTGCTTTTTTTTATATACTTATTCCTATTTCTTTCGGATCAATTAAACTGGCACGTTTAAAAATAATTTCGTATGTAAAAAAATGCGCTAAACATGTCTTACAAATTAAGAATTATATTGATCATGATAATTTTAGATTAAAAAATTTTCAATATATAATTTTTAATTTATTATTTTCCTTTTAAGAATTCCAACTTGAGAGACGAGATGAAAGTAGATTAACTTATCCCTCTATCGCAAAAAGTAGATTAACATATTCAACGGTAAGTATTTATTTTCTTTTGAGAGATCGATGGAGAAAATCATTTAAATACTCCATAGTTAGATATTTATTATAAATACTACTACCAACTTAATTAGTCCTCTACAGATACTGGTTATCACATTATTCATTTGATAATTACAATGATTACAATGTTAGTCCTTTCTTGTAGGCAATATTGAGAAAATCGGATCTAACTGATCGGTTTAATCAGAAAATTGATGAACCAGTTAGGTAACTAGCTTTAGTGACTCAAGATTTCACGGGTGTAAAAAGCCAGTCAAACTGGTCTTGGATCGGCAAAACCAGTAAAAATTAGGTAAAAATTCATCTCTAAAAAATGATCTAAACCAATCCTATATTTAAAGAATTGATTTTTTTCTTTTCCCTTTTAATTATTAAATTCTTATATATTTGTATATTAAATAATTTAAATATGAAATATATGTATGTTGTACTATTATTAAGTGATTTAAGAAATTATTATCTTATAAAACATCAAATATGAGTCATTTATATTAACTTTAAATTATTTTACCCTAATTTCTTTTATAATTTTATATAAATTTATTATTATAATATATCATATAATATTAAAAATATATTTAATTATTACTGGTCCGACCTCGATTCAACCATGGTTGAATCATTAAACTCTAAAGAGATATATTCCTTAATTCAATCATATTGGTCCAATTTTATGAATTAGTTGTAAGTTTGTTAGTTTGTAGATAAATGAAAAATGATGTGGCACATTAACTGCTTATCTGGATATTATATAGGAACTATAAGATAAACGAAAGCCTTTTTCTCCTTCCTCTTCAACACCCATTGAAACCTTAATCTTCTTTTTATTCTTCCACCATACCTAAAATCTGTAAGTTCAATGCAATTACAAGGGAGCTCATTTTCCTACTCACACCAACAATCGTCTTCCATGTTGAAGGTTAGCAACAAATGGCACCATTTGAAAAATGGTGATCGTGGCAAAAAAAACTTAAGCTTTTACTTTACATCTTGAGGAGAAAATCACTGATTGTAGAAAGATATTTTTTAAAAAAGTTAATAATGTTACTTTGGTTTATTTGAGTGGGAAAATAAGCCAAATACCTGCGAGGTTTTAAAAACTATGAAATATTTGGAGAAGTTAGTGAAAAAAGTTAAAGAAAAAGGTGACAATGCATAAGAATGATGATAGCAAGCTAAGGATTGCATGTTCTTTGTTAACTTTAATTTTTTGTTTTATGGATTGAGAGAAAGTATCGAGTGGTTTGTTGGGTATCATGCTTTGTGCAATGTAATTTGCTTCAAAATGCTTGATGTAACGTTATGATGTAGTATGTTTAATCAATAATGGGATAAGGTAGTTTGATATTTAAGTTTGTATTATTTGATGGCAATAGTTGTTTAGGTCATTTTCCATGATGTCATAAACTATTGAAGGTAATGAAAGGGAATGTTATTTTACTTACATTGGTCAAATTATTTTCATTAGATGTCACAAATAGCAATCTACATTTAATTGTTTTATTTATATTGGTCAAATTGTTTTCCTCATATGCCACAAAGAGCATTCACATTTAATAACAATTTTTTATGTGTGGCAGATGTCTTAATAACAATGTTATTTACGTATAATAGTCAAATTGTTTGGATCATATGCCACAAAAAGCATTTATATTTAACAAGAATTTACACTAGTGCAAAAAATAGCTATGAGGACAGGATACGAGCACGGTTATCCCAAAACCGTGCTTAAAACAACGCGGTGGCATTTTTGTAAATACGAAGAAACGTGTTTTATTTTTAAAAGTCATATACGAGCACGGTTGAGACGCGACCGTCCTTAAAAGCCATCTATGAACACGGTTACGAATGGACCGTGCTTAAACGTTGGTATAATTTTTTTAAAAAAAAAAATTAAAAGACTTACAAACACGGTTGCAGGGAACCGTGCTTAAAGGTTGGTATAATTTTTATAAAAAAAAAAATTTAAAATCCTACGAACACGATTGAGGGGAACCGTGCTTAAAGGGTAAGATACTAACACGGTTGTCAGGGGACCCGTGCTTAAAAGTTTTAAAAAATTAATCTATTAACACGGTTAAGCAATGGACCGTGTTTATAGATGGGAAACAAACACGGTTCCCTTACAACCGTGCTCATAAGTGTTTAAAATTTAAAGCGAAAACTTTCCCTCCTTCTTTTCTCCACTGCGCGAAGACCATAAGAGTACCCAAAACCTTTCCCTCTTCTTCTTTCTTCACTGCACCAAAACCCATTAAGAACCCCATTTCCCTCTTCTTTCTCTACCATGCCAAGTACCCAAAACGTGTTCTTGGTCTTTGTTGTTGCGAAGTGGTGGTGAGGCTTGCGAAGTGGAATTGAAGAGCCAAGGATAAAAATAGAAAATGGAATTGAAGGTCCGGAAAATTGTATTGGTTAGTTCCATTTCATTCTTTAAGCTTTATACTAAGTTAATGCATTTTAATTCATTATTCATTAGCCATGCATGATTTCCTTTTTCATTGAAATTAATTCATTATTCATTAACCACGCCTGATGCTTGTTTGCTTCAATACGCTTGAGCGCAAGGCTCAAGCTCAAGTCTCTGATGCGTCACGCCCAAGCGCCCCGTGTCACGCTCAAGCGTGAGAAGAATCTGATGCAACTGACTTGTTTTTGCTTACCTTTCACGCTCAAGCTCAAGCTCAAGCTCAAGCTCAAGTATTGATTATGATTTCACGCTCACGCTCAAGCTTTACCTTTCACGCTCAAGCTCAAGCTCAAGCTCAAGCTCAAGCTCAAGTATTAATGAAGAACCTTTCTTTCTTGATGCTTTGTTTTTCCAGGAACGTAACAATGGCAACCTACACATGCTATCATGGAATTGACCAAACAAATCTCAACATTATTAAACACAAATAAATAATCAGCTTCTTATAATTCTAAGACCAATTTCACGTTTAACTTCCTTTGATTTCTCTGTTTACAAATTCAACAATGGCTCCCTGCACCAACCCTGAATATGGTTTTACAAAAACACCCTCTATAATTTAACCACGGTTCAGAACAACCGTGTTTATATGTCACTTTTAAACACGGTTAAAAACCGTGCTAAAAAACTCTTATCTACAATCACGTTGGCAACAAGCACGGTTCTAGAACCGTGCTTAAAGGGTAATTTTAACCGTGCTTAAAAGGCCAAAATGCACTAGTGTTATGTGATCAAATAACCATGGCATAATAAGTTGTCTATGTGTGAGTACGTAAAGTACATAATAATTTGATTAAACTATTTAAAAGTTGTTAGTGGCTTATTTTAGGTTATTTTTCTTAAGGGTTTGGTTTCAATTTGTGCTTCATTTCATCCATTTTTATGCTTTAGAAGTCTTTAATTTTGATTATTGCATGCATTACACCCATCCATTTATATCTTTTATTTTGGTTTGATTTTGTAAGAAAAAAGGCCAAAAAGTGAAGGATGGAAGCTTGTCAAGAAAGGAGCTAAAGGGAGTAGCTGACATCTACGAGCACATTTTTTATAGGCACATCCTGCAAGAGTAGCTCACAGGTGCGAGCAACACGAATTCTGTTTCTCTTAAGTATTTAGTTTTTCATTTTAGGGGTATCTTATATTAGGCATTGTTGTAAGAGGGAGCTAGGGCTTGGACTTAAAGTATTCCCCACCTTCATTGAAGAGTGTGGTTTGCTTTTAGGTTATTTCTCCTTCTCTTTTACTTTCTTCAATGTGTAATTAGTTAGTCATCCTTATGATGCGTGGCTAGGTACCTTTTTGTTGGGATTGAACAAACCCCATTCAATGTTATGAAACTCTTGTGATTGCTAATGAATATTTAAGTTGTTATTCCATTGTTAACATTACCTAATGCAATTTCAAACAGAAGAATGATAATATATATATATATATATATATATATATATATAAGATTCTAAATGGGTTTTGTTAGTTGAAATGTCCACTAATCCCTTCTCCTAGGAATATGGTTCTGATAAGTGGATGTTATGGTTTATTCCTAATGCAAATTTTTATCATTATAATATTAAGGAATTGAGTTTTGATGTTAGGGCTTAGAATGTAACTTCTAAGGGATTAGAGTTAATGAACCCATGCTACATTAACATGGTTTAATTGCATAAATATTCATGATAAGAGCTTGATGAATTAATTTGAATGGGGGAAGTTCAATACCAACACTTTTATAATTGATTTTCTCAACTTTAACTAATTCTAGCTTAGTTAACTTGAAACATTTTTTAATAATCAAACTTGGAACCTATTCTTGAACATATTGTGTGCATTACATTTGTGATTACAAGTAACAATTGCATAATTTTCATAATTGCCATAATTCTCACAAGTCCCTATGGACACGACAACCCTTTTTCATATACTTTGAAACTACATGAATTGGTACATTTGCTAAAATATTAACAACTTTTTGGCGTCATTGTCAGGGACTTGTGTCCAGATTTACCATAATTGGCAATTGGTTGTTTGTTTAATCACATTTCTTATTTATAATAAAATTTTGTTTTTATTTAATTTATTATATTATTTGATTCTTTTTGAGCTTGCTTTACCAACCCTTTCCTTGTAGTGTGTTTGTATGCAAGATTCTATTCCTCCTGGAAACTTGCCTTCCAATCTAGAGATTGAAAGAACGACAAGGAGGAACAATTCTAATCATAGGTGACAAGCTTAATTACAAAGGGAGCAACAAGCTTCCACTTCATCTCTTTCACTAGCTAGATCCCTCTACCATAAGAAGAGAAGGCTTAACCCTCATGTCCACCTCCACGAAGGTAGACTTTGGGTGATTCCAACAAGATTCAAGGACTACCTGTATGTCAAGCATGTTTCAAGGTCAATAAAGAGATGATGTTTTTGAGATCAAGGTACCTATTTTTCCTTTTCTTTTTCTAAATCATATTTTCCCCTCCTTTCGCATGTAGTCGTGGTTTAACAGGGAAGTCAATGGAGGTTTCTGCACTTGTGCATGTCAATATTCCAACAAAGACATCAGAGAACTTCCTCTTACATCAGGTTCCTAAGCGAGTTCTTTGGCCAACGTGTCAACTTCTCATTTTCCCTCATCCCTTGGCCTCGATGGCCGCTCTAAAGCATACGTCAATCGTCTAAAACTTTAAGACAAGAGTGGTGGCCTTAGTACATTCATGGTCGAGAGCAAAACAAGGGGAAAATGAGACTTTTTAGTTTTCCTAATTCACATGCAACACATTAGACACAATACCCATGACGTGCTTTCGTATTTTACTTATAACTCGGGCTACAGGCATCTGATTCCGATGATCTTAGTCTCAAAATTTTTATAACAGATTTTACTAAAACTTTCACATAGGCATTGAAAGCCGATTCTGAGTAAAACAGGCCCAAAGTTTCAAAATACGGTTTTTCCTGTAGTGAAAATCTAGTTGGGACAACATTTAATGTTTGGGGCATAACTTTTACTCTAGACATTGGATTTATGCATTCTTGGCTTGTCGGAAAAAGAAAAGAAAGGGGAATAACTTTCGTGTTGAAATTTTTTTCTGAAACAAACCAGAAACCTCTCTCACACAATCAAAATTCCGGTGTGATGAAGAAAATGTCAGCATGCACAAAAGTGGAATCCATGACTTCTAGAACCACATGCAAATTGCTAAACACAACATGCGTGTGATGGAGAGAAAAAATTATAGGGAAACATATCAATAGGCTTTCGGCCAAAGCAACAAAATTAGGGAGCAAACCTTTCAATTTTCAAACCTCACATGCATGTCATTTTAGGCTAGAATCAAGACTCTCCATGGCTCAAAAGTCACATGCAACACTCTAAACTCAACATGCATGCAATAGAATTTAAAAATCAAAGAGGAAAATGCCATGGAACTTTCAACCAAGATAAAGAATTACGGAGATCAAGATTTTACCTTAGAGTTCTCACATGGATGGCTTCCTAGAGCAAGAACCAAGGCATGAATGGCTTGGATGGAAGTGGCCATGAGTTGATGATGTAATGATGGTGAGGAGATGATGAGAAAAATGGAGAAGCAGGAGGTGGTGTGATCTTGGTTTGAAGAGGAGAAGGTGGAGGGAGTTCTTTACACATACCTTTGCATGCATGCCAAAAGCATTCTTGCTTAAGCAAGACCATCCTTGCTTGGGCGAGAGTTACACAGAAACTAACCATTCCATTCTTGCTCAAGTAAGACAATCCTCTCTTGGATGAAAAACACACAATAGCTCACCCAATCATTCTCCCTCAAGCGAGACCATCCTCGCTTGGGCTTGAAACACACAAAAACCAACCCTTTCAGTCTCGCTTAAGCGAGGCATTACTCGCTCAAGCGAGATTCACACAGAACCAACATCCAAAGCACATAGAAGACTCTCTTAAGTGAGATATGTAGAATTCATAATAACTCCAATTGCTATCATATTTTGACATGAATAAGTATACCATATATGACTTGTTAGAGCAATCCATATTCAAAAATTCTCAAAATTGGATAAGATATACAAACTAATGCATATAGGTCATTCAAGACCAATATGCTTCACCAATGTCAACCTAATTCCATGCAATTAGCCACTTCAAATGGTATAAACCTATCACAGTTCAATACCATCATCCAAGTTCATCATTCACCACATGAATCAAGCAACTACACACCCACACAATATCATGACATATCAATGTACTCATCATCAAAGCTCTCTAAAGATAACAACACACACACACACACATATACATACATATACACACACATATCTATCCATACCCTAAATTACATTAAGACTTCATAATTATGTATCAATCATGCAGAACATAAACACCCTTATGTACATATATATAACACATTTACACTAGCCATCTTAAGACTCACAAAATATCATCATCATCATCTAGGTAACTACCATAGAATTCACCACACATGGCATCACATTGCGTCCCATACTCCAGCATCACTAGGTGGTATCCTTATCATCTCCTTAAAAGTTCATTGAAACCACAAGTAAAGGGGTGAGTACCACTCAAAACAGTAAATAGGAAATAATTCCTGGGATTGAAACCATCATTATAACATCATCACCTTACACTCATAATATTACATATTCAATTCATAAGTAACAATTGTATTTATCTCACACATATATTTACATCGATCATCCATACTTAAATCCAATAAGCATTAGACTCCTAAAGATCAATATCAACCATCACCAAAAGTATGTAAACCACCACAACTCCTTCACTAAAACATAACTCTAGAGTTTACAAATGATATAGTACATGCCATGGACTTTGAAAATCATTCTTTTAATGCATAAAAGCATGCTATGCGGAGCTGACTTCTTAATACAAATCATAGTATCAAGGATAACCCACTCAGTGAATTGTAGCACTATAATCGAGAGGTATTCAAGTGACCACACAGTGAATCATAACATTATAAATGGTGGCACCCTGAGTAACCACACAATGAATCGTATCACTATAAGTGGTTGTACTCGAGGACTGTTTAGTGAATCGTAGAACTATAAGCGGCAGCCTTATCGGCAAATCGTAGTGTTGGGTGAATCATAGTGCCAAAATGCATATGATGTCATAACAATGCAAATATACATATAATGTGAATTATAACATCCTTAATTTTTAAAATATATTTCAATAAATCAAATAAAATTTTGCAATTAATTCAAATTTCCGAAACAGAATTTAAATTAAACAATTACAATATCAATTTTTACAAAAGCTGACCGGCTCTTTTTAAAATATACAAATAAATAATTTCACTCGGTATTCTCAGGAACCGGCCAAGGCTTCTACCAAAATATACTCCGAGCAGCTGAGTATCTTCACATATCATGGTTGGGCCCTACATCCACTGAAAAATAACAACAGTAGGGGGTGAGCATCAACATATCAAATAACAGTTATTGAATTGGATTAAAATTCTAATTAATAACTATATTCAAAAACAAACCGATCACAAATATCATCACATAATTATTCACACTAATTATATATTCATGTTGTTCACAATAACAACACCGAGTCATATATACTCATCATAAACAACATGTCATTCTCAATAACACATAAATCAGTGTATACACATACTTAATCAATGATCAACCAAAATGGGATCATTATTAAGTCTTTCAAATTTTGTGTTGCAACACTGGCTCCCCAAGCCATAATTCAGCTCCTCGCTGATCCGGCCGTTTTACAGGTACTAAACCGCTCTGCGCCCATAATGTAACACTGAGTACCACTCCCAGAGTGATAGCGGTCCTCTACTCAGTGCTACGGACCGGCCTTGAGTCACATTCAAAGGCGTCCGTGGTATATAGGAACCACCAGAGGGTCTATGCCTTTATCAGGTCGTCCACAACTGGACCGGCATCACAGGCCCCCTACAGTCCTGTGTGCGTCTGAATACAATTGATATATCAAATAAATATCAATCATCAATCAATCACATATCAACATCAACTCATATCATCCCACTCGGTATAACAATAGGCATAGCACATGATAACTTCATGCATATAATTCGTATCATCATTCTCAATTACATACTGACATCATCTCATATAAACTCAATATTATTAATATGAATGGAAGATAAGTAAACATAAAATATGTTATTCAATTGGGGTTTCAATTCACGCACATATCATACATATAACATATTAACACCCCAAATCCATTCATAAACCATCTATTTGAGATGTACGCTCCCCCTACCTAGAATTAAAGAGTTCCAGCAGCTTCTCAAATATTATCCTGGTCGTTACTCAAGAATTTCGACTGGAATTGCACTTCTGCACCAGTCCCAAGCTTTCCTCATAAAGAGAAGGAAATGAAGACTTAACTTTCTTCTTGCTCGTTGGTTTCCAGTAAAGATTGGGAATAAGAGAATTTTAGATGATAATTTCACTTTCCAAAAGTTCTTCCCTTAACCCAACAATGGAAGTATTTATATATACATGATTCATGCAGAAGAGACGTGAATGAATAGAAGTATTCTGACATACGTCTCTTTAATGATATTAAGATATTTAATGAAAAGGGACAACTCATCAAGAAAGGTCTCACTCTTAGAAAATATCTGAGAAAAGATCTTGCTAGAACGTAGAAGAACAGGTTGACGTGGAAAGCATCCATAGTAAAATATTTATTAATTTCCGACTCGATTTCTATGTATTCCGACTCGGTTTCAGCTTATTCCGACTCAGTTTCCTCATCCTGGCATCTCTTTCCGAGAGAACTTATCAGAGCTTCTTTCCACTCAAAATTCCTTCATTCGGAAATGGCATAATTGTCTTATTCAGAAATATATCGATCAGACGTCTCACTCGGTTATACCTCTTTCCAAGTCAGAGTCTTACTCTTTCGTCATTCAGAAGTTTCTCAATTGAAAGACCACTCGGAGTTCGAAGTCCACTTCCTTTCTCGGAAATCATTCCTCTTGAAAGAATTATTCAGATATTTATTCTCCTCAGAATTATTCAATCACAAACATACTCAATCAGATTTCAAGTCTTTGTCCAGGAGCACTCTTCCTGAAAGACTCACTCAGAATGTATCACTTGGAAGTGTCACAGAGACACTTCACTCGGCAAACCATCCACCCAGATATACTCCACTCAGGAGTTTACTAGTCAGAAATATTTTTCTGAGAAGTACCTCCACTTCTCTCGGGAGCAACCTATTCGGAATCATTCTACTCAGAGATGTTTCCGTTTTACTCGGATTTGCTTCACTCGAACGTTTCTCAAATGGACACAACGTTACTTCGTTCAGGAATGATTTTCTTAATGATGTTTCACTCGGAAACATCTTAACTTCACTTGGAAATGATCTCCTGAGTCATGTTTCACTCGGAATCACATCCATTTCACTCGGAAAATCTTGTCTTTGACATTTTCACTCGGAATTTCATTCAGAAATTCTTCTTTAATCCTTTTTAAATTATTTTTCTAAAAATCATAAAAATCGGGATGTTACATGAATCGTAGCATAAATAATCAACTATAAATTGACATCATAGCCTACTCCTCTAAACCATTCCATAATTCTCATTTCAACAATCATTACACATCACTTGATAAATTTTCAACTTTACATGGAAGCTATCAACACAATCCAACATAATCATAATTGTCATCATTGATGGTCCACAACTCATTATTTATAGACTTCAATGGCAACTCTCTTAATGGAGCAATCAACCATAATTTACCAAATCATTAAACATCGTTCTCCACTAGGGCCAACCATTCAATATTAATTCACAGTACATAACCATACATTATTTCATCATAAAACACATGAAGCACAACACACAATCAATCATTGTTCAATATAAGACCATAACAGAAATTAGAAACATGTTCAATTTCATTAATCGTAAACCCATCCTAGAACCTAACTTCCTATTCACTACTCAAGCGGTAAACTCCCCTCACACGTAGAAATGTACCTCACGATGAATCCGGCTTTCCAAAACAACCTTCCAAACGCTGATTTAACTTCCGACTTCAAGTTTCCTAATTCGAAAATTCCCAAAGTTAATG
Source organism: Clitoria ternatea (assembly GCA_037962975.1). Taxonomy (NCBI): domain Eukaryota; kingdom Viridiplantae; phylum Streptophyta; class Magnoliopsida; order Fabales; family Fabaceae; genus Clitoria; species Clitoria ternatea. The sequence continues at coordinate 14,076,590 of CM075676.1, forward strand.
ATAAATATTCTAATAACTCAAAGTAACTTAAATACACATTTTGAAGCTAATAATGCTAGTTTGATACATTTGCAAGGTAAGATGACTCAATAGAAAACTTCAACAATACACTAAACATCCCTGAAACCTCGAACCTTTATCGATTCCTTTTGAAATCAAAGTATAGACGTTGTCAGCATAAAACTTATGCAAGATTAATGGGCTAAAACCATAGGTTCCACGATCATCTTTAGTCAAGCACACCACACAATCAATCATTGTTCAATATAAGACCATAATGGAAATTAGAAACATTTTCAATTTCATCAATCGTAAACCCGCCCTGGAACCTAACTTCCTATTCGCTACTCAAGCGATAAACTCCCCTCGTACGTAGAAACATACCTCACGATGAATCCGGCTTTCCAAAAAAACCTTCCAAACACTGATTTAGTTTTTGACTTCAAGTTCCCTAATCCAAAAATTCCCAAAATTAATTATAAATATTTTGATAACTTAAAGCAACTTAAATACGTATTTCGAAGCTAATAATGCTAGTTTGATAGATTTGCAAGGTAAGATGACTCACCAAAAAACTTCGATAATACACCGAACGTCCCCGAAACCTCGAACCTTCATCGGCACAAAACTCGTGCAAGATTAATGGACTTAAACCATGGGTTCCATGATCATCTTGAGTCAAGAAGAAGAGGGAAAGTAACGGGAGGTTTGAGTCTTACCTTGTCACCCCGAAATGTAAGTTTATGTCAATTTCCACTTCACCCGTCCATGGTCATCCATAATTCAATCTAGAGAAGAGGAAGAGAGCTTAACATCAATTGCATGCATTTAAAAGGATGAGAAGAACTTAATTCACTAAGTAAGAGGAAAAGGGAAAAAAAGGAGAGATAGTACGACTAGAGAGAGAGATAATTAACCAAGGGGGAGAAAATGTGAATGAGAGAGAGAGAGAGAGAAAGGGAAGGGAAAATGCACGGGGAATAAAGAGAGAGCTCTTTGAGAGGGAAAGGAGGTGTGATATGAAAGTGAGAGGGAGAAAAAGTTTGAGAAGGAAATGTAATTAGAAAAGAGAATTAAAGGAATTTTAGAAGAGAGAATAATTGAATTAGGATTTAAAAGATGGAAATTAAATAAATCAAGCTTAATAAATTTAATTATTATTAATAAATATTTTTAAAATATATTTTTGTTGTTAAAGTTTTAAAACATTTATTAAATATATTTATTAATATCTATAATATTATTAACTATATCTATAATAAATATATTTATAAACCTTAAACCCTAATATACATATAGTACTATTCACATATATAAAACAAAAATGTATTGTGATCAGATGGTTAAATGAGCTTTTCCTTATTTTCAGTCTCATGTTTGCATGTAGGCATGCCATTTTTTTATTTCCATATTTATATGATAGTCAATTAAATGTGTCATGAATCGTCATATCATAGTGTTAATTTAAAACTCATGAAAAAATAAGTTGAAACTCTTTATAAAGTTAAAAGACCAATTTAAAACAAAAAAAAGACACCATATTTAAACAAAAACAAAAAATAGCACAGACTTATATATTTAACCATATATTTATTATGAGATATAAGAAATAAATGAGTACTGCTTGTATTTTGGTGTATTTGTTTTTTTAAAAAAAGATATATGCAATTAAAGATTTATGTACGACTACAAAATTCGATTTAACCAATAAATGAGTTTTATAACCACGTTGTTAGGTGTTCAATCTTTCAGTAATATTAATGAAAAACATTTAAGTGGATAAAATAATTACTACCTCTAATTTTACATATAAGTAAAAGTAAATATTTTTCCATATATTAAGAATAATAGTTGAAGTAGTAATTTGTATTAATGTTATCAAATATTTGATGTAATACTTTAAAATATCCCTACTATCATTTATTACATAAAACATCAGTTGTTTTGTTTGGCAAACAAACATTTAATGACATTGAAAAAATATAATTTTGCTTATATTATGAAACCAAAAAATTCCATTAAAATTTACTTATATTTGGAACCGGAAGTAATATCATTTATTGCACAAAGAATTACTTTGTGTTGGGAATACATATAAGAATGACATATTTGATAAACAAATATTTAATGACATTGAAAAATATGATTTTTCTTATATTATGAGACTAAATAATTCCACTAAAATTTGCTTATATTTGGAATTAAAGATAGTATGTAAAGATTTTTTTTGACTTAAATATAAAATTAATCTCTAGAAAAGTTTTAATTAAGATCAACCTCTTAATAATATTCTTTTAAAATTTAGCCATTTAAATATTTTTTTGTTATATTTAAGTCTACTATTAACTTTCTGTCACTTAAGTGCTAAAATGCTTAATAGTTAGCTACCTCAAAAGAAACACATGTAATTTTTTTAGTTGAAATATAAAATTAACCCCTAAAAAGTTTTAAAATAGGATCAATCCCCTAAGAAATTTTCTTTTAGGATTTAGCGATTGAAATATTTTTTTAGGATTAATTAAGTTTAGTTGTTAACTTTTTATTGGTTAAGTATTGAGTGTATGTTTATTCAATTTTTCTTTTTAAAAATTGTCACTTAATCCTTATTTATTCGTTTCTTCTTCCCCCCTTTTTATTACTCATTTTTTTTGTCACCTTTGTTTATCATGTTCTCTTTCTTTTTCTATTTTCTCCCACTCACCTCCCCTTTAACTCTTTGTTCCATGGTTTATTTGAAGTCATGGATCTAGTGTAGGTGATGCAAATGCAAGTTCACTAGGCACCAATGATGAATAGGACAATGGAAGAGTTGATGGTTGGTTCTGGTTGGTTTTACATTTGCATCACCTACATTGCATCGATGATTATTTTGTGTTTGCATCTCATTCTTTTTGTATCTTCCCTCACTCACCTCCCCTTTAACTCTTTGCCCCATGGTTCATCTGGTGGAGTCATTAATCCATTGTAGGTGATGCAAATGTAACTTTACTATGTGCCAGAGATGAATAGCACAATGGAAGAGTTGATGGTTGGTTCTGGCTGGTTTTGCATCGATGGTGTCACTAAATGAACCATGGAAAGAGAAGAAGATGATGATGAATAAGGTTTAAATGACCATATTTTTAAAAAACTTAAATAAACACAGTTAATACTTAACTGACAAAAAGTTAACGTTGAGGCTTAATCATAACAAAAACATATTTCAAGGACTAAATCCTAAAAGAAAATTTCTTAGGGGGTTAATTCTAATTTTAAACTTTTTAGAGGACTAATTTTATATTTAAGCAAAAAATTACGCATGTCTATTAGCCACTTTAGCATTAACAAACGAAAAGTTAATGGCAAGGTTTAATCCTAACAAAAAAATATCAGGTGTTAAATTATAAAAACCAATTTCTTAGAGGTTGACTCTAATTTTATACTATATAGAGTCTAATTTTATATTTAATATAAGTGTAATGTTTTAAATATATCTCATTATTAAAATAAATAATATGTATCTCTCATTATTCTTATTTTTTAACAATATTCATTTATGATATATTATATTAAATTAAATTGTTATTGTGAATCATGCCATATGATGCGATATGCTCTACTTCATTGAAATTCATTTATAATATTATATCAAATTAAATTTTTAATTAATTATATATTTTATTTTGTTAATATATCGTAAAATATGTTATATTGTATTATATAAAAATAAATTTTATAAAATAAAAATGATAAAATATATATATTATTGTAATTTAATTTAATATATAATATAAATAAAAGATATTATAAAATATGATAAAAGATATGTTATTAATAATAAAATATAATGTAGTATAAAAGTATGATGTAGTAAAAAAAATTGTAGAATATAATATAATATAAATATAAATTAACGAGATATATATTTTAATAAATGAAAAATATATTGTAAATATATCATATTTATATTATATAAAAAGTGTCATCTAAGTGATGGAGGCGATGTGATCTACCTCATTGAAAAATTTAGACAATTGGTTCCTTAGTTAAGGTTAATGGGGAATTTTTTTTTCTTTTTCTTTTTTCCAAATGTTAACAAGTCTCCTTAAAAAAGTTTTCATCTCAAAATTGTTACTAATCAGTGGTTCTTACCTGTACCCAATGGCAGGGGAAAATAAGTCAGCATAGTAATTTCTTTTTTATAATGTGCAAGGGAAGAAAATGAGAAGATGTAAAATAATTAAATGGCAGTAACTATGTACTTAATTCAATTGATAAGTAATGAGAGTATTTAGGTGGTGCGATAAGTTTACGGTTAATTGTAAATTAATTTCACAACTATTGCAGTAAATGTTGGTTCAGTTGAGTAAGGATTCATTTTGTGTTTATAATAATGTCATAACTTTAAATCTTATCGATATAGAATCTTATTTGGAAAATGATATATAAATATTTGTTGAGTTTTGATATATGTTCTGATGTCATGAGATTCTAGGATCCAAAATTCTGACATTTTTTTACTTCATCTAAATTATACCACAGTCAATTTTTTTTTCAATACAAAATACCACAATAAGTTTGTTCTTTATATGTTTTAACAACCGGTGCATAAGTGGCTCCTTTTCTCATGTTGCTTATCAAGTTAGCAATACAAAAACAATACAGGTAAAAAAATATTGAAATAACTTTTATATTGTACATTCTTAAATGAATGAAAGGAGGAGAATGAGAAGGTGTAAAGTAATTAAATCATGGAATTAATTGAAATGATGAGTAATGATAGTATTTGAGAGGTATGATAAGTTAATGGGTAAAATAATGTATGATAGTATTTGAATGTTTATTTTTTTTTATCTATTGGTTTTAACTTTTTATACTTTATAAACATTATATATATTCTGTCACCTAAAAAAATTTACTATTTAGTTATGAGTGAATTAATGAATTTTATTGAATGAATTTATCTAAAAGTAAGTAAATAAATTTAATAAGATAATATTGTTTTTTCATATCAAGTCCACAGTTGTGGAGTAAGTTTTGCTTGTCATATATGCACACACATAGCCTTTTTTACAAAGTCTGAAAAATATAGAGAAATAATTTCTAAACATTGGTAAACGTAAGTAACAACATAACAATGATTATGTATTAAACATGAGAAAAAGAAAACAAAATTAAATTTTGGAAGCCCTGTAAAAAATAAATAGGAAAACTTTTTTGAACTGACTAAAAGGCAAATAATGAAAATTTTGTTTAATGAGGTAAAACTTGAAACATATTGTGCATATTGAATACGATTTTAGCCTTGGTCACCAATTTATTTTCCCGTTCGATGGTAAAAAATTAATGTTGGGCCCACTTTAAATTTTAGCGTTAATACAATTTTATATGTTGAAAATAAACATTTAACAACTAATGTTCGGATTTCTTTTCGTATCTTAATATTAATTTTTTATAATAAATTATCAAAATCAAAAACTCCATTTTATCGAAAATGAAGCATGCATTCTCCATGGCTCATGCCTCAAGCACCCACCCTATTTCTATTATATTAAAATAAACTACCATTTTCTACTTAGCCTACATCACTTCTTCTAATTGGTTTCCGTTATTAAAATTAAAATTCTTTTTTCTTTATATTCCTTCATGCAACTATGGCTAGTCATTCCTGCAGATGAGGCGAAAATAGTAATTTTTTTATTTTAAAGATAGAATTTAATATTTTCATATATTTATTCTTCACATATAAGAGATCTCTTTATTCTTGAATCTATTTGTCTATACCTTTAGGCTTTGATCAAAAGAAGGATAAAATTTAACATTCGGTTATCTATAAAAAAAATTGCATTAGCTTCACCAAATTAGGTAAAAATATAATTTAACAAATGAAGATTATACTTTGTCCAAAATAGGTAAAAGAAACCTATTGCCTTGAATCAATTATAGTATTTGAAGTAGAACATATTTTAGTTGCTTTATTAACTAACAGTAACTTCTTTTTAAAGAAGTAAAAACCAATTTTATTAACCAAGGTGAGCATAAGGTATGCATATCTACTTTTGCTACACATATATCAACCTTACAGCAACTCATGCTCTAAAACTAATCACCACACTAATTACACTAACATTCCAAACTGCAACAGTTTAAAAAAAGAATTATGGTATAAATATAACATCCTATATGGAAGGTGATTTTCTTTTTAGATTATTCAAATTTTTAACCTTTATTTTAGTATGAACTTTAACTTACATTATATGAATAAGATTAAGGCAAAAGCTTTTGTATCAAATTTTATATTAATATTCTATTTTTTGGAATAATTGATTAGGGAGGTTACTGAAATTTATTATGTGGCGGTGGTTTGTTATGTAATTCATTGATACAAATAGAACATTTGGAAAGTGAAACTAGAGAGGGGCAATAAAAGTTGAAGATTTAAATCACTTGCATTTCCAAGATGATAATGATAAACCAAATCTATTCTTGTAACAATTATACAATTGGCACAACCCCACAATATAATTCACGAAATTAGGCCCCTGTATCAGAAAAAAAAAAAATCAAGCCCCGCATGCAATATGTTGCATCCTGGAACTAAGACATTTGAAGAGCTTTATAACCAATCAATGTGTAGATGAAGTTAGTGTCGTGATATGCATGACAATTCCAAGACAAAATATGTATCAACTTAAATATTCATCACAATTCCACTTTGCTAGCTAATTGTAACTTAAAATAAGAAAAAAGGCATTTGTCATCATTTAAATCATGTACACCTAATAATTCAATAAACACCAGCATCTTGTGACATCAATATATCGCATATATTATCAGTATGCCATATAAAATATTATCCCCTACTAACTGCCCCAACTATATCAACATCTATTATACCTGTTTGAAGCTAATTCCAATCAACTTTAGCACTTGAGCCAACCAATTGGATTTTGGAACCAATTAGACAGTGAGCATGAAAATATAGATCTATAGACCCAAAATAAAAATATAACACCACAACCCATTGCAGTATCAAACTAAGCATGCTTATCCAATCCAGAGTCAAATATGCAAAGAAGGCAAATGCTCTCCACCTCTGGTATCTTAAGGACTCAGTTAAGGAATAAAAGACAAAAAAAAATAAAGGATAAGAGCAAGAGGGAAAGAAAAACTAAGTGAAACAAACAAGGAAAATTGCTGATGAGCCATTGACAATCTTCCTTTTTCCAAAAGTAGTTTAATGACCCCAAAAAAATCCATGATTTCATACATGTAGTAGAATATTCGATAAACTAACTCGCGATCTCTTCCTTTCCTCAAGGTTTGGGCTTCAATATTGAACATTTTACCCCCCTGAAATCAATAATGAACATCAAGAAATGCAGTTGTAGAAGTGAGATAAATCGTAAAGAAAGGAAAAATGAGATACCTTCCAATATACTTGCTCTAGACAAAGAAGAAGAAATAGTGAATAGAGAGCATGAAATAAAGAAATAAATGCTCACAATGAGAAGGTCAAGATGAAATGATGGTCTGAATATTTAAATTATATTAGGTAATGTCAAAAAGCTAAGATAAATTATTTTTTCTTGCAAAATATGTAAAAGCAACCTCTATGACACCTATGACTGCAGCATGGTTTGAGATGATATAATCTATTGCATATATGCCCTCTACATGTATGGCATATCTCTAATGTAATGTTAATAGATGAGATGCCACACCAGGAGATGCACTTTATCCAAACCTCACATGAAAGATGACAACCAAACAGCACATGTCATGATCTATTGTTTCTTTAGCTTGGCTGCAAAACCTATAAGTACCCTGTTATTCACCAATCACCCTTCTTTTACCCAGCTCCACACCCATAAGAAAATGATGTTGTAAAGCTTGACAATCAAATGTCGCTACTTTGTGTGGTATTTGTTTGACATGCTGCAAACTAAAATAGTGCCATAAATTTGAAGCTGACCTTTTCTAATATGATCCATGTTAGTTTAATGCATCATCTGCTGCTAGGTAGCCAATATGATTACAACTTAAAATGGACCTATAGGTATGATATGAAAGCAAGAAATTGATCAAATTAGATTTTTTTATATATGAATTGGATTCAACCAAACTGATATCAAAATAAAATTAATGGCCTTTATCATATGATAATTTATTAAACACAAAGTACATTAAAAAAAATAAGTTTTAAATTTGAACTGAAACTTATATAATGTAACAACTATAAATTATAGTATATTTAAAATGGTATACAATACTGTAAATAGCTCCATAGAAAGTAAAATATGCATTCTTATTAATAAATTTTGAATTTATCAAATTGTGTAGTCTCTATCTCTAAAAAAAACATCTTACTTACACTTAGACTCTACACTAATGAAGAAAAATTGAGAACTTCAAATTAAATAAGATAAAAATAACTTATTTTTCGGTTGATTAAATATTTAATAATTTATTTTTTAAAAAATGCTACATTTAAAAGAGATGCTATATATTGAAATTTGATTGCCAATAGTATGATATTTTTAATGAATTATGCTGATGAGGATTTACCTAATTTAAGATTAAGGTTGTTTATTAGAAGCATCTTAAGGTATTTTTCCCTTGTATTTGTTCTTAGGATTTTCCATATTAGGGTTGAGAGTCATCCTTAAGCTTGAGACCATTTCCCCTTGTTTTTAGAATTAAGATGAGTTGTGTCTTGCATGAGCTTCTCTCTTTCAGATGCCACCTTTACCTATGTTAGGAGTTAGGTTAATTTAGCTTAAGTATAGGGTTAGTTTAGGTGGTTTGCTTGGCAAGTTAGTAGTTTGTCTTTAGATAGAGCTAGAATTTCATTTTGTAGACAATTTTAGTTCTTTGAATACATTAACATTTTAAGTTATGAGAAACTCTTTTTAGAAATTCTAAAACTTGTGACAATTGTCATTGTTTTTATTTTTTGAACACCTCCAAAGTGGTGAACCTCATAGGTTTATTCATCTCAGAGTGTGTGGCACCATACCCACTTTCTTTTTTCTCCATTTGCTTTATTAATTCTCTTAGAATTATTCTCTTGGGAACCAAATTCTCTCTATGATGAGCAATTAAGCCACTTCGTGATTCATGGACGAATATTGAGTTTCATGGAGCTAGTTAACTTGAAGAGAAAAGTTCAACGTTTAAGATAAATCCAAGGCACAAGAAATCTAGAAATTGAAGACATTCTACATCACATCCATGTCACTTTATATGAAACATGATGTATTCATATAACATGACATGAGAGAGATAAAGATGGAGAGTAATTGTTCGTTTAGTAAATAGTTGTTGAAAAAGTTATGAAAATGGAAAAAACTAAAGGTAAATATTAATTTTTCGTATTATTCAAAACAATTAAAACTAATTTTTTTTTTGACCAACCTTAACAGAGAACTAAACAGGACCTAAATGCTCTGAAATATTTTAGAATGCATAGAAAAGACTCATAAATATAAGTCGAAGGTTACCACAAATATTTACTTTTGATTTTTAATCAACATTTTGAAAATATTAATTAAATGTTATTAAATAATTTAAAATTGATAAAAAATTGTTTATAAAGATTTTTAAGATATTATTTAAAAACTTAAAAAACTTATTAATTATTAATAGAATCCTTTCTAATTTTTGATGTAGTTTTAGTATTTTAAGGAAAAAAGAAAAATCAATTCTTCAACATGCTCAGAAGAACCTTAACTTTTGATTTATAACCTCGACACACCCCGTATACAATTTTTTTTGTGTCATAATCTAGCAACGGGAAATGGAAAGTTCTAAAAGTGCGAAATATAAGCTGGGGGCCACACGTCTGGTGAGAGAAATCAAAGACGCGTTTCAATGGCTGCGGGATGTCTTTGCAATGGCTGCGGACTGTCTTTGCTTCCCTACGTTGTTAACGTGTGTTTGTACAGTTAAAAAAATTAGTTAAAAAGATAAAAAAAATTTAAAAGTTAATATTAATATTTTCCTTTAATTTAAAGTTAAAACTCTTTTTAATTATAAGATTTTTTATCAACCGTAACGGGAAACAAACATGGTCTAATTCTATTTCCGATTGATTGAACCAAAACATGATCTTTTATATTTTTATTGAATATAATTAAATTTTAGTAAAATATTTTAGTTTATGATTTTAAAAAGGATAATTTTATTTATATTTTATTACATTGATATAAATAATTATTTTTAACTACTATTTCTAATATATTTAAAATTAATTATTTTTATTTATATTTAAAATCAGAGATTATATTAAAAATATTTTAAGAAACTAATGTTAATATAAATAATTACTCCTAATTATTATTTTTAATATATATAAAATTAGTTCCTTTTTCTTACATTTATAAAAAATAGTATTAGATAAACATTATCATTCTATTTGATTTATAACAATTTCCCTGATGGGTTTGAATCCCACACCCTCAGACAGGGAAACTTAAAGTTAGTGAACTAAAATAATAAAAAAAAAACAAAATAAAACGAAAGAAATAAAGAAAATAAAAAAAAGCTGAAAAAGAAAATGAAAAGAACACGCAAGACCAAGTTTGGAAATTTCGACGTCACTGAATCCATTGGAGTGTGGGGCCCATAGTATGATAAAGTGTATGACAGTCGTCATGACGTGGCAAACCTGGCAGTTATTTTTTTCACCACGATGACTTCGTCTTCCGCTGTCACATTCAACCACTGTGGCCCCATCTCAAACTCCAACTCTATATAACACAACCTCAAAACTCGTTACGAAACCACCTCAAAACTTAAACCTTACACGCAGAAAAAAAAAACGATTCTAACGTTAAAACATACTTTGTTCCATTCTGCGCGTTTTTGTCAGATATTTTCAAAGAAGGAATCCATTGTTGCTTCGCAAACTAAAAAAACACTGTTTGTTCGGATCATTCTGAATATCTCTCCAGAAAAGCAATAAGCAAATACCGTTTGGGTAAAGCATCCTCCTTTACCTTTTCCTTTTTACTTTTTTTTTTAAAATTCTCTTTGTGGTCATGCACGTTGTGTGATACCAGTTTTCACTATGGGCGCAAAGTCCTGTTTGGAAAGTCCCGAATAAATTAATTAACCTATTTTTTGTGTTTGTGGCGAATCCAATTCTGCTAATGACGGAAACAGTTCGTTCTGTTTCGTTGCGATTTTACTGTTGAAAAGGTTCTTGTCTTTCGTTAGATTTAATGTTTAGTTTCGTTGTTCTGTTGACCAAAAGGTTGGTAGAAAGTGCAGAACTACCGTAACAAACAAACGCGGGCAACCAACTTTCATATTGTTCTAGGAAAATGGTGGCCAGAGATTGCAAGGGATCGGTTTTCCGTTTCCTAGTTAGGAGGTGGTTGTAGATCGTCATTGGAATTACTGTATTCTTTCTTTTTGTTATTTTTTTTATTACAATTTAACTGGTGTGCTGTGCTGTTTTTGTTTAACTTGAAAAAATTTATATTTGGACCCTTGATTTTGAATTCAATGTGTTTTATTGTGTGATTAAAATATGTAGTAGCGAAATAGCAATGGGTGATGAAAATCGTGTTAGAACATTGAAGGAGTTTTCTATTCCGGATTACATATTAGTGCCTGGATCTGAGATAAGAGGTGTTTCACATGTGCCTTCCTGTCCTGTCATTGTTTTCATAAACACAAAAAGTGGTGGCCAGCTTGGAGGGGAGCTTCTTGTCACCTATAGTGCACTTCTTAACAAAAACCAGGTACTGTTGGTTTTTTTTTTTTTTTGTATAATTTTTTAAAGTGGGTCAATTGTCATACTCTATTTGAATTTCAAAATTACTTTTGTTGTTTGCTTTTGTTAGATTGATGTTGAGGCAATTAAATTTCAGGTTTTTGATTTGGGAAAAGATGCTCCAGATAAGGTGCTACAACGGCTTTATGCTACTTTGGAAACTCTCAAGCACAATGGAGATGATTTTGCTGCCCAAATTCAGCATAGATTGAGAATTATTGTAAGTTGAATGCTATCTCCTCCTTTTCACAATAGTTTTAACAGTTTTTTTTCTTTCATATTGACTGTTGTTTTACATTTTCAATATATTTTAGGATCTCTTTGCTTTGTTTCTATTTCCTGAGTTCAGATTTAATTAGACGTTCTATTTTTTATCTTTTTAGTTTCTATTACTGTTGTCAAGTTTAGATTTCACATTTACGCCTAAACAAATAAATGTATGTAGTGTATTGAAAGAATAAAAGTAGTGACTAACAAGGATAGTTTAGAAAAATTATTTCATTAACTAATCGATTTATTGAATTTCTTAAAACAACCTTAAACAGCAGTCAAAAGGAGAAAGTAATGGTTTTGGTTTTGTAGTGTATAGAATTTAAAGTAATGTTTGTAGTCTATTGAATTTCCATTATATTGTTATGGTTGCAAATTAAGATATGCTTTGAAGCATTTAGGCAGATTCATTGTAATGGTTTTGTTTTCTAGTAATCTCCGATTATTCTTTTCAATCCTAATGGATTCCTGAAAATCAGGTTGCAGGTGGAGATGGTACTGCCAGCTGGCTTCTTGGAGTGGTGTCTGACCTTAAATTGCCTCAGCCTCCACCAATTGCGACGGTGCCATTGGGGACGGGAAATAATCTACCCTTTGCATTTGGATGGGTAATTTTATTTGATTGTTTACTCAATCTGCTGAACAAAATGAATACCGTAAATCACTTGGATCAATTTTCATTTCTTTTATGTTCTTAATCAACATCAATTACTAGACTTGAAACTCAATCATTTCTCTAGCGTAATATAATTGGGTCTCTAATCATGTATACTTTTTTGTATTCATTTCTCAGTTTAAATTGTATCTGTAAAATTACTATTGAGACCATGAGACCATGAATTTCCAGGCTAATTTCTTGTGAACTGGACAATATTGATTACTATGGGACAAACTGTGTCTGGTTACCTGGATGTTCTTTTCTTGGAAATTTTGCAATGCTTGTTGATTATCAATTTATTGCATGGACTATGTGAGTGTGTATGTTCTAAAAAGGTCAATGAAGATTTAATCAGCTCATGTATTAGGAGTGATCTTCCATTTTGAGTCATGGTCAAATGTAACATTTTGTTCTCTGCTGGAAACAGTGCACGGGTCATGTATGTGCTCAATATGATTCTTTGATTCACAGGGAAAGAAAAACCCAGCCACAGATCCCCAATCGGTGATGTCATTCCTAAATTATGTAAAAGCAGCAGGGGAAATGAAAATAGACAGGTATTTATATCATTTTATTTGAATTTTTAAATTTAGTAAATGTAAACAAGATTCAATATGTCATTGATGAAAGCATCAGTGGAACTTTGCTTTTAACTGTCTTGAATGTAATGGCTACTTAAGTTGCATGTACATGTGTCTGAGACATGTGAGAGACGATTATGTGTTTCATGATAGGCTTCAAGTGTTAACATGGCTTAAATTACTCTGGATTGTTATTTTTGCATTGTATAGGGTAATCTGTTTTCTTATATTTTGGATATTTTCCTTACCATCCTACATTGTTGTACTATACCCATTTGTCATTAAATTTCCTTGATCTGATGTACATTAAAATAAACAAATGTATGGACTTTCTTTTGCCTTGTGTAGCACTCTTGAATCTTGACTTCTTTAAGAATAACAGAGGATTTGATAGGAATTTTAATCATGAAGGGTTTTACATGAAATTTCATCATGTGGATACGAGGAATTATTGTGTGTTAGGTTTGTTATACAATTGGTTTTGTTTTCAATGATACAACGTTTGGCTTTTTTATGCAATGGCACATGGATTTAAGGGTGTGTTCATAAATTTTGTGATATCAGTCATCCTTGTTTCCCAATCAATCATATATACCTGTAATTTCCTATGATCTACTAGTTACTAGAGCAGAAATAGGATATCAGCTTCTTCTTTGTTTCTTCTATATCTGTCACGTCCAAATAGGAACCTGATAAAACTTCTTTTGTCTGTGCTGAAATTTTATTTCTAAATGATCATTCATTTTTTCAGCTGGCATATTATAATGAGAATGAAGGCTCCTAAAGAAGGTTCATGTGATCCTATTGCACCTCTTGAGCTGCCTCATGCGATGCATGCATTTCAACGTGTCTCTTCGACAGATAAACTAAACTTGGTGAGATTTTACTTTTTATTTTTATTTTCATTTGTTGATGACTTGATGTCTATGTATAATTAATTATTCATGCCAATAATTTTGTGCACAGGAGTATATTGCTTTTGTCCACTTGGAGTCTGGAAATGCCACAAAAGAGATAATAAAAATTTAGATTATTGTGAAGTCGTCTAATGCTACAGTCTCTAATCTTTTGCTGAAAATAAGATAATTTTTGCTATTATTAATTTGAGTTAACTTTCCCCCCAAAAGATCATTGAAATTTCTGGTATTGCATGTATGACTTCAGTTTCATCATCAAAAGATTGCCATCCCTCATTGGGACTGTTCAAAAATTTTATGTATGATGGACATTCATAGAAATTGTCCTAAAAATAATTTAGAAAAAGCTTACTATGGAAGACAGGATTTTAGATAATCTGGTAATCACATAAAAAAGGTAACAGAACTTTTGATGGAGTAGGAAAAGAGAAATTGTCCCAAAACAGAGTCAGGAAATTGCTGAGCTAAGCTTTTATTTTACTTTTAGCATTTTGTGTTTGCAAGTCCTTAATGTATTAATTACATACATTCTTATCAGCGAACTGTTGTCTGTGTACAGGATGGCTATCACACTTACCGTGGGGGATTTTGGAACTACTTTAGCATGGGTATGAAAATCAAACTTGTCTTGAAATCATTTGGGTTGGTGATAAGTGCATTTCTAAGACTTTGATAATGTGTACAATGGAAAAAATAATTCAAACTGCTAACGTTCGGTATGGCATTGCTCTCGGGCCAAGATGAAGTTTGAGGACTGAAGATGAAATAAAAAAAATTCAGCTATTAGATTATTGTAGCCAAGTATACTATAAAAGGTGTGTGTGTGTTCTATGTAGGAATGGATGCTCAAGTATCTTATGCATTTCATTCTGAGAGGAAATTACATCCAGAGAGGTTTAAAAATCAGTTATATAATCAGGTACCAAATCCTCACGCATATCACATCATGTGTTGAAGCTATAAATTGTTTTCAGTATTTTTATTGCTTCTAGTTCTTATTCATAGTGCTGTGCAAGGCATTTAGAAGTATTATAGTCAACCAAGCACAAATTATTTTTCTTATAATAAGCAGTTTTTCGCTTATTGGTTGAGTATTTTTTGTATAATAGCTATGGGCAAAATATTTTGTGTCAGAAGTTACTTAACATGTTTAGTTATCTTTTCTGCAGTTTAGTTTGACTGTCCTGCAATTTATATACATGCAAGATTCAAGAAAAAATATCAAGTGGCTGAAATGCTAAATAATAATTAGAGGAGTTCTTATAAACCAGTTTCTTATCATTTGATCAATTCTGTATTTCATTGATATTTATGGATAGGTTTGGTACAAGTTAGGGGATGAATAATTTACTTTCATCTCATTATTGTCAATAAATCACCCTCTCATCATGATGACTTTTTTGTGGTAACCAGAGTGCCTATCTAAAGCTTGGATGCACACAAGGATGGTTCTGTGCTTCTCTGTTTCAATCTTCTTCACGGTTAGTTACTGAAGAGGCACTGATTTACTTTTGAGTTCATCCTGGCCAAAAATTAGTACAATTTATATATTTATCTCATCCCTTAACCATTCTGTTGCTAAAAGCTGAGAGGTTTTTGGGGCAAAAACCCTGATTTTCTGTTTACATTTTGTGTACTGACTAGTGACTACAGCATCTGCATAGTCTTTTGCAAAGAAGCTATGAATTTTAAGAAAATGATACAGTTGATCCAGCATTAAGATTTCCTTTTTTTTTATCGATATAAATTTGCTATACTAGATAAGTCTTTCACCTCATTATACTCAGGTGCAAAGAATGTAAGAAAACGAAAACAGTGCCGAGTTATGAACATCCCTCAAATATTTACTTATTAGCTATTATTCTTTGATAATTGATACTAAACTGAGACAGTAATAAACTGTCATGATATTTCATAGTTTAACGGTGATACACTCTTTATAATGTTTCGAGTTAGTTTGAGACTGTAACTTTCTGTTAGGATTTTTTTTTTTTGTCTTCTTTGTCTTTTCCTGAATTATGTGGTTTTGAGTTTACAAATGCCTTCTATACAGGTAATCTGATTCAGAATGTTTAATTTTGACCCAGGAATATTGCTCAGCTGGCAAAGGTTAAGATAATGAAAAAGCAAGGTCATTGGGAAGAATTAAACATACCTCGCAGGTGAAACTTTTAGAATATGAAATTATGGATTAGCTTTAGTGTGTATTTTTATGAAAACCTTGCATTTGTGTGTACATTTAAAAAATCTATTGCATGCTAGAAATATCAATGAAACTCTACTTTCCTTTCTTGTCTTTTTCTTTCCTTCCAAACATCATGGTACTTTTATGGACATCCAATATCTTGATGAGTTAACATTATGAGTCTATACTCTTTTTTAAATCAATTCATTTCAATTATGCAATTATGGTTCCCTTAACTCATTTATACACGACAAAGTTCAATTTTTATAGGTTTATCCAGCAAGATTTACTATCCATGGAGATAAAAATTATATTGTTTATTGTTTATCTTCTTGTTAGTAGAATATGATAGTATTTATAACACACACGTTTGACCTTCATGTACAGCATACGGTCAATAGTTTGCCTCAACTTGCCCAGCTTTTCTGGTGGACTCAATCCTTGGGGAAAACCAAATAGAAAGAAATCAATTTATGTAAGTGCTGACCCACTTTCCCCAATGTTTCATGTATTTATTAGGGCGCACACATGTTAAGAATTTAGGAGTATTTATGTACAGAGAAATAATTGGAGATTTATATAATTTCCCTTTCAGAGGGACCTGACTCTCCCCTTTGTGGATGATGGCCTATTTGAGGTTGTCGGCTTTAGAGATGCTTGGCATGGTCTTGTTTTGCTTGCACCAAATGGACACGGTACTCGTTTAGCACAGGTAGGACATACAGGTTTTGTGATTGTACATATGTTTCGTTCTATATTTCAAAAACATTGTCTTATGTTCTTATATTTTCGAAATAACCTAATTTAAGTCTTATTTCTTGCTGATTTCATTATAGTTAGAACTGACACAAATAATGCAATATTGCATTCACTCTCATGATGCATATTTATTGTTAGGTGAATCAAATTTTAACTTTGATGAAATCAGGAATAAAGACTTAAATTATGTTATTCAAAAAGCTCGAAAACAAGATAGAAATGAAAACAAATTTTACAACTAAGTCCTGGAGATTGTTACACACTAATATGAAATGTAGAATAACCAATGATATCACCAGCCTTTTGTCAGAAAAGCCATAACGGTAATATACCTGTTGGTCATGCAGGCTAGCAGAATCTGTTTCGAGTTTCATAAGGGTGCAGCTGAGTGTACATTCATGAGAATAGATGGAGAGCCGTGGAAACAACCCCTCCCAAAAGATGATGACACAGTTGTTGTTGAGATATCACACCATGGTCAAGTTAGCATGCTTGCCACTCCATCGTGCCGTTCTAAAAGTATGTATGATCCCTCTTCACCTGTTGTGGACCAAGAAGAAGATGATAGCAGTGATGAAGAATCATCCCAAGATTCGGAGGAACGCCGCAAATTTGGTGCAGCTGACACATTTAAATATCCAGAAGGAATTGATGTGGCTCATATAAGTTAAGTACTGAGTGTCGTAGTATTGCTCAGTGTTTGCGGGTACAAAGGCAGTCACTGTGGAAATGAAAGGGAAGAAGTAGGAGTGAATTGTTTTTTGGTATATATTCTCTGAATAGTTATTAATGTGCAGTTTATTATTGAGCGTAAATGGGAAAAAGGAATATCGCCAATTTACCAATATAGTGTAATTTTATTTCATTATTATAACAAATTTTGGAAAATTTACCAAGTATAAATCGTACTTATAGATGACGATTCATTATTTAAAATATGGCACTGTTTAGTGTTAGGCAAGTAGATCCTCCATGACAAAGGTAGTTAATTAACCATTAGAATTGTCCTAACTCCGCATAGGATTATGACCTGGGTCTTTTCTCCGACACCCAAATCACCACCAAGCTCATCTTTGTTCCTCATTTTACGCCAACAACAGCTTCTCCTTCTCCAAACTCAAGAATCTTTCTGAATTTCAGACGTGCATGCCCATTCCCACCACATAGCTCCCTTCGGATTTGAACCGCTTCGCTTTGACCACTTTAGAACTGCTTCGCCTAGTCGAAGCCTTCTACGATTGTCACCACCGAGTTGTTCATGCACCATCAAGCTGTGAGCTAGCTTGATTCCACACCTTTGAACCTCTAGTTGATCCCAACCAATAGCTGAGAAGAACTCACAAGCCATTCATTCCCTTTCCGAGTTGTTCTTGTGTGTCTCCAAGTATGGCAGGCTTGATCACGTTGACATGGAATTTGGTAAACTAATATTGTTTTTCACTATCTCCCTTTTTTAGGGTTTTTTTAATTTAGATCTTCATTTTTTGATTCTAAGTTCCTGTTGAGTTTTCATAGTATATAGTTAATTGATGTGTAAACTCTAAAGATAAGTTTTGGCATCACCTTTACAAGTTGAATGCGGTAAAATTTCCGTGTTAGCATGACATGCACCAACAAGAAGAAAGATTCATTTTGGCATCATCTTCACAAAATTCATGATATGATGAGAAAGATTCATGCCCTGATGAGCGTATTTGTGCTAAGTAGTTCTACAACGATACTAAAGATATAAGAAGAAAATAAAAACATGATAAAGGAATATGTCATATTGCAGGTTTTTACTTGCTTCATAGGTTCAAAAAACTGCGGTGAAAGAATTTAGATCCATCCATCAAATAAGCAAATTTTGACTTCGTTGTTATTTAACTAAAGGTAAGGAGTTACTTTTCCATTCTTCAACTGAAATGGAGGATGCAAATATTGGTAGTAATGACAAGCTCATGTGTAAAGTGTAGTCTTTGTTTTTGAGTTTTTACTCTCTTGGGTTAGAATGTTGTAAGATGAGAAAATAAATAAAACTAAGCTTGTGGTGGTTTTTAACCTTAAATATTTATCTTTGAAGTGTCATAAATTTGATCATGTGTCATTTAAAGTGACATATAAAAATTAATGTTTTTTAACATTTATTATTACTAGAGACTTGTTTGCTTGGGAGGGAATAAGTTGATGACTAATAGATATATTTAAATCTTTAAAGGACTAATTAGCCCAACCTATTCTATCAGAGAGACTAATTAGCGAGTTTACTCTTCTCAATACTTTAAAATATTATCGTATCCTCCACAAACTTCTATAAAGTAGAGTCTTTGGACATTCGAACCTTACAACAACGAAAACAACTTTCGCACCTCCTAAATTCCAATTTTAGAGTAACCCAAAAACCCTGCACCAGTAAATGAATAATCATCACCCATATCCACAATCACCTTCATATATTTGTCATCCTCTAGAAAATCTTCTAAAAGGTTCCTTGATGCATGGCTCTTCATACCTAAATTAGGGATAGATGGAATAACAAGCATGAGCCCTACCCCCCTCTTTTTATTTTTAAAATAAATCTATATATACTTTTAAATTTTTAAATTAAAATATATAATATTTTTATTATTAATTGAATAACTATTATATATTACAGTATAAATATCTATAATAAGCACTATTTATACTAGTCTTATAGGATAAAATCTTTTTTATTATGATGAATTTATCTCAATCATTCTATAATTATATTCTATTAATGAAATATATTAAAATTTATTAATTAATATAAATTAAAATCTATTCAGTTTTCTCCCTCCCTCTTATGTTTTCTGGATCCATCCCTAATCCAAATCCCCAATCTTTATCCTTACCAACAAGTCTTTCATGTAGAACGTTATGTCCTTTTTAAAAGCACCGAGACTGCTTTGTGTTTTGCATTAATCATTAAGCCTCCCTAGAAATTCTATATAAGTCATGCCATGCAACAACTAAATCATCAATAATGTCCCTTATTTTTGGTTTTATTTTAACTAGGTCCTACATCTTTTTAAAAGTATTATTTTGGTCATTTCGTAAGTTTTGGACTAACACTATTATTAGCGTGGCAACCTCATGGTACATGTCAGAAATTTATTGGACGACGAGAAAACTTGAAAATTTAAAAAAGTTACCTTGTGATTTAAACATGTGACCAAGAGACAAAGAGCTACATTTTCTACTACTAGGCTAAAGTTTATCTTTAGTATATGATTTATGCATCATACTGATTTTGGTATCCTTATGCTTATACCGGTAACCTATAACACCTTGTATCAACGATGACACCCGTTGTATAAAATGTTAGCATGGCCTTCGTAGCCTTAGCCAAAGCCATATCGGTATGGTCAAGAAGCATTAGCTTATATTAAAGGCGTACTAGATAGGACCTGTAAAGGCATTAATGATTATTGGGATAGTGATAGACTTTTTCCATAAAGTATGAAAAAGTAATGACACCTCATCATCATAAGGGCCTATCCTTTGACTTATATAAATAAATTAATACTTAACCAAACAAGATTATCATCATCAAATATTTACTAATATTAGACTAATGTATCATCACTAATTAAACGACATGATTATTTACTATCACTATATTACGCACCTACACTCATTCTTTCTCGTCTCAGTTCTTCTTTCACTATCATCGCACATTCTAATCTTTCCTAACAATCCTTATATCTTCCTGAACTGAGCTTCTCATTACTAATACTCTATCGAGGTCCCTACATCTCACAGTAATACTTTGATTGGGTTTATTCCTCATCATTCTCTCATACTAAAAGTAGTTCAAAAGGTAGGTTGAGGTCTCTAACTTTCCACAGAAAGCTCAACAGGGTATCCTCAGGGTCTCTGAGGGTCTGGGTTCCTATCCTAAAAATCAGGGCTGTTACAAGCGCTACAAAAAATTTCTTAAAGAGTGTCCCTATCATGGGATACAACGTTGGCTTACTGTTCATATTTTTTATAATGGACTCACCATCATACGCCATCGTGTTACTTTGGATGTCAAAGCTGGTGGTGCCTTCATAAGTAAAAACATGGAGGAGGGGTATAATTTGATTGAAGAGGTTGCTCAAAATTCTTATCAGTGGTCCTCTAAAAGGAATGTGCTCCTAAAGCTCCAAGTAAGTACTCTGTTGATGCCATATCTTTATTGACTACTAAGGTAGAAGCAGTATCTGTAAAATTCGATAAACTTAGAACATGTACTACAAACATTATTTGTGAGCTTTGTGGAAATGTTGGCCATGTTGCCAGTGTACGCCCGTTAGGACTCCCACAAAATCAAGAGTCAGAGGTACAACATGTGGGTTCTATAGGTAATTTTCAGAATGGTTTTGGTAATAATTTTAGTGGTCTGCCTAGATTCCAAAAAGGACCATTCAACCAAGGTGCACAAGGCAACTTTAGGCCTTCCCAAGAATCATTTGCTCCACAAGCTCCATTTGTACTTCAGAAATTAAGATTGGAGTCCCTAATGGAACTTTCATTAGTAACCAGATGAAATATAATGAGGAGTTCTCTGAAGCTATCAAGAACTTATCAACTAATAAAGTGGACCTTATAGTCATCTATAGAAAGATATTAGAAACACAGATAGCTCAGCAGGCTTCTCAAGCTACTAGAGTTCCTAGCACTTTCCTAGAAAGCCAGAAGAGGAACCTAGAAGCCGTATTTTGACAGTTGAAGAGAAAAAGGAAGAAGTTCTTGAAGAATCACTGCCTATATCTATTGAAGAGATTGTGGATGAAAGGTTGGATGAAAATTCTGTGTCCAACATAAGAGATGAAAAGAAAAAAGAAGTAAAGTCATACCAACCTCCAATTCCATATCCTTAATGGTTGGCCAAAGCTAAGGTGGATCAACAATTTAGTAAGTTTCTTGAATACCTTAAGAAATTATATTGTGATATTCCTTTTCTTGAGGCACTACAACATATGCCTAGCTTTAAAAATTTTCTTAAGGAAATCTTATCTACTAAAAGAAAAACTGAATTAGTTGATAATGTTGCACTTACTGATAAGTGCAAATCTGTGAATAATAAAAAGTTACCCCCTAAGCTTCAAGATTCAGGTAGCATTTCAGTAAAATGCATGATAGAAGGTAAAAATTTTAGTAAATCTCTATGTGATTTAGGAGCATGTTGTAGCATAATGCCTTATTCTACTTTTAAGAAACTTAATTTAAGTGCTCTGAAACCTGTTAGGATGAATTTGTAATTTGTTGATAGATCTATAAAACATTCTATAGATAAAATTAAAGATGTTCCTGTTAAAAAAGGAGATATGCTCATACCCAGTGACTTTATAATTATAAAGATTAATGAAAATATTGAGGTCCCTATAATTTTAGGGAGACCATTTTTTTCCACAACAGGAGCAGTAAAGCCAGAGTAAAGATCAAGAGAGCTTTAAAAAGAATGAAGAGAAAATTTTGTTTATACTCTAAAGATGCCTTGAAAAGGATGAACCAAAAGGTTAAAGAACCTGGTTGACGAGCATAGAGCCTCAGCAAAGTCTAGCTAAAGACTTTCAACTTAGCACTTATGGGAGGTAACCCCACATACAAAAATTAAAAATAAATTAGAGAGATGTCTTAATCTGGAGGATTTGAGAACACCTAAAAAGAAGAGTACCAGAGTTTTCAAGGAACCAGTTTAAGGTGGCAATTGTAAAAAAAAAATTCAAAATTTTTGAAGGGAAATTCAAATTTCAAAAATCTAAAAAAAAATTGAACTTCAAATTTTTAAGGGAAAATTTGAATTTCAAAATTCAAATTCAAAAAAATAAAAGGGAAGGGGGAACAGAACGAACCACGGCCAGGCCATGAAAGGCACCACGGTTGTGGTTTGTATATAGAGGGGTAACGTTTTTTTCATAAAAGATGTCTCCCCCTTTTTTCCCACTCCATTCCTATTTCTTTCTCCCTTTGTTGCATCCTAAACCCTTTCTTTATCAGCCTTCATTGCCATCCCCTTTATTTTGATCTAAACACTCAAATTCTCAAGGTTTTCCTACTCATTGCAAGTGAAATTTTATGTGGTTCCTCTTACTGTTCAGCTTTTCACAGGCTCTTCTCCCTCTCCAAAGCTCCAATCTCATCAATGGCTCCCAAAGCAAACAAAGGAAAGGGCAGGGCAAGTTCATCCTCCTAACCATAAAGAAAACACACTAAAGGTATATATTACGCCTCCTCTACGATGGCATCTTAAGTACATCACCCCAATCACCATATATGTTGGAGTAGATCTATCCCATGATAACATCATATATGCTCTAAAAAGGGTTTATATGCATGAATTAATAAAATATGGGTATGATTGTTAATGAGTCTAGTGTGCATTGCTTAGTAATTCCTGGAAGAAAGGTGTCTTACCCCTTACCTGGCCCAACTCTTATGAGTATGAAGGGCAAGGATTATTTTATTTTTATAGGTGATAGCACAGAGGAAGAGGATGACAAGCCTCTAAACCAGGAGATGCCACTACACTCAGCACAACAACCCTTCAACCCCCCACCTTAAGAACATAGATTCTCATTTGCTCAAATGTACTCTCTGCTCCATGATATACAAGATGAGCGAATGAGACAAAGAGCCAAGCAAATAAGACAGGGGGTACAGATTGATGCCAGGTCTGATTGGCACATCCAACAGGGACACTTCCTTCCACTGCCTTCTGATCAAGGCGTCTCTAAGGTAAGTTGTCGATCATTTCTTCTCTGAGGTAGAACATTAAGGACAATGTCCATCTTAGTTTGGGGTAGTATGATAAGCAACTTACAATTATCTATATGTTTCCACTTTTTATTTTCTACTTCAATTAGCATGTTTCTCTTTTTGTTGTTGCATTCTAGGATCATGCATTGATTGTTTTCTTGTAATTATTATATAAGTTGAGTTATTGGTTAGAGTACCTGAACATAAAACATCCTTGGAACCCCATTAAAAAATTTTCTTAATGATCTTAACATGTTTTATTGGGTGATTTTATGTTTGCCAAATAAATGATGAAAATCTTTGCTATGTTTCTCTTGATTTAATATTGTCTTGGTGAACTTTTGACCCTTTTTAAAGGGTATATTTTTATCACAAAATTTTTAAAACCCTTAATTATTCTCTATTGAGTGATTGTCATCTCTTTCTTAGTATTCTAGAACTTGGCTTATTACCTAGGCAAAATAATGTTTGAATTCTATACCTTAGGATGATAAAGGCAATTTCAGGCATTCTTGAAGCCCCTATTTTTAAAAATACTATTATCCATTAATTGCCCCCTTTGAGCCTAAAGATTTTTACTACTTTTTTTGGAACCTTTTTCTTTAAAAGGTTTTGAGGGTAAGTACACTAATAAGGATCTAAGGTGGTAACAATCATTAAACTAAAAACAGGGGACCTTTTAAAAGAGAAGAAAAATATGGGATTGAGGAAAAAAAAGAAAAAAAGAAAGAGAAAAAGAAAAAAGAAAATAAAATATTTACAGTGGTATCTAGGGAGGGACTGAAAAGTGAACCTAATTAATCTAATTCAAGAATTGAACCTAAGATTGAATACTAGGAGGGACTAAAAAGTGAACTTTATTTAAATCTTTTGAGGATCAGAGTTTTTTTTATAATAATTAAACTAGGAGGGACTGAAAAAGGAAAGTTAGAACCTTAGGAAGTTGGTCTTGGTAAACTTGAGAGTAAAAGATAAAATAAAATCCTTAAACATCTTTACAAAGCAATTCATTTCCCAAAAATCCCAAGATACATTTAATTGATTTCATATCCGGAGAACTTCTGATTTGCACTTTTAATTACTTTGTTTTAAATTCTTTTGCACAAAAATCTCTATTCTTTGCTTCTTTAGATAAACAGAATCATTATTCTGGGTACTTAAGAACACAGTCCCTGTGGAGACGATATTTTTTATATACGTGACAACCTTGTACGCTTGCGGAGTGTCACTACTTTCATTTGATTCAAGAGGCACCATGTGTTATTGTAAGCTTTGAATTGTAAGAAAGTTGTTTCTTTACTTTATCATATGTGACTGATTCTGAACAACCTTAATTTAGTCCTGTTTCTTGGGATTAAATTGATTGCTTGAGGACAAACAAGATTCTAGGTTGGGGAGAGTTGATAAATGTTTATTGTGATATGAATTTGATGCTATATATGGATAATTTTAATATGATTATGTTCCATCTGGATATAAATTATGTTGTAAATAGGTAATATTTTGCATCTGAATGACATGCCTAGATCTTGTGAATTTGAATGCAATTGATCCTTATTTTTTGGCAAATTGTAGGTAAATGGGGAAGAAATGAAGAAAGGATTTAAGAAGTTCAACAATTGGAAGAAGAAGTCTTGAAAGATGGAGAATCTCATGTTTTGAAGCATCTTGCTTAAACGAGGCATTTGCTCACTTAAGCGAGAGTGAAACAAGGGAAGGCCTTTTAGAAGACATCTCACTTGAGTGAGATTTTTTCCACTCAAGCGAAATTTTGCCAAAGAGGAAGGACCCAGTCTCGCTTACGCGAGAAAATTCTCGCTTGAGCAAGACCATAAAGATTAAAGCAGGTGCAAAGACTCCTTCAGATTGAAGAAACTTCTCTCGCTTAAGTGCGAGCTTGGCTCACTCAAGCGAGACTCTCCATTTAAAAGAGAAAAATTAGAATTTTGGAGTAAGAACAGACACCTAGAGAAAGAAACACCTAGAGAGAGAAACACCTTCCCATCTTTGAGGAATCGATGTGGAAACTGTCTTCTTCATCCTTTTGTCATTTCTATTGGTTTGTAATGGCTACCATGTGTAGCTAAACAATTTTTGAGATTGAATGTAATCGATTCAAACCTGACGTACCTTAGGTATTATATATATATGGTATTTTCATTCTATTGGGTTTTGGTATTTTATTTTATTCTTAATACTGGATTCTATCTGATCAATAGTTTCTTGATTTTGTTTTTCTTGAGTTATTGAAAATGATTCATGAAAATCGATCTAAATGGAATACTCAATGTGTTGTTTTGTTAGGAATAACTTTCAATGTATTGAACGCATTTAGCATTTGCTCTTAATGCTGAAAAATTTCTTTAAATGATTGAAGAATCAACGTTTGGGAAGTTTTCTTATGAATTTTATATTCGAGGAATTGGTATAAATGGTCTAGGTTGCACCGGGACAGAAACGGAAACAGATACGGGGACGGAAACGGGAACGGGGAAACGTCAAACTCAAAAAAACAGGAAACGGAAACGCCAAATTTTTTTTTCAAAATTTTACACATAATATGACTATCAAAAATACTAATTCATGTCAAAATGCATAAATTACAAACAAAGCAAAAAAATTACAAACATTATTTCAACAGCAGCAAAATTTCAACAAAATTACAAACATTATTTCAGCAGCAAAATTTCATTTCCAAAGCAAAGCAAAAAATTACTAAAATTCAGACCAGCAGCACAACACCAAACAATTCCAAAGCAACAACAAAACATAACAAAAAAATTTAGAAGAAGCAATAAACAAATTACAAAACAGCCAACGAAAACAAAAACAATTCATAAATTTCAGCTTAGCCATTCATTTAATTTATAACAATTTATAAAAACAAAAACAAAAACAATTTACAAACAGATGAAGAAGAACCTGTTGGTTGGAGGGGGAAACTGAAATAGGAGTAGGAGAGGGGTAAGAAGAAGAAGGTTCTTGAAGAACCTGCCGCTGCCAATAGAGAAAGAAATAATGAGTGAGGTGATGAGATGAGAGAAGAGAAGAGATAGAGAAGGAAGAACAGAGCATAGAGTACGACAGAGGAAGAAGAAAAGAAAGAAACATACCGAAAACGGAAAGATACGCCGGAGAAGACGACGGTGGGGTAGCCGGCGGCGAGGTCCGACGACGACAGAGACGGACGGAGAAGACAACCGTCGGGTGGGGTGTTGCGCGCGCGGAAGGGATCGATCGTGAGGGGAAGGGTTCGAATGGCAAAACTGAACGGGGAGAGAGAAGGGGAAAGTGAAAATGGGTTGGTACTGGGCCAGAAACGCCCAGAAACGTGGGCCTCGCCGTTTTTGGGCCGTTTCCAAGGGACCCAAAAAGTCAGCTTCTCTGGAAACGTTTCCCCCCCGTTGACTTGCCGTTTCCTACCGTTTCCAGCGGTTTCCCGTTTCCGAAACGTTTCCGGTACGGGATACGGCGGCCCTCCGGCGTTTCCGTGCAACCTAGTAAATGATTAATGAATGTTGCATCTAGTTCAATAGTTTTGAAAAGCTATATATGTATATATATGCAGGGTACAACCGAGGGAGATAGATGAAACTCAATCCCAACTCTCTCTTTGTTGATTTTCCTAATACATAGTTCATTGTTTCTTTATTTACAGTTACTATTAGTTGCTTTTAATTTCATTAATCATGAATATGGTCCATTTCTTTGTAAATACGCTTAATCAATGTTATAAATTGATAGTTCTAAATTACAACAACCCCTAGTGGAATAACATCTGATTAAATTCTTATACTATGACTAGTATTGGTACACTTGTCACAGGCAACCAACAACCACGTGATCTAATTATTGGCAATAGGTATCCCATACCCGTCACCAAATACTAAATGCACCATGCCACGAGTTTATTACTTGGCGGCGGACACACATGACTCGTTGCTAATGTCGTCGTTAACCCTATTGCTAGTTTCACCATATGTCCTATCTTTATCGTTAATTCAAGGTCGTCATTAAATTCTTGACAAGTAATGACAAATGGATATGGCGTCACAAATGTACATAATATAAATATAGATATAAAAAAAATAAAAATGTCCAAGGGATTAGGGAAGTTAAATAATCTATTTGGTGAAATTGATCCATAATGAATTATGGAAATAACTTAATACGTATCTCATTAAATATGTCAATAATATAGTTGGTATGGTAAGTATTATCAATCTAGTAGGAATCTTATATGCTCTCCTCCAATCTATTAGGTCTTACTTGCCATGACACCTTAAATACATTATTATCAACTAAGGATACTATATATTTTATATCAGTATGGTCCGATTAGTAAAATTTTGATAACTCAAAGAATGCTAGAAGAGATTTGGACGCAACTTAGATCCACAGTAAAGAAACAATAAACGCAAGACTCCATATTGAATGGCTGAAAGTGTTCATCTCCAATCTCTCTCATCTCTCTTTCAAATTTAAATAACTTTTTTAAAAAATAAAATAAAAGGGGATGACGTGGCATATATTATAAGCTGTAAGAATAGTTATTGTACAAGCTGCATTCAATATTAATCCCAATCTCCAAATCCAATCAATAAAATTGTGCACGCCATAAATCTAATTTCTGTCTCAACCTCCTACAAGTAGAATCAAATCCAACATTATCCACATTCTGTACATATACCTAAAATACAACAACAATGTAACCGGAATATGATAATAACAATCACAGAACAAATAAAACGAACGAATCAACATCAAATTCATATATCATTCGGCAACTGAAAACTCTGTGAACCAAAAATCTGGTGAGAGGGGTTCTGAACAAAGAGAGCCAAACCACATTTGCTGCTTTTGAATCCTTCCCACAAAGAAAAATTAACTGTTCCAGACACTGTTTTCTTGGCAGACATGTCTTTGACAGTGCAGAGCTTCTCAAGCTTTCTAACAACATAGTCGTTGGACAGAACACGCCCTTTGTTCTCTCCTCTTGGACAGTCAGTGACCAAACCACTTTCATATAATGCTACCATGACATTGGCCCCATCACTGTCAACCTTCGTCCTCAATGCTCCTGTTAGGGACACTTGCAATGAATCCGATGCAGGCCTCGTGAATGTTGCCTGATAGAAAGATAGTTATGATTAATAAACAATTTTAACATTTTTCATGATTTGTTGGCATGCGTGGATCCTTGGAAGTTAGAATATCGTATCCTCGTGATACGGTTGGTTTCAAAGGACACCATTTGATTCAAGTCCTACTCACAATGAAGGTGATGAAAATAACTAAATAACTTCTTTTAACCCACACACTCTAATTCGCATTAGGTGAGCCAGTAGGTGTTGTTGGGTGGGATGATGCCATCATCACACATGTCAACCTCTGCTCTGTATTTTTACCCGAAAGTGTTGTAGTAATGTTACAGCTCTAAAGCTATATGCATATATTATTTTCTCTAGCAATGTGCTATCTATCTATCACTCCCTCCGTTTTATCAGAATTAAAACACTACGAGAGACTCTAGTTTTAATGGTTATTTATTATTCGATTTTCTAAAAACAAAATTTTTCTTTCAAAAACATCATTAATATTTACTTACATTAATTTCTAAACAATTCCATATCAGTTGAAATTTTTAATTTTAAAAATTAACTTCATTATAGGATCAAACCTTTTTTTTCTGCACAAGATACGACTAAAATGAAATTTCTTTATCTTAATATATAACTTTTTTTATACACTAGATTGTAGTTCTTGTAATATTGTGTTTCTTCTTCCCTATTATTAAATTATGATTGACTACGTGAAAAGCTTTGATTTTTCTTTATGCATTAGTGTTAAAATTTAGCTATTTCAAATGTGAAAAAAAATGACCAAAATAATTTTTTCATTTTGTATGTTGATCTTTTTCTTTCCTCCCTATTTATTCGTCACCATACCAAACCGACCCTTGCATCGGGTGTCTAGTTATGTAAATTTGAGATGACGTGAACATGGCGCTTTTGCCACCTAATTTCACCCTAATCAAAGAAACGGATACCTACCAACCCATAAATTCTAATTCTATTCTTCCTTTTTGTTTATGCTATATGTATGAGGTATTTATAAATTGATTTACTAAAATGCAAATTATGCTATTAAACTAAAAGAACCGATAATCAAATAAATTGTAAATTAAATTATTTTTATTGCATCCAAATAGATTTCGAATCTAAATTTTAAAATCAATTTAATCTAACACAACTTATATTTACATATATAAATTTATTTATATAATAAATTTTGCACTCATATTTATACACTTGTACACTCATAAATTGAGTTACTAAATTATTTTTATTTTTATTTTATTTTATTCTTTAAGTTATATTTTATTATTATTTTGATATATTAATAAGTTTATTAGTATAACACTGTTAATTGTTTATCTCATATTTTTCTTTATCATTTAAATTTAATATTCTGTACATAACCGCTTTACTTACAAATAATATATATACATATATTCTTTTAATTAAAAATATATATTCAAACTAATTTATGCAAACCACAATATAATTTTATAATTAAATTAAATAATTTTTTTACTTCAAAATCGATATGAACCAATTCACAACCAACCCTGTTATATGCCGAGCTCTCTTGCAATTCCATTAGTATATGATTTTAAATCCTCCTTCTTTAATAAATATTCTCGTCTTTCTTATTTAATTTTTGATGAATTATTCTCGTCATTCTTACCCAAAAACCGTTAAAAACAACTCTAAATGGGACTTTTAACATAGATATTACATAAAACAACAATTTTGCCAATAATTAAAATTTTCTAGAAAAAAATACATATTAAGAAGTATTCTAACTTAACTTTAAATCCAAATCATACATCATAAGATGAAAGATTCGAACTTATGCTATCATATTGACAATTTCATAACAGTGAGAGAAGAAAAAATATTAAAAATCATTCAACACATTTTTAAAGTAATTTAGGCTTAAGAAATCCGAAATCGACATTTTGAAACAAAAAATTGTTATTGAAAGATCCTATCATAATTTTCAACACATTTTAAAAGTAATTTCCCACAAAAGAATTCTAATCAAGGGTTAAGAATCTCTCTCAATTTGAATTTGATATGGATTTTGAGATCATTTCATTTGGTTTCACTCACATCCAAACACAACCTTAATCAGAATCTTATGAATTATATTATGTAATATGTATGTTGTTTTTAAATAGATTAGTGCTGCATTCAGATCAGGGCTTTCCAAAGAAATAACGCTAACCTGGAAGGTTGGAGCAGGGAATCTAGGAGCGTGAGTGATGGCATCGATGAGGGCGTTCTCGTCATTTCCCACACATTGGGCCTTACCTTGGACCACAACCTGGGGAGTGAACATGGTGTCAAGCCCAAGAGACTCAACGTAGGCCTTCTGTCTAACGGTCCATTGACTCGACCCAAAAGGGTCCTTCCAGCCCATATAATCCCAATAGTCCACGTGGAAGGCCATCACCACCACCCCCATCTCCAACTCAAAGTCACCCCTCCCCAGCCGTGACACCACCAGCTCCGCCGCCGGAGATGTTACGCACCCCTGCGACGAGAACAACTCCACCACCACCGGCCCCCCGCCCTTCTGCTCCTCCTCCGCCGTCACCCGCCGCTCGATGCCCTCGCCGTCGCCGCGGCTGCCACCCTTGCTGCTGAAGCAGGACCAGAGTCGCGGCGCCATCGCTTGATCCAATCAGCGGTGGCGGTTGCGATTGCAGTTGCAGATGAGTGGCGTTCTTGGATTTATTATTTGTGAGATGCGATTAAGGAAATTTTGACAAATGAATTGAGAAGCTGAAGCAATAAAAGGAGGAGATATATAAAAAGAGAGAAAGAAAGTGTTGTGATGATAAGAAGGGAAGGGGAAATGGGATATAGAGATGGAAGGTGGAGAGAGAAAGGTGGCGAAAAAGAAGGGTAAGAAGATCTATGCGTTTGCGTCTGTTTTGTAGTTTCTCTCGTGGAGACAGAAAGGCATACGTCACCGGGGCACATTCAAATTTTGTTGAAGAAATTTAAAAAAAAAACGTAATTGATGTTGTAATAATAATAATAATAAAATAAAATGAAGGTGTCACCGTGGCAAATTAATTATATAATAATAATTTTAATGTTTTAACCTTTTTTTTATGAAGGAGTGGTTTATTTTAAAATAATATGACTTTTCTTTGTTGATTCTATACATGTACATAACAAATTAAGGTTAAAGTATAAATTCCCTCATGGAACATCCCAATTAAATACTTTTAATCTTTTTTGTTTATCTTTAGAAATAGGTATGATAATTGTACTTGAATTTATAATGATTGGTTTGTTTTAATCATAAGTTTGATGGATAAAACCTATTTTAACTAAGAGATAAAAAAAATCTATCTCAATCATGTTCTGATTTTGTTTGGGATGGTGACAGGTACTACGAAACAATTACCCACTCAATCCCACACCTGAACTTGCTTCGATATACAAATTCAATAATTTTACTAACAGCTATAGTTAAACCATAACAATAAGATTATATATGTTTTAAATAATATATAATCATGAACTTTATTATTTATAAAGAATTGTAATATCTATTTTATATATTATTTTAAGTAAATTTTTTGGATATATATAAGTTATTTAAAATTATATATATAACTTATCAAAATAAAAGAAAATAAAGAAAAATAGAGGATGGTAAGATCTCACAGGTTTCCCCGAACCCGACGGGGAACCCACAAGGACGATGATGAGTTCTGTGGTGCTCCAATTCCCTAGACTCGAATTTCAATGCAAGCACAAGTAATTAATGAAAATACGAATAAATTTTTCATGGTTAAAAGCCCCACGAGTCGACCACTTGCACCAAGATCCGAATCACGGAAAACTAGAGGCCACAGTTAAAAGAAAAGATAAAGAATAGATCTGAAATCAAAAGCCCACAATGTATACACAACGATGTGCAAAACAACAAAAAAGAGATAAGTGTATATCAGACATCCATCTCTTCCTATTTAATGAAGATATGAGAAGAAATCTAAAGAAAACATAAGGTAATTGCCAAATTTTAGTGAAAATATGCACATTAGGTTAAGCAATTAAGCCGTAAAGCAAATGAGTGTAATACGTTACCAAAAGGGATGCAAATGATCAAGCAACAACACAAAAACATTAAATTTTTGGGCAACTGGTAGCGTGATCCATAGCCCGGCCGTGATTCTTTCCATGGTCGTGGTTCTCACTGCCTGCCAAGCCATAAAAACATATCCTATGACAGAGGGTTCTACGGCCAGGTTGTGGTTTTCACTAAGGTTGTTTAAAACCCAATTTTGGTACCATTTTTCAATGCTTTTGGGATCCCTACCTCATGCACTTCTTGGGACCATTTTTGACAAACAAAAACGAATCAATACAAGGGACAAAAACATTGAAACAATCACAATCTCATAAAGGCTTTTATACCTCAAATCATTCATCATTTTAATCATCAAAATCATACCTAATTCTTGCATCAACCATGAGTCACAAACCTAGCATTCTAGCCTTAGCAATTTCATAAGTTTTCCATCAACATAAGTATTCTTGCCAAAACATTGGCTATCAAGATCACATCATCTAATTGTTGTCATTGTCATATACAAAAGAATTGGCCAATGCATATACATGTATGCTTAAAAGAATAGAGGTTCATTTACAAAAGAAATTAGGCCACTATCATCATTATTATCAACATCACTAAAATTATTTACATTATCGGCCAAGGCATCATATTACATCTATTTTATCTTCTAACCAAAATAATGATTTCCAAAATGAAGTTCATGTGTACATGCATATAAATCACTTATGGGCTTTGCAATATAAGTATTGATCCGGTCCGGATACCGGCCCCCATTCTTGTGACGTCAGAGTGACCTCATATAAGGAAAACCGGTGTCCTGGTTCAACGTTACCACACCGGATATCCGATGTCTGGCCGTCCGTCCTCATCACACGATTGCCTCACTTACATATTCCAGAACGGTTCTTTGTTCATTTTCACAGGACATTTATATAATTGTTGGCTTTTCAGTCACAGTAAGATAAGAGCCCCTAATAACTTATCAGCGAAGACACTGTTTGTAGCAAAATACGTTACGTCAATGGCCTCAGAAAGCAAGTGGATGTGTCAGCAGATTATGCGGAAAAGGTGATTATCCTCTCCTCTTCCTAGAGGATCGTACTCTGATAATTGACCTACTCTCCTGACACATTCTGAAAGTTGAGCCACCCTGATTGACATAATATACACGCTATCAGAGCTAAGGGACCCACCTGCATCCAACGACTCATTTTCTCACGTACAACTATAAGTAGCACATTTCAATACACATGCATGGTATCATTGTTCTATCTCACACTTTACTGTTACTTCGCTTAAGCATTCATTGAGTTCTTACACTCTTCTAACTTGAGCGTCGGAGAATCTTCGCAGGTGGCATCACCTTTCGCCCCCTACAACGCGAAACGTTGGTGTGAAGGATCTCCAGGACAACAAGAACGGCCTCTCCCACTGAGAGACCGGATTACAACATCGGATATACACAGTTCCGGTGTGCAAACCCTAAAAACACCTGCATTCTTATGGCTGGTCCCACACCGGATCCTAGACCCCGGTCCAGACCAGTTCATTGGCACGCCCAGTGGGACTCGTTAGAGTTATTCCCATTTTCGCAGAAGTTTGGTTGTCACGATGGAAGGCGATGGGAGAGATTTCGTGGAAGGTCACGTGGAGGATGTGACCCATCAACAGGCTGGAAGGAGACTCGTCTTCGAGTCCCCTGTAACTCAAACCCGGAGGATGGTGCAAGTGCAGACGCCTGACCCTCGCGATGAGGTTATCAGGCAACTCAGGGAGGAGCTGATGGAGTTGAAGCGGGAGAGAGGAGGAGCTGGGGACAGAGTAGCATCTCATGCAGAGGATGCTCATCATGCATCAGCGAGGGATAGATCTACAACCCTCCAGTATTCGAAGATCCCCACGTATGAAGAGAGGGAGCAGATGCAGGACTCTGGTGATAGAGTCAGTACCAGGAGAAGGGAGCAGGCGATGGTGATTTCAGGGACGTACAAGCTCAGTGTCCCTTTCTCAAGAAGGCTGATGAGCATTACCATCCCAAAACATTTGCAAACAACTCAGCCACTGTCGATCGGGAAGTATAATGGAGAGACTGACCCCACTAAGCATTTGGATGCTTATGTTTATGAAGCTATGTATTTGGGAGCAGACGAAGATGTTATGTGCAGAATGTTCCCAAGAACGTTGACGGAGGAGGCTCTCAGCTGGTTTAAAAGCTTACCTTCAGGATCTATAGACTCTTGGGAGGAAATGGCTGCTGCATTCGAAAGCCATTTTGTCATCTCTAGGGATATCCCAAGAACTTCTCACACCCTGGCCCAGATAAGGCAGGGAGAAACTGAAACTCTTAAGGAGTTTCTGAAAAGGTTTTATAAGGAGGCTGCCTCGGTCCCCAACCTCACGGAGGCCATACAACTCCATATTGTAGTGGAAGCTCTCCAGCCTGGTTCAGCCTTTGCCCTATCTTTGGAAAAGAGCCCCCCTACAACCTTCGAGGAGTTTCGAAGGAAAGCTTCCAAGTACGTGGGCATAGAAATGCATCTGGAGGCAACTGCGACAAGGATGAAGCCTTCAGGACCCACTCAGCAGCCACGGAGAGAAAAGGAGAGAGTGAGGCCTGAGAAGCATGCCTTTAGAGAAGACTTTGTGAACACTCGTCCGCATCCACGAGATAGGCGTGTATCATCGTTTGACAACTATGCTCCGTTGAATACCAGGCATTCACAAATCATGAGGGAGGTTGGTTGGCCAACGCTGAACGTCTTTGGTATAAGGAAGCCAGCCCCAGTTAAGAGGGGTGGTAACCCGCGTAAGTACTGCACTTTCCATGAACAGACAGGGCACAACACTGATGAGTGCAAGGCGTTGAAAAATACGGTGGAAACTCTTCTTCGGGAAGGAAAGCTGAAGCAGTATTTGTTTAAGGAGAAATCTTTGGACGAGCCTCAGAGGATGGAGAAAAGGAATAGAGATCCTGATGACGAAGATGATAATACGCGCAACCCAGCAAGAAAGTTCACTGCAGCTGAGAAGCAGACGGGAGTAGTGATTGCTGAAGGTGCCCAACAAAATAACATGCCCCAGCAGCAGAGGCAGGGCAGACGAGAAGTGATTGAGATGATAGCTGGAGGATTTGCGGGAGGAGGAACATCAATCACAGCACGGAAGAATCACCACAGGATGATTCTGTCCGTCCAGGGAAAACCGAGGGATAACCGCCCTTTCAGGGACGGTATGACAGCCCCGACGGTGTCATTTACTGATGATGACTTTGGCCCAACAATTCCAGGGGGTGATGATGCGATAGTTATCGTGGCAGTCATAGCCAACAAGGATGTCAAGAGGATCCTCGTCGATCAGGGAAGTTCTTGTGACGTTATCTTTTATAATTATTTCAAACGAATGGGTTTCAATGATGCAGATTTACAACCCTACACACAAGAACTCACAGCGTTTAATGGAGCCAAGCAACCCACCAAGGGGTACCTGGACACTCTGATTTCTTTTGAAGGAGAGCCCGGTGCAAGAACGGTCAAGTCAAGAATCCTGGTGATTGACGTGGAATCCCCATACAACGGTATCATAGGCCGTCCAACACTGAATGCGATGGAAGCAATTGTTTCCACTCCTCACCTTTTGATCAAATTCATTGACAAGGACAACAGTGTGTCTTCTCTCCGTGGTGATCAGGAGATGGCTCGATATTGTTATAACCTGAGCCTCAACATGGTTAAGTTGGAAGCGTTCAACAAGAAGAGGAAGCTGAATGATGGAGGAACAGCGGCAGGGTCTGTCAGTCTTATTGATCTAGACCCCAGAGCGGAATTGAAGATTGATCCACTCAATCCCTCTAAGCCCACACCGGATGGTGGTTCCAAGGACGTCGTATTAGGAGATTCCCTAGAGAAGGTCACGCACATCAACGATAAGCTGGAGTTTGCTATGGAGCAACGCTTATTAGCCCTTTTGCAGGAGTTCAAAGACCTTTTCGCATGGACAGCAGCAGACATGCCTGGAATGGACCCTGATTTCTGTTGCCACAAGCTTGCAGTATACCCCGAAACAAGACCGGTGGCCCAGAAGAAGAGGAGGTTGGGACCGGAGAAGCAGAGGGCGGCTTGTGAGCAGACAGAGGAGTTGTTGAAAGCAGGTTTTATAAGGGAGATACGCTATTCATCTTGGCTTTCTAATGTGGTCATGGTGCAGAAGGCTAATGGCAAATGGAGAATGTGTACAGATTATGTGGATCTTAACCGTTGCTACCCTAAAGATCCATATCCCCTGCCTAACATCGATCGCATGGTGGATGATTCATCTGGTTACCAATACCTCAGTTTCATGGATGCCTATTCGGGGTATAACCAGATTCTGATGTGGGAAGAAGACCAGGAGAAAACTGCCTTCATCAATGACCGCGGTGTTTTTTGCTACACCGTCATGCCTTTTGGATTGAAGAACGCCGGCGCTACCTATCAACGCATGATTAATAAAGTCTTTGAAGGGATGCATACAAGGTTGGTCGAAGTTTATATTGATGATATTATCGCCAAAACACCCACTGGAGGAGACCACATTGAAGATCTGCGACAAGTTTTCACTAGGCTTCGGCAGTACAACATGAGGTTAAATCCTTTAAAATGCACCTTTGCCGTTCCAGCTGGGAAATTCTTGGGATTCATGTTGACCCAATGAGGCATCGAGGCTAATCCTGGGAAATGTCAAGCAATCCTGGACATGCAGAGCCCTAAGAGTCTGAGGGAGGTTCAATCGTTGAATGGGAAAGTGGCCGCTCTAGCTCATTTCATGCCTAAGATGGCACACAGGTCCCTCCCCTTGTATAAGGCGTTGAAGAAACACAAGAGTTTTGAGTGGGGAGAGGAGCAAGAGCAAGCTTTCCAGCAGCTCAAGGCCGTTCTCTCGAGTCCACCAATTCTGGTTAAGCCTGACCCTGGTGAGATTTTGATCCTGTACTTAGCAATCTCTGATGAAGCCCTAGGTGTGGCCTTGGTTAAAGAAACCCCCGACGGGCAGAGGCCGGTGTACTTTACTAGTAAGACGTTTCAGGGGGCGGAAGGAAGGTATCAGAAGATTGAGAAAGCTGCTTTAGCAGTCGTATGGGCATCACGACGGTTGAGGCCCTATTTCCACGCGCACCCAGTACTGGTGAGAACGGATTTGCCTCTCCGTTCAGTGCTTAGCAAACCCGACCTTGCCGGGAGGATGATAAAATGGTCTATCGAGCTGTCTGAGTTTGAAATTTCATATGAGCCTCGAGGAGCCATCAAGGCGCAAGTGTTGGCCGATTTTGTTGTGGAAATGACTGGGGCGGACCCGGCCACCCCTCGAGCGCATTGGACCATTTACGTTGATGGCTCGTCGAACAGCAAAGGTTGTGGAGCAGGTGTGGTGGTAGAAAGTGATGATGGTGTGCACCTAGAAATTTCCCTCCGATTCAATTTCAAAACCTCCAACAACCAAGCTGAATACGAAGCATGCTTGGCCGGTCTCCGTGCGGCGATTGACATCGGAGCATCAGCAGTTACACTCTGCAGTGATTCCCAACTGGTGATTTCGCAGATCCAGGGGGAGTACCAGGCGAAGGAACCACAACTTCAATTGTACTTGAATTGTGTTAATGAGTTGAAGGGAAGATTTGAAGTTTTAGAGTTCAAGCATGTGCCCAGGGAAGAAAACACCAGAGCGAACATCTTGTCAAGATTGGCAAGTACAAAGCAGCCTGGCAGCACAACAACGGTGGTTCAAAGCACTTTGACATCGCCTAGCATACCTCTGTACCCTTCTCTGAATGCTATCATGGTGAGCTATCCATATGAGAATTCTTGGGTCATACCCTATATTCGCTATCTGGCTGATGGTCAACTCCCCACCGATGAGAAGGAAAGGAGACGAGTGAAGAGGGAGCTGCCATATTTTACTATGGTCGATGGTGTTCTCTACAAAAGGGGATTCTCTGTCCCATATCTCTCGTGTTTGAGAGAGGACGAGGTTCAAGCGATTCTGGAGGAAGTGCACGAGGGGCAATGTGGGCACCATGCTGGAGGTCGAAGCTTAATGAGAAAAGTCCTCAGGGCCGGATATTGGTGGCCCACGGTAAAGCAGGATTCCGCAGATTTTGTGAGGAAGTGCGACGCTTGTCAAAAATTCTCCAATCTCCACCATACACCGGCCCAAGAGCTATCTTCATCTGCTGTGCCTTGGCCGTTCTACCAATGGGGCCTTGATATTTTGGGTCTGTTTCCCACTGCGCCAGGAGGTATCAAATACTTGATCGTGGGGGTAGATTATTTCACCAAGTGGATCGAGGCAGAACCAGTAGTACATATCACTTCTGCGCGAACAAGACGTTTCGTGTATGAAAATATAATAGCTCGGTTCGGGGTGCCAGGGCGGATTGTGACCGACAACGGCACCCAGTTTACAGACAAGAAGTTCACAGATTTGCTTGAAGGACTGGGGATAATCCAGATATTTTCATCTGTTGAACACCCCCAAACCAATGGGCAAGCAGAGGTAGCCAACCGAGAAGTGCTGAAGGGTTTGAAGAAGCGTTTGGGAGAAGCGAAGGGAGGATGGACTGAACAGCTATGTCATGTTTTATGGGCATACCGCACTACGCCTCATTCTTCAACTAACGAATCCC
Organism: Clitoria ternatea; assembly: GCA_037962975.1. Taxonomy (NCBI): domain Eukaryota; kingdom Viridiplantae; phylum Streptophyta; class Magnoliopsida; order Fabales; family Fabaceae; genus Clitoria; species Clitoria ternatea. The sequence continues at coordinate 14,116,285 of CM075676.1, forward strand.
CATACCGGCTGACGTACGGGGTTGAGGCGATGATTCCAGTGGAGTTACAAACAAGATCGGCTCGTGTGGAGTATTTTTCAGCTGAAGATAACAACGCCAATTTGGCATCAGAACTGGACGTCCTCCAGGAGTTAAGGGAAAAGGCTTTCGTCAGAGATCAGGCAATAAAAGCAAAGGCAGCACTTCGGTATAATAAGCGTGTCCAGTACAGAGCTTTCAACACCGGAGACCTTGTTCTGAGAAAGGCAAGCGTGGGGAATAAGTTCGCCCACCAAGGAAAGCTAGCACCGACGTGGGAAGGTCCTTATAGAGTTTCTGAGGTGACTGGAAGAGGGTCATACCGGTTGGAAGAACTTGATGGAACTCCAATCCGCAACAAATGGAACACTCAGAACTTACGTGTTTATTACAGCTAGTTGGTAAGACGGCGTGTACTCTTTTTCCTTACTTGAGTTTTTTCCCATTGGGTTTTCTCAAGAAGGTTTTAACGAGGCATGGCCCCAACTACGCTCTTCATGTAATGTACTTTCAATTTTAATGAGAATACATCTTAACCGCCCTATCATTCTCACTTTTCTTATGTGTTGTGATTTATAGCCATAGTTTAATACGCATACACCTCAGGACGGATGAACTCAACTACCCATCCTGTAGTTGACGATATAATTCCTCGAGGAACGGATGAAGACCCCTCGGGACGGATGACCTCAATCACACATCGTGTGTTTTGACGATGTAATTCCTTGAGGTGGAATGGGTTGTAGGGCTGGTCCTTTTTCAAGGCCACAAACCGAACCCCATTCAAAGACTACATGGGTTGTAGGGCTGGTCCTTTTTCAAGGCCACAAACCGAACCCCATTCGAAGACTACATGGGTTGTAGGGCTGGTCCTTTTTCAAGGCCACAAACCGAACCCCATTCGAAGACTACATGGGTTATAGGGCTGGTCCTTTTTCAAGGCCACAAACCGAACCCCATTCGAAGACTACATGGGTTGTAGGGCTGGTCCTTTTTCAAGGCCACAAACCGAACCCCATTCGAAGACTACATGGGTTGTAAGGCTGGTCCTTTTTCAAGGCCACAAACCGAACCCCATGCGAAGGCTTGGGCGCAGTAGGCCGGTTCATACAGAAAACCGTGCTGAACCCCGAGTAACGGGCGCAGTAGGTTCAGGATTAGCCCTGATCTGAACCCCGTGTTGAAGGCTTGGATTGTAGGATTGCACCGAACTCCAAGTACGGTTAGTAGGATCGAACCGAACACCGTGTGAAGACTTGAGGAGTAAAACCAAACCGAGCCTCAAGAGAAAGGCGTAAAAGCTTACCCTTGTCAAAGCTATACTAAAATTCAAAGGCAATGTCCGTCCTCAGTTGTGGAACATCCACCCCGGAGCGGTTGAACGCTAACGTACCCGCTCTACATCTTCGAGGACAGATAAGCATTTCTATCTTTTTAAGAAGTTAAAAAGTAATCCTTGAGATAAACTTTCCCTTCCCAATGTACTTACACTTGGGGACAGGGCATGCTTTAACTTAATTATTAATTATTCGTTACAATTTGTTATCTTAATCCGGTGTGATAAGTACGCTCTAAGCAGCTAGGTAACCACGCAGAACGGATTCGCAAAGCATTGAAAACAATAAAGTGTTTTGTATAACACTAAGTTATTCAACAATCACACATTCGACGCAAGCAGTTGAAGAAAAGCAATAGTGAATTTTATTTTCAAAAATAAGAAAATGTGCAGGTTACAAAGTGTTTTAAAGCTGGAGCCGATCCCAGAACATGGCTATGAATAAAAGCATAAAATTAAGAGGCCGGTGCTTGATCCTCCGCAGTGGGCACTCCTGCCTTCTCCGTTTTGTCCTCCACTCCAGTTTGGGCACCTTCTTGTGCTTCGGCTCCAGAGGCAGCGGTGGACGTTGTGGGTTCCATACTCTGACCTTCTGGAAGGGGAGGCAATTCATACAGAGATGCATGGGGTTCATGGTGCGAGCCGTCCTTATGAACTTCGACAAGTCTTCCCCCATGGAATTCAAAGAACGGATCTAATCCGTACAAATTCAGCTTCACTCCAGGGTTACGATAGTAGACTTGACGAAGGGCCAGGCCGAAGGATTCATATGCCACATTTTTGCATATCTCCAAGGCTTTGGCAGCCTTGGCCTTTGCAGCAGCTAATCTCCTTTGAACCTTGGCATAATCCTCTTCTGAAGGCCCAGCACTCGCACCACCCTTCTTGAGTTCATCAATTTGGGCTTGCATCTCCTTCCAAACGGTCTCCCACTCCCCAAGGTCTTTGTTGCGACCGTCCTCCATAACTTTGAGATCGTCAGCAAGCTTAGCCGATCTCTTCTTCTCCAGTTGTAATTCTTCTTCAAGGAGGGGTATGGATTTATTCTTATTCTGGAGGTCGGCAACTTCCCGCTCTAGGGCCTTGTTCGCAAAATGAACTTGGCTTGCCTCTTCAGTTTTCCTCTGGAGCGTTTCTTTAGTTTTCTTCAATTCAGACTCAATGCCCCTATGAACTTCAGCTTGCTTAGTTGCCCATTTCTCCTTCACTGCGAGTTCAGTCTCAAGTTTTTCAACTTGATCCATATAATCTGCCTTCTCGCTCAGGGAATCAAGCAGGCCGGACAATTCGTCAAGCTGCCAACGCCCGGCTTTACAAGCACCTCGAACCCCAGCGGTGTCGAGGGAAGGGCGGAGGCAATACCGTGCCTTTGGGAGAGTGGGAGGCATGGATCCCTGAAACCACAAATAGGGGGAGAGGAAGGAGTCACGCGGAGGCTCAAACGCCGGAGGAGAACCATTCCTAGAGTCCGGCTCTGAAGCATTCTGTGAGGAAGGGGCGGAGGATTCAGGAACGGGTTTCTTTCCCTTGTCCTTCTTCAATCCAGTCTCTTCGGCCGTCCTCTGACGCTTCTTCGCAGGGTCACCAGAGGAGGGCTTTTCCTGATCTGCCTTCTTGACCAGGTGCCTCTTTTTCTTCTTCTCTGGGACGGCCTCCTCGTCGCCCGCTCCAGTGGCTTCAGGTTGTTGTTCTGTTTCTTCCTCGTCAAACAGAGGAACTTCTTCACCTACAGCAGAGGTCAAGGGAATGAGTGGAGTCTTGGTGGCGTTTCTCTTCGCCTGGATTTCATTTTCCTCAGAGGAAGAGTCGTCGTCAGCCATCATGGTCCTTAACGACAACATCTCTGGGCAGGCTTTTTCGATTTGTTCTGCAAAACAAGAAAGGTTGAATAAGCATACAAGAAGAAAAAATAACCAGAGCGGAATAACTATACAACAGAAAGAGATTAAGAGCGGATATTACGGAGGTAGGCGTTTTTGATGCCATCCTCGGCCAAAAGGAGCCTGCTGGAAAATCCCTTGAGGGTCTTAGAGGCCGTCTGCATGGCACTCAAGACCTCAACCGAGTGAGGGGAGAGTTCGCTCTCGTCTGTATAATAAGCACGGCTCATAAGGAGAAAATGCTCGTGCGTCCAGCTAAGGGGAAACTTGGTAAACCCCTCCTTGTTCCGCCAGAAGACCGGCTTATTTGGTTGAATCCGGACTCGCGTGTAGTAGTGTTTGAAGGAGCGCCCATCCACCTTCGCGGATTCCGTATAAGACTTGAAATTTACAACCCTTGAGTCACTACGGAGGGTAATGAACCCAAGGCCGCCCTTCTTGTTAGCACGGCGGACCACCTGGCAGTAATAAAATAACTTGGCCACAGTGGCGGAGAAGTTGAAATGCTCCCCTAGAACTTCCAGAGCCCGGACAAGACCCCAACCGTTGGGATGCAGTTGGGTGGGGGCGCAGTCTAGGAAACGTAGGACGGCCATCTGGAACTCCGTCATGGGGAAGCGTACTCCCAGTTTCAAGAAGACGAAGTCGTACATGTAGACCGACCTCACATCAGGAACACTGTGGCATATTCTTTCAGACGGATGTGGTGCCATCACAGCGTATCGTGCCTTGTACTTTTTATCCGAATATATCTTGCAGCGGAAAGAAACCGTGCACTCCTCCTCATTTGCATGATGCGAATGGATCTCTAGGAATTCCTCCTCCACCCAGCAATAAGGTTTTTCCCTGTTGAGTTTCTCCCAGTCAAGCCGGTGTGCCACAACATTGACACACCCTTCAGCAGAGCGGAGAACCGGTGTTTTTCCACGTCCTGGAAGGTCCATGGTTGTGCAGGCGCGGTGGAATGCGTATGTACTGTGGTAAAAAGCAACATCGTCAGAGAGGTAACCTTCAGCACTTGACCCCTCATCAGAGCGGCTGGTAGCCCTCGAGTCAAGGGGAGCCTCAGAGCGACGTTGGAAAGAAGACGCTCGTGAGGAAGAGGCTTCGGCTCTCTCTGAGCGACGGGGCCCAGCCACAGGAGGATTCGCTGGAATCCTCCCACCACGGTGGCTAAGGGGGGCGCGAGAGCCAAAACTCCCCCTGTTTGAAGGACCAGCGTGGCCTGCTCTAGATCGCATGGTGGAAATTGAATGACAAAAATTGCAAGGAGTTGAAGGAAAGGGAGGTTACCTAAAGGAAGAAGATCTTTGAGATGTTTGAAGACGACAGAGAAATTCCAGAGAAATTTGAGCAGAGTTTCACTAAGCTTGAAAACAAGAGTGGATTCCAAAATCTGCTAAGAGCTCCTTTTATAGGTAACGAAGAAGCACTGTGTTTCGTCGAAGGTCAAAAGGCTTGCATCAAAACGCAACCACTTCAAATTGAAACGACTCCGTCGTTTCGTCACGCACGGGCGCGAAAATGGTAACGTTTCAGTAAACATTTTGGCAAAATGGGCCCCCATTCAGTTTGAATCCAGGCCCAATAAGCCCAGTCGACGGTTACACTCTTGGGCAATGATGGCTCGTGCATAAAAAACGCATTTACTGTCTAATCATACCATGCGCATTTAATGCATCTCAACCACTTTTCAAATACCAAGGGTTTCGATTCTCAAAGACTCTTGGGATTTCCATCGTTTATTTTATGCTGTCTGAATCCGTTGTACTCAACGCGAGAAGAGCGGTCACCCGTTTATTAGAGCGGACGCCACAGAGCTCCAGAGACCTTCCAGAATGTACTACCGGCATCCAGACTTCTTTAGAGTTGTGTAACTCATATGAGCAACTTAACAGTCCCTCATACAAGCTAGGGGACAGATGATCCGGTCCGGATACCGGCCCCCATTCTTGTGACGTCAGAGTGACCTCATATAAGGAAAACCGGTGTCCTGGTTCAACGTTACCACACCGGATATCCGATGTCTGGCCGTCCGTCCTCATCACACGATTGCCTCACTTACATATTCCAGAACGGTTCTTTGTTCATTTTCATAGGACATTTATATAACTGTTGGCTTTTCAGTCACAGTAAGATAAGAGCCCCTAATAACTTATCAGCGAAGACACTGTTTGTAGCAAAATACGTCACGTCAATGGCCTCAGAAAGCAAGTGGATGTGTCAGCAGATTATGCGGAAAAGGTGATTATCCTCTCCTCTTCCTAGAGGATCGTACTCTGATAATTGACCTACTCTCCTGACACATTCTGAAAGTTGAGCCACCCTGATTGACATAATATACACGCTATCAGAGCTAAGGGACCCACCTGCATCCAACGACTCATTTTCTCACGTACAACTATAAGTAGCACATTTCAATACACATGCATGGTATCGTTGTTCTATCTCACACTTTACTGTTACTTCGCTTAAGCATTCATTGAGTTCTTACACTCTTCTAACTTGAGCGTCGGAGAATCTTCGCAGGTGGCATCACCTTTCGCCCCCCTACAACGCGAAACGTTGGTGTGAAGGATCTCCAGGACAACAAGAACGGCCTCTCCCACTGAGAGACCGGATTACAACATCGGATATACATAGTTCTGGTGTGCAAACCCTAAAAACACCTGCATTCTTGTGGCTGGTCCCACACCGGATCCTAGACCCCGGTCCAGACCAGTTCAAGTATTAAGTCATCAGTAAGTCATACATTTTCCCATCATAAGCATATACACATTCACTTATGAATGCCCTTCTTCACAATAGGTCATCACAAGCATCATCACAATTTTAACATATTTTTCATCATATGTGTTTTACTTTATCAATCTTTAGGTTTTCAACCACCCAATTCATTCATCACCTTTCAAGATCTCAATCTCATTATGGCATATCACTAGGCTATATGCAAATGCTCTTAGGCTAATGCATATGCATAAGGAATCATACTCAACAATTTGCGGATCCGACTGTGGGAAATAAATGATCAATGTGGGTTTATATTACAGTATCAACAACAATTTATACACACACACATTTATATCATCAACATTTTCACTGTAACCAAACTGTGTCACCCAAAAGGCAACACCAGCCATTTCAAGATGACAGCGGCAAATAACATACAAGATATCATAACATGGTGTTGTAGGCCAACCATGATTTCACACCATGGCAGCTGTGATTCAACAGAACCACCGGGGAAATCCTACTCCTCAAAGAGCCACCCCACTGGGTCAACCACATGCAATCCCCCGTGATTAGGCATAGGTAGCTTCGTGATTCAACCACGAAATCACTAGGGTAACAAACATGCTTATGCATTGAGCCGCTCTCTCACTAGGCCAACCCATGGAACCCTTAATATTCCAAATTAGGCAGCTGAACAGATATGCCATGGATGCAATACAGATGTAAATAATGTGCAATCTTACACTAATACATCCTACCATGCCTGTGACGCCCTCGATTAACTAGGACAAATTACCGGAACGTCTTACTTAATTAAGAAGTCACTAGTTATTTAGAAAAACGTAAGGTTTTTTTGGTTCAGTGATCATCAACATATAGTTCAGAACAAACATAGTTATAACATAGATCAATTCTTCATAACAGTAGTGTACTCAAAAGATGCGAGGCTTGCAGACTCCTAACAAAACATTCACATACAACATAATATAAACCTATAACTAAGCATCGGGACTTACAACAGTCTCGATTATCGAAAGAAAAATACTGATACTCTATGTCCACAGCTCGATATCCACTACTACAGATAGTCCAGGTCCTGTCCACACTCGCCTTGTCATTTAGCTGATGATCAAAAAAGGAAAACACATACAACACTAGAGGGGTGAGTAAAAGCTCTTAACCCACAAGATTTCCATGTAAGGGTAGCTGTAAACATTAAACACATATATATTAAACCAAGAGATAAATAATTCATACAACACTTACCAATACAACCACATAGTAATCAAGGACGTACACAAAGACAATATAAATTAACAAGGTTAGTCATACAACTATGGCATGTTAGACATGTGTTAGGTTCATTATAAATAATCTTGATTAAATACCAATATGTAATGGGGCCCAACTCCCTCTCATCAATCTCACACATATCAATATCCACTGTACACATCAATCCCACCTTATTCTCCTGCCCAACTAGAGCGGCCGAAGCTCACCTCATTCTGGTTTTCACAAATGGGTAAGGACACACAGCCCTATCATCAACAATGGCCAATCACATCTCAGCAAAATGAGCACTTCACGGTCCTAGTAACACTCACTCTAAGTCGAAGTATACCAGGTTTACCACGGGATATCTGATCTCAGGCGTGACTCTGAGCCATTGGAGGTCCGCCCCGGTGTACTCCCGAGACTACCCGCAGGGTCGGAACACCGTTGTTCTTTAGTGTACCCATCACTGTATGCTCTAAGGGACCGCTCTATCATCTCTTCTCATACTCCACATGCAATATGCAATCTACTCATTTATCATAAGAGTGTCTGAGTGTTAGACGCAACCTGCCTATCTGATATACTTATCCTTAAGCGATTCAAACAGGCCGTTACGAATCTTTTTAACAAGATTTATGTACCTACGCCTCAAGTACTACCTAATAATTCCTCTTAGGAGTACTGAGATTAGGCCTTAAAATATTCCTCTATATAGAAAAAGTTTTCTAAAGTCTTAAGCACCCAAATATTTCTAAGTTTTCTTAAAGAAGTATTGTAAAATATTTATTTGCTTAATATTATGAAGTAAATCTCTAACTTCTTCCTTTTTAATTCTACCTCTAAAATTGAGTTCAAAATTGAAAGTCTTAAATTTTCTTTAAAGAAAGTGCATGTAGAAATATACGATATCTCGGGCCATTTAACGATATCATTCTATCATATTGTCTTACGACGAAACTTAATTTATTGGCCTTTAATTTTGGAACTACTAAAATCTCTATATAATATGTCTTTTTATAACTATTAAAATTCCTTCTAAACTTTATTAAATAAAATAATTTTCTTCAAGTCAATAAAAGTCATAAAATTCTTCTTTCTTATCGTTTTGTCGAAAACTTCATTTTTGTCATATTTCATCTAGAAAACTCCAAATTAAGTGATTTCAAAGACAAAAACTCTTAACTTTTTAAATACTAACTAAATAACATAAAATTTGAAGCTAATTCTTCCCAAAAATTAAATTTGCATGAAAAGTGCTCAAAATGCCATATTTTGTCGTTTTATCTTTTGTAAAAATCGTGTTTAAGGACAAGTATCGTGTGAGAATATGTTCCAATCAATTTCATTCATTTGGGTACTTCTAAACTCATAAAATTCACATTATTCATCACAAAATTTTTGCTCAAAATAGATTTCCTAGTTTTTCCTTTTTCACCTACATAAGTGTGTTTTTAACCGTTTTCGACCACCATTCGCGCCTACGCTCGAGGCCTTTTTAATTCTTTTTCAAAACAACACCTCATATGTAATTTTAGCATCAATTTCATGATTATAACATGTACAAACAGCAGCTACACCTCATCCCATAACAGTCATATATCACGCATGCACTAAGCCATTTTTACTAATGTACGCACACAATTACACATCATAAAATAATGGCATTTAATTACTCTATTTTTCTAAAATTCTAGAATTTAAAATTATGTTTAAAATTCATTTCATAATAAAAAATTTAAATATTTAATTGTGCATACCACTCATAGTCACTAAGCCACCAAAAATCAAATCTTCACATAATATTTTAAAATTTAAGTCATTACTTCCAAAGACAGATTTTTCAACAACACACTTTTTAATTTATATCTTCCAGAATCAAATTTGTAAGTATTTGCTAACAAAAGGAACATGCATGTGCCCTCCATTGAACATAAATTTCTACAACATCAAAACATTAGAAAAATAATATTTTACAACTTAAAACTCAACAAGAATCAAAAGAAAAATTAAGACATAGTGCAGCCATGGTAATTCCCATAATAAAGGTTATTTTTAACAAGTTCTTTTAGTGGTTTACAAGTTTAAAATTTCATATTTGGAAGTGGCACCAAGGTATGAATCTTACGGTGATTCATACTACACCATGCATGGGGAAAATCAAGGAGAAAAGAGAGAACACTCCCCTTACCTCAAGAATGGTCACGACCAAGAGGAGAAATATTCAAGGTTTTAGCTCCTTGATTCTCCACAAGTACAGCAGCAAGGAACAAGGAAAACGAAGGCCTTTTTTTGAGTTGTATGAGCGTGATTATGAAGAGAAAAAGGCAAGGTACAAATTCTATTTTTGGAAGTTAAAAGAAATAGTGAAGTGTTTGGGAGGTGATCATGATTTGCAAGGGATATTAGGGAGCAACTTAGTGTGCATGACTTAATCTAAAGGAGAATGAAAAGAACATTGAACTTGTAGCTTAAAGAACCATCAAAAGCTTTCAAGGACCGATAACGGAGTGAACGACACTCAGTCTGATAGGTGGATTCTTGGTAATCCCCATCGTAGGTTAGAATCTTAGAGTATTCCAGTGATGTCGATATCTCATGGTGAGGCTTAGTAGGTGAAGTCCTTTGGTGCACAACCATTCAGTTCTTCTGGGCTAGCCCTGCCTAAGGTCTTACGTAATTCCTTCTTGAGTTGGTGAATGAGCTCATCGCATGGATCAGATTGGGCAACAACACCTAGTTTTTTAGGTTGTAACCTAATGAATTTGGGTCAAAGTGCGTAAGATCGCACGCATCACCATCTAGAGTACCTAAGGCTTGGTGACTTATGTCCATGGAAAAGATTACGAAAGTGGGAATATCTTTAGCGTCCACTAGGCGTGCCAATGATCTTTCTATTATGGAGAACACACTTCCAATATAGATTGATGATGATAGTATATGTATTAAAGAAATTACTAAAAAAAAAGAGAAATTAGTTAAAAGCTTTCCCGCTTGATTATTGATTAAAAGCTCCTTATTAAATTATCCTTTATTATAAATAAGGTATTTTTTATAAATACTTTTTTAGAAATTTGTTTGGTCTACTTTTCTTTAAAAAGAGAAGAAAAGCTTATTTTTTTCTAAACATATATTTAGATTTAAATATTTTTTACCAAACATATACTTTTCTAAATATATATACTTAAAAGGAGAATACAACCTAAACTTTTCCAAACCTACACTTGAATGTAAAATATTTTTTTCATAAAAAAACATTTCTATAAAAAATAATAATTTAAATATCATTTGTTTATTACGTACCCTCATTGTGTTGGCTTGATGTAGATGATAGATTGCTTTGATACCTATAATACCGATAGGAAGGATTTGAATTAGTTAATTTTTAAAAAAAATATTTTTCATAACTGAATATTCAAATTTAAATGTTAAAAAATAGTTAAAATAACAATAAAAAATTATTTTTACAGTGTGCACTTATATATTTCCTACCTACAAATGGTTGATTCCAAAAACAGTTTTTTTTAAATTTCACCGTAGAAATCATTTAATAATTCTCAAAATATAATACATTTTTAAACTTTGCAAATACAATATAATATTTAAATTTTAAAGTAGTTACAATTCTCTATACTGGTTCAAACTAAATTTAAGAAATGTAGGAATCAAGTGATATTTTATGATTAACTGAAAACTACTTCATGTGAACTTAACTTTAAAAATGAATAAGATTAGTTACTAACGATCAATACTATAAAGAGATCACAAATTAAGTTAAAGGATTTCTTTTAATAAATTTTCTTTTATTCTAATTATATTTTAATTATTTGACTCAAATTAATAATCATGATACACTATGAAATTAAACCCAAACCTAGATTTTGGGAAAATATATAAGTTTTTTGTTTTTAATGGCCGAACTTAGGGGTGTCATTTTAATCGAAATTTAAAGGTTAATTGTTTAGAGGTCTTGAGAATATTGAAGTTGGTCTTGGTTTTTTTTAATAATTTTTTATACATATGATAGAATTTAAATATTTGATAATATATTTTAATTATTTGTCAATTGTATTGAATTTTGTGGGTCATTATCTCTTAAATACATAATTAAGTGTAAGTTTAATTAGTTATTACAGTGTTTAATAACTTTGTATTGATTTTTTTTGTTAAAATTAAAATTTCATATATCGGTATAAATTTGCTACACGGTTGTGTCGGTGGCATGCACGTTGGATTGTCACTGTTCCATTTGGTGGAAGTTATATTAAATAATAACAGGTGTCACAGATGGCAGCTGTTGCAAGGAATCTGTAATAAAGCCAGAGTCGACATCAGTCACCGGAGACTCTCGGTCGAGTTACAAAATTCTTGTAGAGAATCTAGACATGTATTTTTATTGCAGTAAAGACTCGAACCTGCATATCATTTTGTTAGGTACTAGAGTATTAGAATAATATCACACAGCTAAAATAGAGATAAGAAAAAAGGAACTGAACACATAATATTTTACGTGGAAAACCCTCAACAGATAAGGGAAAAACCACGAACAACACCAAAGAAATATTTTTACTAAGTGGAAAAAAAATTATTCCAACTTCTCTCTATCTCACAAGGAGAGAACAATGACACACACTCTCTCAATAGGGGAATACTCACTAGGAGAACTTCACAGGAGAACACTCTAATTTTTTCTCTCTGAACTTTTCTCTCTAGATACTAGGAAATGCTTCTAGTATTGATTTTGAGATGATGAAACAAGGTGTATGCCTTGGTATTTATAGGGAAAGATAGAACTATGCATTACAAGTTTTTCAACAAAATTAGGTACCATGCATTACTATAATTTTCCACAAAATTAGACACCACTTTGAATCCTTTGCATTTGCCAATTTTGACTACACAAAAGTGGCTTTAAATCCTTCCAATTTTGACAATCTCCCACTTAAAGTCACTTTTGTGAACTTTTCAAATCTTTCTCTTCTTGCCATTTTCCTGCTGCATTACGTTTCTAATAGGCCATAGGAGGATCTGCACCATTTGAACTTGTCAGTATTGATCGGTTTTGTCATAACATTAGCTAGGTTCTCTTTTGTATGAATCTTCTGTAGATCCACACTCCCTTCCTCCACTACTTCTCGAACAAAGTGATATTGCACCCTTATGTGTTTTGTCCGGGAATGAAAAGCTGGATTCCTTGCAATGTGCAAGGCACTCTGACTGTCACAATACACCGTAATCTTCGGTTGTTTGTGCCCGAGTTCTTCCAATATCCTTTGCATCCAGATTGCTTCCTTGCATGCCTGAGTAGCTGCCATATATTCTGCTTCTGTAATTGATAAAGCTGCAACAGATTGTAATTTAGATAACCAGCTTACCGCTCCTCCTACAAGTGTAAACACATATATAGCCTGTAGTAGATTTCCTTTTATCAAGTTCACCTGCAAAATCAGAATCAACATATCCTCTGACAATGAACTCTGATCCTCCAAAACACAATACAGCACTTGAGGTTCCTTTGATGTATCTCAGGATCCTTTTCACAGCATTCCAATGCTCTTTACCAGGATTTGCCATAAACCGACTAACCATACCAACCGCCTGAGCAATATCTGCTCTCGTACAAATCATTGCATACATAAGGCTTCCCACCGTTGATGCATACGGTACTTGTAACACCCTCTGTTACACCTTAATAAAATATATAAAAATTCATAATTTTTTTTAAAAAAGATATGATTGTTAAAAAGAAACTATCGGAATAAATTACATACATTATTTCTGAAATACCTCATAAATATTATTAAAACTTTATAAAGTATTTGTATATTCATCCGAAGAAAATAAACATTAAACATTATAAGAAAGAGAGGAAACTCCATGGCCCAGAAGCAGTTACTTATTAACATTATTTATTCATTGGACCACGGTATTCATACCGAGCTCCCTTTCTAGAACGTGCTATATCTACTGCCGAAATTCTTCGATCCTTCCCTCTGAACCAACAATTTAGAATATATGAAACAAAAACACGGAGAAAGGAGTGAGAAACAGAATATAATATTCTCGAATAAGACATAAGCAACAAAGGGTTTTCACAAAACCAATACATAATAATATCAGTCACAATCACATACACAATCAATTATGAATGCATGAATGTTATGCAATATCTTCATCATAACTTACCTATATATGTGGGCCCTTAAATTTTAATTTACATTGGGCCAACCAGGAGTTTACACTGTTCTATAAGTCCAGATAATAATAATATGAACAGCTCAACTGGCATGGAAACACTTAGAGACTAGTCAGATTGAGAAAGTTTTTATTGTGAAAGTACCCGACACTAGGGAGCTACCCCAGGTCCCTTGAAGCACCCTTTCACACCCTCTCATCCCAAGGCTCGTAATTAAGCCTCCTCTAATGTATCCTCGGTTTCTATAATCCGTCTCCAGACAATATCATTTCATTTCTCTTTAATGATTCATGATGCATGAACTACTCGCGTATTGAGTTGGTTAAGGCTTTTAGAAACTCAATTATTAAATACCTTCAAGGTTTACAATATCATTTTAATAAACTATACATTTTCTCAATTCTCTGAATTTCTGTCCCCCAGAAATAAATTTGGTACAGTTTTCGAATCTCACTGAAATTGAGTTTCTAAGCCTTAAATATCTAAAAACTTTCTCATATAAAACTTTACATAATCTTTCTCAAATTGAATCTTAACAAGATCAAATTTAGGAATCTCAATTATTTCCAAATATTCTTTAGTTATTAAGTTGGAAAAATAAAATAATTTTCTTTTGAAAATTTTTAATTAAAAGCGAATAATCTTTAAATCATTAATCAATTTTATTTTTTTTAATTCAAGATTTAATTATCTCAACTTGTTATAAATTAATTTTCATAAAATGTCTACTGTCTAAAATAAATACTAATTTTTTTATTCTAAATATAAAAATAATTTCTAAAAAGAAATAAAAGATTTTAAAATAATAAGAATTTAAAGAGTAAGGTAAGAAATTCTTACTGAGTTTTAGTTTTCCGTCATGTTCGCTATATGCTCAAACTCCACATTACAATATCAACAATCAAATATTATCAATCACAGTTAAACATCATCAATCACAAATATAATCAATCATAATCAAATCAATTAAATTAAATATCATTAATACATATCATAATACAAAATTTAATGATTATTTATATAGTCAATTTGAGTCATTTTGGTCAATTTCTCCAATAGGTATATGTAAGTCTATATAATCCAGTCCTTGCATAGGTATAGTTCAGTCCATATGGGTCATAGTAGTCCAAGTCCTTGTATAGGTATAGTCCAGTTTATATAGGTTATAAAAGTCCAAGTTCTTGCATAGGTATGTTAGAGTTACTTAAACCAGATATTTAATTTAAGATTTATTATAAATTTTAAGTTAAAAGGTTAATATTTTTAAAATACTAATCTTATTAAATTTAAAAGGAATAAGGGACTCCTCCCATTATTCTTATGTCTTTTCATATTATATTCTTATCTCACTCCCCCCTTACCTTGAATTGTTACCCAAAAGAGATTTGCTTTGCGCCTCCAATTTCTAGAAATATTAATACCAATCTTATTTCAGTATAGACATAAGATGAAGATTAAGATTACTACTTAAAACAAAAATGGTAAATTTTGAATAGTAAATAATGAATAGTAACAGTAAATAGTAAAACGTGAATAGTAACAGTAAATAGTAAATCGTGAATAATAACAGTAAATAGTAAAACATGAATAGTAATGGTAAATAGTAACGGTAAATAGTAAAGCGTGAATAGTAAAGGTAAATAGTAACAGTAAATAGTAATTTACTATTTGAATAGTAATTTACTATTGAAATAGTATTTTACTATACAGAATAGTAACTTAAAAAATAATATTATTTCCAGTATAATAATAGATTTCTAAAAATGATATAAAAATAACCCTAAAAAATATAAAAGTGAGGTATTCGTACCTTAGAATTTTAGCAGAACCTTCTTCCAAAAAAATTTACCTCTCTCTCTCTCACTTCCACAACTATCTCACTAGCACTACTATATTAAGAAAACTTAATCTGAAATTATGAATTCTAAAGAAGAATTCCTTCGGTATTTATAGGAAAAAAATTTACTATGCATTCTATTATTTTAATATAAAAGTACTATGCATTTTTGAATTTTTTATTCTTGGTTACTGTGCATCTTTTGAAAATTTTGTACATGCATAGTGTTTTATATAGTAAGAGTCGGCAGAATTATTAAGCCAAATAGTAACCTTTCACTGGGTATATTTTAAATATTCAAAATGAGTCCTTTTTGAAATTTAGCGATATTATATCAGTCCTTACTAATTTTATAACAAGTAATATAAAGTTTAAATTTTAAAAATCTAAAATTTTCTGTTAATAAAAATTTATTGATACGTTCCCAATTTTTTAACGATGGGAAAAAATAAGATTTTTCTCAAACCGATAATTTTTAGATAAGTCTACTTGAAACGGATTTTAGAAAATTTTCTTATAATTTAAATTCACTTTCTTATAAATATTTTTAATTTTAGGTCACTTTATATGAATTTAAAATTATTTAAAATATATTATTTTATTAAAAAAATTCAAGAATTCCAAAGAATTCTAAAAAATCATAAATAATACGTAGATTAAAAAGTTCTAAAGAACCATAATCTAATTACTTTAAAATTTTAATATAAAAATAAAAATAGAGGTGTTACAGTACTCGAGACATTTCCATCCTCTCTGCTTCACTGCTAGGACTCATACTTGAGGATAATTTATAATTGACAGGAAGTGAGGTAGAAATTGGCTTACAATCTTGCATATTGAAGCGCCGCAAAACTTTCAGTAAGTAGTTCTTCTGAGAAAGCCAAACCTTCCTATCTTTTCCAACTCGGTAAATTTGCGTCCCTAAAATCTTGTTTGCTGGTCCCAAATCCTTCATATCAAACTCCCTAGCCAACTGGGCCTTCAATTTCTGGATTTGATCTTTGTTGGGGCCTACAACCAGCATGTCATCCACATACAACAGTAAAATGATAAAATCATCAACACCAAACCTCTTGTAGTATGTACAATGGTCTGAACACAGTCTGTTGTATTTGAGGCTCATAATGAAGGAATCAAATCTCTTGTACCAACATCTTGGTGCTTGTTTTAGACCGTACAGAGATTTGGTTAACCTGCAAACCAAGTTTTCTTTTCCTTGTTCTTTAAAGCCTTCTGGTTGGAACATATATATTTCTTCTTCAAGTTCTCCATGAAGAAAAGCAGTTTTTACATCCAATTGTTCAAGATGTAAATTAAATGAAGCACACATAACTAACACAACTCTGATAGTAGTAAGTCTTACCACCGGAGAGAAAATCTCATTGAAATCAACTCCTTCTTTCTGAGCATATCCTTTGACCACCAGTCTAGCACGATACCATTCCACTTGATCATTGTCATCTCGTTTGATTTTGTAAACCCATTTGGATCCAATGGCTTTTTGACCTTTTGGAAGTGTTACAAGTTCCCATGTTTGATTTCTATGCAAGGCTTCCATTTCTTCCTGCATTGCTGTAATCCACAGAGAAACATCTGAACTGCTCATAGCCTCCTGAAAGGTTGACGGTTCTCTTTCTTCTGTTAGAAGACAGTATGCATCGTGGCTTGCCATCACATAGTCTGAGTGCCATGATGGTTTCCTTATTTGACGTGTTGATCGTCGAACTTCTTCATCATTGGTCTCATCTGGTTCTTGTTCTTCATGCTCTGGTTCAGCTTCAGAAGAATCATCTTCTCCAGACTTTTCATCTATCTGGACAGTTGTAGCTTTTTTAGAAGTGCTCTCATTTTTCTGCTCACCTTGCAGTTCATTATCTGCAAAAAATACATCTCTGCTGACAATAACCTTGCGAGCAGTGGGATCCCACAGGCGATACCCCTTAACACTGTCAGCATAGCCCAAGAATATACATTTCCTGGATTTTGGATCCAGCTTGGTTCTTTCCTGGGTGTTGTACATTACATACACAGGATAACCAAATACATGTAGAGAAGAATAATCTACTGGTTTTCTTTTCCATACCTCCATTGGCGTCTTAAGACCAATAGCAGTTGATGGTGATCAATTTATCACGTAACAAGCAGTTTTGACTGCTTCTTCCCAGAAAGACTTGTCTAGACCTGCAGTCTTCAACATAGCTCTCGTCCTCTCCAAGAGAGTGCTATTCATCCGCTCTGCTACACTATTCTGTTGAGGCGTATATGGCACTGTGAATTGCCTCTGAATACCCTCTTGCTTGCAGAATGCTATAAATTCACCATCTGTATATTCTCCTCCATTGTCTGTCCTCAAGCACTTGATTTTCTTTCTAGTTTCAAGCTCCACTTGTGCTTTAAACTCCTTGAATACTGGAAACACATCAGACTTCTTCTTGATTGGGTACACCCATAATCTCCTGGAATGATCATCAATGAAAGATACAAAATATTTTGCTCCTCCCAGGGACATTTCTTGTGACTTCCATACATCAGAATGAATTAAGTCTAATATGCACTTGCTTCTAGTAGTAGATTTATCAAATTTTAATCTATGTTGCTTACTAGTCACACAATGCTCACAGAAAGGTAAATTTACCGATTTGAGCTCGTGAAGGAGATTACGCTCTGCAAGGATCTTCAAGCCACGTTCTGACATATGGCCCAATTTGCAATGCCACATCATTGTCATTTCTTCTTGGCTGGTTGAAGCAACTAATGCATCTGCTGCCTGTAGAGTATCTCCCAGAAGCATGTATAGATTAGCAGCGACCTTCTCTGCTTTCATCACTACTAGAGCTCCTTTCACCACTTTCAAGATCCCACCTTCAATATGGGTCTTGCAACCGAGGTCATCTAATTGCCCAATGGACAAAATATTTTTCTTTAGTCCCTTCACATGGCGTACTCCCTGAATTGTGCGAATAGTACCATCATACATTTTTAATTTGACAGTACCAACCCCAACAATTTCTAAAGCATGATCATTTCCCATGAACACGGATCCTTCTGAGATAGGTTCATAAGTGAAAAACCAATCTCGTTGTGAAGTCATGTGTCATGTTGCTCCCGATCCATTACTCATACGTCAGTGAGTTGTCTTTTGCTTTTGGAACCAATCGCTGCTTCGTTGTACAGAATTTCTCCATCATCAGAGGTACTAGCAACACACCCTTGAGATGTACTTGCTCCAGAAGATTTCTTCAGATTTTTCTTGTTGTACCAACAATCTTTCTTCAGGTGCCCCTTCATGCCACAATTGTAGCATTTAAAGTTCTTGCTTCTTCGAGACTTTGATCTGCCATGATTCTGGCTGCCACTGGGGCCACGCTCCGTTGATCTTCCCCTCGTCATCGTCAAGGCTTATGCTTGCTTTAAACTTTCTTTACTATCTTCTTTATTTTTACGCCTGGATTCTTCTTCAAGAATAGCTTCGGCGACATCATCCAAGTGCAAACGACCAACAATATTATTATTTGTTATATTGATGATGAGCTGATCATAGGAATCTGGCAAGCTCTGAAGCAGAAGTTCAGCACGCTCATTTTCTGGTATTGAAAAGTCTGACGCTGTAAGCTGAGCAAACAACGTATTCAGATTGTTGATGTGGTCCGTTATTGATGTGGACTCACTCATCCGAAGAGTATACAACCTCCTCTTCAAAATATTCTATTGTGAAGTGATTTCACCTCATACAGTTTGATAAGGGTATCCCAGATCTTCTTTACAGTATCCTTCTCTGCAATACTTGACAAAACCGAATACGCCATTGCTAAGTGCAAGGTGGAAACAGCGTTGTCATCCATCTCTTTCCACTTTTCATCGGTTATACCAGCAGTCTACCTTCAATTGCAGCTGAACAATTTTCTTTTCTCAAAATAGCCTCTATCTTCAATTTCCACATGGAGAAGTTACTCCCACTGAATTTCTCAATCTCAAATTTCGCCGCCACTTTTTTGACTAAACCGGTTTACACAATTTCACCATGAATAGTACAATATACGTGAATAGTATTGTATATTTTTACCGTACACCAGAATAATTCCAGTATACGTTAACAATCACTATAAAAGTATACAACCACATGTATGAATAGTAACCGTGAATAGTACTTGTGAATAGTACTGCAGCGTCAACAACCAGTGGCTTTGATACCACTGTTAGGTACCAGAGTATCAGAATAATATCACACAGCTAAAATAGAGATGAGAAAAAAAGAACTAAACACACAATATTTTACGTGGAAAACCCTCAACAGATAAGGGAAAAAACCACAGACAACACCAGAGAAATATTTTTACTAAGTGGAAGAAAAATTATTACAACTTCTCTCTATCTCACAAGGAGAGAACAATGACACACTCTCTCTTAATAGGAGAATACTCACTAGGAGAACCTCACAGAAGAACACTCTAATTTTTTCTCTCTGAACTTTTCTCTCTAGATACTAGGAAATGCTTCTAGTATTGATTTTGGGATGATGAAACAAGGTGTATGCCTTGGTATTTATAGGGAAAGATAGAACTATGCATTACAAGTTTTTCAATAAAATTAGGTACCATGCATTACTAATTTTCCACAAAATTAGGCACCACTTTGAATCCTTTGCATTTGCCAATTTTGACTACACAAAAGTGGCTTTAAATCCTTCCAATTTTGACACATTTCACATTATGCATCACCAATTTTATTTGATTTAACTATTATGTATTTGGTGGAGTCAAAATTTCACAAGTTATTTTGCAGATCGATAACGTCAAATTTTTTACGCATGTTTTTCAAGAAAGTTACATATAATCATGGAACATCAAATATTTTTAATCTTAGTTATTTAAATATCATTAAATGATATATATTTAATTATCATAAACTACTCTATGCTAGGATGTTCAGTTCAGGGTGGCTATCAGTCCTTGAACAATGTTTTTTTTAGAATGTTTTATACTGGTCCAGTGAAGATCCAGTGGAGTGATAAGAGTCTTGGAGTGATCTCTCTATCAATACCACTAACCTCACGTTGTGGGGCGAAATGGGGTGTCACCTACAAGGACACTCTGACGCTAAAGTTAATGGATATTCAGAGAGAATAAAAGTACTCGAGTTTGTAGTAAGAATGTTCTACCTTTCTTTCGTTAATTCGTAAGTTTATATACCTTACAGTAGTGGAAGAGTCGTTTCAGGTATGTGAGTTTACCGTACAAGGTGTAAGTGTGATTCTGATCATTTGGAGAAAGACTGACACGTAACAGTGACCCTACCTATCGGCTATACCTTTCCATCAGTCACATTACAGGTTATTTCCTTAACACATGATTGCATAAGTCAACTCTGACCTTCCGATACTGAGAGATTGACTCATACTAATGTTAAGTCACGAGTCTTATGCGCGGTGTTGGAAGCCGATGTTAAATTTCAATAACTATGCGATGTCGGTCTTGCATGATGACTTTTAGGTCGAATGATCTTTCTGCCCATAGGTCGTTATCGAGACTGGATCATTTTCCCCCTAGCTTGTTTGAGGGACCATACTGGTTGCTCAAATGAGTTATATCGTGTGTTCCAATCACCTTTTGTAGGCGTGGATTTCTTAACTTAGAAAAATTTTGATTTGTGCCTTTGATTCATTTCCCAAGTGTCGCATATTTGTTTCTTTCATGCAAAAACGCGGCGTTACGCACAATACAAGTTACATCAATCATTGAGATGGTTACTTCTTGATCAATGTGACGGTTTCACTTCAATCATCATGTGGCGGTTATATTTGGACATGGGCCTTGAAAATTGAAATGACTCAGGCCTAAAAATTTGAATTGAAATGTTGTCATCTTTGCCCCCAGCCATGCCTATAAATAGGTATCTGGAAGGGATCGAAAACTTACTTTGTCATTTGCATGCTAAAACTCTGTTAGAATTTTCCAAAGAGCCTTTACAAACCCTAAAAACTTTCCCCAACTTCATTCCTTCCCATATCATCGTCTTTTAAGATCTGCCTTCAGAGACCCTTAGAGCTCTTCAACAACTCAAATAGTCATCCCTACCTTTCTTTTCTTTTCTCACTTATATATATTTTTACCTGTTTGTGTGAGTGAACGAGGAGGACAAAGAGATAGTCGTGGGGGACAAATTTCTATTAGGGCTCGATAAGCCCTGAAAAGGCTTATTTATTTAGTCTATTTCCTATAGTAATTTCTTAATTAATGGCTCTTTATTATTAAATTAGAGACATAAAATCTTGAGCGTAAGGCTGTAAGTCTGAGTCAGACAGACCCATCTTCTTAAAGCACTCATAAAAAGTCACACCACATAAACTCCCTTGATCTACCAAGATTCTCTGAATTGTCTTATTGGCAATAATAGCTTCGATCACAACTATGTCATCTCCACCCGGAATGATGGGTTTGTAGTCATCACCTGAGAACACAATTGGTGTGGTCTGGATCCCACCTCGGTACGGCCGATTATCTGTCTTAGCCTGCACAAACATGATCATTTACAAGTGATTCTTTCTAGCCGTATTGGAAACTCCCCCTGCAAATCCTCCTACTATCATGTCGATAACGTCCTTTCTCCCTGAAAGCGAAGGCTTCATTCATCCATCATCATCCTTCTCTATGTTGTCGACTACGACTTTGCCTTTCTCCAAGGCTTGAATTTTTAGAATTTCTTACCTTTTCTTCCTCCAGAGCGTGCTCCCTCCTCCGGGGTGTTTCCTTGTCTGATTCTCTGAAAGTACACTGCTTAAAGATGTATTGCTTTAGTTTTTCCTCTCTGATTAAAACTTTAATTGCTTCTTTTAACTGTCGGTATTCATCGGTGTTGTGATCGGTCTGTTCGTGGAACTCGCAATATTTACTGGTGTTACCTAGCCGTTTCATTGGTGCATGTTATTTCAACTCCATACATCATCAACCCATGGAATCCAACTTCCCTTAAAATTTATCTAGGTCGGACTGACAAAGGTGTATAATGCGTAAAGTTAACATTTTTCTACTCCTTCTGCCTTGGGGTTATATCACGGTTATGACTTCTAGATTCATACTTCAGACCTCTTCTTTCATGAATTAGGGTCCTATCTTCTACAACCGATGTTTTGCCCTTAGCAGCAGTAAGATGCATTTCCCTACCAACATACTTCACCGCCTTCCTTTGAAGTTCTTCAAAAGTCTGTGAGGCTCTTTTTTCCAAGGACAGTGCAAAAGGAGGCTACGGTTAAAAAGCCTTAATGTGCAATTGGATTTGTTCTATCAACCCTAACACTAAAGCTGCTTCTTTATAGAATCTCTTTAAGAAATCTCTAAAACTCTCATCAACGCCTTGCTTTATCTGAGCCAAGGTATGAAATGTTCTCGGAACGTCTCTTGAAATGACAAAATGTTACAGGAATGTTTGGGTCATATCATCCCAAGAGTCGATAGACCCCAGTGGTAGCCCTTTGAACCATCCTAGGGCTTCTGTAGATAGTGTACTGGGGAACTTCCTATACATTACGTCCTCCTCAGCACCCAGGAAAAAAGATTCATTTGCATACGCATCCAGGTGATGCCCTGGGCTAGTCTCTCTAGTATACTTTTCGATTGACAATGGTTGAGGCGTCTGTAAGTGCCTCGGGATGGAACATTCATCAACCTCCTTGTGAATGGGATATTGAATCGATATTCACCACCTCCCCTGCCTTGTTGCAGGGCCCTCCTCTGGCCAGTCAAAGCCTTCATTCTGTACGTCGACTCCTGCCCATCATAGGTTTGAGCTTGCGAGTATTCCTGGGTGTGGGACGATTCATATTGCTATCTCTGGTTTCCTGTCGTCGTTTCCCTAACATCCTTACTTCTTTTGAGCTCTTGCAACTCCAACCGTAGTTGCCAATTATCTTGTCTCTAGGGTGGGGGTGCACCACTGCGGCCATTCTTCCTTGATTCTGGTCCGTTCCTGGAGTTTCTATGATTACATGGGGCTCCACCCTTTGGGCCAAATTTTGAACATGACCCTCCGGAGTGGCGTTCTTTCTATTTTGCTCCATGACTTGCTTGCTTTCGGTGATGTGGGACTAAATTTATGCGGTCCCTACCGGGCGTGCCAATGTTATGGAAGATGTGTGGGGGTAATGTACTCCTCGTGCAACTGGTGTCAAATGTACACTCTCTCACTCTTATTACACTATCTTAGTGGGAGTTCGATTTTATGAACACAGGTCTAGTAGGGATCACTATGCCCTTTAAGTCTGAACTTGCAATCAATCAATTCCGAACCGAAGTGGATGGGACACGCCAGAGGTGTACTTGTAAAAGGGTCTCCAATGCTTAAGTCGGTAATGTGTATAACAGAGTAACAGGGAAAATTATGAAGAGCAATTAATGAGAGTAATCAATGTAACATGTGAATTAATGAATGCTTTCTATTTATAGAACCTCCCTGGGTGCAACTTGCGGTTTGACCTTTGTTAGTGTAGCAAGTTTTTCTCAGAAGCAAGTTACCCACTTGCACCTGATTCTGACTCAATGTCAGCTTTTTCAGTCGGGGTCAAGTCTGCAAATCCATACCGAGGTTTGATTATCAATTCGGTTTTTAGATATTCAGTCTAGTATTTTCTTGATTTAGCATTTATTATTATTATTTAACGCGGTCGGTGTCACTGGTCTTTAGGGACTGGTATGCACATCGGATCACCTACCAATGTGTGGACCTTCTTGATGGATAATCTATAAATATTTTTATAAACATTCATCGAGCCTTAAGCATGCTCCAACCTTAGTGAGCCCCTTAAACTCAAGTTATCGAAACTTTTCTCTCCCCTACAAATAAAATGACATTTCCTATTTCACAACAAAGACATCTATGTATAGGATCAAACCGAAAACTAAAGATTAATCACAAATCTTTTCTACACGATAACTTGATTATCTATGAACTGTACTAAAGTTTATTGATAAAAACTAATATTTTAGAAACTATTTTTCATACAATAATTTCCAACCTCTTCATTCTATATAAAAAGGAAGATTTGAAAAATGATGATATTGGAAGATTTAGAGTTACTTTAATGTGATTCTTTAATAACTAGAATGAGCCTAATCAATTTAATGTCTCTCCAAAATAATTGGTTCCCCATTGTCCATATTACTAGTAACCCGAATATAATAAACATAAGTATAAACGATGAACACATTTTTTTGCTTTGATTGTTATACCATTAAGACAACTAATTAAACAATGATAAAATTCAACAGGCATATATGTTTTCAAAAGTCAAAATCATCTTGATTAGGCTTTGGTGAGGTTAACAAAGCCGTGTAGAGACGAAGCCTATCCTCTCCCAAGGAAGAGCTCCGAGACAAAGGCCTCCTAGGCCTAATGAAAGATAATGAGGTCAAAGTCAACCTATGCTTGTACCTCCTCCAAGCCAATTGAATGGCCACAGCAGCCCAAGTTCTCCAGCCTGGTGAATAATACCTTGCACTTCTCTTCACCTTTTCCTTCACAAATGTGTACCTGAAATGTTGTGTCACATACTTCACATCCTCTGCTTCAAGACCAAATGCCTCTGTTGTTTCCAATGTGATCAGTGTTGATGAAGATGGTGGCAGCCGCTCTATGAAGGGTCTCCTTAAACACCATGAAAGAAGCTCGTCCCCGCTGAAGTTTCCTGGCCCTAACATGCAACAACTTTTCACACCATCCCTCAGGACTTGGCTGCTTTGAAGGTGACCCCTTACTACAAATAGCATTCTCTGAACTGGGTCTCCTTCTTTTGCTATCTGTGTCATTTAATTAACCATTTCATCTGGAGTTAATTAACAATTAACAGATAAATGCTAAGAGGTAAACACGATATTTGGTATGTTGAGATTTAGAACAATTTAGAGTTTACTATTTCTCCCTTTGTGAAGATCAGAGACTTCACACGGTCACATATGTTCTCTAGAACCAAATCGTCCATATGCTGAAATAGTGGCACCTGAACCAAGAGGCAAATATGAAAGCATTAGTATTACAACTCCTTTTTTATTCATTTTTTTATTTTTTATTCTCCAGAATAGAACAGCACTGAAGAAGTGGGAAAACCGAGGATCCAATTCAGGCCCAACTATTCTTTTCCATTTTATTTTTATAAAATTAGTGAAAACCTTAGACCAACAATCTCATTTATATAAAAATTGAAAAAGTAAAAAATCTAAAAGAAGGTAATTAAATACTCTTTCTCTATGAGTATCAGTTACATTTTAAAACAAATGAAGACCATGCTTAAGGTTTAGTTGTTTTATATTCACATTGTTTTAAGGGGTGTGATTGTAATTTGGATTACCTGCCCTGCAGGGTTTCAAAAAGAAGATATACCTGTCTGACCAAGTCTAAGCAAAGATGGTACTTGATGTCTCTTCTTAGGCCCTCAGGGAGGTTTCTGGTCATTTCACATTCATCAACCCCACGCATAGCTGCCCAACGCTGCCTTTCATAGTTACGGACACGCTGTCTATACCCTTGTGGCAACCGCCTCTTCCTCATCCACCATTCAATATTCCTCATCTTCAGGTGCATTGCTTGCTTCTTTGATGTTGTTGCATGCAAAAACACCTGCCACATATACATACACTCACACTTACCCATCAAAATCAACAATTTCTTTACAAATATTCATTTGAGGGTACTTTACCTTTATGTTTCCAATCAACATAGTCACAAGAAGAAGCCCACTAGTCAACACTATGATGTTGAAAACTACTTCCAGCCATTCTGTGGTGCTCTCTAGGTTCCCAAAAGTGCTAACCCCATCCATCAACAAGATATATAGAAATTTAATTAGACAAAGTATATATGCATCTTCAGAAGCTGAAGATTAAACATAAAAAAATAAGGCTAAAAATATCCGTATATTATAATACATTTTCCTATCCAAAAAATATAAATAAAAATATCCCTACAATAACAAAATATATGTGGTAGTTAGTCATTTCAAATATGAAAGTATTAAAGAGAGATAAGATGGTATTTTAGTAAAGGAGTTAGAAATGAGGAAGAAGGAGGTGAAGTCCCATGAAGATTTTGAGGGAGGATAGGTGTGACTTACCCCATATGAACATAAAAAGTAAACACAGTGTGAATGGAATAGAATAGAATGCAAAATGAAGGAAGGAGATGAGAAAAAGAAGGTAGTACCTGAGAGTCATTAGGCCCCAGAAGATAGGAAAAAGTATCTTTTCCAATCGGTTATCATTAGTGACAAGCTGAAGGGTCCATTTATAAGCCCCATAGTTGAAGTTATCAGGGCCATTTAAGCATGTGTCCCTTGCTTCCCTGTTGTCTGCCCAGGCCAATCTTGCTCTGTCCCTAACAAACAAGTTATTGTTTCCATAATATGTAGGCTTTTGGCAAGACAGAATTTTCATGTCACAGCCACTTGTTTTCCTACACTCATCTTTTAGACATTGCCCTGCCCTTTGGATCCCCAGCAAGTACCAGCATGCCCCTGCTGCCTGTTTGTGCATTATCAACAAAACCAAGATTGTCTTCACGCCAATATTTCAAATACATAAGGTTAAAAATGATTTGTTAATTCATTTCATTTGGATTATTAAAAAAATTAATTTCAAACAATAGTATTATAGAGGAAATGTTGGTTTCATCCCCGAAAAAGAAAAAAAAAATTGTCGGTTTTGGTCTCAATAAAATTTAGACATTTTGAAAATAGCATCAATTTTTATTTACTGCGATATGTCATGCATCTTATATAAACCATTGTTATGATGTGACATACACGTCCTCAAGAAAAAATTATTTTTAAAATATTTAAAGTTTATACAAACTAAAATTGATTAAAAAATATAGGAAATAAAATAAAAATTGTCTATATTCAAAAGGTTGCAAACTCTTGTTTAAATATATATATATATATATATATATATATATAGAGAGAGAGAGAGAGAGAGAGAGAGAGAAGGTGAAAAGGAGAAGTGTTCTTTATTTGGATCGGTTTGATTTTTATATTAAATATCATCGGATTTGATCACATCATTAAGTTGTTGTTCGTTTTAGTTTGATTGAAATATATGATAACATCTTATATGAACCGATTAAATGCGGTTCAAATTAGATCAGTTTGTTCAGTTTTATATTAATTATATTTATTCCAAGAAAGATATAAGACATAATTTCAGCTTAACAAAATCAAGAATAACTACTTGAAAAACAAAATCACAATTATAAAAAGTTTTAGCATAAACAAAAAACCATTAATCATTACCTAGAATCTTTTAAGTCTCACTTTAAGTTTGTTATGTATGTAAGTCTCACTTTAGGTAATATAAATACATGAGTAATATATTGGAAATTGTGATTCAGTTTAGTTCGGTTCAATTTTCAAAGATAAATCTAAAATCTAATCCGTATCGCATACACGATGCGGCTTTTTTGTAGTTTCAGTTTGATCAGTTATTTTGGATCAGTTGGATAGTTTTGTTCGATTCGGGTCAGATAATGAACACCCCTAGGTGAGAGTGTGATATGGAACTCAAAGTTTTGATATAGGTTAATTATTATTTCAGTCTTCTATCTTTTTAGTAAATTTCAAGTTAAACCCCTAACTTTTTTTTGGGTTAATTAGGTCCCCTATCTTTTTTCAAATGATTCAATTAGGTCCACTCCATCCAATTTTCACTAACCCCGTTAATGGAGTCATGACGTGAAAGATAAATATCGTAATGATCATGTTTATGAATTTTTGGTTTTGGTTTTTTTTATTAGTTTTAGTCTTTATATCATTAAATATGTTAAAATTGGTCTCTAAAAGCGTTGATGGAGAAGAAAACAGTGTCCATTTTGAGATAGACCAAGAGACATATGACATAATGTTTTTGTTTATTTAATTAGCAGTTGAGTTAACAATGTTACATTTTAGAGACCAATTTTAACATATTAAAGACCAATTTCAACATATTCAATAACATAACGACCGAAACCAATAAAAAAATAATTGTAGGGCTAGAAACAAAAATTAATAAAAACATAAGGACCAAAAATATATTTAACTCTAAAATTAAAATGCCCTGGTTATTGCCTTAGACTTACTAATAGGGTCAACACATAACCAATATAACTAATTTTATTTTTTAAGTGTACCCAAGCTGAACCTGCTCATAACTTGTTTTTAATAGACCAAGACAGAAAAAAAAACAAGCCACGAGCTCTAGCTTAACCTATCATACTTTGTTGGACAAAATGAGCTAGCCCTAATTAAATCAAAATTATCATCCCTATAAAATATAAAGACATGTTAAAAAAAAGGAGAAAGAATGGAAAGTAAAATATTAAGGGAAATTAAAGGGGGAAAAAAGGGAAGTTGAGGGGGAAACATCAATTTGGGCAGAAAACATATGTAGCAGTGATTGTAGGTTGTTGATAGATGATATGTAAATCCAATAGAACTCATATGTGACACATTCATCCATCCAACACATCTCGTTCGCTTTATGTTTATTATCACATTACATAAGCCTTCACATATATTACTTATAACTATCTATTCATATTTCTCTCTGGTATTATACAAATGTTTACCCAACATTATTGTTTGATTTACGTCTCGTGTAAATCTTTTGGGTCTGGTTGTTGTGGAACATTTCAAAATGCCCACCTTAAACATAAAACAATTAAGAATTCAAGGGTTAGTTTTAATTACAAAATTGTCATTATATTTTTTTTAAAAAAATTTGTGTTGAAGAAAGTGAAAACAAAAAACGAAATAGGAAAAAAAAAGTTGTTTTTAGTGTTATTTTACAAAATTTTAAAAACAGAAAACGAGATGACAATTTCATAATTAAAATTAAAAATAAGAAGTTAAAAAAATTTCTTACAGTCCAAACAACCCTTAGTATCCTATAACATGCTTGGCCATATGTATCATCCTTTTTTTTTGGAGAATGTTCCCATGCACTTGAGGAAAAGTTTTTTAATACTTTCTACTACATCTGGGAATATGACCTATCTGGCTTGACTCACCTTGATTTGGGTAGTAGGTTTTAATAAGTAGGGTTAAAAAGATAAGAGGAATTTCATCTATTAATACTATATAAGATTATTCTAATTTGGCTTTCAAACTTCACAGGTTACCACCATTCATTATTTTTAATTCTTTTAAATCAATAATACTATGAATGTCATACGAGAACATATTTATGATAAGATGTAAATAAGTTGTTGCTAGATTTGAATCACACCTGTTAAAAATTTAAAGGTCGGCCTAATCTAATTTAATAATAGGTAGCTTTATTAAAATTTATTTATTAAGAAGTCTTGTAAATAAGTCAACTAATCTTTTAATCCAAATAAGTCAATAACTTAGTGACCTAAAGAAGCAAAAAACTTATTTTAGACACTTGTAAATGAAAAAGAAACATTAGATTCTATGTAATAATATTTAACAATTAAAAAAATCTTACCATAAATTATCCAATAATAAATCAATATAAAACTAATAATTATTAAACTAAGAGTAAAACATAAACATAAATTTACGGCTTTCTTATTTTATTTGTTATATAATAAATTAAATTATTTTATAAAAAATACTATAATTATATATTATTAAATTAACAAACAGGTGAACTAAATAGATTGATATATACTTGAGCTTTTTAAAAATATTATTTAATTAAACATGCTTTCTAAAAAGTGTGTAACTAATCTTTTTATCTTTTTTCTAATCTATTTCCATTCTTATTTATGATTGGTCATTTTTCATAAGAGGACTTTGCATAAAATTCCATATACATACTGAAAAAAGTTTTATCAGTGTTCTAGAAATTTCACGTAAAGATTCAGTGCTGATGGGCATTTGGCAATTGGCATAAAGCATCACATCTGAGTAAAGTTTTGTTACTCTTGTTTTGTATTTTAAATTTGTATTTATTATTAATTATAAAATATAAAAAATAATATGAACTTTACCAAAATTTTCTGACCCAATCCAGAATTTTACTGGATTTTATCTCGCTAAGCTAAACAAACTTGGTATTTTTTTTTTAATACTTTGCAAATGTGTAATCAAACCCACCTATTATTTATATTAATTTTGAACCGGTCCTATAAACCTTAACATATTCTATACATTATATGTTAATTTAGTGATTTTTGGAACTTAATTATTCTTATATATTTTTATCAGTACATTTTCTTATACCTTTTATTTATCAATCACAGTTTTCATGTGATCCTAACTTTCACTTTAACCCAAACAGTTTAGAGGTTTATTGACCAGAGAGACTGTGGATACATGGTTGATTTTAGAATATTAGTATTTGTTTAACAAGATTAAGAACAATAATTTATTTTATTAATTTAAAAATTTATTAGATAAACAAATATTATTTGATAAAGGAGCTTAATTATTTTAGTAGTTTGTAATAATTTTTTAAGACTGTTTGAGTTTATAAATTCTAAGTTTATTCTACTTTTTATATTTATATTTTTTTATTGATAAATTTTTTTTAAAATTACTCATATCTAGTTTTAAAAAGTATATATAATTTATTTTATTTTATATTTAATACCTAGTTTTAACAAACACATTATTTAGTTTAATCAATTAACTTATAAGCTTTTAGTTATTAATTTTAAAGTTTCAATTTGTGGCTACCAGTTTTAAGTTTTTAATTAGTTTATCTGTTAGTTTTATCAAATATATTCAATGTATTTTACTAAAGATTTAGAAATTGGAGAAATGTTTTATATTTAATTTTTTGAGGATAATTTAATTTAGTTATTTTCTTTGTCTCTGTGTGAATGCATGAAAGATAAAAGAATACTACATAAAGATAGATAAAATATATATCATCATTTTTGTTGTTAAATAACATAAGTCCTCAAAATGTGTGAAACTAATTTTTTTAATTTCATATATTGCATAGATTCAAAATTGGAGATGACATGATTGCTACGACAACATTTTTTCATCAAAATTTAATACAATTAAAAATTCAAACTGAAAACTAAATGTGAAAGTAAAATAATTTCTTGTGATCAATTGATGTGTCTATATTTTATATATATATATATATATATATATATATATATATATATATATATATATATGAAAGCTAATTTATCTTCGCATTTTGGTGGTCTGTGAAACTAATCTGATGTTGTAAAAATAATTTATCCAAAGACTGCGATGGTTGATTTAAAAGGCCCTTAGCATCTATATTAAAATCGGTGTCCTCAGGCCAAATATTATTAATTATTTTTATCAAAATATTCCTATTCATGAATAATTTTTATAAGAATCACTGTAATAATAAAGGATATACATTTATTAAATTATGTATTTTTTTTAATGATAACTGAGTAGTAAGTGATGAGAGACTATATAAAAGAAAGAATAAATAGAACAAATTAAATGTTGGGTGATAATTACTTTAACAGTAATTTTAAAAAATAGTATAAATTTTAAATATATTTAATAATTTTAATTAAATTAATTAATTTTTTTCATACCTATAAATTAGATAAAAAAAATAGGAAAGTAATTGTATAAATGCTTGCATGGGCATGGGGTGAAAAGAAAAGTGACTTACATGGGAAGCAACAAAATAAGCGATCATGTTAAGAGCGATTCCCCACCAAACTGTTCCAAAAACGTATCCAGAGAGGTTTTGCGTGCGTCGCAGATGACAAACTGAATGATAAATTTTGGGAAGGTATTGGAAGAGAAACATAATTAACAGAACTGTCATCACCAACGTTACTGAACCTTTCTCCAACAAAGACGGGATTGCTACCCAAAGCATAATCTGAAAGTCAAATCAATCAATTTTTAAATTATCCTATGAAAAGGGCTTTATATACAAGCTATCTTTCATTTGATTTTTTTAGCAGATGATTTTCTGATAATCTTCTTCCATAATTTAAAAAGCAAAACACTGCTTAGAATGTGAGCGTCCTTTTATCTTTTTTGCATATCATTTTATATTTAACTGTTAATTTACCTAAACACAGTAGTTTATGTTTTTAACTTTCAGTATATTACAATATGAATTTGCATGTAACAAGGTAGGATATATACAAATCATGATTGAAACGTACATGTGTCAACCCCCTTTCCTTTAAATATTTGAAAAATTAGAATAAAATATGTACAGAGATGACATTACAATATGTGGCATGTTATCACTGAGTTGTAATATTGGTCACCACGAATGAAGAAAACCATGGAATTTTGTAGTGATATTTTAGGGGACCACGCTATGCTATGTTATAAAAAATTATAATGAGACAAAGAATTGGGTTGGCTGTATCTAAATCCGTGGCTCCCATCCTGATTTGATGTAGCAGACGGTAGCTTATTTTGGTTTTCTTGTTTTTCTGTTTTATTTTGTTATAAACAGGCAGTACATCATACAAGTGCCGTGTATTATCTTCTAAAAATAACGACAAGAATCTTTCTTCAATTTTTTCCTTTGGTGAACAATACAAAAAACAAAAAAGGAAAATGAAAACACACCCACACACTATAATTTGAAGTTTGACGCAGAGAAACCACATACGAAACGTTTTGGCGGTTTATGCAGGAACATGTGACCTAAGCTCATGCAGTGTTCCTAGCAAGTTAGGTAAGGTTGATCAAATTATTGCTCTATTTGATTTTATTATTATTTAACCTTTGTCATAGAGGAAATGGTTTTGAGACCTGTTGTCAAAGATTGGCCCTTAATTTTTAAAACTTCATATTTTAAATTTTGTTTAACAATATAATCCGCATTATGTAATAGCAATGGAGAGAATCCTATCAGATTTTGTATATGAATTATAGTTTTGTTGACTAGAGCGTTTCAATTATGAGACAAGGATCGTAATGAAAATTAAGCCACAACGAAGGACTCTTTTCCAAACTAAAAATCAGCATATACAAATGAATGATTATGCATCAGCGCTATATAAAACACTAATTTTTAAAAATTCTAGGTAAAAGCATAAAACAAATTGGTAAGGTACGCAATTAAGTAGAATATTAAGAATGTAACGTTTCTCTAATTTTTATTTTAGTTTTCAATATAAGTTTTATAAATATTTTATTTTCTATAAAAGTATGAAAAATATAAAAAATGTGTTTAGACACTTTACTAATTTTCTAGTTTAAAAAACTAAAAACTATATTTAAACATAACCAGTTTTTTAAAATTTATTTTTGTTTTTCTTTTACTTTTGAAAAACATGAAAAATTGTGTTTTTCGTTATTCTCTTGTTAAAAGGTTTTGAAATACTTCTCCTTTTTACAATGGAAAATTTCATAAAACCATTTTAATCAGATTTTTAAATAGTGATTGTTTGAACAAAATAAACTGTCATGTTTTTTTTATTTTCTAAATATTTTTAAAAAAATTAGATGTATGAACATGTTTTTTATTCTTTTCATGTATTTTAAAAATATTTTTTTTATTTTTCTGTGAAACGTGCTAACTAAACACCCTAAGGAATTTGAAAAGTGCAGTTCAACATTTTTGCTTTTCTTATTTATCTAAACAGATATATTCTGAAAGTACTCTTCATAAGTGTTTTATATATTTGAAAGCAATAATTCCACCAGGTTTTCAATCCTTATTAGAAGAATGCTATTAAACTTGACTAGCTTTAAAATGGCATTTAGATGAATTGATATGGAACTTATATATAAAATTGACTATACATAAAACTCCTCTAAACCATATACTTAAAACATATGTCTTCCAAATCAACAGAAATTCCGTATATAAACGCAAACGAGAACGCCCACATGCAGAAATAGAATAAGCTACCGTTAATAATAACTTAAAACATTCTTTAAGGAAATAAAAATAAATTTTTATAAAAAATTATATAGAAATTATTTAAAAATCAAGATAAATAAATTTTAATAATATTTTTAAATAAAAATTTTATAATTTGAAGTATCAACATTTTTTAATAGATTAATGCAAGCATCATGCAAAATAATGGAGTCGCATACACTTGTCCTCTTATCCTTCAATACCCACTGATATATAACAACCAAAGAACGAACTTTCCCCTCTTAAATCACTTTTTAATAAAAACAAACAGAAACACCTTTCGCCAATATGCCACTCATAAAATGACAAATTTCATGATTAATTAGATAGCATATCCCGTTATATGATTATCTAACACTTACTGTATTTACACTTCCATTTCACGCATCATCTTACTCTTTTTGTATTCTTTTTCTCGATTCTAAATACTATAAAATATGATCATGTTACATGACAAAACACAAAATCTTAATGATTATAATTAACGAGTCTAGTAAATAATATACAAATAAAGTTGAATCCGGTCCTGTCTTCTAATAAATTTCAAGTTAGCTATTCATTTTTTTAATTACTTAACTCTTCATAAATTTGAAGTTAGCTCTTAATTTTTTTTAAATTTTTTGAGTAATTTGTTTACGTAACTATTTTATATATTAGATGTTGTTGACGTGGTATATTAAATGTTGCTGACATATAGTTATCACATATGACATATGTGATAATGTTATATATCAACAAAAGAAGATATAGTCATGCATGGTATGTATCTTATGTAATGACTTTATTAATAAAATTATTTAAAATTAGATAAAAGTGACCTAACTAAAATATTTTTTTTGTAAAATGTTATGAATGTAACTCCAAATTTATTCAAAAGACTTCAAATAATAAAATAAGATATGTCAAATTAAAAAAATTACAAAACTATTTGACATTTTTTTTATGAACATGAGCACGTCGATCTAAAAACTCAATAGTAAGAGATAAATGGTTTCGTAATAAAAATGTTTAGCTGAAAAAAATTTCTCTCCTAAATTTTTTAAAATAAGATGATGTAAAATAAATGGTTTGGGAATATAAATCCTAATTAGTATAGTTGTGAAAATTAAAATAACCGTCATTCAAGAATTAGAATGACATCTGCATAATTTAATTTCAGTAAATTTACTAAGATAATTATTTAAATGATAAATTTGGGCTAAACCTTCAGTGGCTTTATTACGGAAATTGGAAATATCAGAGATTTTAATCCCTACTTTAAATTATCAACAAAAAAACCACTACTTTAATATGTGAAACTTCTCATCATCAATAAATATCTGATTTCCTTTTCTCTCCTTTTTTCCCCGAGGTTACGCGTTAGTACATATCTGATTATCACTTCAGTTTTTATAATTTTTTGTCATCAATAAATTATGTCTTTGCTGACCTGTCAAAGATTAAATTTATTAATGATTTATCGAAAAAAGATTAGATTAAATAATAATAAATAATTCAAAGGATTAAAAGGGTGACGACTAAATTACTAATTTCTAAAAAATTATAATCAAAGAGGGACCAGTGAATTTTAAGGAAAAAAGTGATTTTTTTTGGGATTACTTGATAAATGATAAAATTAATTATTACCTGGGGTATAGGAAGAATAACAAAGAGGTCGAAGAAGAAACCGGTACGTGACTTGATATACCCAAGAGCGGCGGAGCGTGGGCGCGTGTCTCTAAGCCCGAGAGAAGAGCCGCCGCCGCCGGCGCCCATTCCAAACGTGCGTCTGTCCATCTTGAATCGCAGCAACATGTTCCACACGTGCAGCGCGTCCGTCATGCACCGCAGCACCGTAACGGTAACGGCGAGCCACCCGTCTACAAAGACGCACATACACGACTCGCTAATGGAGAGCGCATAAAAGAACAACGGGTCCACGAACAATCCCCCGGCGCATACTAGCAGAAACGCCCGGTTCCATTCTTGGACCCATTTCGTTCTCGGGTCTACTATTCCACCCAACGTCACGCTCTTCCACCGCCGCCGTTCGCCGCCACACGCGTCCTCGACGGCGGTGGCTTCTCCCTGTTCCTCCTCTACCTCTTCCTCACTGTCCTCCACATCGTCCCCTTGGTCGTCCGTGGTGTAATCGAGCACGTGCAACCCACGCGAGTTGTTTCTCTGTGTCATGGTGGTGGCCATGGTTGAGAGGGAAAAGTACTACTAGGAAGCCAATTAATTTAATCTTTTTTTCCTTTGTTGTTTTGTCTGTGAGAAATTTTTGAGCACGGAATTTGTGAGTGGTGAGTGAGGAATTGAAATCGCTAATTGGATGGGTTAAGAGGACATGCACCTACATGGAATGGGATGTGTATATATTTGTGTTTGTTTTGAAACTTTCTGACCCACTTTGGGTTCTTCCAAAGGAACTTGTTTGTAAAGAGACCCACACACACATAATACAACGTGGGATTTCATGATTAGGGATACGTTAATTGAATCCCAGAGAAATTTCTCCTTCCTTGCAAGGCCATGTCCTTACCCTATCAAATTGAGAGAAAGGTTAAAAAAAAAGTATAAATTGAGAGTAAGGAATATGCATCAATATTAAAACCGGGTTGGATCGGTTTGAATGGTAAATTGGTTAAGGAATAGATTTGGGTTGATTTTTTATATTAACTGGTGTAATTATAGTTCAATTTTGATTTTATTGTAGTCTATTTCAACTAATACTTTTACTAATTTAATAATTGAACCAATTTTAAAAATATTATAAACATGAATTAATCGTAAAAGTTGTATTTTTTTTAGATTTGTTTAATTTGTAGCAGGTGAGTTTGGATACTTTGTGCCATATTTAAATCAACATATTCTAAGTGTATTAATAAAAGAATTGGATGGATTAGATCTCTATTAGTTACCTGTTAAGCAATCGTTGAGCGATGCTGCCTTTTAATATAGGATAATCCTCCGGTTAACAGGTAAGAAACATGGAAATATACAAGGATTAATGGTAATTGATTTTTTTTTTATCCGGCCCTTATGGATTGGGCCGTAATTTCCTTTTCGACAACATTGAGGTAATTAACATTTCTCATTTCTTGAAAATAAACCATCTTTTATGACCAAAAAAAAATAAAAATAAACCATCTTAAATTTTTAAAATAATTTATTCTTAAAATATCTATGTTTACTGACTCATTTTCTTTTTTATTATCTCCTATTTTTATTTTCCTAACTCTTACTCCGTCAACGCCTCCTACATCTCACTCAATTTCATCCTTAAAATTCTTAATTCCTCTTTTCTTTTTCCTTCCCCCTCCCACAAAACATCGGAAAACATTGCAATTGGTCCCAACCTTCATGGCTTCACCACTAGTTGTCGCTATAATTCTATGACTTGGGGACACACCATTAGTATTATTCGGTTGAAATCCAAACCACACATAGTTCTCTTGCATACGTGAAATCACCAAACCCATTTGTGCAAGAGGACTCTAATAATGCGTTGTTTATACCATCGAACATAACAAACCATTCTTTTTAACTCTCTTCTTTACGTACTCTCTTTTCTTTTGCACTGATGCTCAAGTTTTGTGCATGTGAAATCATAAATGTGTTCATGAAGTGAATCAATAAAAACAAAAAAGATTTTTTCATGCACTCGAGATCACCTTTGAGGAGTCGATAGTGGTAGCCATGACGCGATGAAGGTTGGGACCAATTGCAATGTTTTCTGATGTCTTGGGGAGGGGGGAAAGAGAAGAAAAAGAACAGGTAAGAGTTTTGGGGATGAGATTGGGTGAGATGTCGAGGGGTTGAAGGGGGGAGAATTAAGAAGATAAAAAATAGAAGATAATGAGGAAGAAAAGGGAATGAGTTAAAAGATATTTTAGGAATAAATTATTTTAAAAAATAAAAAGAGGCTATTTTCAAATAATAAGGGTGTTAATAATATTGTTTAATAATAAAGATGTAAATAAGTTAGACTGATCAGGCTTTGAAATGTCTATCTAATATACTTTAAATTGGTCTGAATCAAATGTTAGACTTATTTTTTAGGTTTGGTATGTTTTCTTTTAAGGCTTGTTTATAAACCTATCAATTGGTATGTTTATAATAAAGCTTACAAAAGGCCAAATGTTGATCAATCTAAATAAGCTAAGAGAATTATTATTAGGAATATATTTATCAACATAAATAGGTTAAATATAACTTATTTTGAATCAAACTATACAAATATAACTTCCCACCAAAAAGGGAATTAAATCCAAAATGATAAGAGATTGAGATTTGGGAGTTTTGCTTCTATTTTAGTTTTAAGTTATAAAATAGTATTTTAAATAAGTTAAAACGTATAATATATATATATGGTTCATTTTATGTTTAGTTAATATATATATATATATATATATATATATATATGTCAATGCGGGTTATCCGCTCCGCCTCGCCCCGTCAATAACCTGCTAAAATGCGAGCGGGGTGGGTTTGACCCCTACTAGAGGCAGGTTGAAATTTTTGACTCGTCCTGTTTTGATTGCGGGATGGGCCGAGTTAGTCAGTCAACCTTTAAAAAATTAAAATTACTTTTAGTATTTGAAAGAAAAGGTTTTTAATAGGAGGTTGATTGATGGTTGATCCGCTTAAGAATATAATATAATAAAAACCAATTAAATTATTATTTTTAATAAGAGAAAGTTAATTAAATTAAAAAACAAAGTAGTATACCATAAAAATAAAAAAATTAAATATAATTATATTAATAATTCTAACTCAAACATTAATCAAAGTAATATGCTCAAATGACATAATCTCATTCCTCATAATTAATTGATAATAAATAAGGATTAAACATTAAAGTTTCATTAATATTCAATAATAAAAAGTTTAATATCTATCCAAAATAAATAATCAAACCAACATCAATAATTAAACTAGTCAAATTCATTTTCAAAAATAGGTGATTAAAGTTATCAAACTACCACTAACACCAAGAATCAAACTAGTAAAGTGCATTCTCCAAAATAGATAATAAAAGTATCAAACCATCACTAACATCAAGAATCAAAATAGGCAATTAAACCAGTAAAGTGCATTCTCCAAAATAAGTAATTAGAAATTTTTTATAAGATATTATTAATATTATATTAATATTTTTAAAAATAAAATATTATATAACTCGCTAAGTCAACTCATCCCGTCCTGCCAAAAACCTACAAAAATATGAGGCGGAGCTCGCCAATTTTGAACCCACCACGGGATAATTTTGGTCAACTCGCCTCACCCTGTTTTAGGTGGGTTGGCGAGCCGGCTCGCTGGGTTTGACCCGTTGGCTTTTTAGAAAGTATGTAATTTGACCTATTTATTTAAATAGACTTTTTGAAAAGCTTAAGTCTAGTCTTGTCATACGATAAACATGACCTTTGTATGCTTTAAACGGATTTGGCCACGAGCCTCGATATGCAATCTAGTTTATTAATACCCCTACTTGACAATATGAAATTGTTAAGCTGAATAATTATATTCAGTTTTACTTTTAATGTTGAATTTTATGTTGTCACTAGTAATTTGACCTTTGCATTCGCATCAGGTATTTTGATTTTTTTCACATTTATACCAAAATATTTCTTTGAAATTTGTTACAATAAAATAATTTATGAAGTATAATATTTATAAATATATATTTTTGGGTTTAAATACTAATATATTTTTTGTAGAAAGTTTTTATTATTAGGTAGTATACAAATTTATCTAAATAATTTAAATTTTACAAATGATAACATAATTTTTTAATTTTTGAAATTAATATCCTTGATAGATATATAAATTATTTGAAGTTAATGCTTAATATTTACGAATATTTCAAAAATCATTTGATGTGTAAGGGATGTATAAGAAAAAAGAATAAGCTATGGGCATACACACATGTGTGTGTATTATATACACAAAGATTTTTACAAAATATTATGCACATAATATTGGTTTAAACTAATGTGAAACATTTAACATAATATGTACTCACATATTTATATTATATGATATAAAGAATTTTGTTAAATAAGTTGATATGATAATTGTATATTATAAAGTATATTACTCAAAATACTAAAAAAGAATAAAATGTAAAACTATAAAGATATTATTTGTTCCTCCATATCGAGGGGGTCCCATGACATCCCCCCTCTCCTCCATTTTAGGCAAGAATCTAGGAAATACTAATTCCCCTACCCGATCCTAGAAGGATACAGTTATCTCCACATCATCATGGGTCTAGATCTAGGGCCCCCATACCTTTTTTTCTCTTCTCGCTTACTGATTGTATAAATGGCCTCGAAACCCCCCTTATTTTAATTAAGTGACATATTATCAAGCAATACAACCCTAATTTCTTAGAGTAATTAGGGTTTTATGTGTTTAGTGCTTATTGTGAACATTTTGACACCCACTGTGAGGCCTGATAAAATGGTTCCCATACACAAACACTAAACCCTAAGAGAACAGTAATGGTAATCACTCGTAGCAACCACAACCGTCAGGAGGACAACAACCACCAACAGTAGCCACAAGACAGAGACGATCAAATACAGAAACTCATGACCATGGTCGAAATGTTATAATTTATGGTAAAGGAGCTACGCCAAGAGAATAATGAACTACGCTCCCGTAGGGTAGAAGAACGAGAAGCCTCTAGCTACCACAACACTCAAACCACCCGACAAGGGACCAACTATCGTGATACTTAGTCAACATGGGGAACAGATAAGCCAGACTCGTTAAACCCTTACGCAGCTCATCCATTTACGAAGGAGATCATGGCAACACCAACCCCACCAACCCCTCCCCCCTGAATTATAAGCCACCCACAATGGAGAAGTATGATGGTTGAGGGGAACCAAAGGACCATCTCACTATGTTCACCACTACCATGTTGATTATAGATGTGTCCGAAGCTTTACTCTGCAAAACATTCTCGATAACTCTAACTAAATCTGCTCTATGGTGGTTTTCACATATCCCTCTTAGGAGCCTGTCCAGCTTCGTAAAGTAATAAGAAAAATTCTTGAGCCAATTCGCATCCAACTGGGCAGTCCAACAAACCTCACACAGCCTGGTAAACCTTAGGCATGCCTGGGGTGAAACACTCAAGTAGTTCATGGCCTGTTTCAACGAGCAGGCCATTCAGATATGCGACCTCAACTTGAAGGTGGCCTTGCATGCTATCCAGATGGGATTGCGCCCTAGTAAGTTTTTTGACTCGTTGGCTAAAAAACCTCCTTTGGACATGGATGATTTCAAGTAAAGACCTGCCCAACATATCAATATGGAGGAAAGAGAAACGGGCCGGATAGGGAGCAATGAACAAGGTACTACCAAGATAGAACCACAAAGAAAAAGCCCGATGCAACACAAAGAATAGAGGAACATGGCTTATTCAAACCCCAAGTATAATAGTTTTACCCCCCCTGAATAGTAGGAGGGACCAGATAATGCACGAGGTCTATAACACGAGGCTACTTAAGCTGCCTTCACTGAGAGGGGGCCTCGAGGGTTTAGACAGGGCAAAGTTCTGTGAGTTCCACCTCACATTTGGACACGGTACGGAAGATTGTTGGTCCCTCAAAAACCAGATCAAACACTTGAGATGTCAGGGGTATTCAGAAAAGTTTGTTGACCAGAAGGGAGAAGCATCGTATGATGCCGGTCAAAAAAGGGAATGAGAATTCCTGAGCCAGGTAGAGTTATAGCCACATGAATGACCACGCCATGAATGTAAGCACTTCGTATCTCGCAGGCCTGATGATGTGAGAGACGACGAAAAGAGAGTGATCCACACAATCTCAAAAGGTTTTCTCTGCTACAGAACTGATTCTCAGCACAAAGTCGGCCAAATAAATTC
Source organism: Clitoria ternatea (assembly GCA_037962975.1). NCBI lineage: Eukaryota > Viridiplantae > Streptophyta > Magnoliopsida > Fabales > Fabaceae > Clitoria > Clitoria ternatea. Next base: position 14,158,266 of record CM075676.1, read on the forward strand.
AACACAAAGTTATTCGAGCACGGGAATCATTGCCTTTGATAATTTAGACCTTTTTAAAGGAGTCCAAAATAGGGACGAACTGATGGTAGTCACCATGGAGATTGTAGAATATATAGTCAGAAGGGTGCTGGTTGACCATGGGAGCTCGGCGGATATCTTGCATTGGAAGGCGTACAAGCGACTCCAGCTACCCCCAGGTTAGCTTAAAAGGTATGACAATTCATTAGTTAGTTTCACGGGTGATTCTATACAGGTAATAGGTTACGTTGAGTTAAAAATAATCTTTGGCTCGGGAGACGATAATAGCACGATAATGGTGAAATACCTAGTCGTTGACTTTCCCACCTCATACAATGCCATTTTGGGGCGCCTGTCCCTCAACGCACTTAGAATGATCGTATTAACCCTACACCTAACGATGAAGTTTCCACTCGGAGATGGGCGTATCAGAGTTGTCCTGGCCAACCCTGAGGTCGCCCAAGAGTGCTATCATAAGAGTCTGCGTCCCATAGAGATATTCATAGTGGAAGAAGATGTCGAAACAAGGTTTGACCCCCACGATGACAGACAATATGAGTGGCCGCAACCAGTTAAATCTACGAAGCTGGTATAAGTTGGATCTAGCCCAAACCAATGCACCAATATCAGTGCAGTACTGGACCCGACTCTAGAAGTGTCCTTGGTCACTCTACTAAAAGCCAACACAGAACTTTTTGCATGAAGGCCCTCAGACATGCCTGGAATTGACCTGAGTGTCATATGTCACTTATTAAATGTTGACCTAGAGGCAAGGCCAGTTACATAGAAGCGGCAAAAGTTGGGTCCTGATAAAAGAGCAGTTGTTAAGGAAAAGACAAACAAGCTATTGGCAGCCAACTTTACACGGGAAGTGAAGTACCCGACTTGGTTATCCAACATGGTTATGGTGAAGAAGGCCAATGGAAAGTGGAGGATGTGTGTAGACTTTACCAATTTGAACAAGGTATACCCCAAAGATTCCTACCCTTTACTTAGCATTGATCGTTTGGTGAATGGTATACTAGGTTACCAAGTACTAAGCTTTATGGACAAATACTCGGGATACAACCAGATATGCATGGACCCGAGAGACGAAGAAAAATAGCCTTCATAATCGGAGGGGCAAATTTCTGTTATCAGGTGATGCCATTTGGGTTAAAGAATACTGGTGCTACCTACTAGAGATTGGTGGATAAAATCTTCGCCAAACAGATCAGGCGGAACATGGAAGTTTATACACGACATGGTGGTAAAGACCAAGAAAGTAGACAATGACACGATGGATCTGGAGGAAACATTTGCTGAGTTGAGAAAGCATAACATGTATCTTAACCCTAAGAAATACTCATTTGGGGTCTAAGGCGGGAAATTATTGGGCTACATGTTAACACACAAAGGAATCGAAGCTAATCCGGACCAATGTTGAGCCATTCTGGAAATGAGGAACCCCTAGAACATCAAGGAGGTACAACGCCTCACCAGGAGGATTGTTACCCTCTCCTAGTTCCTAGCCATGTTCGCGGAGAAGGTGATGCCCTTCTATCGTGTTTTAAAGAAGACAGAGATTTTCCAGTGGACGGAAGAATGCCAGAGGGCCTTTGAAGAACTAAAAGCTTATTTAGCTTCACCCCCAATATTAACTAAGCCGACTCCTCGACGAAGTTAATCATCTACCTGTCGGTCAGGGAAAACATCATAAATGCAACATTGGTACAAGAACAATGATCCATTCAAAGACCAGTGTACTTTACTAGCAAGACACTATAGGGGCGAAGATAAGGTACCAAAGGGTAGAGAAATTTGCATATAGTCTTATGATGGCCGCTCAAAAATTGAAGCCCTATTTTCATAGCCACCAGATTGTTGTAAGGACAGACCAGCCCATCAGTAAAATCTTGCAAAAGCCAAAATTGGCGGAACAGATAGTTGCATAGGCGGTGGAACTTTCTGAGCATGAGATTCGATATGAACCCCAAGGAGCCATCAAGACTTAATTCCTGGCAGATTTCATAGCATAATTGGGGGATGATAAGGAGGAGTACAATGTTGAGCACGCCTTATGGACCCCTTCAGTGGATGGGTCCTCCAACGTAAAAAGTAGTGAAGCAGGAATCATTTTTGAGTCACCTACAGGGCTTATCATTGAAGAGTCACTCAAGTTCCTATTCAGAGTAAGTAATAATTAGGCAGAGTACGAAGCCCTTATAGCCGGACTACTGATGGTACTAGATGTTGGTGCCCGGTGCATACAGGTAAAGACCGACACACAGCTGGTGACAAGGCAGGTAGAAGACGCATACCATGCAAAGGACCCCACCCTGGCTCGATACCTATCCCAAGTAAGAAATTGGATAGCAAGGTTCAAACTCTTCAAAATAGTACACGTTCCCCAAGCATAGAATAAGGGGGAAGACCTACTTTTGAAGCTAGCTAGCACCAAGAAAGTTAGAAATTTAAAGACCCTCATTCAAGTAACACTGGAAAAGCCCACCATTAAAGACATAGAACGAATAAATGAGGTCGTGATTGTACCTGGGAAGAACACATGGATGACACCAATAACAAATTTCTTAACTAAGGGTGATCTACCCACGGATCCCTCGGAAGCTAAGAAGATTCAGTCGCACTCCGCTAATTTTACCCCTTTGATGGACAGCTCTACAAAAGGGGATTCACTTTACCCCTCCTCAAATGCCTCGATAAAAAACAAGTGGATTACGTAATATGAGAACTCAACTCAGGAATCTGTGGACACCATAGAGGCGTCCGACCCTGGCAGCACGGGTCCTCAGAGCCGGATACTTTTGGCACACACTATGAATAGACTGTACCGACTTTATCAAAGAATATGAGGCCTATCAGAAAAATGCTAATTGGATTCACACCCATTCTGAGTCATTACATGCGATACTTTCCCCCTGGCCCTTCAACACGTGGGGCATGGAAATCCTTGGACCTTTTTCCTTTGGGAAAGGCCAAGTAAAGTTTTTTTTGGTCGCAATAGATTTCTCCATAATGTGGATTGAGCTAAAACCCTTGACAACCATCACAGCTTCCAAAGTACAAAATTTTACATGGAGAAATATAATATACATACGTGGTCTTCCCCATATTATAATCTCCGATAATGGCCGATAGTTCACGGATAAACAATTTACCAACTTGGGCATCAAATGCAGCTTCTCGTCAGTAGAGCACCCACAGACTAATGGACAGGTAGAGGCAACTAACAAGGTAATATTGCAAGAGTTAAAGCGCAGACTGGGACAAGCAAATGACATATGGGAAGAATTACCTGGGCCCTTGTGGGCTTACCAGACCACTCCTTACTCAGCGACTCATGAACCCTATTCTGACTATACATATGGGGTGGACGTTATAATCCCTTTAGAGCTTGTGGAACCTTCCCATAGAAGATTACCATATGATGAAAACAAGAATAATGAAGGATGGAGGGAAGATCTCAATCTTAGCCTAGAAGAAAGAGACGTAGCTTACGTCAAAATCCAAGCTTCCAAGCATAAATCTGCCCCAAAATGGAACACTATGCTGAAACTAAGACCCTTTCAGAAGGGGGACTTAGTCTTAGGGGTAACCGATAATAATCGAAGAGCAAGAGAAGAAGGAAAGTTTGTAGCCACCTGGGAAGGCTCATACCGAGTAGCAGAAGTAGTAGGGAATGTTTCATACCGACTAAAAGAATTATAGGGTAAAGGTATTCCTCGAACATGGAACGTCACGCATCTGAAAAATGTACTATAGCTGATATACTAAAGGCACTCTTTTTCCTACCCAGGGAGGTTTTTCCCATTGGGTTTTTCTCTTGGGAGGTTTTAACAAGGCTTATGCACAACATTCAATGAAATTAAATATTTAGTATATTCTTCTTCCTTAAGTTATGTTAAGTCTTAAAACCCGAGTGAGAGATGCTCACTCGGGGGTAATGACTATCTCTTCTTCAAATTATGTTAAGTACTAAAAACCCGAGTGAGAGACACTCACTTGGGGGTAACAACATTCTCTTCTTCAAATGATGTTAAGTCCTAAAAACTCGAGCGAGAGATGCTTATTTGGGGGTAACGACACTCATATGCCAAGTCCTAAAAACCCGAGTGAGAGACGTTCACACAAGGGTAACAACATTTTCGTTTCAAATTACGTTAAGGCTCAAAAACCCGAGTGCAAAATACGCACACTCGGGGGAAGCAACACGATAATTCAAAATCAAGATAAGTCCAAAAAACAACGAAGCCCCTATATCTCAAAACTCTTAGGCAGAAATGTAAGTAATAGATTGGCCACATCAAGATGTTCTTCAAAGTCTTCATTACTTAAATAAAAATTACAAGTCATTAAGAGCAACCAAAATTACAAGAGAAAACAAACAAAATTTCAAAAGAACAAAGACCTTAGGGAGTAGAAACGTCAGTGGCAACAAAGTTGGAGGGTGTAGGCTCAGCCACAGGAGTCGAGGTCGCTTCAGCTTCTCCATCGGCCGGGGGAGAGGAATTTAAAGGAAATTTGTGTAAAATAACTACATTTCTAATGATATTATTCATAAATTAAGGTATTAGTTATAATTAGTAAGAGTATAGAATTATTGTTGAATTATTGATAAATTAACCATGTTTCATGTAGGAAATTGCAAAAAAGGAATATAGGAAGAAAAGGATGGAAAATAAATTATGTTGCCAGAATTTCCAATGTGGGTACACTAGACTCTTATGCTAACCAATGTGGGTACGCCAGACTCTTATTCTAGCTAGCGTTGATACGCCAGGCACTTATGCCAGGCCAGTGCTGTTACGCTACGACCAGTGTACTTACGCCCAGCATCAGAGTTAGAGCATGAGACTTGCACGTTTTATGTAACATCTTGTTTTTAATAATAGTCCCATTTTGTAAAATATGAGGTATAGAAGGTCTATAAGTGTTAATCAATGAATAAAACACTTTATGGATGGCCTTTAATGCTCCAAAGGTTTCATTTTTGGGTATAATTATGGAATTTTAGAGAAATTATTCAAATTCCAAGTAAAAAGGCTCTGATCCGAGTGACAGAGTGAAATTCCGAGTGAAGGATTACCAATTCCGACTGAAGGTTACAAAATCCGAGTGAAGGGATGAAGTTCCGAGTGTAAGTTATGATGTCCGAGTAAAACAAGACCGAGAGGGCTACTACCGAGTGGAATCTTGATCTCAGAGACAAATGGAGTAAAGAGTGTTCAAGAGAATCACTTTGAGTGAAAATTCCGAGTCAAACCATGCCAAATGTTACCTTTTACGAATGGAACTTCTCTGATTGCAGTATTCCGAGTAAAGGGACTTAGTCAGGGATATATCCGAGTGCAATCCGAGTGAGTTGTCCAAGTCAGGATCTCCCTGGTGAGGAAGGGATAGCATTTCGAGTAGAATATATATATAAGGCTTGGAGTCATTTTTGAGTAAGACTTATGACTCTTTTCCGAGTGGTGAAGGCCTTAAAGGAAACCGAGTGAAACGTATTTTGAGGAAGGAGAGTCTCTGTGTTACTAAGAGATGAGTAGCTAAGTGAACTCCGAGTGGGGAAGGACTTAAATTCTCCTGAATAGATGAGATTTAGAACGAGTCCGAGTGGGACTTAACACAATGGTTTTCTCCGTGTGAATGAATGCATATATATACATAAGTATTTATGTTGAATTGATGCTTCCTACCGACTGAAACGTGTTGTCAAATGTGAGAAGTAAAATAGTTATTAAGTTAAAGATTCCGAGTGGTTATATATATATATATATTGAATGGTTAAGACATTACTAGGCTTGAATAAGAAGGGTGATGAATGAATAATGCTAATTGAGTAGATACCGAGCGGAAAATGGTAGTAGGAACCCGTTCCGAGTGAATTGTAGTAGGCACAGAACCAATTCCGAGTGAGATTCGTACGTGTGGGTCTTTCCCGAGAGGTAATGACCTTAATAGGCTTTAATTGGAATTGTAGTTGAAGAATTTGGTTAAGACCGAGAGAGAAATATGAGAAAACCCGAGTGAGTAGAGTTTGGGTATTTCCGAGTGGCAAATCCGATTGATTCCTTTCTAATGTATGAGTTGTTATTGGAATATATTCTAAGTGATGAAGAGTTTGAATAATTCCAAGTGTTTGACTAATTAGGAGAGAGTCGGATTCTGGGAGAAACAATTCCGAGTGAGAGAATCCGAGTGACTCATCTTGGGGTGACTCACTGCCGAGTTAAATTAATTAGAGAGACTTATTTCCGAGTCAAATACTTCTGAATGACTCGTTTCTGAGTCACTCATAGTCAGACATTGCAGTTCCGAGTGAAAACTCGCTGAGAATTTTCATTTCCGAGTAGAGTACAGAGGAAAATATATTTCCAAGAAGCAATGGACTTGATGGACTCTGAGTGAAACGTAGTTGAAAAAGTTGGTTTGATCTTGACTAAGTGATGATTAGCCGAGTGAATCCGAGTGAGGCTATGGTATTTTCCGAGTGAGAATAGGCAAAGATACCGAGTGGAAGTTTGAGTGAGTGATGGTCAGTGTTGTATTAAGTTTACTGAGTGATAGATTGATTGAGGTGACTCGGTTTGGAGGTGGATCACCGAGTGATGACTGACCTGATGTTGAGTCGGTTTTGGCAATGAAAAACTGAGTGATTGGAGTTGGTTTCAGGAGATTTACCGAGGGGACTCAGTTTTCCTTTTTTTCTTCACACGACTGGTAGAATTCCAGTCCGACTAGAACTTGACCGAGTGAAAGGATGAAGGAAGAGGAGTCAGCTGAGTGAGATCGGAAGGAACACTTCTGATCCGTTCTGACCTCCAAGGTTAGGATGACTTCAAGACTTCAAAGAAGAAGATCGGATGTCAACTAATGCCTTGGCGGAGTAATAAGCATTGACAAGGTCAAATGCCTTGGCGGAGTAACGTGAACGTCTTTTAGGGCATGGATATTTCTTAAGAAACACTCAACACCGCCCTTCACACTCAACACCGCCCTTCACACTCAATACCGCCCTCACGCCATACCGACCTCTGCAAATCATTCAACACTGAACATTTTTTTAATTCTACTTCAGCTAGTGATTAGCCCACTTAATCACATGAATCCAAAAATAAATGGCACAACGAACCAATCACAGGGGAAAGTACATCCATTATAATACTTTTGAATATTTTATTCCAATCAATGCAAAGCTGACTCCGAAAAGGAGTCAAAAGGCTTCATTATTCCACCTAATCCTTCAACTAATGTTCCCCACTTATCTTGCATTATTAATCCTACCATTTTTACTAGACTAGAACAGATTAGAACAAAGCTAGTGAAGTATCTTTCATTCAATTTCCTTCCTTTCTAAAATAACTCCTTCGAACAGAAGCCAGGACAGCAAGAGGCCATTTTCAGTCGGCAAACCATGTAAGAGGGGACAGGGTTGTGAATATTTATGAAATAGGTAGAGTTGTATATTGTCCTAGGATTCCAGTTTTATTTTCGTATATTGTTGCTCAGTTTTAAGATTGAAAACGTGTGATTTTGACTCTGACTTCTTCATGAAAGTTGTAGATCTTTTTGTTATCTAAATTTTGAGACCTGAATCAATTAAATTGAGTATGTATAGCAAAAGTTATAGCCAAAACACTACTGCATGTCCGAGTGAAAGATTTATTCTATGTTTTGTACATACTTTGATATTCTGGGAATTATACATGCATAATCAGCCTTTGATGTCTTCACGAAAGTTGTAGATATTCATGTTAGGGATCTATAGAAAGTGGTTTCAAGTTAAAAAGATGCTTGTAACTCTAGTTATGTTCAAAATACAGAAGTATGTTCATAATGCAAAATTGTTAACTATGAAATTCGAATCTTGTTTTCAATACTGGGAATTTTGTGGTATGAATTAGTGGTTGGTGTCTTCATGAAAGTTGTAGATAATTATGTTAAGAGTATTTTAGAACTGGTTTCATGTTAAAATCATTTGTGTAACTCTAAAAACGTTGAAAATACTAATATATGTACGTTTTGAAAACTCACCTGGAGGCAGTGTTGTATTTTGTGGATAAATGGTATTTCTGCTTAGAATTTGAATTTATGATCTTCATGAAAATTATAGATATTTGTGTTAATAGTAATTTAGAACTGGTTTCATGCAAAAAAACATTTTTGTAACTCCAGAAACACTGAAATTACTAACATATGTACATTTTAAAAAACTCACCTTTAGGCAGTGTGGTATTTCATGAATAAGTGATATTTCTGTTCGGAATTTAAAATTGTGTTCTTCATGAAAGTTGTAGACAATTATGTTATTAAACTACAGAAAGTGGAATCACCTAAAAAGGAGTTGATTTGCCCATGTTATGACTGTTTTACTAATGTATGTCGCTGTTTGGAAATGCTGAAATTTACTTATAATGGTTATTATGGATAAAAATGATATTTTCTCTATGGGTAATGATTTATTATTGAATTCTTGAGTGATTATGAATTATTATAAATGATGTTGAGTATCACACAGTTTGTATATTGTGATGGTGAATAATTATGAATGACATAATTAATATATATGTACATGAATGCCTTGTGGTTATTGACATATGTGGTTGAAACAATAAATCCATGACTTTGTGAATTATTATGTGTATTGTGTCCCTTGAGGACTTGTATTATCCAAGAGGTTTTGGAAATGTGGATATCATGGTATGTTAAATGATAAAGAGAATCAAAGGCATTCATGCATCATAAGCATTGGACGCATCATGGAATTTAGGGGTTCCATGATTGCCTACCCTGATGGGGGGTTACTCTATGATGAGTTTAAGCCCTATTTTCACAAGAACCATGGAAGTGTAGGGATCCATGGTTGTGCAAATTCCTACTGGTATACTTATTTGTGCAGGAGCCATGAAGATGTAGGGATTCATGGTTATGCTAATTCCTATTTGTGTATTTGAAAGCGAGGGCCATGAAGATGTAGGGATTCATGGTTATGCTAATTCCTATTTGTGTACTTGAAAGCGAGGGCCATGAAGGTGTAGGGATTCATGGTTATGCTAATTCCTACTGGTGACTCTATGAGACTTTTTATTGCAGTATTCCCACCAAACCAAATGGATCCAGCATGACATCATTTGACTAATTAAAGACTCATTATATATAAATGAACTCGTCTGGCATATCCATCATATCATTATGATTTGTTGATTGTGTTTGTGCAATTTTATTTATTTTATACTTATTCTATATTCTGTCTCACTCTTACATCAATTTTTACAGTGAATGCCACGCAGAATGAAGAGTGATGCTATGATTGATGACTATATGATATATTGCTTGGACTTGATTTCTACTTTATTTTAATGGGTTGTAATAAATATTACGTACTATGTACTGTTATTTCTAAATCGTTTCCGCTATGTAAATATTTCATGAATTTTATTAATCACGACTAGTATGCATGACAATATTCCGCTATTATCGAATTTTATGTGAACTCTGAATTAATTTACGAATTTTAAATTGATCTTTCAAAAACGTGAAAAATTTATTCAGAATATTACACGGGATGTTACATTGGTGGTATCAGAGCATTTTCAAAAATTCAGGACCAATTACTATGACATGTATTGATTCTTGATATACTATGTGAATTGTTTGATTATTTGTTTAAGAATATAACACATATGTGCTATATGACTTGTGCCTGACTGATAAACTGCAAAGTGATTTGTTTGATTACTAGCTTGATGATATGATAAATGTGTGTTATATGACTTATTACTTATCTGAAAAATTGTAGAATACTTATAGTTACGTTATAATATTATATATATATATATACATATGATATATTTTCCCATAGGATTGGTATAAATCAAACCATGAATATAGGATGGCAAGGAACGATAATGACGCTATGGCAGCTGCTATCAACTGTCTGGCTGAAGCTATAGAAAGGCAAAATCAACTAAGAATTTTTGAAGAAAATCACCAAGACAGATTGGCACGAGAAGAGATCAACAGACAACTGAAACCTCAGTCAATTGCCTTCAAAAGGAGAGGATCGTTTTATCCAAATCGCTTCAAAGGGGGATCATCATCATCTTCTGAGAGATACAACAATCATATGGATATAAAGTGTTTTAAGTGCAAAGGTAATCACCATGTACGTGATTGCAATAGACGCTTAGAAAATATCACTTGCTATCGATGTAATCAGAAAGGCCACATCAGCCCAAATTGTTCACAAAACCGTCAAAACAACAATAACACCATTAATAATCCAAGAGGTTCTGGTTATCAAGAAGTTCGTAGGGGAAACGCTCGTGTTATTCAACCTCTAAGACAGTATAGGGAGTCAACAGACGAAAGATCACATACAGGAAGAGTCTTTGACATTAGCAGCTCAGAGGCAGACCAAGCAGGCGACCTCATGCAAAGTAAGTGTGAGATCAATGATACCATTTTATCTGTGTTGTCTGATTCTGGTGCTACGCAGAAGTAAGTTAGACGTTTTCAATTATCTGTGAAGCCTATAATATATGACTTGATTATTTCCATTCCCAATGGTACACAACTTAGGATTACTAAGGTGTGTAACGATTACTCAGAGCTCACAGAAGGTAGGAACTTTCTTGTCAATCCTGTTTATCTTTGAAGAATATGGAAGTAATTCTAGGAATGAAATGGTTATCGGTGAATCAAGTTTTAATAGACTGTCATAACGAGACCAAGGTATTTTCATTAGAAGAAAATCCTATTTCAGACAACCATTTTGTGATTTTCCTTCCATATCAACCAACCATGTTCTCTTATTCTTCAATGTGAAGATATTCCAAATGTTGGAAACTCCTTATTCTCTCTTCATTTTCTTGGACATACTAAGGTTAGAGATAACGTAAAGCTTAAAGTGAAATTCTTATACTCTTTTGTTGTTTTAGGTTTTGGTTTCTATGATCATAGGAGAGTGCATTATGAATGAGTTTAAGAATAGAAATCATTTTCATGTGAAACCCAAAGGAGGAATATGTCTTAAGATAGGTGTGAAATAGTATACGAAGATTTTAAGATTTGAGATGGAAGATAATGGTTGTTAATGGTGATTGTTTGATTCTAGTGGAACTTTAACTTTAGGATTTAAGGGAAATAAGTAATATTGTCATGTGAGATGATTTTTAGCGAAAACCAGGGTGATGTGTGTATAGGTATTATTAATAATGGAGATTAGTGGTTATTAGGAATGATTATTAAGTTTTGATGAGTTGAGGATTTTGGTTAAGTTGATGATTCTGATGACTTTTAATACTCTAGGATGAGTATATATGAGGAATCGAATTATTGAAACATTGGTATTGATTATTGAGGATTAGGAGAAGAGTGTATATGAGTATGTGAGTAATTAGAGGACTTAAATTTAGATTGTTGATGTTTATGATGATGTTAAAAATGGTTGCAAGCAATTGATAGTGAATTAAGGGAATAAATACTAGAGTCACTTTGAAGTAGTTGAATTAGTAATGGTTGAATGATTCATGTGATGATCTGGAAAGCTAAGAGCCATAGTATTGTTATTGATAGGAATAGTTAGCTCTTTAAGATTTAAGGAATTTAAGTCTTGGGAAAGGAATTCCCGAAGCCTAACATGGACGTGTAAATTAGATATAGACAAGTTTAGGACTTGATAAAGAGTATTGGAGGAAGATATTTATGATGGTATACTAATGGCATGAATATGTATATTGTAATAGGATTGTATTTCGGATAATGATACAGGAAGATTCCAGCTTTGAAATTTCGAGGACGAAATTTTTATTAGGGTGGGAGAAATGTAACATCCTCTTTTTAATAATAGTCCCATTTTGTAAAATATGAGGTATAGAAGGTCTATAAGTGTTAATCAATGAATAAAACACTTTATGGATGGCCTTTAATGCTCCAAAGGTTTCATTTTTGGGTATAATTATGGAATTTTAGAGAAATTATTCAAATTTCGAGTAAAACGGCTCTGATCCGAGTGACAGAGTGAAATTCTGAGTGAAGGATTACCAATTCCGACTGAAGGTTACAAAATCCGAGTGAAGGGATGAAGTTCCGAGTGTAAGTTATGATGTCCGAGTAAAACAAGACCGAGAGGGCTACTACCGAGTGGAATCTTGATCTCAGAGACAAATGGAGTAAAGAGTGTTCAAGAGAATCACTTTGAGTGAAAATTCCGAGTCAAACCATGCCAAATGTTACCTTTTACGAATGGAACTTCTCTGATTGCAGTATTCCGAGTAAAGGGACTTAGTCAGGGATATATCCGAGTGCAATCCGAGTGAGTTGTCCAAGTCAGGATCTCCCTGGTGAGGAAGGGATAGCATTCCAAGTAGAATATATATATAAGGCTTGGAGTCATTTTTGAGTAAGACTTATGACTCTTTTCCGAGTGGTGAAGGCCTTAAAGGAAACCGAGTGAAACGTATTTTGAGGAAGGAGAGTCTCTGTGTTACTAAGAGATGAGTAGCCAAGTGAACTCCGAGTGGGGAAGGACTTAAATTCTCCTGAATAGATGAGATTTAGAACGAGTCCGAGTGGGACTTAACACAATGGTTTTCTCCGTGTGAATGAATGCATATATATACATAAGTATTTATGTTGAATTGATGCTTCCTACCGACTGAAACGTGTTGTCAAATGTGAGAAGTAAAATAGTTATTAAGTTAAAGATTCCGAGTGGTTATATATATATATTGAATGGTTAAGACATTACTAGGCTTGAATAAGAAGGGTGATGAATGAATAATGCTAATTGAGTAGATACCGAGCGGAAAATGGTAGTAGGAACCCGTTCCGAATGAATTGTAGTAGGCACAGAACCAATTCCGAGTGAGATTCGTACGTGTGGGTCTTTCCCGAGAGGTAATGACCTTAATAGGCTTTAATTGGAATTGTAGTTGAAGAATTTGGTTAAGACCGAGAGAGAAATATGAGAAAACCCGAGTGAGTAGAGTTTGGGTATTTCCGAGTGGCAAATCCGATTGATTCCTTTCTAATGTATGAGTTGTTATTGGAATATATTCTAAGTGATGAAGAGTTTGAATAATTCCAAGTGTTTGACTAATTAGGAGAGAGTCGGATTCTGGGAGAAACAATTCCGAGTGAGAGAATCCGAGTGACTCATCTTGGGGTGACTCACTGCCGAGTTAAATTAATTAGAGAGATTTATTTCCGAGTCAAATACTTCTGAATGACTCGTTTCCGAGTCACTCATAGTCAGACATTGCAGTTCCGAGTGAAAACTCGCTGAGAATTTTCATTTCCGAGTGGAGTACAGAGGAAATATATTTCCAAGAAGCAATGGACTTGATGGACTCTGAGTGAAACGTAGTTGAAAAAGTTGGTTTGATCTTGACTAAGTGATGATTAGCCGAGTGAATCCGAGTGAGGCTATGGTATTTTCCGAGTGAGAATAGGCAAAGATACCGAGTGGAAGTTTGAGTGAGTGATGGTCAGTGTTGTATTAAGTTTACTGAGTGATAGATTGATTGAGGTGACTCGGTTTGGAGGTGGATCACCGAGTGATGACTGACCTGATGTTGAGTCGGTTTTGGCAATGAAAAACTGAGTGATTGGAGTTGGTTTCAGGAGATTTACCGAGGGGACTCAGTTTTCCTTTTTTTCTTCACACGACTGGTAGAATTCCAGTCGGACTAGAACTTGACCGAGTGAAAGGATGAAGAAAGAGGAGTCAGCTGAGTGAGATCGGAAGGAACACTTCTGATCCGTTCTGACCTCCAAGGTTAGGACGACTTCAAGACTTCAAAGAAGAAGATCGGATGTCAACTAATGCCTTGGCGGAGTAATAAGCATTGACAAGGTCAAATGCCTTGGCGGAGTAACGTGAACGTCTTTTAGGGCATGGATATTTCTTAAGAAACACTCAACACCGCCCTTCACACTCAACACCGCCCTTCACACTCAACACCGCCCTTCACACTCAACAACGCCCTTCACACTCAACACCGCCCTTCACACTCAATACCGCCCTCACGCCATACCGACCTCTGCAAATCATTCAACACTGAACATTTTTTTAATTCCACTTCAGCTAGTGATTAGCCCACTTAATCACATGAATCCAAAAATAAGTGGCACAACAAACCAATCACAGGGGAAAGTACATCCATTATAATACTTTTGAATATTTTATTCCAATCAATGCAAAGCTGACTCCGAAAAGGAGTCAAAAGGCTTCATTATTCCACCTAATCCTTCAACTAATGTTCCCCACTTATCTTGCATTATTAATCCTGCCATTTTTGCTAGACCAGAACAGATTAGAACAAAGCTAGTGAAGTATCTTTCATTCAATTTCCTTCCTTTCTAAAATAACTCCTTCGAACAGAAGCCAGGACAGCAAGAGGCCATTTTCAGTCGACAAACCATGTAAGAGGGGACAGGGTTGTGAATATTTATGAAATGGGTAGAGTTGTATACTGTCCTAGGATTCCAGTTTTATTTTCGTATCTTGTTGCTCAGTTTTAAGATTGAAAACGTGTGATTTTGACTCTGACTTCTTCATGAAAGTTGTAGATCTTTTTGTTATCTAAATTTTGAGACCTGAATCAATTAAATTGAGTATGTATAGAAAAAGTTATAGCCAAAACACTACTGCATGTTCGAGTGAAAGATTTATTCTATGTTTTGTGCATACTTTGATATTCTGGGAATTATACATGCATAATCAGCCTTTGATGTCTTCCCGAAAGTTGTAGATATTCATGTTAGGGATCTATAGAAAGTGGCTTCAAGTTAAAAAGATGCTTGTAACTCTAGTTATGTTCAAAATACAGAAGTATGTTCATAATGCAAAACTGTTAACTATGAAATCCGAATCTTGTTTTCAATACTGGGAATTTTGTGGTATGAATTAGTGGTTGGTGTCTTCATGAAAGTTGTAGATAATTATGCTAAGAGTATTTTAGAACTAGTTTCATGTTAAAATCATTTGTGTAACTCTAAAAACGTTGAAAATACTAATATATGTACGTTTTGAAAACTCACCTGGAGGCAGTGTTGTATTTTGTGGATAAATGGTATTTCTGCTTAGAATTTGAATTTATGATCTTCATGAAAATTGTAGATATTTGTGTTAATAGTAATTTAGAACTGGTTTCATGCAAAAAATATTTTTGTAACTCCAGAAACACTGAAATTACTAACATATATACGTTTTGAAAAACTCACCTTTAGGCAGTGTGGTATTTCGTGAATAAGTGATATTTATGTTCGGAATTTAAAATTGTGTTCTTTATAAAAGTTGTAGACAATTATGTTATTAAACTACAGAAAGTGGAATCACCTAAAAAGGAGTTGATTTGCCCATGTTATGACTGTTTTACTAATGTATGTCGCTGTTTGGAAATGCTGAAATTTACTTATAATGGTTATTATGGATAAAAATGATATTTTCTCTATGGGTAATGATTTATTATTGAATTCTTGAGTGATTATGAATTATTATAAATGATGTTGAGTATCACACAGTTTGTATATTGTGATGGTGAATAATTATGAATGACATAATTAATATATATGTACATGAATGCCTTGTGGTTATTGACATATGTGGTTGAAACAATAAATCCATGACTTTGTGAATTATTATGTGTATTGTGTCCCTTGAGGACTTGTATTATCCAAGAGGTTTTGAAAATGTGGATATCATGGTATGTTAAATGATAAAGAGAATTAAAGGCATTCATGCATCATAAGCATTAGACGCATCATGGAATTTAGGGGTTCCATGATTGCCTACCCTGGTGGGGGGTTACTCTATGATGAGTTTAAGCCCTATTTTCACAAGAACCATGGAAGTGTAGGGATCCATGGTTGTGCAAATTCCTACTGGTATACTTATTTGTGCAGGAGCCATGAAGATGTAGGGATTCATGGTTATGCTAATTCCTATTTGTGTATTTGAAAGCGAGGGCCATGAAGATATAGGGATTCATGGTTATGCTAATTCCTATTTGTGTACTTGAAAGCGAGGGCCATGAAGGTGTAGGGATTCATGGTTATGCTAATTCCTACTGGTGACTCTATGAGACTTTTTATTGCAGTATTCCCACCAAACCAAATGGATCCAGCATGACATCATTTGACTAATTAAAGACTCATTATATATAAATGAACTCGTCTGGCATATCCATCATATCATTATGATTTGTTGATTGTGTTTGTGCAATTTTATTTATTTTATACTTATTCTATATTCTGTCTCACTCTTACATCAATTTTTACAGTGAATGCCACGCAGAATGAAGAGTGATGCTATGATTGATGACTATATGATATATTGCTTGGACTTGATTTCTACTTTATTTTAATGGGTTGTAATAAATATTACGTACTATGTACTGTTACTTCTAAATCGTTTCCGCTATGTAAATATTTCATGAATTTTATTAATCACGACTAGTATGCATGACAATATTCCGCTATTATCGAATTTTATGTGAACTCTGAATTAATTTACGAATTTTAAATTGATCTTTCAAAAACGCGAAAAATTTATTCAGAATATTACACGGGATGTTACATTTTAACACCTGGGAGCATGCCAGTACACCTAGAAGCACCTATTACACATATTTTTTTAGCACGGTTACACCCAAACTAGTGTTGGTACATTAGGGATTAATTTGGAGCATCAAAACGCATGCATGAGTACGCTCGGTAGCGTACTAGTACACCTAAACCAGCATTTTTGGTAAAATTAGACACAGAGGATGAACGTACTTACGCCCAACCAGTGTAAGCTTACGCTAGGCACGTTTTGGACCAAAATTTCTTATTCCAAAGGTCTATGGTGCTTACACTAAGCTTACGCTCATGCCTTACGCCAAGCTCCACGCCCACAATTCATTACCATTAGACCCAGACCAACATGTTAGTGTCCATATGCTGCATGCCAACCTGCATACGCCCACATTCTGGACCCATGGTGCACACACCTGATGAAGCCAGCATAACACCCATGCTCCCCAACGTCCATACGCGCATATGCGTGGGAAAATGTCATGTTCAAATCTTGAATTAATGTTACCTTGTAAAAAAGTTAAAGTTTCCTTATTTATTTGTAAGCCCCTAGGGACCTATTAGCAACTATTTAGTAGTCAGTTTTATTAGTTTTTCTAGTTCTATATAAGTGTTTAACACTTTGTAATTGGGGATAAATTTACACTAGTAACTCATTTTTCAGATTTTTTTCTCTTTCTAATATTTTTCTTTCTCTAGATTCTCTCATCTTCCACCTTCATTCTTTGTATCTTATCCCTCTATCTCCTATGTGTTCCTAAAATCCCTAGGATTGTTATTGATCAAAACTGTAATTAATCTGAGATTCTAGCTGAAGCAAAGGATGCAATTGAAGTGAGTTTTGAACACAGCAAAAGTTGTTTGCACTTCTTGGACTAGGAAATCCAATTCTCATTCAGAGGCAATCATTAGAGAGGAATCATGATGAGAGCTTCAGGTTTGCATTTACTGACCTAGCTTGTTTAGCATAAGGGATTAGGTGAATGGTTAGGGTTCCCTTAATTTCGTAATTGGATTTAGCATGAATTGATACCTAAGGGATTATGATTATTTTGTGTTGAATTAGTGATAATTACCTAAGGAATTATGAGTTATCCATCTTGAAATTGAATTTTGCTTTGATTGAATCTGATGTTACTATTGTGCAAATTTTAGAGAAGTTGTTTCTTGAGATTAATTCCAATCTATTGTTAGAATATATTTTTCCTTTTGCTTAATTGTGAAATCATTGTTAGAAAATTACAAAAACATAACATAATTCATAAAAACATAAAAACAAAATTACTTGTTTGCTAAGGTTTAGATGATGATTTCCCTAGATTGTGGTACTTAACGCAAACCCCATGGGACGATATAAATATACTACTTTTTAACGATTAGTGCGCTTGCCAGAAAAATTTCATCATTTGATGAATTCACATTATTCAGATACTAGTGTCGATGTTTAGTATTTGTCTTTAAGCACATCTGCAATAGGAATGATCAATGATTTTGGTACCCAAATCTTCTTAGGTCCTACATGGTTAGCAACCTTTGTATTCCTTTTCTTTCTTTTCTGACAATCATTTATCATATGACCATGGCTTTTGTAATAATTACATTTCACATGTTTCTATTTCTTTGGAATAGATGAAGGAGATGAAGATTGCTTGAAATCATCTTTCTCTACATAGCCCAGCCCTTGTTTACTATGGGATTTACCTAAAGGCTTGTTCAAATTTTTAGTGCTATGTACAAACCTGCCTAGGTTTGAAGTAAATGAACTCACTTGCTTCTGCATTTTGATGATTTCATCAGCTTGAGACTTGTAGTATACTTTGGTGTTTTCCAAATTGGTTTTCAAAACAAGATTTTCTTGTTTAAGTTTGTGCAACTCTTCAAGATGCATTCTTTTATTTTCTTCCTTTTTTTTGAATGCTTTTATCAAAACCTTCTTCTTTTAGTTTAGAAATCTAGTTTTCATAATCAATGGTCATATCAACATACTTCATTTTCAATTTCTTAAAATTTTTTAATAACTTGGAAAAATCATTAACCAAAAGATCATAATTTTCTTTGTGTTTAGAATAACTTACTTTTTCAAAGTCTGAATCACTTGAGCCGGCTTCTAAATCTGGTTCAATATTAGCCATTAGACAGATTTGGGCAGACTTTTTCTCTTCATCAGACTCACTAGAGCTGGATGAATCTTCATCATCCTATGTGATCAATCCCTTTTGCTTCTTTGGGAATCTTCTCTTCTCTTTTATGTCCTTCTTTTCCTTGTTGAAAAGAGGACATTCTGCCTTCATATATCTTGGTTTTTTATAGTTGAAACATTTCAAGGTAGATTTGTCAGTCTTAAACTTAAATTGAGATTTACCTTTATGATATTTTCTTTGGAATTTCTTAGGTTTGAATTTCTTTTTCTTCAGCAGCCTGGGAAATCTTCTTGTTACGAGAGCAAGTTCCTCTCCTGTATCTTTACTTGACTCATCAGAGTCTTGTTCTGAGTAAGTAGACTTTTTAGCCTTAAGAGCTTTGGACTTCTTGCTTGATTATTCAGACTTTAAGGCAATGCTTTTGGAGGAGGAAGGCTTGGTGACTTCCTTCTGCTTCAACTTCATTTCATGAACTCTAAGAACTCCAAGAAGTTCATCTAGAGTGAGGATGCTTAGATCTTTGGCTTCCTCGAGAGTTGAGCATTTAGCTTCAAATCTTTTAAACAAGCTTCTAAGAAGCTTGACATTTATATCTTCTGTGGATGCTGTTGTCCCCAGAGCTTGAAGCTCATTTAGCAAAGTTTAGAATCTTCTAAACATTTGGTCTACGGTCTCATGATCCTCCATTTTGAATGTATCATACTATTTCGTCAATAGTTCATATTGGAGGTGCCTTCATAATAATGTTGTAGGGTATCCCAGACTTATTTAGCTGATTTATAGCTAAACACCTTATTGTACTCTGATTAACTTAAAGCACAAGTAAGGAGAAATCTGGCTTTGGCATTGGTCTCTATCCTCTTTAATTCAAACATTATCCACTCATCTTTATCAACAGGAACTAGATGGTCACCATTGGTTATGACTCCCTACAATCCATATTGAGTGAATTTAATGAACATCTTCATTCTATCTTTCCAATATGGATAATCATCACCAAAGAAAGCTGATGGTCTGTTGATGAAGGATCCTTTTACTATAAGATGATTATTCTAAAGAGCTTCCATGGATCTTATTCCTTTTCACTCGTTAGAGTGGTCAACCTGAAAGAACAAGCTTTGATACCAATTGATGGTTCAAAGTCAGGCTTAAAAAGGGGATTAAATAAGTCTCAGACTCTTATGCAAAATTTAAAAAATTTGTTTGTGCAAGTGATCAGAGTTTTTCTTTACCAGAATTTTAAAAGCAAGGGAAGAGAGAATGAACATAGAGAGTTTATACTGGTTCACTTCCAACTCAAGCTACGTCTAGTCCCTTCAAACCTTAAAGGATTTTCACTATTGTGAAAACTCCTTTTACAATCTCAGCACCAGGGACTTCTAGCTTAACCCCAAGTATTATTTCAACAAGCCACTCCTGAATCAAACCAAAGTATTCTTTCAAAAGCTTTTTCAGGACATAAACTATTTCCCAACAGAAACTAAAGGTTAGCAACACACCAGACTTTTACACAAATATAGATTTGAAAGATAGATTGTGTTTGTTGTTTCTAAGAACTTGGTGTATAAAAGGATACAAGGTATGAACAAATACAATAAGAAAGCTAAAGACCAAGGTCTGCTAGATGCAGAACTACAAAGAAGGTCTTTGCTTAAGATAAAAACTAAGAATGGAGAAGGAAGAGAGCTTTATAAGCTAATTACAAATGATTTCTTCGAGGTTCTCAAGTTCTTCAAAACTTTGAATCCCTTCATATTTATAAATCATTTAAAGTGAATGTTTGATAATCTGGTGAAGAAATATGGTCGTTGTGAATCCATTGAAAGAGTTTTAGCCATTGAGAGCACCACACCTTAAGGAGTGAAGAGAGAACAAAGGTCTGGTGTGATGGAACATCAGAGCTTTGCACTGAAATGGTGTTCTTTGAAAATCTCAAAATAAAAGTCCTTCTTGTAGGCTTTCTTCTTTCAACATAAAATTGTGTATAGCAAAAAGAGTTGACTTTCTGAAAGCATTCTGACACACATACTGAAATTCTAAAATGCACAGAGCTGCTTCTTGGTATCTTCCCACAAAAGAGCTTTGGCTTTTGCATTGTTTTGTCTCGTTTCTTCTTTTGATGATAAGTGTAGTTCTCTTTTATATGCACATGGTTTAGAGCATGATCCAAATAAACGTTGATCTTTTTGTTGTATGCTTGGGATCTTGAGCAAATGCTTGTCTTCTTATCTCCTTTTATGATACGAACAATCTTCACAAAGAGGGATTGGTTCTAAACCTTCTTCAAGGAGGATATGTTAGGCTTTGATACAATGACAAGAATAACGTCTTTATATATTTAGAAGTCTTGATTCTGAAGTCTGAATGTATTCTGAATGAAACAAAGCTTGGTAGATTAGACCTTGATGATGCAACTAGGGTCAAACTTCTCTTGAATTTTTCTTTAGTCACATACAAACTTTTGTACCAATATCAGACTTTTTATAATAAGCTCTCTCTTTCATTTATAGCTTATGCCTTGCAAACTTTTAACCTGAAACACTTAATTAGAAGGGTCAGATAACACATAGGCAAACTTTATTTAATCAATTGCCTTAATGTGTGTTATTAACAAATCTCAAGATAAGAACCATCAACATTAGATTCTTTATAAAATAGACTTGGTTCTAACAGTACAGAATCGTAAAAATATTTACAAAATGGGTGTGAGGCCCAAAAGAGGTCCAATCACACTAGGAAGCCCCTTCCTCTAAAATGGTGCATGAAAAACAAGCAAGTGTCTTCAAATGCTCCTCTTTGGGCTTGGGTGGGCTAGCTCCTTATCAATAAGTATTAGGAGCACTACCAACTATATTGCATTAAGATTTTATGATTAAAACTCTATCACTTAATAAACTCATTTGTGCCATCCAAGGTAGGGAATGGACAAAGTTCTATATGTAAAATACGTAACCTGGACAGTGTGCTCCTTGTCCCATAGGACACCTATGACGCCTAAGTTAGAAGCAGATATTAGACGAGATAGATTGGGTTGTATCTTGTGGGACACCTATGATGCCTAAGTTAGAAGTAGATATCAAAGTTAAAATAGATGAGATTACTATAGCTAGTAATAAATAAGAAATTAGTGTATACCTTAGTGAGGTTGTTGTATATATGTAATGATGAAGCATCGGATGCTTTAGTAATTTGTCGGTGAATTGGCTGCTGATTGGAAGGGTTTGTTGGCGATGTCACATAAAAGAAAGCTAGGTCATGTCATCCATGAAAACAAACTCTATCTAAGTTGTTGATGATGGTATGTCATCCAAGTATAATGTGGATCTGAATGATATGTTCAGATCATCATCTTCACTCTCCCAAGTATATTGGGCCTATGGATCAAGTACCTCTAAAAAAGGAGTCTAACATAAAAAGAGTAAAGAATATATAAATGTTGGGATGAGGAGTGTTAGAAAGTCTCATATTAAATAAATTAGAAAAGAATGAAGAGTTGGGTCATGTTATCCATAGGGACAGACTCTATCTAAGTTGGTGATGATGGTATGTCATTCAAGTATGATGTGGGCTCGGACAATATGTTCAGATCATCATCTTCACTCTCCTAAGTATATTAGGCCTTTGGACCAAGTGCCTCTAAAAAAGGAGTCTAACATAGAAGAGAGTAAATAGTATATAAGTGTTGAATAAAATAAAAAAAGAGTAATATGTATATAAGTGTTGGAAGCAACACTCATAATGCCTTAAGATTTTATTGTTAGGTGTCTCTCCACTAATAAATCAACATTCAATCGCCCGAGTATATTCAGTCTATGAACTCAAACTTTAACGGAATTAGTTTATCTCATTTAATGTTCTTAATAAGTAAGCTATAATTTCTAAATTATCTTATCACCAATTACTCTCCATTTTAAAAGACTTTCACATTGTCTCTCTTTATTAATAGAAAATCAGCAATTATTGAAATAATAATTTCTCTCTCCATTTTAAAGGACATTCACACTGTCTATCTTCATTAGTGGAAAAGTATTATAGGAATTGTATCATTACCTAAAGTCTAATTAGTTAAGTTTTGTTTATGTCTTGGACTTAAATTTTTATTGTTTATATTCAAGACTGAAGGGAGTAATATGGACAAGCTAAGATAGATTCCCATTAATTTAGTACTTAATAAAAGGATTCGTGGTAGGGTTCAATTTTAGTCTGTTATAGAAGTTCACGAGTAAAAATTAATTAGACTAAAAACCAGAACAAACAACATTTATAGGTAATAAACACTTAGTTTAGATTAAATATTAACATATAAGAAACTAATTGATCAAAAGCAAGGTTTTTTGGTCAAGGTTAAGCAAGTTTTTTTTGGTCAAGGTCAAAAGCAAGTTGTGTTTGGTCAAGATTAATTATTAACATACGCAATTTCAACGTAGCAGCAAGTAAGATATGCAATTTCAAGTATATGAAAAGAAGACAACTCACTATTAAACCTCGAAAGTGTATTGGTTTCTAACTGGTCTTTTGAATTAACCACCATCAAACATGCAAGGCAGAGAAGGGATTTTGTCTTGCTGTTGTCAGGGTTTATTTTATTTTATTTTATTTTCATTTCCCTACCAAGGGAAAATTAGACCACAAAGAGAACAAGCCAGATCCACACATTGCTTATCCACTGATCATCCAAGAATTCTAGTACAACACAAAAGAGACCACACAAATAACAAAAATAGTGCGCAGAAAAATATGGATTATTCCAAGACCAATAATTTGCAACAAAAATATGATTATTGCATGACCAATACCCATATGTAAAAGAAAAGGAAAAGAAAAACTATTATTTGGTTAGTTGTTTATCCAATACACCAAAAATATAGCGATGAACATAACAAAACAACAAGAACATCTTTTCCCCTTAACATTGATGATTCCAACACATACTATTAATATCTTCGAGGTAGTGTTTTAGATCACATCAGCAACCGCAGAATATACATGAGCCATTACTGTTTCTCACCCCAAAAGAAAAAGATAAACAAAGATATACATAGGTAAACTATAGACTAACCAATACAACTATTCAATTCTACAGGTCTACAACTATGCACAACCTATAACACTTCAACCATGTAACAAAATTGGTAGATATACAATTTGTTTCCCTTCACCAACAAGTAAATTGGTAACACTTTCATCAGGTGCTCCAGCAACACATGGGAGAAGAAAACTCCTCTCAAGGACAGTTCATGACAACAATAATTTGGCCAATTCTGCTGAATCCTCAACATTTCTTTTCCTCAGCAAATAGTGCTGGAAAACAGAATGCCACTATGCTCTTGAGCTTAACTTACCCCACCATGTTCGCCGACTTTTTTCAGTTTCTGAATTCCCTAACTTATGAATCCTTGCTTTTGTCTCGCGCAATCTAACCTTGTATTGCTTCTTCCATCCCTCAAATCTTTGCTTAAGTTTCCGGAGTTCTTCCGCAGAATTCACGTTGGCAGACTGTCCCATTTTAATACCATTCAGAGCTCTTACTTCGTCGTCAAAGTTGTATGTTCTCTGCTCAAACTCCCTCATCAGATTGCTGACCGTAGTCAAAGTTCCATTGACCTGTCTCCCTGCATCAGAGACGGATAGACTACTAGAAAACTTTGGAGTGCTCCCACCAGGTGTCCGGGATCCAAGCGAAGCAGCATCTTCAGATTCATAAAAGCAAGGCGAGAAAAGATCACGCCGTGGAGGAACCGCCGCACTTTCAGGAGCAAGGCTCTTTCTAGCAGCAACAAGACTCATCTGCAATATTGTTGGAGTTAGAATCTTCTATAGAAATTAGATTGGAAGTTACAACCCTTGTGCATTGAACTTCTCTAGTAAAACACGCAAAAAACTCATGGTAGATAGGAAAATCAATAGACACTACTTTTTTGCAACAGTTTTAAACGTTTTATCTTATCAGCTACCATAATGCCAATTTCAAGGCTAAAATTCAAGTTGATATCAAACTAGCCTGTTATAATGCTTCCCACTAACTCTTATTAAAGAAAACAAGTAAACAATCAAATTAGTCCTTGAAAGATAAATAGCCACCATCTGGATCCCATAAAGGATAATGACCACTAAATAAGTCTTCAAAAGATTGGTTTGGTCACCAAGCTAAAAAAAATGGTCTTTGAAAGATATGAGGATCACCACTAACTAGGTCCCTCAAAAGGACTAACTTGGTAGCCAATTTAATATTTGGAGATGTTGTAACCATCATCTGTGAATAACTTAATTGGTAACTACCCTATTTTTCAAGAACAAATCTGACTGTTTACTCTAAGAAAACTTGCTCAAGTGATTGAAGTTCAAGGCTTCCTTTCTTTTCTGATAAAAATTGATTTGGTTATTGAGTGGAGGAAATGGGGGTAATTCGTTGAAGAGGACAGCAAGTGAATAAAGCAGTCAAAAGTTTGGTTTGATCAGAACAATCAACTGCATCCATTACAGCAACACTCTTATGTTAAAAATGTAGGACTCATCAGAATTAAACACTTACTTGGAAAGATGCCATCTGTTTTTGCCACGCCTCCTCCATTGCCTTCATTCTTGTCTCATGTTCAATCCTCTTTCTCTCAGATTGTTTTAACTGTTCCCTCAATTCAGTATTTTCCTCTTCTTTTTGCTCAACCATTGCATCAGCCTTGTTAACATGCCTTTGTAGTTCTACTAAAGCTGAAAGCAGATTCTGAACAGGCTCTTTGGCCAAATCCTGCATACCATAAATAAAAACTGGATTCTGAGGGGATGGGAGCTTTAACAAAATCATGAATTAAAAAAAGATCAGATATCCATAGAAGAAAAATCTTTTGGAAGGTAAATAAGAAATATGTGTCAAATGTTTGTGCAGAAGTTGCAATAAGCTGGAGCATAGAGAATTATATCTGGAACTGAAATTACACAAACTAACATTTCATACTCTAAACTGCCACAAGTTTAAATCAGATAGAATAAATAATCACAGGAAAATTATACTTTAATGTAAGATGACTGAAAAATAACCAACTACTTAGAGATATCTAAAGTGAGACAGAAAGCTATTTTTCTGATTGTAGTCCGATCGTTTTATTTAAGACTAATACCTAAAATTGAAATTCGTTTTAATTTTTTATTCAAT
Organism: Clitoria ternatea; assembly: GCA_037962975.1. Taxonomy (NCBI): domain Eukaryota; kingdom Viridiplantae; phylum Streptophyta; class Magnoliopsida; order Fabales; family Fabaceae; genus Clitoria; species Clitoria ternatea. The sequence continues at coordinate 14,184,156 of CM075676.1, forward strand.
CATTGATTGTTAAGTTAAATTAGTCATCTTGATTTACCGTTTTTACGTAAATTATAAGTAAAAAGGCAGTGGGAACCAGAATGAACAGTGCAGTAGCAATAAATGCGAGAATATTTACTTCCATAATCTCTATATTTTATTTCTCTTTAATTTTTACTGCAAAGTAAAATACCTTCAAATCTGGTATCTTCATACGGGACTTCCACCTAAGTTTAGCATTTTCAGGATATTTATTCATGTGACTAGCATTCTTTCTAACCAGCCATCCACGAATTGCTGCAAGATAAAGAGCAGATAATAACCGAATCAACTTGACAGCTTCAACTCCATAATGAGGGTAAACATTACGGAGAACAGAACCATTCTAACCAGATTGTAACAGTATGATTGCATGGATCTCTTCCAATTTTCTAGAATAAATGGTTATAGAAGATGTCACCAAAACACCATGTTTCCTTCTTGTAATTTCTCCACGAATAACTACAGTGCAACCAGATTGGCAATTAAGAAACAAACTAGAACCAAGGTTATGAATAATCCACTAGTGACAAGAATTTCACAAGTCAGGTCATCAATTTAGGCATCTAAAGCTCTTTATTGAACAGGCATTGCCATCAATAAGGACTTCAAATTATACTTTGAAAGTAAAAGTCAAACTGCACTGGCCTATGAGGTTTCTTTTATCAATTATGTTATAGAAAATATTTACTTCACAAATCTTCCTCAAAACGAAGAAAAATGTGCATAATGCCTACAGTCAGATAGTTTTTCTCAAAATGAAACTAATATTGATACTAGCCGTACATGATTGTAATGTTGCCACTGCATTCTTAAGGTCACAGAAATCACTGCGAGCTTGATGACCACGGAAACATTTTTGAATCCTAATTATTCCCTGCAAAGCTTGTTTTCTCTTATCCTCCAGTGCACTAATCTACAAAACCAACCAGAGCACAAGAATAACAAAAGGCTGAGAAACTACAGCAAGAAATAATGTAAACTCAACTTAAAACAAGGTCTAACATATTGATCATGTATAAAATTCCGCTAAATACAAATGTAGTAAAACATGTAATTTAAACCCAACCAGAGCACAAGAATAACAAAAATTCATGATTTTAAAAAAATGCAGTAAAATAAATGGTCCATAATCTTTCAATAGCACAACTGCTATGTTCAAGTCAAGCCAAGGATAACACAGATAACTTAATAAGGATCCACACATACATCTCTTTAAATTGAAATTAAGCATGAAATATGTTTCCAATACTAAACTATAGACAGGCAGCTAGAAACATAACCTACATGAAGCAGTGATGAAAAAACAGAAAGAAATTAGAAAGTAGGACTTCCAGCCCTGCAAAGAATACATAGACATACCTGCCCTGCTCGAAGATACAATTTGGTGTAGCCAACTTGGTACATTTCAGAAGGGATATTAAAATTTTGCAGAACAGCAACCGAGATGCTCAACATATCCTTGGATACATTGGCCTCAGAAAGAAGAAACCCATACCTAGATGCATTATGGAATTCAAATCAAGCCATTATGCAAGATAATATGAAAACCATGAGAAGTTTCTCTGCTACCTTTTGGAAAACTCTTGATGGGTCATTCGAGTAGGGTATCCAGCCTTTGAAAGCCTAACTATTTCAAGAACTCCACAACACCTGAGCTGTTGTAGGACATGGTCATCATCATAAATGCCAGGAAGCTGCTTAGTAGTTGGCTTTATGCAGTGAATAAAGTGAGGTGTGGAGCTCTCCAACTGATGCATCAATTTGAACAATTGACCCTAAAAGTATGATAGTTATTAGATTTATTTCCATGAATTTATGTCATTTCAAAGTATATATTCCAATATTCACATACTTATAAAATTTCAGTACTAAATTATTCAATAATGTAATTTTCAGGATAGAGTTCATTGTCCATCATCATGTTCTAATCTTTTGTATCAAGCCAAAATAACATATCTTTCCAAATTTAATGAAGCTAGACAAACTCGAGAAATGCTACAAGATTACCTTGAACATTGTTCCAACACTCTGCTTTCGAGACTGGTCAAACATTTTCGAGAACAGCTGTAGCAGTTTGCAATTACATGATGACAGGAACTGAATGGAATCAGAAGATAATGTATCTCTGTTCTTTTCTAGAAAGCCATTTGTATCATACATAACCTGATAGAGAGGTCCAGATGTTAGTAAAATGACAACGTAGAAACAAAATTTAACCAATGGTACAAACCCTATATGATCAACCTAAAGCCTCAGAGATAGGAAATTAGAAAACTATTTAACAATCTTTTCTTTTTTCCAAAAAAAACAAACAAACTATTTAACAATAAGGGCTCCAGATATTAAACACCTTCCAAATGTATAATTGCATGACTAACATCTGAATGACATTGGCATCAGAATATTTCTAGTATATGAAGCAATGGACCCATATTTATTATATATTTATATTGCATATGAAGAAAGAATTTGTAAACCGAACTCCTAAAGTAGGAAGTAGGGACTACGAAAAAGGAAAAATACCAAGGTTAGAGGCAACTAATGATCATATTAGGAAACTCAGACCTTTTGCAAGTCACCTGGTGGGTAAAATTATACTCCAGATAAAACAAGACAAGTTACTCTGACATATCTTACAACTGTGATTTCTACTTCATATCTATAAAAGATATCAAGTATTTTTTCACATTATTTTATAGTCCACCACACACAATCTTGAGGAAAATAAAAAATTAAACAAGTACATAGAAGTACTAATTCAAATTTAAAAATTAAATTTTGTTAGAACTGAATTCCAGAACTCCCTTAACACAAAGCAGAAACTAACCTCCCCAGCAAAATGGCGAACACTGAAAGCTCTGCCTCTTTCCCCTTTGAAGCAAGGATTGGAACCCAAGTGATGCTTAAGTTTGTTGGCAAATGTTAAATCAGAAGCCTTGGGTAAATTTGATTCCTCATCCAACAAAGAGAGTATACCCAGGTTTTTCTGCGCATTGTGCAATAGATAACATAATACAACACTAATCAAAAGAATCATGTGAATGAAGCCTGAACACCATTTCTTTATAAAATAACTAAATAAGATATCTACTCAATAGAAAATAATAGTCTAAAAATGAGTGAAACTACAACCATATTAATGGCTTAATTCCCCGGGAAAGGGGATTATTTCAAGAAACTGTAGAAAATTAAACCAAATAAAGCACCTTCTCAAATAGATCCAAGCACTCTTGGTTGTCAAAAAAATCCACTTTGGTCCAATTTATGCCATCCAATTCATAGTCCTGATAAAAAATGAAAATTGCAATATTGTTGTTATTCATATCAAGCCTAGTGAAGAAGACACAATTAGCATGTTATTGAAATTATCGGATTTTAACTTTTAGGTGTTGGGGGAGAGATGAAGCAATAGAATTTATATGATATTCCAGTGAGTAATGTGATGCACTAATGAGGTATATAAAACACATAGCATAACCTTATTTATACTAAGAATAATCCTCACTAAATTGGAAAACAAATCATGAAATAAGGAAATATGGTGACTGCTGGAACTAAAAAAGGGGAGTTATTTAATTCAAATTGAAGGTAATTGACATCAAATTACCCCGGCCATGTTAAAACTTGAGATAGTTACTAACCTCCTGTTCGAGTTTAAACAGATGCCGGTAAAAATGTTGTTGAAGCCTCTCGTTGGCATAATTTACACAAAAATGTTCAAAGCAGTTTCGCTGAAAAAGAGAAAGGATAATCTATTAGAATGTTTAGAACATTCTTTGAAGCAAAAGCAGACACATTAATACAAGTTGCACACCTGCAATCTCTGAAACCCAAAAATATCAAGGATACTTATGGATTTCCCTGCACGTTTTTTGCCCACTTCAAGTGACTTGTTAAGTTGTTCTAGAATCCAGTCAAACAAGCTTGCATAGATAAATTTTGCAATTGCATCTCTTCTTTCAATTGCCTGAACAAAGAATGTTATAATAAATAAGTAAACACAATCAAGTGAGAACATGAGAGGAGCTAATCTTGACTCTTGACTTGACCACACAACCAAAATCAATGGTTGAGATTAGATTTAAATAAAAGAATCTCAACCAAACATGTATGGTTGGTTAGTTATATTGGCAAGACTAACTCCTATATCCTTTGAAAATAGAGCATTTAAAGCCATAAAACTAGAATAATGAAGTGTTTAAATAATAAACACACCCGCCATAGAGTCAAACTTTTAGCATTGGTATCATTGTCAGATTGGACCTTATGGGTAGATAATGCTGCGATCAACTCCTGTGAACTGCAACCCATCAGCTGGGCTGCACTAGTTACAGCTGCAAAAGAAATTACATATATTTACACTTAGTAAGAAAATTTTCATACACACCCTCTAAAGTCAATATACTTTTTTGTTTGGCAAATATAGAGTGAATATTTCAGCCACTATCAAACTAAACGACTGCAAATTTCTTCTGTGAAGAATCTAGTTGAGTTCAATTTTGCTTTAGGAAGTCAATGACACAAAAGTTACACACAAAAAACAGCACAGAGAGCAATTGGTTGATCAAAAGGCATGCTACTCTAAATTTTACCTTCACTATCCACAACCTCAATGTGGTTTTCACTGTCAGTAACTTCGAACGATATATTTCCAAGCCATAATATTGCAGCAAGAATCCTAAAGATCAACTCTTCTTGGTCCTCTTTAGAAATTTGAACAGTATTCAGAGCTTTCTGGGGAAATCACAGATGTCATGTAAGGGGGAAAAAATGAGATTTTAGGAGGTCAAAAACCAAGGTTAAAAAGTTTATTGTAATATACCATCAGTTGATGAAAGTTTTTAGCGTCATCAACACCATCAATTGTAATGCAATCACTCTGATTTAGATATTTATATTCACTGGCTGCTCTAAGATTCAGTCTCTCTGCAGCGGAAAAAAGAAAGATTCTAAATGAGTAAAAATATTACAAATTCTATTAGGTGTGATTAAGAAAACAGGAGGAAAACAAGATTATCAAATAGATTTAAATTAGATGGTCTTAAGACTGGTAACTGAGTGATTTAAATTAGATTTAAATTCGAGACAATTTTTACCAAAGGAAAATTTTCTTTTGTTAGTGTTAAAGGTTCCATCTCAAAACCAATTGGCTATGGTTGAAGTGACCCAACAGGTATTTAAACCATGCAAAATATTATGAGGCATGCGATGTAGGACTTCCAACACGCCTCTTCCAATGAAGTCTACCAGTCCAGGCAAAGGGTAACTTTTCACCCATAACGAAAAGGCAACTCTTGACCCATAACAACCGGAAAGAATGCTTTGGCTCTAATACCATGTTAAAGGTTCCATCCCAAAACCAATTGACTATGGTTAGAGTGGCCCAATAGGTATTTAAACCATGCGAAATATTATGAGGCAAGCGATGTGGGACTTCCAACAATTGGGATGGTTCCATTTTGAAAGATACACAAACAGGAACTTAATTGTCCCAAAAAAGAGATGCAGTGGTCAAGAGATAAAGTTCTAACTTACATTTCAACAGTTAATTTTTTTATAGAATAACTATGTTATACCCAAACAAAAGAAAGCCCGTTACAGGTTGTACTTATCATATATGAATGCTACCTACTTGTTGTCTCTGTTAGAATTATTCTGAAATTAAGTACAATCTGTAATTAGGATATTTGTATAATCTGTAATTAGGTACAATCTCCTATATATGCAATAATTCCGTTGTGATCTCAACACACGGAATTCGTAACATGTTCTCTCGTTTTCTTCTCTTTTAACATGGTATATAGAGCCCAACGAGAGACGTTTTTTTTCACTACTGTCAAGTGGGCCCATTTCTCACCATGTAAATTTTTTCGAAACCCTAATCCTTTTCCGGGGTTTCGAAGCTCTCCAGCACTTTTCCACCGGTCATTCCTGTCTCTACTCACCGCCGATCTTTTCCGAACAATGACCACACCGTTGCGGTGCCTCCTCCAGATCAGTCAAACCCCAACAGCCCCGTCACCATCAGATCTTCCATGTGCCGCTTCTTTCCGGCATAATTTTCTCCACGCGCCACCCCTTCCAACCCCGCTTGGTGGCACATTCGGGGCTGTTTCCAACGCTGCTGTTTGGGTTTTTCTCACTGTCAGCCCCTCTTCTTGGATCTGCCTTCATTTTGGTGTTTAGACAATTTTTTGTCCCAGTTTTAGCTTTTTTCGTGTGGCTATGACGCCCACGACTCCCCAAAGCTCAATACTTTGACTTTTACCAACCATGTCAGTACACCGCTCTTTTCCGAACAATTGAATGGTAAGTACTACTCCTTTCTGGCATCCGTTTCATCGTTGTCTCCAGATCCAACTCCATCACCTTCTACGATGACTTTTTGAAGTGGTATGAAGACCGTTAGGTTTCAAGTTCCACTCTTGCTGTTGCACATAATAGTAATTCCTTTATTGGCATCTCTCACTCTTTGGACCCTTGGGTCCTTAGTTCTAGGGTCACCGATCATATCACTAGTAATAAATCTCTTTTCTCTTCTCTTTCTACTTCTAGTTACTTACCTTCTATCACTGGCAAATGGTTCTCAAACATAGTCTCAAGGTGTTGGTATTGTCCATCCTCTTCCTTCTCTTTTAGTTCATAATGTCTTTTATGTCCCTGGTGCTCCTTTTAATTTATTGTCCATCAATCCACTTACATGATCTCTGAATTCTTCCACAAAAGATTCCATTTCTTTGCAAGACCGGAGCACAGGGAAGACGATGGTTTTGAATCTGAGACTCATGGCCTCTATCAACTCTACAAGCCTTCTCTTGTTGGATTGGCGGCAATATCTCTTCTAGTTCATGCTCAGTTAGAACATCCAGGTCTTGATACATTAAAGTTGTTGGTTCCTAGTCTTTCTAAGTTAGAGCCTTTATCTTGCGAGTCGTGTCAGTTAGGTAAGCATACTCATACCTATTTTTCTAGTTGCACTGTTAGTTGGGCTTCGTCCCCTTTTGCTTTAGTTCATTCAGATGTTTGGGGTCCGAGTCGTATTTCCTTTACATTAGGGTCAAAGTATTTTGTTACTTTTATGGACGATTTTTATCGTTGTACGTGGTTATATCTCATCTCATGAAAGATCATTCAAAATTATTTTCTATTTTTCAGTCTTTTTTAATGAAATAAAAAATCAATTTAGTGTTCCTATTTGCACTTTGCAAAGTGATAATGCACGTGAATATTTGCCTGATCAGTTTCAGACCTTTATGGTCTCTCATGGTGTGTTGCATCAAACATCTTGCCCTCATTACCCCTTAATAGAATGGGGTTGCTAAGCATAAGAATAGACATCTTCTAGAGACAACTCGAACCCATCTTTTTCATTCTCATGTTCCTCATTAGTTCTAAGGTGACGTAGTACTTATTGCATGTTATCTCATTAATCGTATGCCTTTCTCAGTTCTAAAAGGTAAAATTCCTCATCAAGTTTTATATTTTCATCACTCTCGTCACCCCTTACCTCCCTAGGTCTTTGGTTTTACATGTTTTGTTGATGTCCTTGGTCCTAAAATTGAAAAACTCTATCTAATCTAATAAGTGTTTTCATCAGGTACCCACAAATCTCAAAAGGGTACAAGTGTTATTCTCCTACTCTTCACAGGTACTTCATCATTGTTGATGCCACTTTCTTTGAAACTGTTCCATTTTGGGGTCTAGAGTATCACCATTTGAGACTAATCATCTTTTATCCTCCAGAGGAGTCTCTATCTCTTCCAGTCCTCCGCCTTTGCAGGTCTATCAATGTTGTCCCTATCCTATACTACCGCCACCTCCCACCACCAACACCACAGACTCACCTCCGAAGCCAACCCCTCTGTCACATCATCCGGTTCCGTCTATTGAGTCTGATATTCCCATTGTTCTTCGAAAAGGTATATGTTTTACTCGTAATCATTCTCCTCACTATACTGTGTTTTGAGTTATCATCATATATCTCCTTCCTATCAGTCTTGTCTTCTTCTTTGTCATCTATTTCTATTCCTAAGAATGCAGGAGATGTCATTGCCCATCCAAGATGGAAACAAGCTATGATAGATGAGATGTGTACATTACAGAGCAATGGAACTTGAGACCTCGTTCCTTTACCACCAGGGAAGTCCGTTGTTGGTTGTCAATAGGTGTATACGGTGTAGGTTGGCCCTGACGAAAAGGTTGATCGCCTTAAGGCTTGTCTTGTCGCAAAAGGCTATATTCAGATCTTTGGCCTAGATTATAGAGACACCTTTTCTCCGGTTGCCAAAGTGCCTTCTATGCAGCTCTACTTATCATTGTTGTCATTCATCATTAGCCTATTTATTAGTTGGGTATCAAGAATATCTTTCTTCATGGTGATCTGCTTGAGGAAGTTTAAATGGAGCAACCTCCCTGCTTTGTTGCTCAGGGGGAATCTTCTAGACTTGTTTGTCAACTGTGAAAATCTCTATATGGCCTCAAGCAGTCCCTCAGAGCATGGTTCAGCAGATTTAGTACTGTAATTCAGGATTCAAGAGTTTGGCATAACTCAAAGCGAGGTTGATCATTCTGTTTTTTATCATCACTCAACCACTAGTTGCATCTACCTGGTTGTATATGTGGATGACATTGTCGTCACAGTTAGTGACCATCTTGACATTACATAGGTAAAGCAACATCTCTTCAAACACTTTCAAATAAAGGGTCTTGGCAGACTCATATATTTCTTGGGGATAGAAGTAGCGCAGTCCAAGAATGGAATCACCATATCCCAAAGGAAGTATCCAATGAATATTCTGGAAGAAACAAGAATGTTAAATTTCAAGTCAGCTGACACTCCTACGTATCCCAACATCAAACCCCTACCAAATCAAGAGGAGCCTTTTCTAGTTCCTAAAAGATACATACGCTTCGTTGGCAAGTTGAATTACCTCACTGTTACTCGCCTAGACATGTCATTTGTAGCAAGTGTGGTAAGTCAATTCCTCAACTCTCCTTGTAAGGAACATTGGGGTGCAATGGCTAACATTGCTCAATATATCAAAGGAGCTCTAGGAAAGAGTCTATTGTATGAAGAGAAAGGACATATTTGAGTCGTGGGATATTCTGATGTTAGTTGGGCAAGTTCTCCCACTGATAGAAGATCTACTTCTAGGTATTGTATCTGTGTCAGAAGTAATCTTGTCTCTTGGAAAAGCAAGAAATAGAGTGTCATAGCCAACTCCAATGCGGAGGCGGAGTACCACATTATGGCTATAGCCAGTTAGGAGCTCATATGGCTCAAACAATTGTTTCAGGAACTCAGGTTTGGAGAGGTTGCACAGATGTCACTTATCTGTGATAATCAAATTACCATGCATTTTGTCTCAAATCCATTATTTCATGAGAGGACGAAGCATATTGAAGTCAATTGTCATTTTGTCAAAGAGAAAGTCATGTCAAGTGAAATATCTACTAGTTTTGTTAGCTCCAATGACCAGTTAGCAGATATATTCACTAAATCACTAAGGGTTTTCGAATTGACTACATATGTAACAAGCTTGGTGCATATGACCTATATGCTTCAGCTTAAAGGGGAGTGTTAGAATTATTTTGTAGTTAATTAGATTGATTTGATTCTTATGTAGTTAGTCGTGATTAGGATATTTGTATAATTTGTAATTATGTATAAGGACGAAGCCAGAAATTATGTATAACGGGTTCCAAAATTAAAAAGCTATGCAACTTACAAAGTAAATAAAACTCTATTGTAATATTCTGCTTCCCTTATATATTATGTTTATGTACAAAATTAATCTATGCTAATAATTAGTTTAAAGGATTTGGTTGGTTCTATGAAAAGAAAGGAAGTGATTTTAGTAAAGGGAGTGTGAAGCAAGTGGAACATATTTTAATGAAACATTCTATTAGTTTCCCTTCAAATGTATCGCAAAACTCAATCCAAACATCCTAATTGAGTAATCTAGCAAACTAAAATTGTATACATTTTTTTCACAAGTTATAATATCAAAGAATAATCTCAAGTATGGTAAAATTGAAAAATAAAACATGTGAGAAGAAAACTAAAGAAAATCAATAAAATGAGAAATAATAAACTAAAATTACAACACATTTTTCAATGTGCATGTAACTAGTGTAAAACAAATAAGAAAGATACAAAATATTTTATTAATAAAATTATATATTAATAATAAAAGGTCTTGAAATTAAAAGTCACTAGAGAGGTATAATATAAGAAACTATTGAGAACTTCAGGACCACCACATTACTCATGATCACAGTTAATCTCTAATTGATAAATAAGAAAATTAATAAAGATATTAAATTTATGGGGACCAATAATCTTGAATTAAACAAAAAAAATTATATCATAAAAAAATTACAATTACAAACTATTTTATTGATAAACCTAAGTATAATAGTAAGTTTTAATTTTTTGAGGGTGACCATCTCCATCTCTAATTATGTACAATCTCCTATAAATGTAATAGCTCCATTATGATCTCAATACACGGAATTCATAACAAGTTCTCTCGTTTTCCTCTCTTTTAACAGTCACAATAGAAACACAATGGCATGTGAAACTCCCAAAAAGTTCAGAACTTCAGATACCATGAGATGAGAACTTTTTTGAGCATCAAAATACTCAAGTTTTTTCAGAACAAAGAGAAGAATGGGCTACTTGACTCTTAAGTTAACACAATGATCATGGCCAGTTTAACAAGATGCAAATAATGCATAAAGAGAAACAAATAGGTCATAATTATTATGTGAGTGTGACACAAGAGTATACAAGTAAGTGGATAGATTGCTTAGAAAATACACCTTTAAGACTAGGTGAAGATCCAGCACAGAGTTGATAAAATACATGATATGACCTCTCACCACTGGCCAGTTGAACAACTCTTGACTGTTCAAAGTAGGCACGATTATTTCAGAAGTGGGGACATAATACAAACATTACAGCTCCACAATTAGTTCAAATAGGGCATCAATAATTACCTTTTCCAACAGAACTGTTCCAGTTAGCATTTGGGTTGCACATGACAAACAGAAAGGCATAAAACATAACGCAACTCAGTAATTGCAAAAGAAAAGGGAGATAACAATCAAGCACGTGTGCAATAACATATATGATTTGAAACAAGCTTACAAGTTTGAATTTTTGCCCCGCATGTTTTACCCATGGGGCTGAAATAAATCTCAATCAATTTTCCCTGCGCCAGATGAAGAAAATGTGTTCAATCAAACTGTTGAGCCCTTAAACATCATCTAAAAATTGCTGCATAGCAGTTCAATAACTAAACGGAAGAGTAAAATTGGAAGATATTATGGACAATTACATACTTGACGGCACACCTTTCAAGCCATAGAAATCTTATTAAAACAAAAGAATGAGAAAGTTCAATGAAAAATGTACAAGAAAATGCAAATAAACTCACAAATCTGCTAGAGTTGTCATTGGTAGATGTTTTTGCATTCCCAAAAGCTTCTAGTATAGCATTCATCTGAAGAACTTTTTCTATTTCACAACTGCTACCACCAAGAGCAGCTAAGTATTGCATAGCAATTTTAGCTGTCTCTGTCTTCCCAGATCCACTCTCACCACTGAAACAAAATTCTAACAGTGACTATTAACAGATATATTATAGAATATGTCGTACTGTTACAGTTAGTTACATTTCAATGCTATTTGAGTTTGGGAGCATATATTAAATGTCATGCAAGAAACAAAGCCCCTAAATGCTGTAAGTTGCTGACCTTATGATAATGGACTGATTTACTTCATCTGCAAGACACAAAAAGTAAATAGGAAAAACCCTCAAAGAAGTTTCAAGACAGTGCAAAGATTTCAAAGGACAAGAGAGATAGGGGGAATTCCTTTAACCTCTTATCATCTTGTTATAAGCTGCATCTGCCAAGGAATAAACATGAGAACTGTCAATAGATCTCTGTCTATAAGCTGAGACATAGTCATGTCCATAAATCTGAAGATCTTTGAAAGGATTGAGTGCAATTAAAATAGGTCCGGCTTTACTCTACACAGAAAACACAAGCAACATATGAGACAATATGGATGATCACCCAAGTGAAAGAAATGATCAGAGAAGGCATACATACATAAATCTTCCCTTGAGAATATCTAATTTTGAGATTGTGGAGAACCGATGGCTCATTCAAAAAACCAAGTTTAATGAGATCATCCACACCCTCCAAAATGTCAGGGTTAGCTGGTACGATTTCTGATCTGGCCACTTTCATAACCTGAAGTAACAAGTTAATGGCGCAAACAACATGTCACCTTGCATCCTCAAGATTACACACTATTTTCCCAAAGTTGCTAAAAGGATAGAAACTCACATTTCCATTTGAGAGTGAAACAGAGGCTTCCTTGCCTGAAGTTGACTGTATTGTTCCAAACTCCCATTTCCCTCTTGGTTGCCTACACCAAACACGAAGCTTCTGGGGGAACAACCAAAAACCCGAAAGCAAATTTACCAGAAAATCACATCACATGCCATCATGAACAATGTCTCATATCACTAAAATATAAAACAACAAGTACAATGCTAATTCATTTCATAACTCAAAAAATAAACATACACAATAACCACATACAAAAACTTCATTTTCCAAACTAAACCTTAAAACCAAACTTGATACATGTTAATCAGAAAAACCTTCTTAAATAACCAACCAATAATAGAGAGTCATCCGGGAACCAGAAGTAAGCCAAGAACCACTAGTATCTTCAATGCAACATCACAAGTCACATATATTAAAACTAATCATGAATTACTTTTTTATTTCCAAACTTAATTACCAGTTTGCTTACCTTCTTGATGAAATAAGAAATGTTATCAACAGCATCACCCTCCAGTTCCCAAACCAGTCTTGATGAATCAGCACAAGAAAGTGCCAAGTAAGGAGACTCCACCTCCTTCACCCTCATGCTCCCAAAATCACTCCTTCTCCTCTTATGCCCCAAATCCAATTCCTTCACCTCACTCTTTTCATTGGAAACAACTCTGTTCTCCACCGGAACGGCAACGTGGTCGCCGCCGCCACCGACCTTAAAGTCATTCGGCAGCGACCGCCGTGCCGGAGGAAGGCGTGCCCGCGAAGCCGGCCTAGCGGGCAATGCCGGCGGCGAATCCTTAGCCTTCTTCTCTTCCTCTTCGTCCTTCCGGCGAAGAGATTCAAGCATCTCCTCCAGAGAGCTTCTCGCTAAGGAACATGGCGAAGCCGATAACACCATTTCCTTAGTTTGGCCCACCCCACCAACGAAAACCAAACAAATTTCGCAACTTTGCCCTCAAATTCGCCTACTCTGTTCAAAATTCACCACCCGCACTTTGAGTTACGCTGCTGCATTGCCCAAAGACGAAAAATTGAGGACACCCTTTTGAAATATAGGATCGGAAACAATTGATATCGGTTAAACAGCCAAAAAGTGGTGCACGAGAAATCGAGAAAAAACCCCAAAAAAGAGAAAAAGAGTTGCAGAAAAGATGAGAACTCAAAAGGGTGAGGGTGAGAATTTGGCTTCAAACTCGTTGCATGGATTAATGAGTGGCACTTGACAAATCCTAGAGGTGAAACATGTGCTTCTATTACTGGAACGTGAGTTACAAGGTTAATAGTGATCAGAAGAAGAGGTTAAGGTGGTTGTGTTGTGAGAGAAAGAAAGCTCTTTTAGACGGAGAAAAAGGAGGGAGGGACAAGGGATAACGAAAACAGGAACAATTTGTGAAAAATGCAGTTGGTGTAGATGTTGTCGTTGTTGTACTGTTTCTTTTTTAAAAAGAAAAAACTTATCCGTCGTGAATTTGTTAAATTAAAACCAAAATTAAGAAAGAAAGAAAAATGGTTTTCTTATTCGTTTTTTGTGTGATCCTCAGAGCAACAAAAAAAGAAATAATAAAAATGAAGTTGAAATTGAAATTTGAAAATGTGTTTTGTTTTTTTGTGTTGGTAGTAGGTGATGATTGTTCTCTCGTGTGTCCAGAGATTCAAATCTTTCAGGCGAGGGATGAGAGGTGTCAACTCAGTACTGAAAACATTCACAAAACTGTTCGGATCTGATAGGGGAAAGAATATTATTTTAAGCCACGAATAAAGAAAATTAAGAAAATGTTTCGATCATAAATAAAATAAAACTTAAATAAATAATATAAAGGAACAACAAGAAAGTGATAGTATGTATGAGTGGGGTGAGAGTAAATAAAGCTGACAGTTGTATTAGGTAAACTCAGATGAGCTGGATGTCTGCCAAATTACAAAACTAGGTCTACCTTCTTTCTAAAATAAATAATTATAATATTCTTCGCACCAAATATTGACAAAAGATTTTAATATAGATAAGATATATATTAAAAATATGTTTGAAATTTATTTATAAAAAATACTACATTTGGATAGAGGGGGAAACATATTTTTAGTTTTTATGTTTTAATTTACACTTTACATAATTAATTAACTCATATATTATTTAGTTTTTTAGTATTTATAATAATAATAATAATAGTGGTGGTAGTAAAATAAAAAATACATATATAAATAGTACAGATTTATAATTTAAGCGGTTTCAACATTCAATCTTTTTCAACATTCAATTAGTTTAACTTATTTCATTATGAGAACTAAATTTAAAATATGTGTACATAAAAAAAATTAATTCCATAGCACAAAATCGCTCAAAATTATGCCAATAAAATCCTATACAATTGCATTAGATAATTAGATTCTTTAAATATGCTAACTTAACTTGAAGATACTTTCAAGTTTAAAAACTAATCTAACAAAATTAATATCAATCTGAGTTTGATTATTATACAATATTGGTGTAAATTTTTTTATAATGACAACTAATTAGTTCTTTAATTAACAATTAGTATTAAATTCAATATAGTTTTAACTATATAGAAATTCATAACTGAATATTTGTAAAAAAAATTATACTTATAGTTTATTTTAATTAAATTCATGAATTTATTAGTGATTGTAATATAAAAATAAAATTTAATTAAAATATATTGTTAATGTGTAAAACATTTCTTACATTTTCATGTAATCATGAATTATCATGTAAATAAAATATGTTAGTTTATATTATAATCACATTAAAAATTACATAATTTTTAATGAGTTAACCATGTAAAACATCTCCACGCTAATCATATATATAAATATAAAATCCCCACACTAACCCTCGTGTACCAGAATGACATAAGCTTCCGCTCCCACCTCTAATGATGTCAAGTTTCACTTACACGGCAAGAGAAGCAATGCAAAAACAATGAAATTCAAAATATAGTATATATATGAAGGTTCCAAGTATCTAGAATATAGTATTTTGCGTCCACAGTTTTGGAAAAAATAATGAAATTCTATTTATAAAGTTCTATCTCTTTATACTTCATTAAAATACGTATTTTTTTGGTGCAATTTTTTAATTAATTTAGTTGGTTAAATAATATATATGAATTGTTGTAAATTTTTGTTGGGTTGGGTTCCCAACTATGTGTCTAAAGGCTCAATATTCTTCAAGCTCATTTAGTGACCTAATTAGGAAAGAGAGTAGTCAGAAAAGAAAAGGAAGAGAGGTCTCATTTTGTAAGCAACCCGCAACCATAGAGAGAGAAAAGAGTGCAGAGTTTCTGGACTTGCGTACTTTTGGTACTTTAGTTGTGTATTTTATTTTTCCCATCAGTTTTTTAACATAAATTTGATTATCTGTGAAAAAAAATACATGCATTTTATTTTTATATTCATATATTTCAAAATTTTATTATGTTTGAAATTTATTTTTTATATTTGGGTTAATTTTCTAAATTTCCAATTACCTAAATTCTCAAATCTATGATTACTTTAAAAAAAAAATATTAACAGGAGATCACGTTGTAGACAAGTACCTAAAAACAAGTGAATAAGTGATCCAATTTCCAAAGAAGGTCCAATATTTTGGCATGGGAGCTATTGGTCCCTACAATAATTGCAAAGAAAGAAAATGGTGATGCATGCTTGCATTATCCGGAAGGGTAAATTAGTTATAGACATAAATTTTTGAACATGATGCAGAACTTTACAACTACATGGAATATTGTCAAGGATAACCATTAGCGTTTGTCCTTGTTGAATTTTGATAATTACATGACCAATTTGTAAGTAGCTTTCGTCCACTAATTAACGCTTAGTGTTCCATTGAGGGCCACACACATTGCAAATTGCAATGGGTACTAATTTACCCAATCCCTCTCATCTCTCACATTTTCTAAATTATTTAAAATAATGAATTATAAAGTCAAAGTTTAGTAGTGATGGTGACCTTAGTACATTGGAGGGAGTTTTGAATAATTCATGAGTTGGCATTCCTACCCATTTTTAATTTGGTAACCTTTTCCAATCAAATATTTGCATAAAGAAAACTATAAAAAAAAATGGGGTATAAAAAAAAGTATTCTACCATATATTGATAATGACCTAATGGCCTAATGGATATGTGTATCCTATCCCTTCTAAGGCAAAAGTGATCAAGTGACAACAATATTCAAAAGGTATACATATTAAGATGCATCATGCATGGCCCCTTGAGGAAATGCACAATCCAGTTTGAAAGTAATGATTATTTTTAGACAACCATGTTCTTTTACTATGAATTCTAAGTAACAATCTGACAAGATTTTGCGGCCAAAATTATCCTAATATAGGCCTTACCTTTTTTATATATATAAAAAACCAAACAAAATATATCAGTAACATTTATTGCCGGGGTACTCATAAAATATATTATCAATATGACTTGTTATTATTTGTTTTTTGGCAAGTTTAAATTATTTAAGGAAGCGAAAATAGAATTTTGTATATTAAAGATTATGCAGGGATTGTATAAAAATTAATATAGGTAAATTTTAATGATTTTTAAATATTTTTTTAACTTTACGTCTTTAACAAGTGATTTTAAACCACTCATTAACATTTTACTTTCTTTTTTCATTTGATAGTTGCTATTATTAAACTTTTAATACATTTGCACTTATAATCAATTATTTTCATATGTGTAATGGGTAAAGTATTTTAACTAGCTATTTTATTAATTAAAATGTTATTATAAGTGTGTGATTGGTGAAGCAGCATGAGGAGGGATAAATTTAGACATTGTTAATTCTTACATTTTTACATTTATTTTTCCTCATTGATTTATTCTTTGATGATCACATGACATAATAGTATTTAGTGACGAGTATGTGATGAGTATCTATAATTCATTTTTTACTTCGATTATTTTTTTAACTGCATATTACATTGGTTATTTTTTATAACTGATGAAAATTACTTTTTATATTGGTTATAAAAATAACTGGTATTGATATAAAATATATTTTTTACAATGGTTATAAAAATGACCAATATAAAAAATAATTTTTACACTATTTATAAAAATAATCAATATAAAAAAATATATTTTACATCAATTGTAAAAATAATCAGTTTAAAAATATATTTTACACCGGTTATAAAAAAACAACCAATATTAAAAAAATGCATTGACAATAAAAATAACCAGTATAAAAACATTTACATCACTTACAAAGTAGTCAGTGTAATAAATCGATGTAAAAAGTCATCTATAGGTGCTCCTCACCGTTAACCATTAAATAATATATAAAGGAAATTGATTGTCACATGATCATTAAAAAGAATACATCAAAGGCGTAAGATTTAAATAATATCCATGACTAAAAATAAGTGTAAGAGCATAAGAATTAAACGAGTGTAAACTGATTCCTTCTCCAATGATATTTGGATAGATAATATTTTTATTTTCCAATGTTGGAAACATTTTTTTCAAATGTTAATTGAACTAGTTTTCAACATCTCAGCTAGCTAGCTCAAAGTTTATTTCACCAAGTGAAAGCTTATTTCACTAGATGAAATATCATTTTAAGTAAAATAGATGTATTTAACATAGGTACAACTAGAAGGCAGGTTGAATAGTGTGTATAAAAATTTTGACACATTCTATTTTCAAAAAAAAAATATCCAGACACCTATATGAGTTTTCTCAAACAAGTTATTTAAAATAGTGAGACAACAAAGTAATTTTGAATAGCAAAAAGAATAACACAAATAATTTTTACACTGGTTCACTTCTCAACCAAGGCCATCCCGTTCTTGTTTGAGCACAACAACATTTTGTATTATTGATCAAACAATTAAGTGCAGCTTACACTTACAGCAATCTCAAGTATTCGTTACATATTTAGTCTCTCTAGGCTAATTACGTTAGTATTCTTTTTTCAAATAAGCCTCATCAGGCTCAACTAACTATAAAACAAAAAGATGGTTCTTAAGTCTTTACAAGACCTTAAGGATATCTAAGCTTATAAAGCCAAGATGATTGTTCAGGATATGAAATAGAATAAAACTCTAAGTATTTTTACAAGAGAGAGGTCATAGATATTTGGACAGCATATTGATAAGAAAAGTTGTTGTGTTGTATCGTGTGCTATATTCTTTAAATGAGCTTCTTTATATAAGTGTCACGAAGAAGAACATTGTGAGACAAAGAGATCTTTCATCCAAGAGGAATATGACAATTGTAAAGAGCTTTTGAAACATTTGGAAAACATATTTGTCTTTTGTCAGTCTTTCTATCAGCCTTGTAGTTTGACTTTCCTTTTAGAGAGATAAGTAGGATGTTCTTTTGGCTTAGGTAGTCTTTTTTTTAGCTATGAGTAAGAAAATACTCATTCTTTTTGTCAAAATAGTTGCAAATCAAAATTAAAGCATGAGCTTTAGATTGCGGCTTGTATTTACTATCTTTCACACAAAGCATTTGAGTTCTTCAAGCATTCAAACAACTTATCAAAAATTCTCGTTTCTTGGCTTATGGCTTATATTTATAACAAAGTACACTTAGACAACCTTGAAACATTAGTCTTATAAATAATATGTTTTTATTATAATCAAAACTTTTGAGAGATCCTTAGAACCTTATATGTAGTTTCAAGACTTAACATTCTCCTCGTTTTTTGATTGATGATAAGCATTATATTATTTTGCTTTAAAAAGACAAATAGATATTAGGTGCTCAACCCAAAGTCTAAGCTCTAATACCAACCAAAGGTAACATAGGTTCACACTAGATGAAGAGTTGAATAATGTGTATAAAATCTTTGGCAAATTTTTGTCTCAAAATTAGATATTTAGACACCTGCCTGATTTTCTCAAAAGACTTATTTAAAATAACGACAGAACAAAGAGAACAACATACAAACAATTTTTAAACTGGGTCACCTCTCAACCAAGGCTACGTCCAATCCTTGTTCGAGCATAACAGGATTTTGTATTACTAATCAAAAAGCTAAGTGCAGCTCACACTTACTTACAATGATCCCAAATATTCTTTACCCATTTAGTCTCTTCAAGCTAATTACTCAAGTATTCTTTCTTAAACAACCCTCTTCAGGCTCAACCAAATTCAAAATAGAAGAGAAGGTTCCTAAGTCTTTACAAGACCTTAAAGGTGTCTAAGTTTACAAAGGTGTCTAAGGTACTCAATCACATCTTTCCTTGGTTAAATAAGAATTGTTTCCCACATATTCAATTAATTAGTAGTAACATTCCATATAATATTAATCAATCTATTTAATTCATATTTATGATGTACACAACACACACACACACACACATATATATATATATACATATTCCATTCATATCCTCCAATACATAAGTGGTTTCATTTCTATATCAATGAGTATTTATATAACATTCCACGTTAACTAATTACTTAAGCATATATACTCTTAAAGAGCTCAATAATAGATAGAGGTGTATTTTCACGTCATTCAAGACTAAGGAATTGATATTGGTATGTTTAGTAGGTATTGAAGACCTAAAAAAATTAAGAAGCGAAAGTTAAGTCAACACATAAAGGGGTTATTTGCCTAGGCAAATAAGTCTTGCCTAGGCAAAATAGGTCTAGTGCTAATTTCTAGTTCACTCGCCTAGGTGACTATGGCTAGCCTAGCGAATAAGTCAATTTTAGAGGCTTTTGTTGAGCGAGTGAGGATTGCCTGGGTGAATTGGGCTCAGTGCTTATTATCATTGCGTACACCTAGGAAATTTGGGCTCCCTTTTAAAAATTCATTAGCTCTTACCATGCATTAAAAGGGAAAACAGAATTATACCACTTGGAATCATCTCAAGTCGCCAAAGTTTCTCATTAGCAACTAATTACCTAATCTCAATTCAGCTTTCCTTATGCATTTTCAATATGCATACTTGTGTATGTATACTCAACCACCTAATCAAATTCAAATGTTTAACACGATCAATATATTTTGTTCACTCAAACCAATTTAATTATTAATTTTTACTATTCACATTCTACTTTTCTGATATGTGTGTGTGTGTTTCAAGTCATCAACTTCTCAACTAAGCCAAATTCTAGCAGTTCAACTTATTATCGCATTCAAGTTACCAATTCCATGACCAAACCATCTATCATTTCCTTACAATCCCAATACACAATTCCAATCCACAACTCTAACACATAATTCAATTACACAATTCCAGTGCATAATCCCAATACAGAATATAAATTCACAATCCTAATACACAATTCAAATACATAATTCAAGTACATAATTCAACAACCACTATCGTAACTAACCATAACCATAATGCTTTCTAACAATTCTACACACGCTAACTATCAAAATGCCTAACTCAAACAAGTAATTATATTCATTCTTTACTTATTCACAACATCATCTCCTTTTTGTTACCATAACGAAGATGATCACAAAGTGTTGTGAGGCCCCCTTCTTATCCTAACCTCAACCTACACACAAACATAACCAAAATCCACACAAATTAATAACTCAAGCCGCAACCACATCAATTAACATACCCCTAATTATCTGGAAGCTCAAAAGCACAAGGAAAATAACAAATTGAAGGAAATGATGGTTTTGTAAGTTTGGACTTACCAAACAGAAGACCAAAATGAAAGGCTTAGGATTTTTTCGTAATACTTCTAAGACAAAAATACACTTACAAGCATGAATTTATGGAAATTGAGGTCGGGTTCAAGAAATCGAAGAGAATACCTAAATGGGTTTTTAGATTCATACCTGGGGACCAAGAACAAAGATCTAGCCTCCCTTGTACCCTTGCATACAGAGAAAAAGATGAAAGTGTGAAGAGAGCTCCTTATTGGCCTTAATTGGGATAAAAATGATGGTGAAGTGTGGAGTGTAACATCCCAGATGTTAAAATTTAATTATTTTATTGCATAAGATTAATTAAATATTACTGGAGATTAAATTAAATTTATTCAAATTTAATTAGGAATTTTTCTTAATTTATTATAAATTAATTAAGGGTTACAATTAAGATAAAAAAATTGGAATAATTAATTTTAAGTAATGAAGGCTCTCATGGGTGTTTTGGTTTCCATTGATTTCGTTTCATTTAAAGCTTGAAAATGGGACTTGTCATAGTGGGTGTTACTAAACAACGAATGAGTTTTTATTTTGCGTTGCTAGGTAACAGAGCGAGTGCCGGAAAGTCATTAGGTGAAGCGGAACTTGGAAATGGTAGATGAAAGTGGAAAATGTAGGGTTTGGAAACCTTTGAAATAAAATTTGAATCGTTTTGGTGAAGCGAATCATGATTCTGGAAGTCAGAATGTTAATTCTTCGATTTTAGATATTTGGTGAAATTGATGATTCAACGTTGAAGTGGAAGCCTCGGACGCTTTTAATCGAGGTAAGGGGTGTTCTGAGTATTAGTTAATTTAGAAATATTATTTGACGTCGGTTGGTGTTCGAAAAAGGAATATAATTAGCATTAATTAGCTAATTTCATTATAATATATAATTATTTAATTTTTAATATGTATTGTGACTAGACTTGGATCTAGTGAGGTTAAAATTGAAAACTATAGGTTATTATGTAAGAATTATGTTTAGTGAGGAAATGTGGTAAATGGGTAATTAGCATTTGTTGAGATTGAGTAGAGAAAGTATGTGTATAAGAGTATATATATGTTGAAATAAGTTTCCAATTATAGTGTGGAAAGAATAATGTGATGTATAATTAATATATGGATATATATATATATATATATGTGCATATTGGAATAAATTCCAAGAAGTTTTACAAGGAGAACAATCTTGTATTAGAAATTATGAATGAATTGTAGTTGAGTGATTGATTAATGTCGTGATTGTAATTATATTGATAAGTGTTTACCTGAGGGGTTAATTAAATTCAACTAAATATTATTATGTTTGAGTGGTTGTGTGATTGCTATGATATAGAATGAATATGAATGTTGCCTATGTGGCCTTGTTCTTGTGAAAGTAAATGATAATGATGTGATTATGATGTTGCTTGGTAATTGTTTGCAATCTAGAGAAATTGATGTATATGTATACATAGGTAGAGATTATGTTTTAAGACGAAGAATGACTCATTAAACCAACTAAATAGGTGAAATTGAGTTCCGGTTGGATCCATGGTCCCTGGAAGATACTAATGGGACCCTAAACATATTTAGAATTTATGTGTGTAAAGAAATTGCCAATTGATTAGCATTTAAGGTGATTTTGGTGAGGTAATTGGTTAAAATAGAACCAATTGCATTTTTGCACATAATTCCATGATTTAGAGGAATTTTTTAGCACAGATCACACTTGTAGATTCAGAATAAGTTGTGAATGGTGTCCATAAAGTTTTGTAGTATTTAGAGTTAAAACGGGCAAGTTATAGGATGCAGAAGTTGGCTTGGAGGCCAAATTTTGCATAATTCTACAGGTCTACCTATCTAGTAATCAATTACGTAATCGATTACCATAGAACAAAACTAAAATCCTACATAGGTTGCTCGCGGGTAATCAATTATCGTAATTAATTACCTGGTAATCGATTACTAAAGTGTAAAATAGGGGTTTTGAGTCGTTTTAAAGTTACGTACTGGCTAGATTCTAGTCTTTACTGCCAATGATGTTTTCAATACAAAAAATTGACTCTAATTTTATTAGGCCCTACGATAAATTCTAGGAATTTAGATGGGGACGTCACATGGACGGGGTGGCACGATTTGATATAAGGGGAGAGAGGAGAAATAGAATGAGTGTAGGTAATGGAGAAAAGAAAAAACGATGTGATGAGGGAGGAGAGCATGTGACAAAAATAAGGGGGGTGAGTGAAAGGGAATACAGGTTTGGAGAAGAGAGAAATGAAGTGTGTTGTGATGGAGGAAGAAGAGAAATGAGCATGCGGTGGTGGTGAGTGAGAGTGACAAGAATAAGAATGAAGTGTGTGTGATGGGTATTTTGAGAAAAGAGAAAAAGGCTTTACGTTTTTAATCAGACTAATATAGATAACTAGTACCTTTAGGATATGATTAGCTTTTAAAGAGGTTAAAACTAATTTATGGGTATATCCGTATAACAAGATTTTAAAACTCTACTTCCCTATTTAAGTTCAAAATAACAAAAAACTAAGTTATACCTCTAAATTGTCCAGGGTCAGACCAACCACATAGATATAATTAAAATTTCTAAAAACAGGGTGTTACAAGAATCCCTTAATAACTTTACAAGTTCATATTTCTACCGTTCATTTTATTTTTGAAAACCTAAACCTTATCATACAACTACTTAAACCTTATTATGTTTAAAGTTTGAAATTATATAGAAATAAAAAACTAAAACATTTCTAAGTTTTTTATAAAATTTTAGTTATACTAACATTTTGTAAGAGATACATGTTTATTTGATTGAATTTAACAAAAATAATGTTTAGTCTTGAAAGAACATATAAGGTTCAAATGACCCCCTCAAAAGTTTTGATTATGACAAAAATATTACATTATTTATTGAACTAATATTTCAAAATTGTCGAAGTTTAATATCCAGAAAATACAAGCCACAAACCAAAAAACAAGAAGTTCTGAGAAGTTGTTTGAAGGTTTGTAGAACTCAAACAGCCCCAAAGACTCAACTCAAACACCCAACGAGGAAGACTGTACAATACAAGTCATAAGTGAAAGTGCATACTTCAATGCTAATTTATTACTGTTCTAACCTAAAAAAAGAGTACCTATCCACTCAAAGCTTCAAAAGGATTGTCTAAGAAAAAAAACGTCCTACTTGTGCACTAAAAAAAGAAAGTTAAACAACAAGGCTAAAAGAAATATTGACGAATTACAAATATGCTTTGAAGATATTTTAAAAATTCTGTCCAATTGTCATAACATACTTGTATGATAGCTTTTTGTCTCTCAACGTCTCTCTTCATGAAGCATATATAAAGAAACTCATTCAAATTATCTACAACACTTTTCTCATCTACACTTTATACAAGTTGTGTAAAATTCTCTAACTTTTTCTTGTTTTTCATTGTTTTATATCGTGAATAATCAGTTAAATTTTGCAAGCTCAGACACCCCTAAGATCTTTGTAAATACTTAGAAAATCTCTCTCATACTGTGAAGTTGGTTACGCTTGAAGAGACTTGTTTAAAAAAAGAATTCTTAGGTAATTAGCTCGGAGAGGCTAAGTCTTAAAAGAATACTTGAGATTGTTGTAAGTAAGTATGAGCTGCACTTAGCCTCTTGACCAATTTATATAGAGTCTTATTATTTTGTTCGGACAGAGACTAAATATAACTTTAATTAAAAGATGAACCAATATAAAATTTACTTATGTGTTGTTCTCTTTGTTGTATTTACCTGATTTGGTGATTTTGTGTTTTTTATTAAGGCTTTACGAAAATTTAGATAAATGTCTAGATATTTGTTTTAAGAAATTTGATAGGGTTTAAGACTAAAAAGAAATTGAACGATTGGAACGAGGAAGAGAATGAGTTTGAGACATTTAGTAAAGTGAATTAGTGCAATGACCAACGGAGGAAATTGAATGGACCAAGGGATTAAAGAAAGACATGGAAGAAAACATATGTTCCAAGGGAGAAAATTGAATGATACAAATAAAAATACGAATGAAAAGGAAACTGTTTTTAAATAATATTAATTTAAAAAAAGAAGTGCATCATAGGCAAAAGAAATTGAGGGAAATAAGGTTCACCACTGATTGTGTGTGTTAAAATTCTTCCTTCTCTCAAAGTAAAGGGGAACTAAAATATATCGTAAGTAATTGCTAATGCTAGTTCAAGCTATTACACAATTAGTTACAATTAGTTGAGCTAGTTAGATAATTACATCAGTTAGTTCAGTTTAGTTATTTTGTGACAGCTAGCTTTCTTTCTTTTCATTTCAATAAACACTTTTTCGTTCTATTCCAATATCAACTTCTATTATCATCTTCTATGGCTTAAAGAGTTATGATTATTATTTATTGGTCAAGTAGAGAAATCGTTTGAATTAGATTGTTCAGAAGCCTTAATATATATATACACGCGTAGAGACCAAATTTAGTTATACTATATAGATTTACATATTATGCCAAACCTGACTATACCTTAACAAGGTACTTGTTTGAAATTAATTTGTTAACTTACAGCTTCATGATTGTCAATGCATAGAATAGAAATTATAGAATAAATTTTAACGTCCTCATTGCTTCAATTTCATAAAGAATCAAGAAAATAATAATGTATACTTAAACACATGGGTATGCTAAAATTTTAGCTAATATGAGATTGTCAATTTAGGTTTTTTTTTTTTGAAGAGCTGAATTTAGTTTTTAGAGATAGTACCCTTTTGTAAAAACTTTGTGCCATATTATTGAAAAACAATGATTACAAGAAAAATATTTAATTTTTTGGTTTTCTATTAGGAGGGTATGTGTGTAATTCAAAGCTTCACTCCTACTTTCAGGAAATAAAGAAGCTCCACTGTTGGAACAAACATTGGACCCAGCAAATAGATTTATTAAGTGAATAAAGAGAGTGGGCACCCCCATCCACAAATCAATTGAAATGAAGTGCATCAAGTCAGAAGATGATACAGAACAAAGCAAGCAATGGGTAGCTAGTTGGGTTCTTAATTTGCTTAGCTTCATGTGGGTCTCAACCAGCAACTATATACCAACCGTGATCTTATGGCTCCTGTATTTAATGCTTGTCCTTTTCCCCGCTAACATTGCCATGATTTTATGAATAATTTTCCCAACGCATTGTGACCCCATTTTGCAAATTTTATCTGCACACACACACACAAGTGCCGAGGTATCATTGCATGGCTAAGACACTGAGACTAATATTCCAGACAGTGGTGGTTAGAGATTTCAATTATTTCCAATGTCTATCAAAAAGATTCACTTTTTCTAATCACAATCACTTTGTACAATCAAATTGGCAACCTTTTCCCATTAATGGTTTGGATTGTTGTCCATAGCTTTGCGTTAGTTGATGCCTCATGTTTGACTAAATTGGAGGACTACTTGATCAGAATATAATAATTGAGATAAAACTTAGTTGCAGTTACTTAAATAATTGTAACGGTATATATAATAATTTCTGTTTTATCTAATTAATGTATTTATATATTTTTTTATGTTATTTCTTTTTTTATATTTTAAATACTTTTTGTTTTAAACATAATTAATGGTTTTTTAAAACAAAATATAAAAATATAATAAAAAATACTTTTAATTCTGTCTTGGGATTTTAAATATTTAAAATAAATCTAACCTCATTACAAATAAAAAAAAAATTGGAGGGAGTAACATTCATCTAAATAACATACAAAATGCGAATTGGTATTAATAATCAGTTAAATTATTGAAGTAAAAAATCTAATTCTAGTGGGAGAACAATAGCAAAAATATATTTTAAAAAATCTGCACTAAATTTGTTCTTCATTGTTGAGAGAGGCAAGGACACTTCAATAATCTTTACAGATGAGATTAATCTTCATAAATACTGGATTCACCAAAAAAATTGATTCTTAATAATTGTTGCCAAATATGATCAAAACAGTAAAACACACAAAGATATGGATAACTGGAAGGTATATTGTACTATATATCCTTATCTCATTGCCTTTATAAAAGATTGTGCTAGTACGATTGCAATATAAAATAATCAGTAAAGAATTGTGAAAATTAAGTAGACTTGGTCTGCAATTTTTACAATTTTTTTCATCAATTTCATCATAAAATCTACAATAAATCAATTTAATATATATAATTAAAATGTATATGATATTTTTAAATGATCATATTATCATTTATTAGCTTTTAATATGGACCAAATGTATGATTGTATGACTCAAATTTATTTATCTCATGATTTTTAAATAAGAACTATTTAAAATGGGTTAAAGAGTCACAAAAAGGAGGTTGAATTGTGTCACTCAAAAACTTTGACTTTTACTACAAAACAAGAATTTACAATATGAAGTCTTTAAGACTTAGATATGGTTATAACCAATGTTGGAATACTTAAATGATTAAAGTATACTAAAAATAGGTATCTATGATGCTAAAGAGATTTCAGTGCTCAAAAATAGAATCTGAAAACTAGAGTTTTCTTTAGAATTAGGTTTTTTGGTTTTTTTAATTTTGATCAAAAACTTCCTATTAGGGAAAAACACTTAAATAAAATTCCTATTAATTTTTCACAAGGATTTAAGTTCAAAAATAATTTCAAAACCTTTGTTCTCACTTAGAACAGTTATGTACTAAACTTTACAAAAACGTGGTAAGAGAATAGGAATAAAGAGATTTATGCAAGATCTTTTATATTGGTTCACCTCTTAACAACACTTGAGGCTACGTCTAGTACCTACCTTAGTAGGATTTCTCAAATATTCAATAATTGAATACAAGAATTCTTTGCAACAAGCCTCTTTAAGCTTAAACATAAGTATTATTTTCAATAAGCTTCTCCAAGCTCAAACATAATTATACACACATCAAGTTTCACACATTCAAAAGTTAACCCACCTGATTAGCAAGGGAGAAAACACCTATGGACAAATGATAATTTGAGATGAGTTTTTGAGATTTTACATTTTCGCTTGAAAAAAGTGCTAAAAATAGAAGTTCTAATCTTATATAGTTAAATCCTTTAACTTGCAGTAGTTATGCTTTTATAGAGAGGTGTTTAACAAGTTTTTTAGGTGGAAACTTGGACAAATATAAAAGGAAAAACTCTTCTTACATATTGTGAAAAAATAGTATGTGCTTTTTGTTTTATGGCTTGCGCATATGATTAGATCTCTCTTGCTTGTTTTTCTTCACTATTTTCAACCCTTAAATAATGAAAGGTGTTCGAAAAAGTTGTTGGGAAGTTGTCCTTTCACTATGTTAATAAAGCAGGCTTGACTTGGATCTTTTAATGAGGAAACCTTAATCTGGTTCTTGAGAGTTTAGATTTAGGAAATTCTAATATGGTTCTGGAGACTTCATATTTAAGACATCCTAATTTGGTCTTCTCTCCCAGATTAAAAGATCAGCTTATATTCTTTTGTTATGGAAATCTTCAGACAGTTTTAACTTGATTTGGACATTCAGAATTAGTAAGATATACCAAACCTAATTTTAAGGTTTTTCTAGATTTGAGCTTAGAAATTGATTTCTTCATCATTGACTTGTTAAGATTCATTCCATGATATGCTTGAGCATTGAGTAGTGCAAAACTTTGATAGGTCATCATTGTTAAATTTAAAGTTTCTATTATGTAGAGCATATTTGTAATGTAATATATGTATGTATATGTGTGTATACATGTGTGTGTATGCATATATGTATGTGTATATATGTAAGAGGGAGGGACTAAATTATATTGGTGTAACTTAATTAATTGTTACATCAAACAAATTTTTATTGATATTTTCTCCTAAGATCCAACCATTTGGTTCAAACTTTATATCATATAGATCGTATGTATGTATGTATGTATATAAAAAGGGAGGATAACTACATTATATTGGTGTAACTTAATTAATTGTTACATTATTAAACAAATTTTTATTGATCTTTCCCCCTAAAGATCCCACAATTAGATTAAAACTTTATATCATATAGATCATATCTATAAATAAAATTAGATGAATTTAAAATTATGATACCTTAATCATGAATAACAAAATTAACTTAATATACGTATTGGAAATATATAAAAATAAGGATTGCATGATTATATTCTTAGAGTTGCTTAATTTTAACTAAAATTGTACAGAAAACTTATGCCATATATAGTCACAATTCAACCATGGTTGGATAACTAATCTAATAATTGAATTATGACCATAAAGAAACATTGAATTCTAACTTATTAAATGTGTAAAAATTACTTAATGTTATACCACCTATTACAGGAGCTTTTCAAATGTTAAGTGAATCAAATAGTAAAGCTATAGTTTGAGAGTCAAGGCTTTGGATTCTCCTATGATTTCCCCTAATTATTTTCTAATAAAGTTCCAT
Source organism: Clitoria ternatea (assembly GCA_037962975.1). NCBI lineage: Eukaryota > Viridiplantae > Streptophyta > Magnoliopsida > Fabales > Fabaceae > Clitoria > Clitoria ternatea. The sequence continues at coordinate 14,213,588 of CM075676.1, forward strand.
TTTAAAGTTTTTCAACTCAGTTATGCTAAGGCCGTTATTGATCACCCATACCGTGACACCCTTTTATGTGTACGTGAGTAATGACCTTTTCTAGAAAAATAGGATTTTTTTATATGTCTTTTACTTCTTCTGCTCGTTCCATTCACATACCCAAAAACGTGTTAAAAAATTAGTTATTGAAATCGATTTATTTACTAACCTTGTTAGGAAAACAATTTCAAAATTCATTTAATAGTGCTAATGCATCTAATTTAATTTAAATGACTGCATTAATTCACACATTCAACCTAAAATAAATGACATAAGTCTATAACCGTATAAGGTTCCTTAAAATATATAGTAATCCAAGATGAAACATAATATACAAGGAAACTATTCCTACCTAGCCCATACATGAAAAATAGAAACAACCTGAAAGAAACTATAAATGATAAATATATTCCTACTTATCACGTCCTAACCAACCCTAAGCTAAAATGTCTCCATGTTCATCATCGCGCAAATCATCATTGTCATCCTCGGGTCTGTCAAAATCCCATTCATTTGATGAATCATTCTCTAATCCTTTACGATATGGCACTGAGTCTAACTAGTGAGTGATGATAGTTGACCACATTAGCATTGCAACATAGGTTTATATATCTAACACCACCACCCTTGTTACCTTGGCGCATCACATCATAGTAGCAAAAAAATATAGCCACAATAGGGATGAGTGGAAGTACTCCTCAAGTATTTTCAAGGCTTTTATTAAAACCCAACCATATTGGGGTGAAGTTAGCTAGAGGCATAGTCCAAGAACTGGACTATGCCCATCTCAAACTCTATTAAGGGAAATTGTATCCCAATCTTAGAAAAATCATTTGGTACATAAAAATATATTACGATACTAGTTCATGATAGATATGGCCTGTAATGAGGGGAAACATCACTAGGAAGTAATCCCCATACTCTTCACCAAAATAGATTTCAAGGTCAACATTGACCTAAAAATATTGGTCTTTGGCCTTTTTTACGGTCCAGTCAATTCGATGTGCAACTACATTCATTTTTATTTAATCAATGATACGACTTTGGGGGGAGTTAGTTCTGGAGTACCCTTCAGACACCATCACTGTGATAGTGTGTCAAAAATGGGATATAACTATAAAAAATCACATCATCAGTCAAATAAAACTTAGCACTAGAGCTGACCTTACTACCAAAACTTATGTTGATAGGGGATATCAGTAAAGATCCTGCCAATGAGGAAGACAAAGTGTACATCTTCTCTAGATACTGCTTTATTTCCTCATGACTTAATAGGCGTCAGATACCAATGTTTTTGGGTCAAGGTAGTGCAACAAGAAAAGCAACTTGATCACAAGTCTGTAGGATGTAATGAAGTTCTCCTGGATTCACAACGGCTCAGAAAAGACCCTCACTAACTCATCACTTAAAAGATCATCCTTCATATCCCTATTTTTGATAAGCTAAAGTATAAGAAATTAAAGGCTAAGTATGAAAAATAGGATAAAGGCTATCTTAAGAGAGGACGACACGGAAAGTCTTCTTTGTACGAGGAAAAAAAATCCACACGCTTTACACTAAAAAAAGAACTTTAATGTTATAACAACAGAAGTTCAACAAGGAAATAAGAAATATACTGAAGTAATCTCTTTTTTATATGCAAGGTTGAGGGGTTGAAGGGGCGTAGGAACGATTATGATGTAATAATGGCACATGTGTGTGCAGCGCTTCATATACTGTCTGACAAGCATGTAGTGTGACATCCTGGCGCTGTTGAGGGCGGCGAGTGATCACCAGTGCATGGGCACGGACAACGAGCGGCTCCTGGCAGGCTTCCAGCGGGGAATGTGGCATCTCAGGCACTATTGAGGGCAGAGAGTGATCGCCGGTGCATAGGCACGGACAAGGAGAGGCTCCTGGCAGGCTTCCAGTGGGAGAGACACATGAACGAACTGAATACATACCAGAATGAGAGGGATCCAAAAACTGTATAGGTATGAGACTATACAATCGAGGATAGCTTAATGGAATGAATTCGTACTACCTATACCAACAAATGCATTAGCCTTTTCGGTGGTCTATCACTTAAGAACTCCAAAGTTAAGCGTGCTTAACTTGGAGTAATTCTGATATGGGTGACCTCCTAGGAAGTTCTCGGGAAGTGTGTGATTGAGGACAAAGCACACTGGTATCTCTGACATTACTTATTCGGCACTAACTTGAGTGTAAGATTGTCTTTACTAGTGATACTTTCTTTTTCCCTACAATGCAAGAAATCAATGTGTTGGTTGGATAGACGAGTAATAAGACTCTTAGTTCCCTACTAAATTAAGAGATATAATACTAGATCTTCACTAGATCGATGTAAGACGTATGTCAGAGAGATTTACCCCGATATCGATATTGAACATTCTATGCCCATGCAACTAAATACTAATATGGAAAGGTTTATCTAGATAGGTGATCTACTACTTGATTCTCTAAACTCTTGAAGTAACAATATCCACCTTATCAGTCTCGACTAAGCATCCTACTTAGCAAACAAATATCTAATAGTTGGGTGGTTAGTGTAACATCCCATTTTCAACACAAATAGAAAATAGATATTAATATATTTTTCTTGAGAAATACTTACTATAAGTCAGTTTATTATTATCATTTTTTTAAAATTTTGGTATTTATATTTAATTATTTGTTTTTTAAAATAATAATAAAAAAATGAAAATATTTCTAAATGATAATTTTAAAATGACTTAATTAGTATTCACTAATTAAGAAAATTATATTAAGAATTTTTAATATCTTTATTCTTCACCATTTTTATTTTATGTTCTTATATTTATGTTTTTACATATTTAAGATTTAACTCTTATTAGAATTTTAAAATAAAATTTTGAAGGAATTAGACTATGGTTCTTTAGAACTTTTTGATCTACATAATATTTATGATTTTCTAGAATTTTTCGAAAATTTTGAAATATTTTAATAAAATATATTTTAAATAATTTTAAATTCATATAAAGTTACTTAAAATTAAAAATATTTACAAGAATATAAAGTTAAATTATAAGAAAATTTTCTAAAATCCATTTCAAGTAGACTTATTTAAAAATTATCGGTTTGAGTAAAATCTTGATTTTTACCAATCGTAAAAAATTGAAAACGTACTAATAAATTTTTATTAACAGAGAATTTTAGATTTTTAAAATTTAAACTTTATATTACTTATCATAAAATTAGTGAGAACTGATATAATATCGTTAAATTTCAAAAAGGATTAATTTTAAATATTTAAAATATACCGAGTGAAAGGTTACTATTTGGCTTAATAATTCTGCCGACAGTTACTATGTAAAACACTGTGCATGTACGAAATTTTCAAAAGGTGTACAGTAACCTGGTTTTAAATTTCAACAAATGTACAGTACTTTTATATTAAAATAATGTAATGCATAGTAATTTTTTTCCTATAAATACTGAAGGAATTCTTCTTTAGAATTCACAATTTCAGATTAAATTTTCTTAATATAGTAGTGCTAGTGAGATAGTGGTGAAAGTAAGAGAGATAAATAAATTTTTTTTGGAAGAAGGTTCTGCTAAAATTCTAAGGTACAAATACATCTCTTTTATATTTTTTAGGGTTATTTTTATATCGTTTTTAAAAATCTATTATTATACTGAAAATAATATTATTTTAAGTTACTATTCTACATAGTAAAACATTATTTTAATAGTAAATTACTATTTCAATAGTAAATTACTATTCAAATAGTAAATTACTATTTACTGTTACTATTTACCTTTACTATTCACGTTTTACTATTTACCGTTACTATTCACGATTTACTATTTACCATTACTATTCACGTTTTACTATTTACTATTTACTATTCATTAATTACTATTCACTATTCACTATTTACTATTTAAAATTTACCATTTCTGCTTTAAGTAGTGATCTTAATTTTCATCTTGTAACTATATTAAAATGAAATTGATATGTTTTAGAACTCGGAGACGAGGCGTGCACGGATTTACAATAACGAATCAGTATACAAGAGGTAAGGGGGAGTGAGATAAGAGTATAATATGAAAAGACATAAGAATAATGAGAGGAATCCCCTACTCCTTTTAAATTTGAAAATATTATTATTTTAAATATTAACTTTTTAACTTAAAATTATTAATAAATTTTAAATTAAATATCTGGTTTAACTAACTCTAACATACCTATGCAAGGACTTGGACCACTATGACCCATATGGACTGAACTATACCTATGCAAGGACTGAATTATATGGACTTACATAGACCTATACAAGGAATGGACTATAAGGACTCAAAATCAATTTTAATAAGTTAAATAACCATTAAAATTTGAATTATATTTAATTGATTTGTTTATAATTATTATTGATGATATTTAATTATGATCGATATTATTTGATCGTGATTGACATTATTTGATTATGATTGATGATATTGTGATTGATAATATTTTATTATGATTGATGACCTCGTGATATGGAGTTTGAACATATAGTAAGCATGACGGAAAGTTAAAACTCAGTAAGAATTTTTTTACCTTACTCTTTAAATTTTTATTCTAAGAGAAAGTATTATATCATTATTTTAGTCTTTTATTTCTTCTTAGAAATAATTTTCATTAACTTTATTTTTAATCTCTAGAATAAAATCTAGTATTAAAAAGAAACTATTTTATGAAAATCAAAGGTTGAGACAATTAATTCTTGAATTAAAGAAATTTTTTATAGTTTTAAGTATTCTTAATTAATGATTTAAAAAAATATATATATTCTTTTAGCAATCAGAAATTTAAATTGGTTTTCCCTAATGAAATAACTAAATGATATTTTATAGTCGAGATTTCTAAACTCAATCTAGTCAAGATTCAAATTTGGAAAGATTATGTAAATATGTGAAGTTTTTTAAAAGAAAGTTTTGAGATATTTAAGGCTTGAAAACTCAATTTTGGTGAGATTTAAATTTGAAGACTGTACTAAATTTGTTTCTGTATAACAGAAGTTCAAAGAAGAACTTATAGGAATGTACAATTTATTGAGATGATTTTGTGAACCTTTATGGTATTTAATAATTGAGTTTCTAAAAGTCTTAACCAACTAAATATGCGAGTAGTTCATGTATCATGAATCATTAAAGAGAAATGAGATGTGATATTTCCTTGGGACAGATTATAGAAACCGAGGATACATTAGAGGAGGCTTAATTACGAGCCTTGGGATGAAAGGGTGTGAAAGGATGCTTCAGGTGACCTGGGGTCGCTCCCTAGTGTCGGGTACTTTCACAATAAAAACTTTATCAGTCTGACTAGTCTCTAAGTGTTTCCACGCCAGTTGAGCTGTTCATATGCCATGAAGGCATTTATGTTATTATTATACGGAATTTATGGAACAATGTAAACTCCTGGTTAGCCCAGTGCAAACTAAAACTTTAAGGGCCCACATGCATAAGATGAATGAGATGATAGTATTAAAAACATTGCATGACATTCATATGATTGTGACATTCTATGTGGATGTTGTAAATGAAAATATAATTGTTATGTTATGAAAACTCTACATTCATAATTGATTATGTATATGATTGTGATTGAAATTATTATATTAGATTGTGAAAACCCTTATGCTTATGTCTTATCTGTAAAGTATTGTATTTTGTTTCTCACTTCTTCTTGTTTGAATTTTGTGTCCAAAATTTATGTTATATGATATGTAGATAGCAGTTCAAGATGAAATGATGAAATTACAAGAAGGTAAATTGGTCTCATCCTCAATCGGATAGGAAAAAAGATGTGACAAGAATAGGATTCAAAATCACACGGTTTGAATATAAGGAAATAATTGGTTACAGTCGAAGTAGAGGTATTAAATCTTTAGTTTTAGTTTACCTAATACAATATTAAGTTGAATGATTGTAAATCAATGTAAATGTTAAACTTTAATAAACCTTATTTTTTGGATATGATACTGTAATCTTTGATCACTTATGATTTTCTGAAAGTTCATTTTATCATTATGAATAATTTGAAACTTTTTACTTTTAAAATTCAAAGAAAATTAGATATATATACGTCCTCGTATACACAAGATAAGAAGTAATAAATATGTATATCTTTCAAAAAAAAGCAAGAATAATAGATATATGTCTCGTGTATATAAGGGGGTGTTACAAGCATGGTTGACAAAATTAAGACGGGTAATATTTTTGAGTTAAGGAAAAAAATACTGATAAGATTAAAAGAAGATAAATGGCAATGTTAAGGAAAATGTACATAATTGTCAAGGAAACTAGAAATATATTTTAGAACAGTTCAGCTAGTTTAGCTGTGGTAAGATTTATTAACAATATTAAATTTTGAGGACAAAATTTCTTTTAGGGGAGTAGAATTGTAACATCCCATTTTCAACACAAATAGAAAATAGATATTAATATATCTTTCTTGAGAAATACTTACTATAAGTCAGTTTATTATTATTATTTTTTTAAAATTTTGGTATTTATATTTAATTATTTGTTTTTCAAAAATAATAATAATAATAAATGAAAATATTTCTAAATGAGAATTTTAAAATGACTTAATTAGTATTCACTAATTAAGAAAATTATATTAAGAATTTTTAATATCTTTATTCTTCACCATTTTTATTTTATGTTCTTATATTTATGTTTTTACATATTTAAGATTTAACTCTTATTAGAATTTTAAAATAAAATTTTGAAGGAATTAGACTATAGTTCTTTAGAACTTTTTGATCTACATAATATTTATGATTTTCTAGAAATTTTTGAAATTTTTGAAATATTTTAATAAAATAATATATTTTAAATAATTTTAAATTCATATAAAGTTACTTAAAATTAAAAATATTTACAAGAATATAAAGTTAAATTATAAGAAAATTTTCTAAAATCCATTTCAAGTAGACTTATCTAAAAATTATCGGTTTGAGTAAAATCTTGATTTTTGTCAATCGTAAAAAATTGAAAACGTACTAATAAATTTTTATTAACAGAGAATTTTAGATTTTTAAAATTTAAAATCTATATTACTTATCATAAAATTAGTGAGAATTGATATAATATCGCTAAATTTCAAAAAGGATTAATTTTAAATATTTAAAATATACCGAGTGAAAGGTTACTCTTTGACTTAATAATTCTGCCGACAGTTACTATACAAAATACTATGCATGTATGAAATTTTTAAAAGGTGCACAGTAACCAGGTTTTAAATTTCAAAAAACGCACAGTACTTTTATATTAAAATAATATAATGCATAGTAATTTTTTTCCTATAAATACCGAAGGAATTCTTCTTTAGAATTTACAATTTCAGATTAAGTTTTCTTAATATAGTAGTGCTAGTGAGATAGTGGTGGAAGTAAGAGAGAGAAATAAATTTTTTTGGAAGAAGGTTCTGCTAAAATTCTAAGGTACAAATACATCTCTTTTATATTTTTTAGGGTTATTTTTATATCGTTTTTAGAAATCTATTATTATACTGGAAATAATATTATTTTAAGTTACTATTCAACATAGTAAAATACTATTTTAATAGTAAATTACTATTTTAATAGTAAATTACTATTCAAATAGTAAATTACAATTTACTATTACTATTTACCTTTACTATTCACGTTTTACTATTTATTGTTACTATTCATGATTTACTATTTGTTGTTACTATTCAGATTTACTATTCACGCTTTACTATTTACTATTCACTATTCACTATTCACTATTCAAAATTTACCATTTCTGCTTTAAGTAGTGATCTTAATTTTCATCTTGTAACTATATTAAAATGAAATTGGTATGTTTTAGAACTCAGAGATGAGGCGTGCATGGATTTACAATAACGAATCAGTATACAAGAGGTAAGGGGAGTGAGATAAGAGTATAATATGAAAAGACATAAGAATAATGGGAGGAGTCCCCTACTCCTTTTAAATTATTATTATTTTAAATATTAACTTTTTAACTTAAAATTTTTAATAAATTTTAAATTAAATATCTGGTTTAACTAACTCTAACATACCTATGAAAGGACTTGAATTTTTATAACCTATACGAACTGGACTATACCTATGCAAGGACTTGGACCACTATGAACCATATGGACTGAACTATACCTATGCAAGGACTGGATTATATGGACTTACATAGACCTATGCAAGGAATGGACTATAAGGACTCAAAATCAATTTTAATAATTTAAATAACCATTAAAATTTGAATTATATTTAATCGATTTGGTTATAATTATTATTGATGATATTTAATTGTGATCGATATTATTTGATCGTGATTGACATTATTTGATTATGATTGATGATATTGTGATTGATAATATTTTATTATGATTGATGATCTTCTGATATGGAGTTTGAGCATATAGTAAGCATGACGAAAAGTTAAAACTCAGTAAGAATTTTCTTACCTTACTCTTTAAATTTTTATTCTAAGAGAAAGTATTTTATCATTATTCTAGTGTTTTATTTCTTCTTAGAAATAATTTTCATTAACTTTATTTTTAATCTCTATAATAAAATCTAGTATTAGAAAGAAGCTATTTTATAAAAATCAGAGGTTAAGACAATTAATTCTTGAATTAAAGAAAATTTTTTATAGTTTTAAGTATTCTTAATTAATGATTTAAAATATATATATTCTTTTAGCAATCAGAAATTTAAATTGGTTTTCCCTAATGAAATAACTAAAGGATATTTTATAGTCAAGATTTCTAAACTTAATCTAGTCAAGATTCAAATTTGGAAAGATTATGTAAATATGTGAAGTTTTTTAAGAGAAAGTTTTTAGATATTTAAGGTTTGAAAACTCAATTTTGGTGAGATTTGAATTTGAAGACTGTACTAAATTTGTTTCTGTATAACAGAAGTTCAAAGAAGAACTTATGGGAATGTACAGTTTATTGAGATGATTTTGTGAACCTTTATGGTATTTAATAATTGAGTTTCTAAAAGTCTTAACCAACTAAATATGCGAGTAGTTCATGCATCATAAATCATTAAAGAGAAATGAGATGTTATATTGCCTTGGGACAGATTATAGAAACCGAGGATACATTAGAGGAGACTTAATTGTGAGCCTTGGGATGAGAGGGTGTGAAAGGGTGCTTCAGGTGACCTGGGGTCGCTCCCTAGTGTCGAGTACTTTCACAATAAAAACTTTATCAGTCTGACTAGTCTCTAAGTGTTTCCACGCCAGTTGAGTTGTTCATATGCCATGAAGGCATTTATGTTATTATTATCCAGAATTTATGGAACAATATAAACTCCTGGTTAGCCCAGTGCAAACTAAAACTTTAAGGGCCCACATGCATAAGATGAATGAGATGATAGTATTAAAAACATTGCATGACATTCATGAGATTGTGACATTCTATGTGGGTGGTTGTGAATGAAAATATAATTGTTATGTTATGAAAACTCTACATTCATAATTGATTATGTATATGATTGTGATTGAAATTATTATATTAGATTGTGAAAACCCTTATGCTTATGTCTTATCTGTAAAGTATTGTATTCTGTTTCTCACTCCTTCTTGTTTGAATTTTGTATCCAAAATTTATATTATATGATATATAGCTAGCAGTTCAAGATGAAAGGATGAAATTACAAGAGGGTAAATTGGTCTCATCCTCAATCGGATAGGAAAAAAGATGTGACAAGAATATGATTCAAAATCACATGGTTTAAAGATAAGGAAATAATTGGTTACAGTCGAAGTAGAGGTATTAAATCTTTAGTTTTAGTTTACCTTAATACAATATTAAGTTGAATGATTGTAAATCAATGTAAATGTTAAACTTTAATAAACCTTATTCTTTGGATATGATACTGTAATCTTTGATCACTTATGATTTTTTGAAAGTTCATTTTATCATTATGAATAATTTGAAACTTTTTACTTTCAAAATTCAAAGAAAATCAGATGTATATACGTCCTTGTATACACGAGATAAGAAGTGATAAATATGTAAAAAAAAAGCAAGAAGAATAGATATATGTCTCGCGTATATAAGGGGGAGTTACAATTAGTATAATCAATAACTTTGGACATAAAAAGATATGAATAGGATTTATCAAAAGCAATACTATAGCTAGCAATTCTTTCTCAGTAGTAGTGTAGTTCCTCTAGTTCTCATCTAAGGTCTTGCTAGCATAGTAGATTACCAAGAAAACTTAGTAAATATACGGATACCCGTTACGAGTATATACCCCTAAGTACCTATGGACGCAGATGTTTTTGACATGCCTATCTAGGATATGTGTAAAACCTATCTGCTAACTGTAAAGATATAGTGGTTGGTCTAGGTTCCTGCATTCCTAACTTATAGAAATTGAATAAGGCATTAAGTTCACACTAGCACCTAAGTCATTAAGAGCCTTATAATAATAGTCACCCATAGTACAAGGTATAGCAAAACTCTTTGGATATTTTAGCTTAAGGGGAAGCTTCATAGAGGCTACCATTGAGCACTCTTCACTATGCATTATAGTTTTAAATTCAACTATTTTTTTTATGTCTCACCACCAATTTTAAAAATTTAGCATAAGTTGGCATTTGAGCAATTGCTTTCACAAAAGGAATATTCAGTTTATTTTCTTCAAGATCTTTAAAAACTTTATGTACTGGGGGTCATCCTGAAGTCTTTTGTCAAGATCTAAAAAGGGTTTATCCATCATGTTACCATCCATTGTTATGCCAATAATGGTCCTATCTGCACTAGATATTCTTCTATAGAGAAATTAGAGAAGATGGCTCTTGGAGTAACCATAAGGTGGGCACTTACAATCAATTCATTGAACCCACTCCATGATTTATGCAAAGGTTCATCCAACTGTAAAGGTTACTAGACCTAGGGTTATAGTGCATGAGTCTCAATTTGTTGTTGGGACAATGTAGGAATATCCTCCACATGGCCTTCAAGTGTTTGCTAGCATGTAACTTGTTTGTCATTATCCATCAAGATGAAGTTGGAATTCCTTTAATAAGTCCCACTAGGTGTGCTAAATGATCTATCCCAATATAATGTGTGCTAAACTTTTCAAGTACACTAGATCTAAAGTAAAATAGTTTGATCCAAGGTCCAACAAAGCTACGAGACAATGAGTGTCCCTATAAATGCCTCCAATACCCAAGTCAATAGAAAAATCAAAGTAATACCTAATGTACAATAAATGATGAAACAAACTTAAGTGTGACATTTACAAGATTAGTATTTATATTTGGAGGTGTACAAATGTGTGATAATTGTTTCGCAAATGTTCCAAGTGGGCCTAATTGAGATCGCGGTCACTAGTCCATTGAGTTTGGACTTGTGGGACCAAAACCTGTGTTAATTAAGATGCTTTTCATGATCAATTCAAGTGAGAAGTAAATATCCCAGCCTAGGTTCGATACGTAATATCCCAATCTATGTTTTTCTGTTAACAATTTATCAATGGATCTAAAAAGAAAACGCAAGTAAATATGAAGTTTGACTCTATAGCATAAGCTATCATTGAGTGTAATAATTTCTCCACGCTGCGCATATGGTGGTCAATTACACAATTTGGTGGCAAGCACGATTTACAATAAAGAATGCCAACAACTGTTCATGACGATGCTCCCTTGGTTGCAAACCATCACAATAGTCCACAAAAAGCTTGTCTATGAAAAGGAACGACTAATGCACCATTAATGATTCCAATTACTAAATCTATCTGAAAAACTAAACTTAGCATCATAGATCTAATTATACAAAAGTCATAAAATCCTCACTCACGCACCACGAGTCCTAATCATTCAGTTACGTCCCATGTTACATACATATATACGTGGACAATCCCAATTATTAAACCACTTCAAGTTTTCTAATCTTAGTATTGTTTAATGAGCTCGTGTTAATTATTGTTATCTGAATGCTCGAACCCTCTTACCAAGGAAAAGTACATTCTCACCCACATTAATAAGGAGAAATTAATGACAAGCATCCATTGGAGTACAATTCCTTTTCATTTTTTAAAATATGAGTGTGTGGCTAATGTATCATACCAAAAAAGATTTTTTTTAGGCGTAAGAGAGAAATAAATCTAAATCGTTAGATTTTATTATGGATAGTCAACATTGAAATATATTGATTATGTGATTTTGAAAAACTTTTAATCATGTATGGTTATATATATCGTGTATCCAATAAGAACAAAGTCATATGATAAAAATAAGAATAACTAATAAGACTGTTCATCTAGATCAAATTAAAAGATAAATTAATTTAAACTAAAATTAATATAATGCACCACATACTATCCAAAATTAATGTCACACCTTACTCAATCATTCATTATCACTCTCACTTCTCTCTAGCCATACATGTGCATCAAAATCTTTCATCAACATTTTTAAATCTCTAAATTTTTTTATAAACCCCTTCATGTCCATCTAACATTTTGATAACCACCTAATTTTTCTTTTATATTTTTAAAAAATTATATTTTCATTTACAAATTGTTGTGTAATCAATCTTGGATAACAAAAACAACCAAATATAGTTTTAGTAACTATATATTTTTCTTGTAGTTAAATGAATTCGTGCTACTCTGCGATGATGAATTGAAGCTGAAGATAAGACAACTATTTGATATTTTAGAAGATGATTAAAATTTTTACAAATAATATGCACATAATGATGGATTTAGTATGTGTTCCTCAACATAATGTAAACACGAAAATGACATGAAGCGTTGGAAGAATTTTGTTTGCTATAAGGAAGGTTACAATCCTAAAACGGATGAAGAAGTCAAACAAAGTGAAACAATTGTTAAACATAAAAAAAAGACTTGACATAGAACAAATACAAAGCAAGGGTTAGTTTCAAATTAGTAGAAGGTAAATATGAGATTGCTAGATTTCATGAAAGTCATTTATATCCACTTACTTCATTTGGGAAGAGGCAATTTTTAAGATCAACAAGAAAGATAAAATCTCATGTGCAAAGGCTTACTAAATGCATATTATATAACAAATCTTAGGCCTTTAAGAATATATCAATTATTAAAAGAACAATTAGGTGGTTATCAAAATGTTGGATATACACAAAGAGATTTGCAAAGAAAAAATTACAGATTTAAAGATATTGATGAAAGATTCTAATGCACATGTCTTCATTGAGTAAGGGACAAAGAGAAGTGAGAGGGGTAATGAAATATTAGGTAGGGTGTGAGATTAACTTCAGATAGTAAGAGGTGCACTATATTAATTTTAGTTTAAATTAATCTTATCCTTTAATTTGATCTAGATGGTCTTGATTAGTTGTTCTTATTTTTCACCATATCATTTTGTTATCTTTGGATACGCCTAGGGATGTAAAGGACGAGTACAAGTAGTATGATACTTATACCACAGGGATTTATTTATTTTTAATATTTAAAAAAACAACAACAATAATAATAAAATACATACTAAATATAATATTATTTCCTTACAATATGATATAAATTAATATTTTGTAATATAATTACAATTTTAGGCATTAAAAATATAATTATTAAATAATATTAAATTTTATTTTATTACAAAATTATAAAATATCCTTATATTTGTATATATTTAATATAAAAATATGTACAAATACTTATGTGGGTATGACACGCTGTCGTTGTCGGGTCAGATAAAAAGTTAAATTAATGTAGTATAATATAAGCAACCTTAGTCAAATTAGTTATATTCAATCTTTTTTTATAACAAAGGGGTTTGTAGTTGGATTTGGAATGAAAAACAAAACAACTATCTAATAAGTGAAAAGTCAAACTTTTGATGGATGATAAATCATATTTAAAAGCAACCAACCCAATGAATTAATTAATCTTTAGTTAGCTAATCATTGATTACAAATATGATTATGTCTAACTAATTTCTCAACCTTGAATCACTTGGAATTTCTAAATCATTCATATATTATGTTTTAGAAAATCGTCTAGAATTGAATTAGTGAACTAATAAGAATAATCAATTGATATATTCTTATTTATATGACTTTAAATTTATCATTTGGTTGAGTTAAGAAATTAAATAGAAATCTTATATTTAGTGACTTAATCTTTATCTCTCAAATGAATTATCAGTTAACCAACCAAAAATCATTTAAAACTATAGATTATTTAATTGCTTACCAATCGGTTATACACTTAAATAATCTACTATCACAAGTATTTGAGAAACAAAAAAAATTAACTATCTTTAATCAAAACATTAAGAGCAAAAACTCAAAGTTAACATAAAGAAAAAATTAAATTCCTTAAGTTGATTTGAAAAGTATTAAACCTCCATTATAATGATGATCTTAAACAAAGAAAATAAAACTAAACTACCCATGACTTTGATTATGCAACTAAATATTAAAGAATAAAGTTAACATTACCTTATTGAAAAAGGAAGATGAAAGAATATTGATTAAGGAAAGAAGACAACTGAAGGAAGAACAGAACCTTAAGAAGCTAAAGCAAAGACATTGAAATATATTAGAAATTTGGACATATATTTTATTGTATATATGTCCTCCTTACAACTTCAAGTATTGATTTATAGGCAAAGTATCAGAGCACTATACATTCATGTACTGATCATTGATGTATTTTTTCAATATTAGTGGGGTTAAGATTACATAAATTCAAAGGAAAACAATGGTAAGTGTTGAAATTCATCCTCTTCTTTACATTTTCCATATTGTATTTTAAATCTGACCTTCTAGATGACATAATTATACTAAACCTTCAACATGAAAGTTATAGATATTTGTCTTATTGGGAATTTAGTGTAAAAATCATGTCATTTAAACATCTACAGCTCGAAATATATGTAAATTAGTGAAGTATATCAATGCTGGTGGGACTTATGCAGACTAATTTGTTCAAACTCTATTTCTTCATTATTTTTAGATATAAGGCAGTCAAATTTTATCATCATAATATGGACCTTTATTCTAGCTTTCCATGGAATCCAAGATCATCTCAATTAGATCACTAAAGCCCAAGTTATGATCTAAACAATGGGAGACACTCAAGATACATTAAATATGAAAATTGAAAAATATATTCATAATACTTCAATTAAACTAAATAACATAGAACTCGATTAAAAGACTATCATTACACATATTAAATATATAATAAACCTCAAATGTAAAACTCTAATAAGTGTATTAAAATTGGTTCATCAAGGTACCCATGAGACACGTTGTACAATACCTATAGTCGCCCATTTAGAGAATTTACGGATACCCATTACAAGTATATCCACGTGTACTTACAGGTGCATTTTTTTTTATCATCCCTATATACACCTTATATGTATGTACATGTAGATGTATGAATGTATATTGATTTGAATGATTGAATTTTCAACTCAGATTAAATGGTATTCAGTTTATATATAAATTATAAAATATCTACATTTTATATATATCGGAGATATAACATTTCAGGCCAATCACCACACTCTCTCATACTCAACAGTCTGATGCTTCATATAAAAAACATTTTGGTGCTTGGGCTTTTCAAGCCCCTTTATGAACTAAAAAGCAATCTCATGCTATAATATACTAATATGTAAGGTGTGATGAGGACATAGCCCATTGATTTGAAAGGGATCTCTTCTAATTTTCTTTCCTTTTCTCTTAATCTTCATTAATCTTTTGTATTTTATTTTAATTTTGAGGGTATTCCATATGAAAATGTATGGCTAAACTCTCTTTTGTTGAGTTTAGTTGTAACTTATTCTTTCTAACTATGTATTGAACACTCTACATGATTTTTGCTTTTAACCAATATTAGTATTTCGTTTATTGATTCCTAATGTATGTTTTGAACGGGAGAACAACTTATGTATTTTGGGGTTTTCCTTGTGAATGAAATACCCATTAATTTATTCTTTGGTACAGTTTTGTGATAAAAAAGATACAATGATATACATAAAAAAAGGATCGAACCCTTAACATGTAACATAAAATCTTAGAACCTTACTACCACCTATGCTATTGTTGATTAAATTGATTTAACCAATGACTTATTCGTCTGACCAATGACCCATTAACCTAGTTCCTCAATCGAGTCAATCACTAGTTCAAGTTTAACAACACTGCTTGAAATGACGATCATGTAGAAAAGTTATCAAAATTCTTACAAGTTTAAATGATCATTTGTTTTAAAACTTGAGTCTCCAAAAAACCCCAGAGTGATTGACCATGCTAGAGGAATTCAAGTGAGAAATAATTCTCTATTATCTCTTTTGTGAGAGTTTCTCTTGGTTCTTGAGTAAAGAACTAAGTTTAATCTTATCAAAACAACTTGTCTTATTGCAATCTAAACCAATCTTATTAAGAAAACTTATGATGATCAAATTGATCTTATTAAGTTTACTTATGGCGATTAATTTATGACTTATCATCCACCTTGTCATCTTTTTCTTAAGTGTGACATCAATATCCTTCCCTAAGGGTGTGTTTGGTTTGCAATTGGGGAAACAGAGTTGGGGAAATAGAAAAATTTAAGGGTTGATATTGATCCTTCACGCCGTTCAAGACAATCAAAACTCTATTTGACCATAAGTTTGACCAACCCAGTTGGGGAACCAAACAACCCCTAAATCTTTTACCTAAAAAAGAATCTTTTTATAAAACTAAATTTCAAGATAATCCTCTTTCATTTGTGTTAATCACCACCACCACCACCAATATCACCATCATGCTACCACTGTTGCCACCGCCGTTATTTTCATCATCGCCATATGGCCACAGCCACTGCCGTAGCCACCACCACCACCACCTTGTCCATCACCACCATCGCCGTCAGCACTGCCACCATCACACCCAAGTCTACCACCCAACCGCACCATCACCATCATCGTTCATGCTAGGATGCCACCATCACTGCCATTGCCATCGTTGTCACTGCCTCTACCCCTATTTTTTTCGCCGCCACTACCACCACTGTTATTGTCATCACTACCACCACCCTTTATTATTACGACAATTATCGCCACCACTAGCAATAACAACATTGTATAAGAATTATTATTACTATTACTATTATTATATTATTTTTTTTACGTATAAAGTAGTTTTGGGTACAATCCAAAATGTTTTACAACTTAAAAAATTCAAAACCATAAAAACTAAAACATGTAACAAAAATTAGAAACAAGTTTTGGTTTTTAAAAATTTTAAAACAAAAAACTCTAAACCACCCTTGTACAAAAAGCTTTAGATAATCTTGTCTACTTGGGTTGTATTAATAAAAAAAGTTAGACAGAAGAAACATGAAATTAGGAAGATGCAAAGGCTAAACTAGAAAAAAAGTATAATAGAATAAGTACTTTTTATAATCATAATCTAAAAAAAAGAGATTCTAATTATAGTCATTTTCCTTAACAAAAAATAATCTAATAGATTATAATATACTTTGTATAAAAAAACAAAATATATAAATAAGTACTTTTCCCGAAAAAGAAAATAATCTCTTAAAAAAAACATTCTCAAACACACTATAAACATTAATCAATAACCCAAATTCTTGAAACCAATCCTTCCAACCATATGTTTTCTAGACTGATCTCATGTGTTTGGGGGTGGAAAAGGAAACATGCGATGAAGGAAATAGAGCCTGGGGAAGAGATAGATGAGGAAGAAAGGAAGAAGATGAGTGCGGTGGAAGATGGTTAGGACACATGTGAGTGCTAAGATGACTATTAATTGGGCACCTTAACACTTAACTGACAAAGTTTAATGGTAAGGGTCAAATGATCAAAATATTATAAAGGTATTTTACAAATAAAAATCAAAGGTTTGATCCTAAATGCGTTTAGTTCTATGTTTTTTTTATATAAGTAACCAAATAAAATTATCCTAGTTATAACATAAAGAACTTTACACTATTTTCTCAAAACACAAACCAAAATACTAGGAGATAATAATAGAAATTAGGTTAAACTGCCACTCTACCAATATAATTAACTACAACCTCTATAATCTATGGTTATGATGACATTTGATTCATCTTTTCCGATATATATAACTTTTCCCGACACCTAATTTATGAAACAAGTAAATTTTATCTAGCTTCCAAAGGATAGCATGGTCCATAAAATGTGAGACCACCCAACATTATAAATTAGGAAAATGTTAACGAATGTTCAAAGAGTATAAATTAAGGAGTAAGAAAGAAAAAATATTCATTTTAAAAAATCATTAAAATTCACTACCTTGTTTCCGAAGCAACCCCTACACAATTTCAATAAAAAGATTCTACTTTTGATTTTTTAAATTATTATAAATTATAGGTATAGATTATAATTGTAAAATAAAATATTATTAATGTGGGTGCAAAATTTAATTTATGTAGAAAGGGAAGGGTGCAGGAAGAAGTTCCTTTTCCCTCTAATGGGCCAGGCCCGATGGCTTGGTTGTGTAGTAGGCCAGGTTCGCCCTTTTTAAACGGTGCTGGACTTGACCAAAAAAAACGGTGCTGGACTATACCAAAAAAGAAAACGGTGCTGGACCTCAATGGTAGCTTTTCCAAGTTTTCTTGGGTAGGAAGCTGAGATCGGTACTTTTAAGAAGAAAAGCATTGTTTCAAGTCTCTCGTTGCTCTTTTTGAAAACCATTACACTACATCACTCACGTCGCCGCCGTCAACCACCGCAAGCGCCGTCAGAATCCGCCGTTAAAAATGAGTAGAGGAAGTGGAGGTGGTTACGATCGTCACATAACTATTTTCTCCCCTGAGGGCCGTCTCTTTCAAGTCGGTGAGTAACTCAGATTTCTTCCTCTCGCGACGGTGTCGTTTTAATCTCTCATATGTTGTTTAGATCTTTTACGTTCTGGACCGAACCCTCTCTGATTAGCGATTCAGTGTGAAGAATCATTGTTTTTTTTCTGGCATTAAAAATAAATAAGTAAATGAAATTATTTAAGATGGTCTTCTTGTGTGAATTTGTTAAGTCAACTTTGATAGTGGTATTGGTCATTATGTAATTATAGTGATTATGGTGATTTTAATTAGAATTATTGGTAGTGGAATAGTGATCTAGCTTGGTGTATGCAATTGAGGGTTTCATTCAATTGGAGGCATTGGGATTTTACTGTTAAATAATGTGACTTACAATTCATGTTATTTGATGTGTTAGGTGTTTTATTTAATTCAATTTAGTTTGTTTGAGTGCTTGGAATTTGGATTGAACTTGATGGGGCCTTAGGAAGGTGGAAATCGGAGGTTCAGAACTGTTAACATCAATCTAGGTTGATTCTGTTGTGTCACTTAAGTAGTGTTTGGCATAAGAGCATAATGGAATGAAACGTGCTATTTTGTTCTTGTAAAATTGGGCCATTTATGTAACCTGATATTCAGTTCTGTTCTGTTCTCTTTTAAGAATACACCAGACATAGAATAGAGCATGTGTGTTATGTTCAGTCTTGTTTTAAGTCTTAACCTGTCTTCATCCAAAGGCTACCTTGCCTATGTCACCCTTGTCCAACAAAAGGATTATTCAACAAAGTAATGAGACATGATCATTGTAGGCTTATGAAATTTTCCTTGTGGTTGCCTGGAAAATTAGTTTGTTTGGCTCTAAGTTGTGGATCTTTTAATGCTTATTGGAACAGAGTACGCTTTCAAGGCTGTTAAAGCTGCTGGGATCACCTCAATTGGTGTCCGAGGAAAGGATTCCATTTGTGTTGTTACTCAGAAAAAGGTTCCGGTGAGTGCTGAAAGTTAGTTCCTTGATCTTTCTTTGTCTTCCATAAGAATTTTTGCTGGGCGCTTATGTTTGGATATTCAATGCAGGACAAGCTATTGGATCAGACAAGTGTTACACATCTCTTTCCCATCACAAAGTACCTTGGTTTATTGGCAACTGGCATGACAGGTATTTTTTTTACTTCATCTCATCATTTCTTTGTTGTAGATATTTGTGACATCTATTTGTATAATTTTTCAGTTACAATTTGCATCCATTTTCATTAAAATTAATTAGGATAGCATTTCTCTATCAATTTCTTCACTGTATTGCATACCCTCTGTTCCTATTTACAAAACCTTTTCAACTAAATCATATAGATTAAGAAAAGTAGTTAAAAGTAGTTAAAGTATTTGTTTTTTGAAGAATATATTATTCACATTTCAAATTTATCTTATTTAAAGTCAAACTCTTGTGTTATATCAATTGTACAGAAATAATAATAATAAATGCTCATAAAACTTTGTAACGGGTCTTGTTAAAAGGAACATAAAAATCTTCAAGTCAGGGTCTTATAAATGGAGGGAGTATCTCATAGCAAAATGTAAATTACGATTTGAAATTATGAACCTATGCCATTTGATGGTGAACCGGTGATTAAATGGGAATGCTTGTCATTCTCCTTGATTGTGATGTGTTGGTGGCAATTAGAGATCTTTTTTGAAGCCAAACCTCTGTGGTTCAGACTTCAGATGTTTCTTTTTAACTTGTATTTGCAATAGATAATTAAGTATATGCAACTCAACATAAATTATCATTAATAATTTTACAACAGGAAAGTAATTCTGTTAGACCTGAATGTTACAGTCGAAGTTGCTGTCAAGGCTAATTTGACATATGATCATTGACTCACTGTAGAGACAATGATAATATTGTTTTTCTGTGGTTTGAATTTTGATATATGAGCAAATGTTTAGATTTCTGCTAGAGAAGACAGAATATCTATAGATATTTTAAGTACTAAAATATCTTGACATTCTAAATTCAAGTGTGCTTTATCTGATTGAATTATGTGTTTCCAGCTGATGCTAGGACACTGGTCCAACAAGCAAGAAATGAAGCGGCTGAGTTTCGCTTTACATATGGATATGAGATGCCTGTGGATGTGTTGGCTAAATGGTAAGTGCTTCAGTTTATAAAGATATTTTGTGGTTATAAATGTTACTAGCTACTTATTGCTCTTTCATATTTGCTTTCATTTGTCATTATTTTGTAGAAATTAGAAAATAATGTTATCTTCACTTCTTTATTTAATGTACTGGAACAGTGCATAAACCATCTTTTCCTCTTCCCTTGTCGTCTTGAGAGACAAAAGTGACATTGTCGTAACATGTGCTAACACCTTTAAGCAAGTTACTGAAGCTCTTGTGTATTTCTTAATGTGATGTGGTTCTGATGATAGGGACTCTGAAAGTAGATAAAGAACAAAAACTTATTTCAGTATTAGAACTGACAATTTAATTTTATGGTTTTGTATATGGGAAAAATATATTGGGTGTGATAACTGATAAATAGAATTGTTCATTGTGCTCTTACATTTTTCAAGTTAACTATATGCTTACCTTATTCCCTCTGGCCCTTTGTGATACTACACTAGCTGCACAGTAGTTTTTCTAATATAATTACTAATAGTTATGTCCGGATAGAAACAATATTGATTATGATTAATCATTTAAGAGATATGATATGAAGGTATTTGGCAAGCAAAGGATATAGCATACTGTTTTCTATTTGAGACACATGTGCGCTTGAGGTTTTTGTGGCTGCTTTAGTTTCCCTGACACAATTCCTCAAAAAGAATGTTAACAACTTTATAGCAGTGCCACTGGTAGAGTGTTATTGGTTGTATTGTGTAACATTTGCAGTAGTTCTTTATAAGTAACTTGATGTCCATTTGGTATACCGTGTTGAATCAACCTATTTTTGTTTTTTACATACAAGATCAACAGTTATTTTTGTGCAACATGCTTTACGAGCTCAGTTGGCTGGTAGTGATTTTTTTCTCCTTGTCAACCATCCAACCAGGAATCAAGCAGGCACTTGTTACTTTTGCATTCTTTTTCATTACTGGATGTGGATACAGTGTGTTATCTCTGGAAAATCTGTTCTCTCTGTTAGGATTCACTTTTACAAGAAGCATTATCAAACTGGTGTATGCAGCTTAATATGGCTGTTAGCTCAAGCATTATAAATTGTGATGTTCTTTTGTCAATGTTATATGTTTTTGTTTTGAAGTAGTTGGTTATTTAATACAGATTCTCTGAAAAAAGTGGCTTCTGGTATGCTCTGTTTGAAACACAAGAGTAGAGAACATAGTTAGGACTTACGACATTGCATGCAACCGGGGCTGAATGAATATGATCTTGTTATAACAATTCATCTACCTGTAGTTTTGACTTTTATCAAAGGCTACACTTTTTGGCTTAATATATCATTCTTTTGTGTTACTTTTGTAACCTTTTATGCTAACAGGATCGCAGACAAATCACAAGTTTATACTCAGCATGCTTATATGAGACCACTTGGAGTAGGTATGTTTTCTTATTTATCTTTTTCACCACTTAGCACTTTTTTTCACCTTGTTTATAAGATCAATTAATTACTTTTTGTTTGATAAAGACTTCTATAGTTCAATTACATATTTTTGTATTCACCATTTTTTTTCATATTTATATTATCGATGTTATTTTCTCTTTATATGATTTTGATCTATTGTGCTTTGAAGTTGCTATGGTTTTGGGTATTGATGACGAGCATGGGCCTCAGCTTTACAAATGTGATCCGGCTGGTCACTACTTTGGTCACAAGGTACATAGAAGCTCTTCTCTCACTTTGGTTGATGCTAGAGTTTTTCATTTCTATAAGAATTTCTAAAGTAGGCAGTGTTATCAATGGCGGATGGTGGTTCATGGAAGTAAGCCAAAAAAATACTAAACAGCTTATGGCGGAAGCCATGACAGCCATGATAAAAATCTATATAGATGCATTAAAATAAACTAAAAAACCTGCAGAAACTAATAACTATGCAAAACTAACAAAATAAGTCAATTAAAACATAAGATAACAAAATAAGTCAATTAAAACATAAGATAACTTGTCAAGTTCAAGCAAACTATCAAACATGGCTCATGAGTCACAAATAAAACATGACATAACTTATCGAGTTCAAGCAACTAAAATCTAATAGCAACTAATTCAAGCAACATATGTTTAAAAACAAGACATTTGGAAGTAGCTACTGCCCAAAAAAAATTGGCAAAAATGGCAGAATAGGATCGCTGGAGAACGTGATGGGAAAGTGATAGGAAAAAATAGAGAAGAAAAGGTTCAGTGACTGGTGGGAAGAAAAGAGGAGAGGAGAGAAGAGACGGCTAGAGTAGTGAGAAAGAGAGAGAAGAGAAAGAGAGAGAGAAGGGAAAAAGAGAAGCATAACAGAGGTATTACGCTGGAGGTGATTGGAAGGCCGTCAGAGACATGCAGAACAGAGAAGCAGCAAATACCTTCATCGTCGCTGGTCACACATGCACATAACAGAATAGAGGCCATTTTGAATGGTGAATGGAAATGTGCAGCTGTTCAAAGAGTAGGCAATGAAAAAGAGTTTTTTCACTTACAAGACCTATGGATCATTGGGTTGAAAAACAGACCGAGCTGAAAATTTAGGGTATTTGGGTTTTTAGCAGAATTTCTGCCATGGCCCTCCATGAACTGCCATACCATTTTGAACATATTAGTGCCATGGCCGATTTTTGACAGCATTGAACGTATGTTTCTTTATTTCATCTATTTTAGCACCTTGTGCACTGAAAACTGTTACCTTCATTAGGGGATTGGGGATAACCTGAACAAGATTGTCTGCTTTGACTTTGTGCAAATTGTTTAGTCCATTTGTTTTTATTATTACTAAAGTAAGATTGTAGTTTTTTAGCTTAATGAGATGACTTATTGAAATATTGTTGATTCAGGAACATAATTTTAGATTGGATTCACCTATCCTGAATTTTCCTTTTCTCCCCTTTCTTGAATTAGAAAAATGTAGAAGCCTGTGCATCTCTGGTCAATGCTCAGAAATGCTGAAAAGCTGTGTTCTGTTTGCTCTGCTGACTATTCTTTAATATTTAATTGTTCATTCTAAAGCCATACATGTTGATTGTGATGCACAATGATTTTGGACCTTACAAATGTTTCTAAGCAACGGATGGTGTTTCTCCATTACTTGCTGTCATAATCTGTCTGTAATTAATTATGCGCATGTGTTGAGTGAAATTGAAGTGTCTAAGAATCTAGTGTGATATACTCAGGCCACAAGTGCTGGATTGAAGGACCAAGAGGCAATTAATTTCTTGGAAAAGAAGATGAAGAATGACCCTTCATTTACCTATGAAGAGACAGTTCAGGTAGCACTTTTGCTTTTTCCACCCTCGGTCCTGTTTCATCTTCTAGTTTGAGAACTTGACATTCTATTATTTGGCTTTTGATGGTATGGAAGTGAAGATTACCTGCCATGTTGTCGCTGGAGAACTTGTGTGCTTTCGAAGATATATCATATATATCAACATGTTCGATTTTTCCCTTTTTAGGATATAGATAATAAATTTGTTGGTTCTTTTTCTTCTGGCATCACTGAACTTTTTTTTTAATTGATAAATATTTACTATACTATCATCAATACATATTAGTTTGCATGAATGTTTATTGGACAAAATATTGAATGTATGTGAATGCTGAAGTTAGCCTGTGCATAATTGCTAAGGAGAAAATCTGAAAAGTATGAATAGAAATTGATTTAAATGATCTCAATTTTGGATTTTCTAATTTTAGGAATAATGGTTGGTGTCTCCTATATTTCCAAGTGCTAGAGGAGGCAATAAACATATATCTGTTGGCATAGTAGTCAAAACACGGCCGAATTATCGTGTGGCGGCCCCTCTACGCGGCTAACCTCTTGCGACGCCCAAAACATTACCGTGCTATCTTACAGCCCCCCTCCTCTCCTTTTTCATTTTTTTTGGCAACCCACTTCACCGGTGACTGGGCCCCACCTTCAGTGATGGTAACTTACATTCACTGACAACTACGGCCCACCATCTCCAGCAACTGCAACGCACGTCTATCTCTCTGCCTTCCCTCTCACTGTGCAAGCTCTATCTCCTTTCTTCCTTCATCTTTGACAAACTCACTGAACTTCTCTGACAAGGGTTGTTCCTTCTAGCATGCATGTACAATGGCCAACTAACCTTTCTTCTTCGTCTTCTTACTAATAGGAAGAGGTGGATTTTGTTTTTTAGCTTAGGAGGTGGATTTCATTTTTTAGCTTAGTAGATTGGATTTAAGATAATGGGAAGAGGTGGATTTTGTTTTTTAAGCTTAGTAGAGTGAATTTAAGAGAATGGGAAAAGGATTCATAAAAAAGAAAGAGAATGGAAAAGGGTGTCATAGAAATTTGGAAATGTCATAAAATTAATTTAAAATTAAAATCTGTGTATCTTTCTTTTTTTTAATTCTCAGCATATAATTATATATATAGAAATATGTTTTTAGCCAGTGATAATGTAAAATAACGCCCACAATTTACTCTAAGACGCCGCGATCCCCTTTTTAAGGTTGGCTGTGTTGCAATGCGTTTTGGGATTGACTCCTACCTTTGTCGGTTAGATAATGCAATAAAAAATAAACCTTCAAATTGTCATTAAAAGTTGGTAGCTATAACATTAATGCATAATTATTAAGTTTCATAAACGTTACATATCAGCCTTTGTATTATGTTGAGAGAAAGAAAAACAAGAGAATATATTGTGAATTTTGTGTATTTAGACCATAGTGGAGCTATTGAAACCTCAAGCTTGTTGCATATATAGTTAATTATTGGACCTCTTAGTGACTTGTGAATATATCTGTTAGTTGATCATTGGAAGTGGTGAAGCTAGTAGATATTTTCCCGGGCATGACTTTCTCTCGGACAAAGTGACAATCAACTATCACATATAAGTTACATTTGTGTAACCTTCCCAAACCTTAGTTCCTGAAGCAATCATTTGAGCCATATAAGCTCCTGATTGGCTATAACCATAGGGTGATCTTTTACCTCTGTATTGAACTTGGCTACTACATTTTTCCTTTTGCTTTTCCAAGAGAGAAGGTTGTGTCCGACCAAGATACAATACCTGAAAGTAAACCTTCTATCAATGGAAGAGCCTCCCTAATCAGTATACCTCACAACTCGAGTGTGTCCTCTGTTAAAATACAGTTTTTTATCATTAAACCTCAATAGTTTTATCACCTGCCAATTTTGAAAGCAAATTCATTCGCTAATAGTTAGTTAGACATGTCATAACTATCTAAGCAAGTTAACATGTGTAGTTATTCATAGTAACAATTAAAGAATTCAAGTTCAACATAAGAACTTCCAAAATATACAATATACGAGAGATGTAAAAGGAAAAAGTATTTTATAGGGATCAAAATCAAAAGACCCTTATTTTATAAGAACTAAAAACATGTTTAAACCTTAATTCTAATATACATGGTTTACTATATGTTTACACGATTCTAACACTCCCTCAAGTTGGAGCATATAGGTCATATGCACCAATCTTGTTGCATATATAGTTAATTATTGGACCCCTTAGTGACTTGATGAATATATCTGCTAGTTCATCATTGGAAGTGACTCAGTAGATATTTCCCCGGACATGACTCTCTCTCTAACAAAGTGGCAATCAACTAAATGGCGACTTGGTTATAAGTTACATTTGTGTAACCTTCCCAAACCTTAGTTCTTGAAGCAACTGATCGAGCCATACAAGCTCTTGATTGGCTATAACCATAGCGTGATGAAGGCGCATTCAACTTGGCTACGACATTCTGCCTTTTGTTTTTCAAAGAGAGAAGATTGTATCCGACAAAGATACAATACCCAAAAGTAGACTTTCTATCAATGAAAGAGCCTGCCCAATCAATGTACCTCCCAGTGTGTCCTTCGTCTTGATGGTTACTATATTTGCATGATTCTAACATGTTTGCTTAAACATTGAAAATATATTATAGGATTTGTTGCTCTTTCATCTTTGATTCTTGTGGGTGACAATTTCTTGTGTGTTATTTTGTAAACTGTAATTTGTTTTTGTTCATGAGACTTCAAAAGATGCTAAATTGCTATACTGTAATACTGTAGACACCAGAACTTGGAAGCAATTATTATTTTTAATTACTAATTTTGTTACAGTTATATGATCATGCTTTTGATGTTGTGATTCTAAGATCTCCTTGCTTTGTCTTTTTCAGACTGCGATTTCTGCCTTGCAATCAGTTCTTCAGGAGGATTTTAAGGCCACTGAGATTGAGGTAGAACTTCATTTTTAAAGCTCAACAAATACCTTTTTGAGATACCATGTTAATTGAAATTGGTAAAGTTATCCATTTTTATATATAAACAAAATTATTGAAGGATGTCATTCTTGTGTAGTCCCCAGAGGGCCAAATTGTGTTTTGTCTTGATGATTGTCTACAAGTAAATTTACACACTTTGTCTGGCTGACTAGTGTTTGTATTTACAACCCTTTCTTGAGAACTCTATCATTGTCTTGCTTTCTTGCTTCTGTTATGGAACTTCGGCAGAAACTTTTGTTTCATTATCTCTATTCCATTCTGCTCTGCCCATTTTCCAACTGATTGTTAATTCTAGCGCTTTGTAGCGGCACAGACGATTAATAAATGAAACAAACGTTGTGTAAGATAGAAGGTAGGGTTGGAATGTGAGCTGTTCAAGTTGATTGTTTCTTTTTTTTACAAGCTTTCTCCGGCATAAATCAGTGTGTTGACATTTTGGTTATAGAATCTAAACTTGTAGGGTAGGCTGATTCAAATTTTTATGATTTTGTTGCCATCCAAAAAGCTTTCTTCACTGATTTTTGATGCAAATGATTGTGTTGTGTTTTCTAGGTGGGAGTGGTAAGGAAGGACAATCCAGAATTCAGAGTTTTATCCACTGAGGAGATCGATGAGCACTTGACTGCAATAAGTGAGCGTGACTGAGTTCTTGATAAGGATAAACGATGTAACTGTTCAAACTTTCTGATGCTAGATTAAATTAAGTACTTAATCTCTGGGATCATTGAATTGATTTCCTTATGTGATATTTGAGTACTAAGTTCCCAAGAACGATGTTGAAATGGTGTTTGCTTTCCTTTTACTAGGTTACTTGGGAGCAAATATTAAGTTCTATCTAATCTCTAAACTTTTATAACTAAGAAAAAGAGTAGATTGCTGTTGGTTCTCTGGAGAACATCTATCTAGGTCGGTAAAAAAATTTCATCAATTATGGTTGTATTAAACAGATTTCTCGCTGACGTTTTTTAACAGCTTTTCCCCTTAAAATCCTTACTATTTTTATTTGACGATCTGGAATTAATCCATTGAAACTATTTAATTTTAGTATTATCTGAGAAATCTGGATTTATGGATTAGGTATATATGGTTAGCTTTGACTTATTTATTGAAAATAAAACTTCAAAAAGGGATTTCCACGTTTTGGTAACATTTGGGTTGTAAATTAGGTGTTACTATTTTTTGTAAGCTACTATTTGCAGTTTAGTTGTAGTCAAATAAGTTTTCTCAGAATAATTGTATCTCATTGATGTATCATATAAAGCAATTTCAATGCAAATGCAAATCTATGAATGCAAGACAGTTTAACGACATTTAAATAACAGAGATGAGTTAAATAATAGATATCAGAGTGATACTATAATGTCATGAGTAAATATTAGCCTAAACATGTCATTCAAAGTACAATACACCATCAATACATAAAAACCCCAAAAAAATTAGTCTTATAATAAGGATCACCGACAAAGATACTTAAGCCAAAATTTAGCAAATCTCTTTTATATGAAACTTTATTTTCTTCCTAGTTATACTTGCTCTACTGGTATTGTTGCCATCAACATTGGATAGATCTTGATAATACAAAATTATGACCTTAGTTTAGACTAATATTAGGGTAGCCAGGAAAACATACAACAACACAGACATATGAACCAAAAAAGGAAAAAATAAAGAGGGAGTAGGTATGAAAGAACGGTGTATGTAGAAGAGTAGACTCTCAATGTAGGTGAGAGTGGTAGTTAGAGGAGATAAACAAACGGTGGTAGTACGAAGAAAAATATAGATATGGAATAAGAATAGAAAAATCAAAATAAAACAAAAGCATTTAATAGGACATGTAAGAAAAACTCACCAATAATGAGACAACAACTTCCCACGGAGGCAAGAAAGTCTCCATAGAAGGCATCTGAACGGATAGCAAAATAGTGAAGAAACAAGGGCGGTACTAGCTTTTATGAAGGAGAAAAAGGTTTAAATTTTAAAGTTTCCATTAAGTCAAGTAGGAGGCTCCATTGTCATTGCTTGACAAAGTTGCAAGAACAACAAAGGGAAAACATATAATATGAGAAAAGGTACTTGACAATTCGATAGATTAAAGTCTAGAAAATAAAACAATAGTATAATACATTGCAAGGCCAAACGGTCATTTTTTGAATAACAAATACATCCAAAATGAAAAAGATACAAGAAAAGAAAAGATAACAAGCATCCTCTGTGGCAACTTCTAGCCCACTCTGCGTCGAGTACCTCCTCAAGATTACTCCTGAGCTTCACCATTAGATCTTGACGTGGATGCCTCACTCCCATGAACTGTTCGATGCCTCTTCCAATGCACCATCAAATAAGCGTGATCAACTAGCAGCATATCATTGTCGCACATGGTTTCGTAGACTCCCAAGCGTCCTTCCCGATACATTGTGTAGATACATTGCCAGTCGTGGGGTGTGAACTCATCGATGAAAGCGTGTACCCTTACTTCATCCTCTGGAAATGCACGTTCGGGTACTACTTCATCTAAGATTGACTCTTCATTAATAGTCTGCACCATCATCATCTCTTTTGGGTCCTCCTCAGACTCGGGGTATAAAAGTGTCTTCTTCCTCCATTGATAACGGAAGATCGCTTTTGGCTAGCTTTTCCTCTTAGGCAAATTCATCCTCGAATCGTCATGCAGCCTCGAGTGAAATTGGTTCCATGGCATTGAAAGGAGATGGAATAGGATCCATATCTTCAACCTATGCGGGTGCAATGATTCATGACAGATCGCGACCATGACACATACCACGACGCTCCATAACATGGGGATAGTCGCCCTCCACTTTGTACTTATGATTTGTGAAGCCAAAGATATCCCTGTAGTTTGGAGGTGGTGACATGGCAAAAGCAGTAGTAACTTTAAATGGTTTTGTTTAGGAATCCTATCAGGTTAGGTAGCGGAATACAAAAATTCCTATAAGGTCTTGCAAAACTTTATGTTTTAAAGCAAACATAGAGATATAAAATTTTGTTTATACTTACCTCTTGTGATGTAATACAAGACAAACTCGAAGCAATAACAGTCTCGTCTTTAAGGAGTTCATGCGAGCACTCCCACTAAAAGACTCACCTCCTGATTCTAGTTCGTCAGAGTGTACCTTCGTAACTTTTACGAAAATAAGTGTATCCCAAGAGTACGGCTAGTAAGCATGCTTTATTTATAATGCTTAGGTCTAACCTAATAAACACCCTTAGTGAATGGGCTCTTTACTCATTTTAAATGTGTTAGGCCCAATTTTAGTCAAATTAAAATAAAAATTATCCTTTGGTGGGCTTACTCTATATGTGCGATCTTATAAAAAATATATTTGTTTTATATTAAATATAAACATTTAACATTTAATATAATTTAATAAACAACATCTAACAATACATCATTATCTAAATATAAATATCAAAATAACCTATAAGTGATGAAATTTATATGTTTGGTTCCTTTGTCAAGATATCTAATTAGGCCAAAGGCATGATCGTCGTCATCTTCGTATGACTCAATTCATTTTACTTGATAGCGGAGTAGACTTTTCTTAAATAAATATTCAATATTTATTTTCCTAACATGACCATGCATTTTCTTAAGTCTCACTCCATCAAGTGGCTCAT
Organism: Clitoria ternatea; assembly: GCA_037962975.1. NCBI lineage: Eukaryota > Viridiplantae > Streptophyta > Magnoliopsida > Fabales > Fabaceae > Clitoria > Clitoria ternatea. Next base: position 14,244,461 of record CM075676.1, read on the forward strand.
ATATATCACTCCTGTCACATAGGAGAGACAAATCTCATTTACATTACTTGCATCTTTCTGCATAACTTGTTCCCTATCTAATCACAACCTTTTTGATCACTTTATTATAGATGACATTTGATTGTATTAAAATAACAAACTCCGCATGTAGGAACATAGTGACTTTAGGTTGAAGGACTATTTATACCATTTTCACACAATATAATTAAGAACATACTACCTGAAGGTAAACAAAAAAACGATTAAATTCTACTTAAGGTAGAAATTACTATTTTACCTTTACATGCTTGTCTAGGGCTAAATTTTGTCCTTTCATTTGATTCTTCTATTTTTAGCCACCTAAGTTAATTACTAAGTTCACTAAAGGTACTAACTAAGTTTTGGACAATGGTTTAAAGCTTTGCTCCAAAATCCCATTTATGACCAAATTAGTCCCTAAGAGCGATTTCGACAAAACTTAGTCGTTTAGTCGGTTTTTCTAACTAATCTCTATTTAAGCATAAGAATAATTACACAATTAAAAAAAGTTATGGACAACAATCACTACAGGTTATAAGGAATTTATAAAAATTGTAAAAAGGTCCCAATTTAAGTATTTTGTGAAAATCACACTTTTAGTCCTCTGACTTATAAATTTGCAACTAAGGACAAGGTCACCATAATCTCGACACATACACATCCATTTCCCATTATGTCCACACAACCATCATCACACTCCCAAATCTAACCCCGTATGCTTAAAACAACACAAATCGTGAGCGATACAAAAATAAGTAAAAAAGTGACTTTTTTGGCAATTCTGCTTGGTAACAACTACATCATTCACATAATATTTAAGCACTCAAATATGAAGCATTAACAACATTATTCTAGCATGCAATAACATGGTAACAACTCACGATATTCAGATCTAGAACCATTCACAAGTATCAAGCATTTTCATGTTAAAATCAACAATTTTTACTACGGCTTTTTGCATCCAACTTTGTCAAACTTCTAGATTGACTAAATCATTATTTCAAACAATCATAACATGCATTTTCTAACTCAGAATCAGATTCAAATACACAACCCCAAACATCAAAATTTTAAGAGAAAGAGCAAGACTCATGCATGTAAGGTTTTAGGCTCTGATTGTCATAAAAATTGATTTTTCTAGTGGATCTGAATCTTTTGATCTTGTTTTCATTTTTCAAACAGAATTAAGACATCAACATGAAGCCTTAGGTCCATGAAGAAAAGCCTATCTTTATCATGCTTAAACCAAAAACAAGTGAAGCTTTAAGGGTAACCTATGCTCTAAACCTTGACACATGTGGAGGCCTACAAGATCATAAAGAAATCCCTCTTTACCTGGAATGGAGCTTAGGCTGTGAAGTAGAGGAAGAGAAAAGGTGATTGTCTAGTTTCGACTCTGGTTTTAAACTTGTATTGATGAGGAACGACAATGGCTTCGTGGCTTCAGAAGAAAACCAAAGTCTTGGCCTTAAGTTGTGGTGGCTTGTTACGACTTTGAAAGAGAAAGAGAGGAGAAGATGGAACTCTTTGGTTTTGAGAAGTGCTGAAAATTGAATGTGGGGTGGTAAAGGGTATTTATAAGGAAAATATTTTCTTTTGTAAGGGGTGGTGAGTGGAGTGTTGTGGCTGTGAGTGTGAGAGAGTGAGGGAGGAGTGGTATTTGAATTTTGAATGGTTTGGTATATGATGTATAGGTTTCTTGCTTAATGTGGATTCCTCGTATGATAAATCTTATGGAAAGTGAACCAATCGTTAAAAAGTAGTAATTAATATTGTTTCCACAAGGATTAAGTTAAGTACCACAATCCAGGGAAATCACTATTTGAACCTTCATAATTAAGCAATGCATTTGTTTTGAGTTTTCCGAATTAAAATATATGTTTGGTCTTTTTAGTATGATTAAGCAACAATTAAAGCAATAACAGTAATGGAATGAATTAATACTAGTATAACTATAGGTTGAATTGAAATCAGCAAACAATTTCACTTAAATTCGTATAGATGTTGCATCAAATTCAGTTAAGGAAGTGTTCAAATCTCCACAGGTGAATAACCCCTAATCCCTTAGATAAATAACCCTTAATCCTTAATGTTGCTTCTGAATGAGCCTTGAATTTCCCAATTCAAGAAGTGTAATCGCACACTTTCCATGTTCAGAACCTTCCTCAATTGAATCCTTTAGCTTTAATCACATGAAATTAAGATCCATAGTAGCCTTAATCAATCCCAGCCCTAGGGATTTAAGAACACATGGTAGGAGAGAAGTGGAATACAAAGATAGGCATGCTTAGAGAGTTGAGAGAATTAAGAGAGAGAGAAATTATAGAGAGAGAATGAAAATCTAAAAATGAGAATCTGAACTAGAAAATTATGTGTTTTTACAAAGTGTTCAACATTTACATACTAACTAAGAACTACTAAAATTAACAACAAACACTATTTAATTGCTAAGTAGTCTGTAGGGTTTTACAAATAAATAACATAACTTAGCTTACTTAAGTTACAACGTACATGGGTTACAATATTCAAAGTTACAAAATTCCCTTGCACACACGCGTGCTCATGCTAGAGAGTGTGGTGGCACATTGGTGACTTGGTCCATGGTATAGGATAAGAGGTGCACATGTTGATGATAGGCGTGAGTACATTGAGCTCTTGGAATGGCATGGTACATGAGTGTGAATGTGGCTGTGGGAGTGGCATGAGAACACTGGTCCACTGGAGATGGATGAAACTGACACATTTCCTTGGGCGTGACTTGAGCGTTACACCCAACCTTTGGATACCTCTAATACTTGCATATTCACCTAACGTGAGCTTACGTTGGGTATCGTAGCCACGCGTGGGTGCGTGGCCTAGTCTGATTCTGATCGTGAAACCTACAACGTATTGTGGCATTGGAACACTGACTTACTGGTTGGGATCCTTCATTACTAGCCCAGCCAGTGTGACCTTACGCTGGCCAGCGTAAGCACGCGTGACTAGGGAACCTTGCACCTGATTCTGCTTGCTTCCTTTTCCATATGCCAACGTGAGTTTACGCCTATGAACATGCTTACACGTGACTTTGGCCTTCTTGCATGGTGCCTTTGAGCGTGAATGCTGGTCCATTGAGCATAGGAACGTCCCTAGGCTCCTGAAATACTAAGATGGAATAGTAACCTAGCGTGCCTACGCTAGTTAGAAGTGTGGTAACACTAGGGTCAATATGTACCAAAATTATACAAAAACATGATCTTTATTAGCTATAAAAATGCATAAATAAACTCTTTTTACTAAAATATTTCATTATTTACCTATATAACTAAAAATGCTAAATAATTACTAAAATGCTACTGAATTAGTTATTTTAGGATTTAAAATACTGAATTAATGTCTAAAATATTACCAAATAAATAAGTCTTTTCAAGACTTATCACATCCCCAAACTTAAGATTTTGTTTGTCCTCAAACAATAACTGAAGAATTTCATTTTTCTAATGCACTGAAGACATTTGATCACTCATTATGCCTCCATAAACCACAATTACAGAACATGCATAAGGCATCTTTCAGCGATCCATACAAATCTAAATGCAATGCTTCTTTGCATGGAAGAAATGATTGTGATGTAACCTCACCAGTCAAGTATTTCTTTCTGCACTCAGTGTATCAAGGTTCAATTATGTACTCACACTTGTAATATTATCATATCAACGTAGGCTTGCAACAATTCTAAACATCAAACACATGCATGCACACGTATGGATCAGTGAGGACTTTTTAGATTTGTAATGAGGCTAGGCTACAGGCTCCATTGTAGTTTTTCTAGTCAATGCAAAGTCATGGATGTAGTCACTGAACTTTGTCTTGCCTTGACCCATTTCTCTTATTTTTCTTGCCTTCCCCAAATATTTTTTGGGAGAAGTAGAAGGTGTTTTTGAATTTTGGTGCTTTTGACATTTCCTTTCTTTCTTTTTTCTCAGAGCTTTGCTCTTTTCTTTCTTTAGTCCTTTGGACTTCTCTTTTTTGTTTTTCATTGCACCTTTTCATTTGATCCTTCTCTAGTCCAAAAGGCGTTGAGTATTCTGTTTTTGTTTTTAGTTTGATATAAAGTGAACTTTCCTTTAATTGAACCAATTTGTCTGGATAATCAAATCATAGTAAATCGGTACTTGGGCACAATCTCTGCGGGACGATAACTTTTTATTACTTTGATAAACCGTGCGCTTACGGAATGACCTATCATGTCCTTGTCGACTTGGGACAGAGTGAATACAATAACTGCCAAATAGATTGCCGCTCCTTTGCGCAATGAGTATGAGAACGTCTCTTGGTAATGGGAGAAATTTATGAATCAAAGTTTGGTGGCCACCAGGAACCCCACTTGGTCTCTTTGGGACACATGCTTTCCAATGCCAAAACTTGTTGACCTGGTCGTGCTGTTTGAGAAAGACAAGAAAAGGTATATGAATTCAAACCCAATGGCTATGTGCCGAGCGATGGAGAGTTCAACCTCCGGGTAGCCTCTATGAGTCGCTACGTCGATGATTATTTTGAGGCTCGGGAGAAGGCAATGACCTAGATGACTGCGGAGAATGAGGCTTCTGATGCCAAGCTTCGGGAGGTCATGGAGTCGGCCAAGAAGGCAACTAAGCTGGAGGAGAAGTTGAGGAAGGTTGAAAAGGCCCTGAGGGATGCTCAAGATGGGCAAGTTTTTTACGATGTAAAGTTAGCCCTAGCGGAGGAAAAGCTAAGTCACTGCTAGAAGTGCTTGGCGACTACTGAAGATGAACGTCGAGAGCTTATCCAGAGGAAGATGGAGGCTGAGAACTATTTTAAGAAAGTTTAGCAGACTTTAGATTTCGCTTGGGCAAGTTTTGAAGACACTAAATCCTGGCACCGCAAAGAGTGCTCGAAAATGAAGGCGCAAATTAATATGTTGAGGAGGGAGATTAATGAGAAATACATCGCCGAGTTTGATCTCTGCTGAGTGTAGGTTTCGGTTTTGAATTCTTCGATTGCCATCTCCTGAGAGGGGGTTGTCCCCTTCAAGGTGGTAATGGATGGACAGCTGGTCGATCCTTTCAACTCAGACGAAGATGAAGTTGGTGCTACCTGTAACACCCGGTCGCTTTTCAGGAATGAACGACTCTCCCCACAGACCAACACGAGACCTTTCCAGTGTGTTTTTGTCCTCACACACACACACACACTTCCCGGGAACTTCTCAGGAGGTCACCCATCCTAGAATTACTCTAAGTTAAGCACGCTTAACTTTGGAGTCCTTAAGTGATAGGCCACCGAAAAGGCTAATACATTTGTTTTTATAGGTAGTATGAATTCATTTCTTTAAGCTATCCTCGACTGTATAGTCCTATACCTATATAGTCTTTGGATCCCTTTCATTCTGGTATGTATTCAATTCGTTCCTGTGTCCCTCCTACTGGAAGCCTGCCAGGAGCCGCTCCTTGTCCGTGCCTATGCACCAATGATCACTTCCCGCCCTCAATAGTGCCCGAGATGTCACACTACCGATCCTCCATCTTCTTTGCTTGGTGGTGAAGCTAGAGCGACCCCCACTCTCGAGGCTGAGGCCATACCCTCTGAAATTGTTACCGCTAACAGCTCTACTAATTAATCTTTTCTTTTGTAACTTTGTTTGTTTTTTATCAATTGTAATTTGTAGTTGAGAAATGAAAAAAATTATTGATGAAGAACCTGTGTTTTTTCAGTTTTTCTTTGAATTTGATGTAGAATATTTATGCGTAGCTCATCTGTTGCTTGTATACCCACTCAGGGGCATTAATGGAACTTAACATAATTAATTGTAACTTGTTATTGTCTCAAGTGAGCGTATCCTTACTTGGGTCTTCAAGACTTAACGTAATTTTGATGGAACTTGTTATTGTCTCGAGTAGGTGTATCCTCACTCGAGTCTTCAAGACTTAACGTAATTTTGATGGGACTTGTTGTTGTCCCGATCAGGCGTATCCTCACTCGGGGCTTCAGGACTTAACATAATTTTGATGAAACTTTTTGTTGTCCCGAGTGGGCATATCCTCACCCAAGTTTTCAGGACTTAATGTAATTTTGATGGAATTTTTGGTTGTCCCGAGTGGGTGTATCTTCACTCGAGTCTTCAGGACTTAATGTAATTTTGATGGAACTTGTTATTGTCACGAGTTGGGCGTATCCTTAGTCGGGACTTCAGGACTTAACGTAATTTGATGAAACTTATTATTGTCTCGAGTAGGCGTATCCTCACTCAGGTCTTCATAACTTAACATAATTTTGATGACAGTTCTTGTTACCCCAAAGTGGGCATATCCTCACTCGGGTTTTTAGGACTTAACGTAATTTGAAGACAATTGCTGTTACCCCTGAGTAAGTGTATCCTCACTTAGGGTTTTAAGACTTAGTGTAATTTAAAGACAATTGCCATTATCCACGAGTGAGCGTATCCTCACTCGGGTTTTTAGGACTTAGCGTAATTTGAAGACAATTGTCGTTACCCCCGAGTAAGCGTATCCTCACTCGGGTTGTTAGGAATTAGCATAATTTGAAGACAGTTGTTGTTACCCTTAAGTGGGCGTATCCTCACTCGGGTTTTTAGGACTTAGCGTAATTTGAAGATAGCGAGATAAGACTGAATAATACTCCACTTTATTGAATTTTTATGTGTATGAGCCTCATTAAAACCTCCTGAGAGAAAACCCTGTGGGAAAAACCTCTAGAGTAGGAAAAAGAGTACTCATGGTTACATCAATCGTAGTACATTTTCAAATGCGTGACATTCCACATTTGGGAAATACTCTTCCTCTCTAATTCTTTAGTCGGTATGCCCCATTTCCATCTACTTCTCTTACCATGTACGGGCCTTCCTAGTTAGCTGCAAATTTTCTATCTTCTCTCGCCCTCCGCTTATTGTCGGCTATCCACAAGACCAAGTCTCCGCTCTAGAAGGGTCGTGGTTTAAGCATTATGTTCCACTTCTAAGTGGACTTATGTTTGGAAGCTTGTATTTTTATGAAGGCTATGTCTCACTCCCCCAAGCTGAGATTGAGGTCTTCTCTTTGTCCTTCCTTATTTTTAGTTTCGTCATAGGCCGATCTTTGGAGAGAGGGTTCACCAAGCTCCACCGGGACCATAACATTTGCCCCATAAGTGAGTCAGAATAGAGTCTCGTGTGTTGTCAAATAAGGAGTTGTGTGATAGGCCCATACAGCTCTGGGTAACCCATTTTTTTTGCTTCCCTTAACTTGCACTTTAGCTCTTGTAGTATCACTTTGTTCGCTGCTTTAACTTGTCCATTTGTTTGGGGATGTTCGACTGATGAGAACTTTCTTTTAATGCCTAGGTTTTTGCAGAATTCTATGAAGTTCTTATCTGTGAATTGTCGTCCGTTGTTAGAGATGATGGTGTAAGGAAACCTATGTCTGCATATTATGTTTCGCCATGTGAAATTTTGTCCTTTGGCTGCTAAGATAATGGTGAGAGGTTTAACTTCAATCCACTTTGTAAAAAGGTCTATCACCACCAAGAGATAATTGACTTACCCTTTTCCTGGGGGAAAGGGGGAGAGGATGTCCATGCCTCAAGTGTTGAACGACCAAGGGGAGAGGATTTCCTGCAACAGTTCTGAAGGGTTGTGTATCCGATTAGCATTTCTTTGACAAGACTTATACTTCTTGATATACTTGGAGCAATCTGTTTGCAACGTGGGCCAAAAATATCTGGCCTTGAGGACTCAGGCTGCTAGAGGGAGCACCCCTCCATAGTGGCCATATATTCCCAAGTGGAGCTCTCATATTACATATTCGGCCTATTCTATGTCGAGACATTTAAGGAAGGGCAATGTAAATCCTCGCTTGTAGAGTTATCCATCAATAAGAGTGTAGTTGGCCATGTGTGTTTGGATTTTCCAAGCTTCTAAAAAGTCCAAGGGGAGGTCGCCTCTAACTAGAAAGTCTATGATCAGGGCCATCCAGTACTCACTTCAGGGATGGTGGTAACTTTGCTCACTTGCTCTGTTTCTTTGATGGCGGGCTCTTCTAATGTGACTTGTATGATAGTCTTCAAGTTTCCTTCCTTTTTCATGCTAGCTAACTTAGAGAGTAAGTTTGCTCTCTCAGTTTTTGCCCAGGGAATCTGAACTATTTTGAATAATTTGAAGTTTGTCATTGCTTGCTTGTCCTGGGAAAGATACTTGGACAGAAGGGGATTCTTTGTTTGATATGCCCCTTCTACTTACCTTGCAATTAGCTGTGAGTCGGTCTTCATCTGTATACATTGAGCTCCCAGATCCACGGCCGCTCGCAAGCCTGCAATCAGCGCTTCATACTCTACCTAGTTGTTACTTGCTTTAAACAGAAACCTTAGCGACTTCTCAATGATCAAACCCATAGGGGATTCAAGCATGATCCCGGCTCTACTCTTTTTTTCATTGAATGATCCATCAACAGACATAGTCCACAAAGTGTGTTTTGCATCATACTCTTCCTTATCACTTCTTAGTTCAATCAGGAAATTTACTAGGACCTGCGCTTTGATGGCTCCCTAGGGTTCATAGCGGATTCCATACTCGGAGAGCTCCACGACCTATGTAACATCCCTGTTTTTAGAAACAGTTTTACCCTTGTAATTTTTGAAGTATGGAAGTTTTGTAAGTGATAATAAGTAAATAAGGGACTCTACATGTAGTCAAGAATTGATAATCTAATCCTATATCTAACACTAATTTAGTAAACTAATTAGACTTGTACCATCATTCATCAAGTCAATTCCTAGACATTCGATTCATACCGAAAAGAGATCCACAATTGTCTATTTCTACACTTTGGGGATATCCGATTTCAGTATGGACAGTCCCTAATGAACTGTTTTGACAAATCAAACACTTTTCCTGAAGAGCCAAAACTTTAATTCAGACCTCATCAACCTCGTTTCTTGGAAAAACTTATCTAGTTAAATAGGAACCTCTGAATTCAACTAAAATATCTTTCCTGTTTTGGGCATAACTTTTTCATATGAGGTCGAAATTAAGAAATTTTAATCTCGGTTTCGTTGTTATGAAAAACCTGACAAACTCTATTTCTAGCCTCAAACTCTATTTCGTGATCTATCATTACCAAACTTGAAAAAAACGTTATTTAATCTTGTTAAATTCTTAGAAAAATCATACGAGCTCAGAATCAGTTCGTTGTAATTTTTATGTTCTCGTATTAAATCCCTCTACAATTCTCGTGAAGAACCTGAAAGCTAGTTCTTGCTCGATCATCCCCGAAAAGCGAAAATTTTTAGAGAAATAGTGATTTTCGCAGGAATAGTAACTCCTATAGAAAAACGTGAATATCTCTCTCATACGATGTCGAAATGACTTCGTTCTTTTTTTCATGGTTTCGTATCGAAAAATCCTACAACTTTCGTGAAGAAATGAAAGGCTAATTCCCAACAGATTTTGCGCGGCAGAATTATCTTTCAAAAAAGAACTATTACACCAACTCCCATTTTTCTCTGTTTTTGGCGTAACTTTTGCTCCGGGTGTCAGATTTTTGCATACCATATATCGTTTCGAAGAGAAAGAGCCGATCTACAACTTTCATGTTGGAAATTTTTTCAGATTCTAACCGCAACTATAAGTAACTTTTTGTTTTCTTTTAAAATTAACTATTCAAAACCGGTACCAATTAAATTTAGACCCGGTGGCCAGATTTTTCTATAAATATGGCATCACCCCTCTTCAAAAGCTGCACCACTCTTTCTCTCCCACTTCATGCAGCCCTTCTCTCTCTCTCTCTCTCCCTCTCTCTCCTCTATTGACACTAAACCACCTCTGTTCTTCACCAAAATCACGTAAAGTCTAACTACGGAGACAGATCATCGATTGGAGCTACGGTTTGAAAGTTGGATTCTCTCCCTCTCATCTAGTATCAAAAAAAATACGACATCTGAGGTAAGGGGGGTATATTCTCGGGTATTCTGGGGAAATCTGAGTGAAAGGAAAGGGTTAAGGTACCTTGGGTCCTCACCTTTTCAGGACAGATTCGGTTTTATTGTGAATTAAATGCCTTAATTGTTATATATTTATTATATATATTTTATGTATATGATTAATTGTCTGTGTTAATTATTATTAATCATGATGATTGAATGATATGATCGGTGTTAAATTGTGAAAATATATGATCTGTATTGGATTGTGAAAATATTAAGAACCATGGGTGCCTATGTGGATTCCAGTAAGGAAGTTTAGAAAGATAAGATAAACAAGGAAATAAGGATGGATGATCACCATTTATATCATTGTTGCTATTATTATGATTAAGATTATAATTATGATTATGAATATGATTATTATTATTATTATTATCATTATTATGATTATTATTATTATTATTATTATTATTATTATTATTATTATTATTATATTTATTGTTATTATTATTATTATTATTATTATTATTATTATTTACTATTAAGCTTAATGGACGGCTCTGCCGCCTTATTCTCTGTATTTATCTTTCCTTTTATTTCCGCCTATCTATATTATAATGGACGGCTCTGCCGCCTTATTCTTAACATTTTATTTAATTTAATTTATGTCATTTATTTATTTGAATATATTGGCTGGCTCTGCCGCCTTATTCTCTGTATTTATCTTTCCTTTTATTTCCGCCTATCTATATTATAATGGACGGCTCTGCCGCCTTATTCTTAACATTTTATTTTATTTAATTTATGTCATTTATTTTATTGAATATATTGGCTGGCTCTGCCGCCTTATTCTCTGTATTTATCTTTCCTTTTATTTCCGCCTATCTATATTATAATGGACGGCTCTGCCGCCTTATTCTTAACATTTTATTTTTATTTAATTTATATCATTTATTTTATTGAATATATTGGCTGGCTCTGCCGCCTTATTCTTTGCATTTATCTTTCTTTTTATTTCTGCTTATCTATATTATAATAGACGGCCCTGCCGCCTTATTCTCTCTATTTATTTTTCCTTTTATTTCATTTTTTTTATAACAGACGATGCCTTATTATTATTATTATTATTATTATTATTATTATTATTATTATTATTATTATTATAACTAATATTATTGTTTAAGTTATGAATAATGAAATAAGGAACAAACTACTTATTCTTTAAACGAAACATTATTTTAGCCAAGATATAACTGATATATTTTCTTGAATAATAATAAATAAAATAATAAAAATAATTTACAACGTCTTAAAAAATGGTGGACCTAACAACATGAATATTACGAGGCTGGAATCACATAGATACCTAGGGATCAAAGTAATGATAAAACTTAAATAATGCACTTTGCATCATGAAAATATTTTTGAAGGAGAAAAATTATCTAGAGCATACACCTGGTACGCTGGAGGACATTCACGTTCGATCTCCATGAAGATCTTGGGAGTACAACTGGAACGGAAACCCAATGGCATCAGAGTCGCGCCTGATAGCCGGGTGAGACGATGCAATTCTAGTGTACTTTGACTAAATGACGGAGTGTAACTATGATCGTAGGGATCCAAGCTCCAAAAATATATAAATCAATGATGAGAACCAATGAGTTCATTCGTACCCTATGGGAGCTTGGGCGGACCCTGATCGCTCTAGAAAATGGAATGGAGATATTCCAAAGAATGAGAAGAAGAAATGATTTATTGGGCCCACATGCATCATGAGACTTAACCAAAGATAAATCATAATAAATTCAACTCATGCATTCCATGACAACATAATTGATTGTTATAATTTTGAACATGTTAATTGTATGATTATGTGATATTATCTGTTAACTGGATTATGTCCGCACCGGGTAACCTTCAGGGTCTTGGGTTATACTCACCCTTACTGTTGAACATTTTTCAGAGGAATTAGAAACTCAAGAACCCGAGTGTGAAGATCAGCAATACGCTGAACCCATTGAGAACAATCATTAAGGATAGAATATTTATAATTAGACACCGGATGACTGTATAATATTTAAGGGTGCCTGCGTGCCCCATTCTGTTAAGAGTACAATTATTTACAGTTTATGAATGACTATGTGATATATACAATATTACTTCCGCTGATCTGCCACGTATTTATTTTAAAAAAAAAAAATTTACTTTTTCTAAGAACTGTTAACACTCTCAGTTAAATGGGATGAACCTACAGAAGGATTTGTCTTATCTAACCGAGGGTGTTACATTGGTGGTATCAGAGCATAGTCGATTCATTAAGCTTGTGGAGTGGACCATTAGGTTTCCACGTACTCTGATAGAAATATCGAACAGTCTATAACACTCCTAAGACTAAATATCCTATGTGGAATGCTCCACATAACGCATACCCTGAATCTATTTGTTGATATTCTTTCAGCAAATTCCTCATGGCACGCCAAAATAACAATCATGTGATGGAGAATCTTCTTACCAGAATTGTGGAGGTAATAGAACGACAAGAGTTACCTCATGCTTCTGCCAGACAGGGATTAGCTGATTTTCAAAGGAATAATCCTACGCAGTTCAAAGGAGGCTTCAATCCAGAAGGAGCACAACTATGGATTGAACACCTTGAAAAGATTTTTGCCGCTATGCGATGTTCTGATGAGGATTGTGTAACCTTTGCTGTCTTTATGCTGGTTGGAGAAGCAGAACACTGGTGGACTCATGCTAGAATCAGACTAGCTACTGATGGGCATATCATTACTTGGGGACGATTCAAGACAGAGTTCCTCGCCAAATATTTCCCTGAAGACATAAGGAGACAGAAGGAGCAGGAATTCTTCAATCTGAAACAAGGTAATATGACTGTTGGGGAGTACGCTGCTAAATTTGATGAATTGGCAAAATGTTGTCCCTACTACACCCACATGGGAGAAGCGTCAAGGTGCGCGAAGTTTGAAGCTGGATTACGGCAAGAGATTCGTCAAACCATATGTTGCCAACAAATTACACAATTCACTACTTTGGTTGACAGATGCCGCATATTTGAGAACACCTCTAATCTTCGACGACCTGGAACGTCTAATCATGGGCTAGAACGACGTATGCCAGATCGACAGCAAAGGAGGGATTTCCGAACAGATCGGCCATATTTCCGACCTTTCAACTCAGCCAACCGAATTCCTCCTAGAGGTCAGGAGACCCAAAGCAGTAGAAACTGCACAATTTGTGGACGGATTGGACATCGTGATGCTGACTGTTGGTACAGAAATAATAACAACCAACAACAAGTGACTCAAAAGCAGGCAGTACGACCTACGGGTCAAGGAAGTGGAGGATTTGCTACAAACACCTCTACAAACAATGCCCCAAGGATGCAGAATGTTCACCGCGGCAATAATTCCAATCAGAACAATAATCCTAGAAGGCCTGGGAATGGCTCGACAAGAAGACAAGGAGGAAATGCCAGAGTTTTTACTATGAATGGTGCGGAAATATCACAAGGGAACGACCTTGTGCAAGGTACATGTTTTATAGGAAGCACTCTATTGAATGTATTATATGATTCAGGAGCCACTCACTCTTTCATATCTGAGAATTGTGTAAAACATTTAAAGCTTCCTACAACCTCTCTGCCCTATCAAATGATTGTCACAACCGCCGCCAATAAGCCCATTTGCCCTTCTTATATATGTTCGAAATGCCCACTCAACATCGAAGGGAAAGCTTATCAAGTAGATCTGATATGTTTGCCTTTGATTGATCTAGATATTGTTCTAGGAATGAATTGGCTTGCTGCCAACCATATTCTAATTGACTGTCATAATAGATCCATTTCTCTCGGGTCTACTACATCACACTGTGATCAAGACATTGATTCTTGTCCTGTTGACTCAGAAAAGGTAATTCCAGCAAAGGAAGTCCAACTATACATGATCCTTACTGAAATTGAAAGTAAGGTCACTCCTCAAATTGATCAAATTCCTGTTGTTCAAGAATTCCCAGAAGTTTTTCCTGATGATATACGTGAGCTACCTCCAGAACGAGAAATTGAGTTCAGTATTGATATTATACCGGGCGCGGGACCGATCTCTATTGCTCCTTACCGAATGTCACCCAAGGAACTCAGTGAACTTAAGGAGCAAATAGAAGAACTTTTAGAAAAAGGAATGATCAGACCCAGTGTCTCACCTTGGGGAGCACCAGTTCTTCTAGTCAAAAAGAAGGATGGTAGTATGCGGTTATGTGTTGACTATCGTCAGTTGAATAAAGCTACGATCAAGAACCGATACCCTCTCCCAAGAATTGATGATTTAATGGACCAATTACGAGGAGCCACTATCTTCTCAAAGATTGATCTGCGATCAGGCTATCATCAAATCAGGGTAAAGAAAGACGATGTACCCAAAACGGCATTCAGAACACGATATGGGCACTATGAGTATCTTGTTATGCCCTTTGGAGTTACAAATGCACCTGCAGTATTTATGGGATACATGAATCGAATCTTCCATGAGTACTTGGACAAATTCATGGTTGTATTCATTGACGATATTCTCGTCTACTCCAAGAGTCATGAGGAACACGAGGAGCATCTTCGAATTGTTCTAAACACTTTGCGTGCAAGGCAATTGTACGCTAAGTTTTCAAAATGTGAATTCTGGTTGACATAAGTGAAATTCTTAGGACATGTCATCTCTAAGGAAGGAATTGCTGTGGATCCTACAAAGGTAGAAGCTGTACTAAATTGGGAACAACCCAAGAATGTGACAGAAATCCGCAGTTTCCTTGGACTGGCTGGATATTATCGTCGATTCATCGAGAATTTCTCTCGAATTGCAGCACCTTTAACTAAGCTGACTCGTAAAGATCAACCATTTGAATGGACTGACAGATGCGAAAGCAGTTTTACGGAGTTACGCCAACGACTCACTAGTGCACCTGTCTTAATTTTGCCAGATCCTGCCAAGCCATATGAAGTGTATTGTGATGCGTCAAGACAAGGACTAGGATGTGTCCTAATGCAAGAAAGAAAGGTTGTTGCTTATGCTTCAAGACAGCTAAGAACGCATGAAGTTAATTATCCCACACATGACTTGGAATTAGCTGCAGTTGTGTTTGCCTTGAAAATCTAGAGACACTACTTGTATGGTACATACTTTGAAGTCTTCAGTGATCACAAAAGCTTGAAGTATCTATTCGACCAGAAGGAGTTAAATATGCGACAACGTAGATGGATGGAATTTATCAAAGATTATGATTTTGAGCTCCGATATCATCCTGGGAAGGCAAATGTTGTGGCTGATGCACTCAGCAGAAAGGCTTTACGTCTATCATATATGATGACAAAGGAGTTAGAACTGATTGAACAGTTTCGCGATTTGAACCTAGCAGTAACACCAAAAAGAGGAAGCCTTATGGTTGGAATGCTAAGGATTTCCAATGATTTCTTGGAACAAATCAAAGAAGCTCAAACCAATGATCAGGAATTACAAGATCTAGCAGAAAAGACAAAAGAAGGAGTCTCAGAGTTTAGCAAAGATGAACATGGGGTGATCAGGTATCAACAGAGACTCTGTATTCCAGTCAACACAGATCTTAAAAGATCCATCCTGGATGAAGCACACAAAAGTAAATACAGCATCCACCCAGGATCAACCAAGATGTACCAGGACTTGAAGAAATTATTCTGGTGGCAAGGAATGAAAAAGGATATCGCTGAGCATGTGACAGCTTGTCTGATGTGTCAGAAGGTAAAGGCAGAACAACAACGACCAAGTGGAACCCTTCGTCCTTTGGATATTCCAGAATGGAAATGGGATGAGATTGCTATGGACTTCGTGACTGGATTTCCCAGAACATCAGCTGGATATGATGCCATTTGGGTAATCGTGGATCGATTAACAAAGACCGCTCACTTCATTCCTGTCAATATGAAGTATTCCCTAGAGAAACTCACTCAGATCTATATCAAGGAAATCGTACGATTACATGGAACACCCACTGCAATTGTGTCTGACCGAGATCCTCGTTTTACATCACAATTTTGGAAGAGCCTGCAACAAGCTCTGGGAACTCGTCTGAAGTTAAGTTCCGCATATCACCCACAGACAGACGGACAATCAGAAAGGACGATCAAAACTCTTGAAGATTTGTTACGTCTTTGTGTCTTAGAACATGGGGGAAGTTGGCAAGAATATCTCCCACTTATTGAGTTCACTTACAACAACAGCTATCATGCTAGCATCGGAATGGCCCCTTATGAGGCTTTGTATGGAAGAAAATGCCGTACACCTTTATGTTGGTATGAAACTAGTGAGAAAACAATAATTGGACCAGAGATTGTTCAAAAGACAACAGAACAAGTTCAGAGGATTCAAATGGCAATGAAGGCTTCGCAAGATAGACAAAAGAGTTACTACGACAAACGTCGGAAGCCATTGGAGTTTGAGGAGGGAGATCATGTTTTTCTCAAAGTTACCCCTACCACTGGAGTAGGAAGAGCTTTGAAGGCCAAGAAGTTAAGCCCCAGATACGTAGGACCCTATCAGATTCTGCAAAAGATAGGAACTCATGCCTATCGTATTGCTCTGCCACCCGAGCTAACAAACCTTCACAATGTCTTTCATGTCTCCCAGCTCCGTAAATATGTGCCAAGCCCTGATCATGTCCTGAGACCAGATCAGTTTATTCTGAAGGAAAATCTCACCTATGAAGTATCGCCAGTGAAGATTGTTGACCGACGTCTCAAACAGTTAAGAGGCAAGGAAATCCCTTTGGTCAAGGTAGTTTGGAGTCAGACAGATGATGGGGATGCTACTTGGGAAATTGAGGAGAAAATGAGAGAATTGTACCCTCAATTGTTTTAACTTTGAATTTCGGGACGAAATTCCTAAAAGGGGAGGAGAATGTAACATCCCTGTTTTTAGAAACAGTTTTACCCTTGTAATTTTTGAAGTATGGAAGTTTTGTAAGTGATAATAAGTAAATAAGGGACTCTACATGTAGTCAAGAATTGATAATCTAATCCTATATCTAACACTAATTTAGTAAACTAATTAGACTTGTACCATCATTCATCAAGTCAATTCCTAGACATTCGATTCATACCGAAAAGAGATCCACAATTGTCTATTTCTACACTTTGGGGATATCCGATTTCAGTATGGACAGTCCCTAATGAACTGTTTTGACAAATCAAACACTTTTCCTGAAGAGCCAAAACTTTAATTCAGACCTCATCAACCTCGTTTCTTGGAAAAACTTATCTAGTTAAATAGGAACCTCTGAATTCAACTAAAATATCTTTCCTGTTTTGGGTATAACTTTTTCATATGAGGTCGAAATTAAGAAATTTTAATCTCGGTTTCGTTGTTATGAAAAACCTGACAAACTCTATTTCTAGCCTCAAACTCTATTTCGTGATCTATCATTACCAAACTTGAAAAAAACGTTATTTAATCTTGTTAAATTCTTAGAAAAATCATACGAGCTCAGAATCAGTTCGTTGTAATTTTTATGTTCTCGTATTAAATCCCTCTACAATTCTCGTGAAGAACCTGAAAGCTAGTTCTTGCTCGATCATCCCCGAAAAGCGAAAATTTTTAGAGAAATAGTGATTTTCGCAGGAATAGTAACTCCTATAGAAAAACGCGAATATCTCTCTCATACGATGTCGAAATGACTTCGTTCTTTTTTTCATGGTTTCGTATCAAAAAATCCTACAATTTTCGTGAAGAAATGAAAGGCTAATTCCCAACAGATTTTGCGCGGCAGAATTATCTTTCAAAAAAGAACTATTACACCAACTCCCATTTTTCTCTGTTTTTGGCGTAACTTTTGCTCCGGGTGTTAGATTTTTGCATACCATATATCGTTTCGAAGAGAAAGAGCCGATCTACAACTTTCATGTTGGAAATTTTTTCAGATTCTAACCGCAACTATAAGTAACTTTTTGTTTTCTTTTAAAATTAACTATTCAAAACCGGTACCAATTAAATTTAGACCCGGTGGCCAGATTTTTCTATAAATATGGCATCACCCCTCTTCAAAAGCTGCACCACTCTTTCTCTCCCACTTCATGCAGCCCTTCTCTCTCTCTCTCTCCCTCTCTCTCCTCTATTGACACTAAACCACCTCTGTTCTTCACCAAAATCACGTAAAGTCTAACTACGGAGACAGATCATCGATTGGAGCTACGGTTTGAAAGTTGGATTCTCTCCCTCTCATCTAGTATCAAAAAAAATACGACATCTGAGGTAAGGGGGGTATATTCTCGGGTATTCTGGGGAAATCTGAGTGAAAGGAAAGGGTTAAGGTACCTTGGGTCCTCACCTTTTCAGGACAGATTCGGTTTTATTGTGAATTAAATGCCTTAATTGTTATATATTTGTTATATATATTTTATGTATATGATTAATTGTCTGTGTTAATTATTATTAATCATGATGATTGAATGATATGATCGGTGTTAAATTGTGAAAATATATGATCTGTATTGGATTGTGAAAATATTAAGAACCATGGGTGCCTATGTGGATTCCAGTAAGGAAGTTTAGAAAGATAAGATAAACAAGGAAATAAGGATGGATGATCACCATTTATATCATTGTTGCTATTATTATGATTAAGATTATAATTATGATTATGAATATGATTATTATTATTATTATTATCATTATTATGATTATTATTATTATTATTATTATTATTATTATTATATTTATTATTATTATTATTATTATTATTATTATTATTATTTACTATTAAGCTTAATGGACGGCTCTGCCGCCTTATTCTCTGTATTTATCTTTCCTTTTATTTCCGCCTATCTATATTATAATGGACGGCTCTGCCGCCTTATTCTTAACATTTTATTTAATTTAATTTATGTCATTTATTTATTTGAATATATTGGCTGGCTCTGCCGCCTTATTCTCTGTATTTATCTTTCCTTTTATTTCCGCCTATCTATATTATAATGGACGGCTCTGCCGCCTTATTCTTAACATTTTATTTTATTTAATTTATGTCATTTATTTTATTGAATATATTGGCTGGCTCTGCCGCCTTATTCTCTGTATTTATCTTTCCTTTTATTTCCGCCTATCTATATTATAATGGACGGCTCTGCCGCCTTATTCTTAACATTTTATTTTTATTTAATTTATATCATTTATTTTATTGAATATATTGGCTGGCTCTGCCGCCTTATTCTTTGCATTTATCTTTCTTTTTATTTCTGCTTATCTATATTATAATAGACGGCCCTGCCGCCTTATTCTCTCTATTTATTTTTCCTTTTATTTCATTTTTTTTATAACAGACGATGCCTTATTATTATTATTATTATTATTATTATTATTATTATTATTATTATTATTATTATTATAACTAATATTATTGTTTAAGTTATGAATAATGAAATAAGGAACAAACTACTTATTCTTTAAATGAAACATTATTTTAGCCAAGATATAACTGATATATTTTCTTGAATAATAATAAATAAAATAATAAAAATAATTTACAACGTCTTAAAAAATGATGGACCTAACAACATGAATATTACGAGGCTGGAATCACATAGATACCTAGGGATCAAAGTAATGATAAAACTTAAATAATGCACTTTGCATCATGAAAATATTTTTGAAGGAGAAAAATTATCTAGAGCATACACCTGGTACGCTGGAGGACATTCACGTTCGATCTCCATGAAGATCTTGGGAGTACAACTGGAACGGAAACCCAATGGCATCAGAGTCGCGCCTGATAGCCGGGTGAGACGATGCAATTCTAGTGTACTTTGACTAAATGACGGAGTGTAACTATGATCGTAGGGATCCAAGCTCCAAAAATATATAAATCAATGATGAGAACCAATGAGTTCATTCGTACCCTATGGGAGCTTGGGCGGACCCTGATCGCTCTAGAAAATGGAATGGAGATATTCCAAAGAATGAGAAGAAGAAATGATTTATTGGGCCCACATGCATCATGAGACTTAACCAAGGATAAATCATAATAAATTCAACTCATGCATTCCATGACAACATAATTGATTGTTATAATTTTGAACATGTTAATTGTATGATTATGTGATATTATCTGTTAACTGGATTATGTCCGCACCGGGTAACCTTCAGGGTCTTGGGTTATACTCACCCTTACTGTTGAACATTTTTCAGAGGAATTAGAAACTCAAGAACCCGAGTGTGAAGATCAGCAATACGCTGAACCCATTGAGAACAATCATTAAGGATAGAATATTTATAATTAGACACCGGATGACTGTATAATATTTAAGGGTGCCTGCGTGCCCCATTCTGTTAAGAGTACAATTATTTACAGTTTATGAATGACTATGTGATATATACAATATTACTTCCGCTGATCTGCCACGTATTTATTTTTAAAAAAAAAAATTTACTTTTTCTAAGAACTGTTAACACTCTCAGTTAAATGGGATGAACCTACAGAAGGATTTGTCTTATCTAACCGAGGGTGTTACAACCTAAGCTACCATTCTTCATGCCAACTCTGATCTCTGAAGTATCTTGCTGATTAATGGATCTATCCTAACCACAATTTGGTGGTTATAAAAGTAGGGTTGTAACTTTCGAGCGGCTACCACCAAGCTGTACATAAATTTTTCCATCCTTTGATACCACACTTTAGCACCCTGCAGAGTCTTGCTTATGAAATACACCAGTTGTTGGACAGAACCATCCTCCTGAATCAAAGCCGCACTTACAGCTTGTTCCTTAACAGCTAAGTATATTATAAACTCGGCCCTGGGAGTGGGCTTGGTCAGGATAGAGGGTGAGGCCAGATAGGTCTTCAATTCTCTGAATGCTTTCTTACACTTCTGGGTCTATGCAAATGTATCAGTCTTCTTTAGCACTTAATAAAAGGGCATTGACTTTTCAGCAAACTTGGAAAGAAACTAAGAGAGGGTTGCAATCCTCCCGATAAGACGTTTCACTTCTTTGATGCTTTGGGGGCTCCTCATCTCCAAAATAGCTCGACACTGATCAGGGTTGGCCTCAATACCCTTGTGTGTCAACATGTACCCCAAAACATTCCACCTTGGATCCCAAATGAGCACTTGTTGAGGTTAAAGCGCATGTTATGCTTTCGCAGCTCGGCAAAAGTTTCTTTCAAATCCTCTGTATGTTTACATGTCTCCTTGGTCTTTACGACCATATCATTAACGTAAACTTCCATATTTCTGTCAATCTTCTTAGCGAAGAGTTTGTCCACTAACCTTTGATAGGTGGCATCAACATTCTTCAACCCGAAAGGCATCACCTGGTAACAGAATTTTGCTCCCCCAGCTATGAAGGTCATTTTTTCTTCATCCTTTGGGTTCATTTGTATCTGGTTATATCCTAAGTATCCATCCATGAAGCTTAGAACCTAGTATCTTAAAGTGCCATCTACCAAATAAGTGAAGTCGACACACATCCTTTATTTCCCGCTAGCCTTTTTCACCATGACCACGTTGGATAGCCAGGTCAAATACTTAAATTCTCGAATGAAATTGGCTACCAACAACTTGTTTGTTTCTTCCTTAACAAGGACTCTCATATTAGGTCCTAGCTTTTGTTGTTTCTATGTTATCGGCTTGGCCTCTAAATCAACATTTAACGAGTGGCAAATGACTTTCGGGTTAATCCCCCGACATATTCAACGGGGCTGCTTCCAGGTTCTAGTCTAGGACTACACTGATGCGAGTGTATTGACTCGGGCTGGATCCTACTTACACCAACTTTAGGGATTTAACTGGTTATGGGCGCTCGTATTCTCTTTTATCGTAGGGATCAAACCTCGTTTCAATCTACTATGAAAGTATCCTGGGGTTGGAAACTCTTATGATAGCACCCCCGAACGACCTTGGGGTCGGCTCGAACAACTCTGGTGCGTCCATTTCTAAGCGAAAACTTTTTGGTAAAGTGTAGTGTTGAAATAATGGTGCTGAGTGCGTTGAGAGATGGACGACCCAAGATGGCATTGTATGAGTTGGGGAAGACGACGACCAGGTATTTCACCATCACTGCCCTGCTATCATCTCTCGAGCCGAAGATTATCTTCAACTCGACATAGCCCATCACTTGCACAGAGTTACCCGTGAAACTAAGTAATGCACCATTATACTTTTAAGCCACCCTAGGGGTAGCTAGAGCTGCTTGTACGCCATCTAGTGTAGGATATTTGTAGAACTCCCTTGGTCTATCTAGACTCTTCCCCACAATGCGCTCTACAATCTCCATGGTGACTACCATCAGCTCGTCTCTAGTTTGGACTCTCTTGGGAAGATCGAAGTTGTCAAAAGTGATGATTCCAATTTCTGGGTAGCTCTGTATTGAATTCACCTGTCCGAATTTGTGCGAAAATAACAGTTCTACCTCTAAGGAAACCCATGAGATAGTGTGGATAACTCTTTTCCCATCATCCCTTATATCATCGGGTTGATGGGATCGGGAACGATCGCGTTCCTGAGGGGGTCGGTCCTTCGGCTGGAGTTCTATAAGGTTCGGGAATTCTCGTTCTCTCTTTCTCTCAACTTCCTATGGTGCCTCTCCCCTATAGTCAATGAACCTCTCTAAGTATCCTTGGCAAATCAAGTGCTCAATTTGGTTTTTAAGGGACCAACAATCCTCCATCCAATGTCGAAAGGTATGATGGAATTCATAGAATTTTGCTCTATTCGAGCCCTTGAGGATTTGTCCGGGTGATGACAGCTTGAGCAACCCATTGTTATAAACCTCGTGCATGATCCGATCCTTTTTACTATTCAGGGGAGTGAAGATATTGTATTTGGGATTCAGATAGGCCCTGCTCCTTTGCTCATTGCCTGGTTTAAGGCTTCTCTTCTACGATTCTGTCTTGACCGTACTCTGCTCAACATTTCCTACTCGGCTGCCTTCTCACTCCTCTATGTTGATATACTGAGCAATTCTCTGCCTAAAATTATCCATATCCATAGGAAGTTTTCAGCCAATGAATCAGAAAACTTACCAGGGTGTAATCTTATTTGGATTGCGTACAGGGCAACCTCCGAGCTAGGGTTACGAATCTAGATGGCTTGCTCACTAAAACAAGCCACAAACTATTTAAAGGTATCATCTCGAGCTTGCCTCAAATTCACCAGGTTGTGCGAGGTTTGCTACACCGCCTAACTGAATGCAAATTGGTTTAGGAACTTCTCCACCAACTTTGTGAAACTTGATAGGCTCTTTAGAGGAATATGCAAGAACCACTGTAGAGCAGACTTGGTTAGGGTGATTGGGAACATCCTACAGAGCAGAGCGTCCAATGCTTCGGTGATCAACATGGTGGTGGTAAACATGGTGAGATACTCTTCTGTGTCCCATATTCCATCATATTTCTTCATCGTCGGTGGTTTGTAGTTCGTAGGGGTTATCGTTGCCATCATCTTCCCTGTGAATGGGTGGGCGGCGTAGGGGTGTAAGGAATCAGATTTGTCTATTCCCTGTCTCGTGGTCTGGGTGTTATGGTAACTAGAGGCTTCTCTCTCTTCCTACTTATGGATGCGTAATTCTGCATTCTTTTGATGCAACTCCTCTACTATATGTTGCAGTATTTGGACCATAGCAGCCAATGCCTACACTTGATCGTCTCTATGTTGTGGTTGTGGTTCCTGTTATTGTTGTTGTTGTTATCCATGGTGGTTACTATCCTCCCCATGGATGAGGTTGTGGTTCCTGTTATTGTTGTTGTTGTTGTTATCCATGGTGATTATCATCCTCCCTAAGGATGAGGTTGCTGTGCATGGTCACCATTGTTCTTTTCTTCTTGTTGGGATTAGGGTTTTGTGTAGAATCTGTTTTATCAGGCCCTATGGTGGACGCCAAAATGTTCATAATGAGGATGTAAAACAAAAAAACCAAGAGAAATCCTCTATGAGAATTAGGTTTGTATTTCTCTCAAAATATGACACTTGAGTTACAAAAAGGGGGCTCGAGCCCTTTATACAATGAGTAAAAAAGGAAAAAGAAAAAGGGCCTTTGGTCCAAGCCTAAGGTGGTATGGAAATAACCGTATCTTGCCAAGATTAAGAGGATTCTGAATGTTCTTTATCTTTGCCTAAAAGAAGGGGAGAAAGAGGATAACATGGGTTCTCTCCCGATCCGGGGGGAACAAGATTCATTTTTTGATCTTAATTTTTTAATTAAAATAAATAATCATGAGTCTATCTAAATTTAAATAAATTTTAGAAGTATATATAATGATAATTTAAATGTGGCAAAAAAGAGTGTAAGGTCCTAAGCATGGTCAACTAATCCTAAACCTAACCAAGCTCTAATTTTATCCAAAAGAGTGTAAGGTCTAAAACATGGTTAAAAAATTACACTAGCCCACTAAAGACTTACTAAAAAAGATTTTAAGGGTGTGTTTGGTGGGTAGGAGAATCACAAGATATGATAAGTTATCATATCTTAGGTTTGGTGTGTCAACAAATATGTCTATTATGATGAAAAATGAGTTAGCAATGTATATGAAAGAATAAAAAATATGTCTATATATTGTTGTTGTTGTTATTATTATTGTTGTTATTGTTATTATTAATTATTATTGTTATTGTTGTTGTTCTTCTTATTATTATTACTGTTATTGTTGTTGTTATTATTATTTATTGTTATTATTGTTATTGTTGTTATTCTTATTGTTGTTATTATTACTACTATTGTTATTGTTGTTGTCATTATTATGATCATCATCATCATCATCCTTCTTCTTCTTCTTATTATTAATTATTATTATTATTATTGTTGTTGATGTTGTTGTTATTATTATTATTATTATTATTGCTACTACTACTACTATTGTTATTGTTACTATTGTTATTATTATTGTTATCATCATTTTATTATTTTTATAATTATATTGTAATAATAATAACAAAATTATTAATAATGAGTTTATCCAATTCTTATCCTAGTATACACCAAACACTAGATAAGATAAGAGCTTATCCAAACTTTATCATAATTTGTTCTTACTTATCATATCCTATTTGTTTATCTTATCATATTATGCCCACCAAACGAGACTTAAGTGGACATAGGTCATGAGAATGGCTAAATTGTGCTAGGCCAACACTATACATGAGGAAGTAAGTCCAAACAACAAAATACAATTGAAATGAAGCCTAAGGATGATTATTAAACCCTAATAAGGATCCTAACAAGAAATACAATTCAAATGGCTTTAAATTGGTCTTAACACAAGGTCTTAAGCCCTAAATTACTAAGAACCAACATGAGAAAAACTAGAAAAATATAAACTGAACCGTATTAGAACATGTAATTTTACAACAAATGATTAATCATTTTGGTTGTTGAACACCCCTGTTAGAAACATTTATCCTATTTCATTTCTTAAATTTAAGAATTTGCTAATAAAAAAGTGGAGTAATAATAATTGTAAAAAGATTTGATCTAGAAGGTTTCTTTAGGGTGACAATAATTATTTAATATATGTTAAATTTTGTTAAGATAAATGTGTAGTTATATTTTTAAATTTTTTTTACATCTACTATTGTGAATAACTTGTGTAAAAATTTATTTTTTTAAATGTTTTTATATCGTTATCCCAATAATGTAAAAAATATTTTTTATGTTGGTTATTAAAACAATTGACATAAAATATTAATTTTTGAAAACATTTTTTATATAAGTGGTTAAATAACCAATGTAAAAATATTTATTATATTAGTCATGGAAATAATTAGTGTAAAAAATATTTTTTATACCGATTATTTAAACAACTGATATAAAAACATTAAAAAAATATATAAATGCACCTCGTCTTACTAAAATCTAATACATGTTAAGCAATGATTGATTGAACCACAAGATACATAGTGGTTAGTGGTTTGGGAGCATGTAATAATTTCTTCAAATTAGGCTTGATATATATTTTTAGAAGTTTGGATTCTCTATCTTAAGAGTAGTTTTTGAATTAGGAAAACCGTAAAAGCTAAAGTTTGAATTTAGGATCTGAGTGTTTATTTAAACCCCACACCCCTTGATCAATCTTTTTGGGTATCTTTATCTTAAGAATTTAAATTAAATGTACTAAATAAAACTCTTAGGTAAGAAAGACTTTTAATATAGGAGGTACATGAGTTAATAACTTTTATTTACATTATAATTTATAAGTGAATAAAATTAACCGATATATTCTGACTAAATTCTTATAATAAAATTCAATAAAAAACTTTAATGTTTCCAAAATTTGAAAAATAATAGAATTTCAACCCTTAAAATTGTCTGCATGTACAAAATAACCATTTTATTAGTTTTTCAATTGTCCACATATTTCTCAAGTATATTTTTTTTTGGAAAAGATTTCTCAAGTGCATTTTGGAAAATGAATTATTCATATGCTAATCATATGTATGAATGAATAGAGTGTGGTGTAAATCCTAATTTGACTTTAAAAAACAAATCAACTATACTACCTTATCTCGTAATATAAAAATCTTTTGAAAAATTAATTTCATTCTTAATAGAACCCATAGAAAGTTAACAATATTAGTTAATTTTTATTAAAAATATTAATTAAGTAAAAGATCCATTCCTATGTAATTTAAAATGTATTGCTACCGGTTATTCTGTTGAAATGTTAGGTTGCCCGTAAGTGGAGTGTTAGTTTGTAATTAACTTTTTGAAGAGCCAATGAGCAAAGAGTGATATCTAAGCGGATGAATTATGCAATATCAACACAACATAACTTACAGGGTGTATTGTATATATAATTCAAGCCTGAAGGACACAGATAGATAACCGCCACAAGGTTGGATATTTTCAATTTCCGTGTTCCTAACAGTAACAAACTCCGTGTTGGGTTTCCCACAATTCTCTGAGCAGACTCAGTGAGTGGAAAATATAAATGCACCGAGCTTTCTTTTCAAATCTCAATCTTCACTAACTTTTATCTCAGATGAGTTTCAGTATGAACTTCGCCGGTCTTCATCGCACACTTACAAACTGCAATCTTCACTCTCATGGTGAGTTAGTCTGCCAAGTTCTATCTTCTTCATAATGCATAAATGGAGTGTTTTTTTTTTTAATGTTATTGGCTGATTGGCTCCTACCTATTAGTTCAAAGTTCATTTCTTAGTAAAAAATCTTAAACATGGCATACTCTTATGTTTTTTATTATTATTTATTTATGTGTGCCTGTATGGTTATAGGAAGACATCATATTCCCATGAATAAGCACAAAAATTCTTCTGAAACTGAAAATTGTCTACAGTCAAAGTGGAAGATTAATGGCAATGGCATGAGGACATTCATTGGAACCATGACAGGTACTGCCTTGTGACTCTGGATTAAATTACCCTCTTATTTTTACCCTTTTTTCACTTCTTAAATTTGTCACAGGATGCTATGTTATCTAATAAAATCATCAAATATTTCCATTTTCATCTTGTTTTAAGGGTGCTTCTGCGGTTCGGATAAGGCAGTTGTTATTATGTAAGACATGCTTCATGTTATGCTGCACAGGATTATTGTACACTCCTGTTAAATCATTTTGTTATATTTTTATCCCTCTCTTGGGAGGACGGAAACTTTAACCCTAAATCCTAAACCCCATTGATGATCATGGGATCCAGTTAGTGATCTGTCTATTTATTTTGAAATTAAAGTATAGTGTCCCTGAAATGGAAGAACAGTCTCTATTTCTATCTCTCAAATCTCTTTTCGTTGAATCAACCGTCTCTATTTCTATTTCTAGTCAACGAATCATTATTTCCCTCTTTTCATTGAATCATTGATTTAAGACTAGGTAAAGATTGTTTTTTTAATTGAGGGACACCTTGGAGTTACAATATACTTTAATCTCAAAATAAACAGATGAAATCACCAATTGAATACAGTGATCATCAGTGAACCCGGTAAAAAGTGTCCATGGAGTAGGCCACCTTAGGTAAATTTGGAGATTCTATTGCTTCTCTTTCAATTTTTTCATGGTTTCTCATTTGATCAAACTCATCTGCCGTTGCTTATAAAATTTGAGATGTGAGTTCGTTGATTTATGATATTATATATGTTTTTCTTGATAATTTACAAATATTATATTTTTACCTATATCATTAAAAAATTATATTAGTGTACCTATATCGTTAATTTTTAGAAAATTTCTGTATTATACCTGTATCCATACTGAGTATTAGAACTGTACATGCTCATCAATATAACTCCAGGCTGATACAAATGTTTAGACATGACATAAGATTGAGAAGAATCCATTGCTTCTGTTTATATGGAATACAAGCTGTATCTGACATAATCAGTGCATGCTTGAGTTACTCATTGGCATTTTTGTCAACCTCCTGATCTGTTTTCCCTTTTAAAACACTTACTTGAATTGTGTTACTGCAATGACATTGATGATTGGGACTAGTTGAATGTACTGGTGAATGTTTCTTGTTTCCAACCATTTCAGTGGCACACTTGGCTGCTCCACTCACTGCAAAAGCTGTAAGTACAGATAGATATGCTTGTGAGACATATCAGTGTCTATTTTGCACCAATAACTTCTGGAGTTATTAGCTCTTTCCAATGTCCCTTTTGATTTGTTATTCTAGAAGTAATTTCCTTTTTCATTTTTTCAAGGTCACAGAAGACCCTAACGTACATTCTTATTGCAAAATCATTTAAAATATATAACGGTCTAGTAATCGTTGCTTATTGCACAAAGAAACTAGAAATTAAGGAGATAACACATGAGTGGCTCTTTTCGTTTTCTTTTATAATTTCATTGGTGAGTATTGAACTCAAGTTGCTAGCTTTTGTTAGCCAATGTAACTAGGAAAGCTTGTTAAATAAGGTCTTTTTATGAATATCTGTTCTGATAGTTGCAATGGCTCAAATCATTCGTTGTGCTGTAAATAATATATGAAACACGGACATGTTTCTTACATCGATACCGGACAGTTTTTCGACAAGCCAGACACTACTCTATAGGTATCTAGATAAAGAATGTTTTTTATCATCTCGGATACTTAGGTTGACACCTATATATGGATTTGACACCTAAGTCAATACTTCCAAATGAATAAACACACATTAATATTATTGAGAATATATTTATTTTTAATCTTAGAAAAAGTCAAACTTAACATATAACTAAAATATTAAAAAATAATGTTTCCAACTCACTTTTGGGACATTGTGAAAATATAAACTTGGTTTGATTTGATAAGTTGAATATACCCATCTCAAGCCATATAGTATCATCTTATTTTGAGAGTTTTTGTAAGAGACTAAGTAGATAATAAGAGAAAGGTGAATATACCAATGTTGACAATCAAGGTATACATGTGTGTGCATGTGTGCGTGTGTGCCGTGTCTAAGTGTCCTACATTTTAGATATTTGCCATGTTAGAGTTTCCGTGTTATGTCCAATATCTGTGTCAGAATACATGCTTTATATTCATAATAAATATTACATATCCAAGTCACAGTTGTGGTATATATCTCATGAATTCGAATTATTTTCTTTTGAGTCAGGAAGTGGCTGCTTCTATTGTTGCTTTGGCTGATGGAAGCCTCAATGACTGGTTTGGAGGCTTTCTATTTTCAGCTGGACAACAGGCTAATGAAGCTGTTCAGGGCCAACTATCCTCTCTCAGTTTCACTAGGTCACTATAAATCTTTTCTTTCTATCCCTCCCGCCCCTCTAAAAATTGGATAAATGTATTAATAGTTTGTTATTTGCTTCTTATTCATCAGTTTGGCAGTAATTTTTGGGGCAGGGCTTGTGACCAGCCTTTCTCCCTGTACACTTAGTGTCTTACCACTGACCCTTGGTTACATTGGTGAGCATGCTGCTGTATTGCATTTTCAATGTCAATACCTTTTAATTCCCTTAAATTTGTTGCTTGTATAATATTTCAGGGGCATTTGGCTCTGGCAAAAGCAAAGCAGAGGTAATTTGCTAAGTTTGTTATTCATATGACATTATTCTTATCTCTTTTTATTGCCCTGTTAATGGATTGAACTTCCCTTATTACAATTGTAGGTTTTTAGTCATTTAGGGTTCTGCTAAAGTGAAAAGATTACAAGGCAGCATTTTACAACCACAGTGCCTTGCACTTTATTTGACCAGCGCTTATATGTCAAATGCTTGGACCTTTGGTTGTTTGAAGCCTTCTAATTTTTATATAAACTATGTATATTGAGTGTAGTTGAGTAAAGTGTATATTAAAGGATGTCACCAAGACCCATAGCATAATATTTTCATTAGTAAGTAGTCAAATTGGTCTAAAAAAATAGGATGGCTATGAATTAGGTCCTCAAAGATAATAACTACCAAGTAAGCCCTCTAAAGATTGATATGAGCACCACATTAAGAAAAAAATGCTTTTTGAAAGTTTGGATGACCACTAACTAGCCCCCTCAAAAGGACTGTCTTAGTGATTGTTTTACTCTATTTTCATGTTTTTCAAAAGTGCATTACTTCCTCCGCCTGTCTTATTTATTTCTTTCCTTGTTGGTTGTGTACTGTGTTTAGAAGAAGAATTTTAAAATTCTAGGGAATTTTGAAAATGACAAAGAAGAGTTTTAAGAATGTTACACAATTCTAACTTGATAATTTTTAGTACAAATAGGAGTAATTTAAATGACTTGTTTAAAGAGAATCTAAAAATTTCTCTTTTCTAATTTTAGATTATCATTTAAAATTATTTTCATACTTGACATTCCATAATCATCACCAATTATTAGTTTAAGAATTCTAAAATTCATCCATCTAAACACTTTTTCAGGATAAAATCTATTGAAGACTGTGCACGCACACATACCATGCGAGACAGAATTGTTACTAATAATGGTCTCTTCTTCTTGTCAGGTTATTGGAGATTCCATTGCATTTTCCTTAGGTCTTGCAACCACATTGGCACTGTTGGGTGTAGCAGCATCATTTGCAGGAAAGGCTTACGGACAGATTGGTCAAGGATTACCTCTGGCGGCTTCTGGTTTGGCTATAGTTATGGGTCTGAACCTTCTTGAGGTACTGAAACAGTTTCTCTTTGCCCCTTCCTCCTTCTCTCTATTCTAAAGGTTGCAAACTTCCATGTGCTATATTAGTTTTTTTCTTTTTTCTGTTGTTTCCATTTCCTTGTTCCTGAAACAACATTCATAATCTCACTTCCAGCCGGCAGGGTTATTCACTAGATTTTGGAACCATGTATGCATGTTTTTCAGAAAAGTTTTGAATTTTATAAAGAGATTTGGCCTAAAGAACAATCTTTGCTGTGGAGATGTGTTATACACTCAAAGTAATATAATCAAATTTGAATTTAAATGTTCAGATAAGGTTTATATATTAGTTACGATCAGTTAGGTGCAGTTACCTTTAGTGCACCTTGGGTCGGCATAGTGATGGACGGTTTGGATACTTTGCATGAGGTGGTAGGTTCAAATCTCAGTGCTTCCTTTCTACATAAATAGAAAAGAACTCCCATTGGAGATAGTCTGCTTCATATTACGTGTGCTTACTAGACATTATTCAAAGTCCAAAGTTTTGTAGAGTAGACACACTAATACAAGTAAAAAAGCCAATCAATCAAATACAAAAGTTTACTTGGACAGGCATTTCACGGTATTTTTGTTTTGTAATTTCACTTTGAGAAAATTTTGCAGATCATTGAATTACGACTGCCCTCATTCTTTGACAGTTTTGATCCACGTGCAGCAGCTGCAAATTTCCCATCAAGTAAGTTTATTCTCTTATGCTAACTTTAGCGCTTTCAGTATAAATTTTAGTGCAGAACACTTAAATTAAGGAATTCTACCTCTTAGGTGTGCAAGCATACCTGGCTGGGCTTACATTTGCATTAGCTGCCTCACCTTGCAGCACACCTGTTCTGGCCACCCTTCTGGGATATGTTGCTGCATCCAAGGTATTTCCTAATAACAACCAATAGGACTTCATTATTCCCTTTTCATGCAGGGTTGGCAAACCAAAGAGAGAACCGGTGGTATTTGCTCATTAGTTTCAATGATCAATTAAAAGAAAACATAAGTGGGGTCTAATATGTCACAAATTCTGTTTCTCAGATTTTAAACTTAATATGTCATATGACCTTTGATTGTAAGATTTTTAATGTGTTTGATGCGACTTATTTTCAAGTTCTCCTTAAAGGATAAATTGAGCCAAACAAATTTCGGAAAAGCTCTTTAGATAGAATTAGCTTATTTTATATAAACGGAAGTTCAAAAACGAGCTTTTAATGAAAAACTATCGGGACTAGCATTTTAACGACTTTTCTTTTTCTTAGGATTATCTTCAACTCATTCACTTATTTAATAACTTCTAATTCCTAAAATTAGCTTCTTAGTTAAAAATTTGAAAAATACCACACAATTTAGCTTTATGTTAAAAGCTCTTAATTTTATCTCCAACTTAATAGAGCTTGAGCAAATTGCAATCACACCGTTTCAAGTTTAACAAAATTTCAGTCAATACCCGTCCTATTTTTTACCCTACACGAACCTCCCTTAATTTATACAGAAACATAATGAATAGCCTTTTCAATTTACATTGACCTCCTTGAATTCGTATGAAAAGTGAGGAGGTTGAAGTAATGTAAAAAATAGGAGGGGTTTGGAGAAGCTTTTGTGAAAATGTTGAGATAAATCCGATATCGGTTAGGAATATGACCAACATATTTCTTACAAGGTTTGAGACAACCCTTAACTCATAGCTAATTTTTGGGTTGAGTTAGATCCGTTATTTTCTAATATGATATCACAACCTAACCTATCTTGAATGTTGAGTCACACGGATGTTCATGCACCAAATGTCTAATCTTAGATATAAGAGGGGTGTTAAGATATTGAGACATATTTTACATTAATTAGGAATATAGCCAATATATTCCTTATATGGCTTGAAGCAATTATTAACTTATAAACTAGTTTTTTTAAGTTGGGTTAAATCTTTTATTTTCTAGTAGCTTTAAAGCCTTAAAAAAAAAGTTGGGCTAAATGAACCCTTAAAATTAGGATTATGAGATTTTGAGTACTCAATCCCCACACTACAATTTACAAATGACTTTCTGCGGCATCAAAATCAGATATGTGATCATGTCGATCTTTCACTGTTAGGATCCAATTGGCAATTGCAAGGAATGCGAACCACATTGGAAGTATCGGATTCTATTGTGGGGTTTATTTTATAAGGCCTTGGGTTTTCTATCTACAATGGTTAACTCTGGTGATGTGGATATCACAAAGTTCTTTTCATTGTGCGGGGTGTCAAAATAGAAGGGATATTTAATTGATATATGTACATCACTGCATAGTATTTTTAAATGCTCTGTATGTTTTTCAGTTTGCATATTATGTGAATGAATGAAGAAAAAGATGATTTCTTAACAGGATCCAGTGATCGGAGGCAGCTTACTTTTGACATATACAACTGGCTATGTTTCTCCCTTGCTCTTGGCTGCTTCTTTTGCTGGGGCATTACAGGTTTATAAATGATGCTTTGGCTTTATAGAATAACCTTAAAGAATCTCCTTCTATACAAAAATGTCTCGTGGAAAACAGTATTTCTGACTCGAATCCTTATTAACAGAGCCTGCTTTCATTTCGCAAGTTCTCAGCATGGATCAATCCTGTAAGGTAATTTTTTAACTTTCCATAGAGGGTGTTTTCTAGTTTCAACGGTATCCACTTACTAATTGGATTTCTTCTACCTTCCATGTTTCTGATGCATGTTACAATTTTCTTGTCCCACAGTGGAGCATTGCTGTTAGGAGGTGGTGTATATACTTTCTTAGATAGGCTCTTCCCAGCCACAACAATGGCAATGTAGGAAACATCTTGGCACTTAACACGCCATCATCCTTTACTTGAACAGTTCAATGTATTTATGTCAGAAAAGGTACTTCATTAAAATAGAAATTCAAATATGAAATCTATTGCATACCACAACCAAATTCTTCCTCCAAATCCATATATATTTGGTCCAATTTTCTTCCTGGTGTAGTTTGGCTTTCAAAACCTTATTGGTACTAGGAGACTTGCTGCATTGGACCATTTACTAACTTTAACCGAGCCAAATTTTGATAATAATAATCACATGACCAAAGCATGCTCTCCCTTTAAGGGATTTTCACACACACAGCCAATCTATTTAAATATAAGCTGAAGTGTCATATTCGCTGTAATAGTTTAACAACTTTGTAACAATTTTTAGTTATTGTATCCTATTTAAGATTTGTCGGTTCATTTTAAAATTAAAATATATTGTAACTATTCATTGTTCTTTGTTTGAAAAAATAGTTTTTGCCTCAGTCTCAAACCAATTTTTTTTTGTTGAATCGTTGGTTTGAGACTAAAGTAATGATTGATTTTTCAATTAAGAGACGTTACAGTGATTAATGTCAAAATGATTAATGTCAAAATGATTAGGCAAGATCTTGACATATACCATGAATGGTTACAAAGTTCTTGGACCATTTCAGTTTAATCCTAGTTTTATCTAGAACTTGCAAGGCCCATTAGAAGTTGATATGTCATTTATTTTCATTTAAATAATTCAAACAATATGTAACTTTGCATGTTAAAGAGCGGAACTTAATTGCTAAGAAAAAATGCTATATTAGAGATATGTTTACTTAATTTCAATCTAGGAAATAATAATAAAATTCAAGCATCTTTTTCCATGCTACCACTACTGGTTAGGATACCTAACTCAGATTCTATCATAGATACTCTAATTTCATTTAAGGAGAGAGGAGTATAGCAGGTATCATTTGATGGAAGCTATGAAGCACAGAAACACCTATTAGGTGTTGTTTCCCATTTCGGAAACGGGGAAATGGCTGAAAACATCAAGAAACGACGAGGAAATGTTTTGTGGGGGTGACACATCTGTGCCTGGTTGGGAAACATCCCACTCTCAAAGACCCACGTTTCCGGGCCCTTTCCACTTCAAAAAAAATCAGAAACGTTAAAACCCTTCCCTATTTTCGATTCACTCTTTCTCTTTCTTCGATTTTCGTGCTTGGACCCAAGCCCTACCTCACTCTATAACGTCTTTCACTTTGCCGGTGGGCTTCATCCTCTCTAGCGATGTTTTTGCTCCAGCGACGTGTCTTCTCTCCTCCACTCGTTCTCCTCTATCAACGGCGACCTTCAAGCAGTGTGGCGAGGTCATTCTCTTTCTCCTCAACTCTCTCTGTCAATCTCACTCACTCAGTCACTCACCTTTCGGCCTTCTCAGAGTGAGCCCTCTTCAATTTTTTTCATTTTTTTTTTGAATTTGATTGCTATGAAGTATGTTCTGAATAATATATGGGTGCAGTGAAATTTGATTATGTTCAAGCAATTGCTATGAAGAATGTTTTAAATAATATATGGGTGAAGTGAAATGTGAAATGTTTCGAATCTGTTTGCTAAATATTTTAGTTTTTTTTTTATTAATACAATGAATAATTTCTAGTTTCTATAATTGATGTCGAGGGTTCTCTTTTGATTCTGATTTTGTTGTGTTGTTATTCTGTGGTTAAAATTAAAATTAAGTGTTTAAACAGCTAATTATGAATGTGTTATGAAATAAACTAGAAATTGTGAAGGAAGAAGAATTATGGAGGAAGAGAAATTTGAAGAGAGAAATGAGAGAATAGAAATGAAGTAGTCTTGTATTAATGAGTGAAGGGGGTATTTATAGGAGGTGAGAGGGGGACATTTATAAATATCAAAACTTTAGGGGGGACATCCATAATTATTCATAATACTCCCCCTTGGATGTCCGTATTTAGAATGTGCCTCATTAAAACCTTACTAGGAAAAACCCAGTGGGACAAAAACCTAGTGAAGGAAAAAGAGTACAACATTCTTTACAAAGTATATCCGTAAAAATAATTAAATTACAAATATTTAATTCTCCCCCTCATCAGAACACTTATGTAAGCGTCGAAGACCAATCTTCTGTACTAGTTGCTCGAAGACTTTGGTTGGTAATGACTTTGTAAAGATATCTGCTAGATTCTCGCATGATCGGACTTGCTGAACATTTATTTCACCATTCTTTATAAGATCATGAGTAAAGAAAAATTTTGGTGAAATATGTTTTGTCCTATCTCCTTTAATATAGCCCTCCTTTAACTGAGAAATACAAGCTGCATTATCTTCACATAAAATTGTTGGTGGTAGTTTTCCAGCATGCAAGCCACAAGTTTCTTGAATATGTTGAATCATAGATCTTAACCAAACACATTCTCGACTTGCTTCATGTAATGCTAAGATTTCAGCATGATTAGATGATGTTGCTGTGATTGTTTGTTTTATGGATCTCCATGAAATTGCTGTACCACCACATGTAAACAAATAACCTGTTTGTGATCGACCATTATGAGGATCAGACAAATACCCCGCATCTGCATAACCAATTAGGTTTGCCTTAGATACATATGGAAAAAATAAACCCATGTCCATTGTACCTCTAAGGTAGCGGAATATGTGTTTAATCCCATTCCAATGCCTTTTTGTGGGTAAAGAACTATGTCTTGCTAACAAATTAACAGCAAATGATATATCAGGTCGTGTATGACTAGCAAGATACATTAGTGCACCAATTGCACTAAGATATGGTACTTCAGGACCAAGTAGTTCTTCATTTTTGTCTTGAGGTCGAAATGGATCTTTGCTCACTTCTAGTGACCTTACAACCATTGGACTGCTCAATGGGTGTGATTTGTCCATATAAAACCGCTTTAACACCTTTTCTGTATAAGTCTTTTGGTGCATCAGAATTCCTTCCTTTAAATATTCTAATTGTAATCCGAGACAAAACTTTGTTTTTCCCAAGTCTTTCATCTCGAATTCATTTTTTAAGCAATTTACAGCCTTTGAGAGCTCTTCGGGAGTTCCGATGATGTTTAAATCATCTACATAAATAGCAATTATGACGAACTCTTTTCCGAGTCTTTTCATAAAAACACATGGACAAATTGGGTCATTTTTGTACCCTTCTTTCAACAAATATTCACTGAGACAATTGTACCACATTCGTCCAGATTGCTTTAATCCATAAAGAGATTTATTCAATTTGATTGAATAATTTTCTCGAGGATTTGTTTTATATGCTTCAGGCAAATGAAATCCTTCAGGGAGTTTCATATATATGTCATTTTCAAGTGAGCCATATAAATATGCTGCAACAACATCCATAAGGCGTAAGTCAAGCCTTTCACGGATTGCCAAACTTATCAAGTATCGAAAAGTAGTGGCATCCATCACTGGTGAATATGTTTCTTCGAAATCAATTCCAGGTCTTTGTGAGAATCCTTGTGCAACAAGTCTTGCTTTGTATCGCACAATTTCACCATTTTCATTTCTTTTTCTCGTAAAGACCCATTTGTACCCAACTGGTTTTACACCTTTGGGTGTTTGGACTACAGGCCCAAAAACTTTACGTTTTGCAAGTGAGTTTAACTCTTCTTGCATTGCATCTTTCCACTTTGGCCAATCATTTCTTTGTGCACATTCTTTAACTGATTTTGGCTCATAATCTTTATCATCATTTATGATATCAAGAGCTACTTTGAATGCAAAAATTTCATCAACATCGACTTCAGGTCGATTCCATTGTATACCATCCATGACATAATGTATCGAGATCTCTTTATTTGTATCAATTTCAGGTACCTTAGTTTCTTCTGGATTTGAAACTTTGATTATGTCAGGAGACTCTACTGGAGTCTTTATATCCTCGATTCGACCATCATCTTTATTTACTTTTCTTTTCCGAGGATTTTTATCTTTAGAACCAACAGGTCTGCCACGTTTTATTTTGGCTTCAGACTCATTTGCAAATTTATATTGTCCTTCGGGGATATCAATCTTTATTGGAGTATTAACAGCTGGTATATGTGACTTAGTTACTCTTTTTGGATCAGCAAATGCATTAGGCAATTGGTTTGCTAAATTTTGCAAACTAATTATTTTCTGAACTTCTAGTTCAGATTGTTTTGTTCGAGGATCAAGATGTGATAAAGACCTCTCATTCCAGCTAATCCTTTTATCCAACTGTTTATGTTCTCCCCCTAATGATGGGAAAATAGATTCATCAAAATGACAATCAGCAAAACGAGCTGTAAATAAATCACCTGTTAAAGGTTCAAGATATTTTATTATGGATGGACTTTCATATCCAACATATATTCCCAACCTTCTTTGAGGTCCCATCTTAGTGCGTTGCGGAGGAGAGATAGGAACATATACCGCACTTCCAAAGATTCTTAGATGAGAAATATTTGGTTCTTTACCATGAACCAATTGTAAAGGGGAATATTCATGATTACTTGTAGGCCTGATACGAATAAGTGCTGCCGCATGCAAGATTGCATGTCCCTAAGTTGAAATTGGGAGTTTTGATCTCATTAACAATGGTCTTGCTATCAATTTCAAACGTTTAATCAATGATTCAGCAAGTCCATTTTGTGTATGAACATGTGCTACAGGATGTTCAACATCAATTCCAATGGACATACAATAATCATTAAATGATTGAGATGTAAATTCACCAGCGTTATCAAGGCGTATTTTCTTAATTGGATAATCAGGAAAATGAGCTCTTAAACGAATTAATTGAGCTAGTAATCTCGCAAACGCCTGGTTGCGAGTTGATAATAAGCAAACATGTGACCATCTAGTTGATGCATCAATTAAAACCATAAAATATCTAAATGGTCCACATGAAGGGTGTATTGGTCCACAAATATCACCTTGTATACGCTCTAAAAATATAAGTGGTTCATTCCCAATTTTCATTGGTGATGGCCGAATGATTAATTTTCCTTGAGAACAAGCAGCACATGAGAAATTCTTAGTTTGCATAATTTGTCTGCTGGACAAATAATGACCATTTGAATTCTCAACTATTTTTCGCATCATAATTGATCCAGGATGGCCTAATCGTTCATGCCAGATAACAAAGTCATTCTTATTTGTAAACTTCTGGTTTACTATGGCATTTGTTTCAATTGTACTAATATATGTGTAGTACAAACCGGAGGAAAATGAAGGCAATTTTTCCAATATACATTTCTTACCAGAAATTAACTTTGTAATGTATAGATATTCATCATTTCCTTCATTTGTGGTCTCAATATGATATCCATTTCTGCGGATATCCTTAAAACTCAATAAATTTCTTTGAGACTTCTTAGAATATAATGCACTTTCAATGTGCAATTTTGTTCCTCCAGGCAACAAAATACTGGCTCTGCCGGAGCCTTCAATTATATTTATACTACCAGATATTGTATTAACATTTGCTTCTTGTTTTACTATTTGGTAAAAATATTTCTCATTCTTGAGAATGGTATGAGTTGTTGCACTGTCTGCGAGACATATATCTTCATCATTCACATGAGCATTCATTCTTCATTAAATAAATAAAAATAAATCATGAGTAAAATATAATTAACAATAATATTTAACAAAATTTTATTGATAAAGACAAAATTTACAACAAAACAAATTACATGAAACATTAAAATAATTTATTTGGGGGTACTCCCTTCTCCAATCGAGTGGTCAATTTCTTCTTCAGGAAGAGCAAGAAAATCATCAACACTAAAGTCAGAGAAATCATCATCTATACCAGTAAAATTTGTCTCTATTATTTTCCCTTTATTTTTAAGGGATTTTTGGTATAGATCTACGAGATGCTTTGGTGTGCGACAAACTCGAGACCAATGTCCTTTGCTACCACAACGATAGCAGATGTTTTTAGTTTGTTCGCTATTTTGAGCATCTGTCCCTTTTTTCATAAGTTCTTTATTTTTCCATGTGAATGATGATCTCTTATCATTTCGACCATGACCACGGCCAAAACCATATCCACGACCAATACCATGTCCCCGAGCATTACCTCGTCCACGACCGCGGCTACGGCCACGACCACGACCATGAGTATTATGATCGTGCGTTGCTACATTCACTTCTGGGAATGGAGCAGTTCCAGTTGGACGGGATTCATGATTTTGCATAAGCAATTCATTATTTTGCTCAGCCACAAGGAGACAAGTAATTAATTCAGAATATTTTGTAAAGCCCTTTTGGCGATATTGCTGCTGCAGGAGCAAATTGGATGCATGAAAAGTAGAGAATGTCTTTTCTAACATGTCACTTTCAGTGACTTGTTCTCCACATAATTTCAATCTCGAAGTAATTCTAAACATTGCAGAATTATACTCATTTACAGATTTAAAATCTTGAAATCGTAAATGCATCCATTCATAACGGGCTTTTGGAAGAATTATATCCTTTTGATGGTCGTATCTTTCTTTTAGATTATTCCACAGAACAAGAGGGTCTTTAACTGTTAAGTATTCATTTTTTAACCCTTCATGGATATGGTGGCGTAAAAATATCATGGCTTTAGCTTTATCTTGGTTAGATGCCTGATTTCCATTTTTAATGGTGTCTCCAAGACCTTTTGCATCTAAATGGATTTCAGCATCCAATGTCCATGATAGATAGTTTTTTCCAGATATGTCAAGAGCCACGAACTCAAGGTTGGTAATATTTGACATAGTTATTTCTATATAAGAAGTTGAAACAATATATTAGATATATTTCGAATGAATAAATTTATTAATTATAAATATCTAATGATGGTAACAAGTCAATGATGAATTATTAATTTTATTTTATTATAAGAGTAAAAAAAAATGTAAATTAATTAAACAGGTTAAAAAAAAATTATTATTATGGTTATTAAAAAAATGTTGCTAGGTAACTTAGTGATATAACAATTTAGTTTGCATAAATACATGAATTGTATCAAGTGTCCTAGTGGTAAGTTACCTTTCTTTCAAGGTCAAGGTTCATGGTTCGAATCTTGGCTACCCTTTGTTAAGGTCCTTTTTTTTTTTTTTTTAAATCATTTATGCATGTAATATTTTGATACACATATATTAACATAGTAACTCAATAATGTAAATGTATAATCATTTATGTAGGTGGAATCAATAAGAGCAATTGGAAGCAAAACAATATTATATGTGAAGCATTATTAAAAGTGGTAATAATTGAAAGCATTATGTGAAACATTATTAAAAGTGGTAATAATTGAAAGCATTATGTGAAGCATTATTAAAAGTGGTAATAATTGAAAGCATTATGTGAAGCATTATTAAAAGTGGTAATAATGTGAAGCATTGTTAGCTAGCCATCAATAAAGTGAAAGCAAATTAATTGGCAATTGGCAAAATAATGTAAATATAATTTATAAATAAATCATAATATAAATATAATTAATTAACATATTAAAATGTGATAAAATAACAAAGTATTTAATTTCTAGTTCTTCAGGAACTATCAGTAAATATTTTCAAGAATTCTTCAGGAATTCTTTTAAATCCCATAGGGATGTTCAAAATATAAGTTCTTCAGGAACTTATTAATATTTTATACATCCTGCTGGGATGTGTGGAATATAAGTTCTTCAGGAACTTATTATAATATATATATATATACATATAATATAAATTGAAATAAAATTATGAAAAGAAATTAAAATTCTGTTACCTTAGATCTCAGTTGGTCAGAACCTCGTGCTGATAACGTGTTATGAAATAAACTAGAAATTGTGAAGGAAGAAGAATTATGGAGGAAGAGAAATTTGAAGAGAGAAATGAGAGAATAGAAATGAAGTAGTCTTGTATTAATGAGTGAAGGGGGTATTTATAGGAGGTGAGAGGGGGACATTTATAAATATCAAAACTTTAGGGGGGACATCCATAATTATTCATAATAGAATGTTTATTATTGTTATTTTGTGGTTTTTTTTTTTTATAGATGTTTATTATTATATCTAAATTTGGATAATTTTTACGCGGTACTGTATTTTGAATTTTTTGAGATTGGCCTTCTTTCATCCGCGTCCCCGTTTCTGTTATCTTGGTGTT
The DNA here is from genome assembly GCA_037962975.1 of Clitoria ternatea. Lineage (NCBI taxonomy): Eukaryota > Viridiplantae > Streptophyta > Magnoliopsida > Fabales > Fabaceae > Clitoria > Clitoria ternatea. Next base: position 14,286,390 of record CM075676.1, read on the forward strand.
ACATAGGATGGAAGTTTTCTGAATTCTGATACATATCCTTCATTAAGAGGCAAAGTGTATAACATTTACTTTTCAATATGAACAAATACAAGTTAGATTTTGGGGAGGAATGAGAGTTGAAGAAGCATAGCAAATTAGATATTTTATTTGAACTTGATCTGCTTTATATGGATTTTACCTCTCTAGGTATAAAGAAGGGAGACAACAGACTTGAAATCTTTTACTAATATTACACGCGTGCCCTTTTCTTAGGGAATCTAGTACAATATTATTAGGGTGTATTTTATGATAGACTAAGCATCAAGTGGTCCATTATGGTAAAAGATTTTATTGACTTTTTATACCAAACATATTACACCGATTTCGTAAAAAAAGATGTAAAAAAGGTGGTGGTGGCAATTTTGTAGTTATCTATTTATTTTTTACACCGATCGTTCATGAAAATTGTTGTAAAAATATTATTTTACATTTGATGTAGAAAAAGTGATCTCAAAGAGAGTGCGGTGGTAACCTTGTAAATATTTACATTAGTTTTGTAGTGGAACCGGTGTAAAAAATAATTTTGCATCGGACATGAATTTTTGCATCGGTGTAAAAAAATACTTTTTTACATCGACTATTAATTTTTTTACTCCTACTGTATCTACACCGGATAAAAAAATCGGTGTAAAAAGTAAAAAAAAAACCCGCTGTAAAAAGTATGTAAAAAGTATATTTCAAAAGATGCTGGACCAAAGGTGATACGAAACATATTTTGGTCCACCATAAAACGACCTTATTATTAGTGCCTTGCTATTGGAGAATTGATTCTCTCCACGTCAAACAAAACCATTAAAACATGTCAAATATCTTTTTTTAACCATAACTATTTTTGGTTAGTGAAAATTCTATTTGAGTTAGGAATATCTACATTATGGTAGGATTTATTTTCTAGTAGAGATTTTTTCATTCGTAAGACTCGAACCCAAATCTTACTTAAGGGAAATCAAGTATCACTTGAACGTTCAACTAGTTGATGCCTTCGAATCTCTTTTAACTGTTTATTTATATTTTACAATTGACTAACATCTTAACCTCTTTTATTTTGACTTGTTAATTTTCATACTTAACTCATGATACAACTTTAAAGAAAATTATATTAATGCTATAGTTTTTTATTCTCACCCATATTCAATATTTTTGGATCTAGAATGATTAAACTAATCTTTTGATTAAAATATAGAATTTCTTTCCATTTTTATTCTCACCTTAATGTCTTTTATTTCCACCAATGCTTAGTAGGGTGAATATGATATTTTCTTATTCTATTAATAAATATTTTGATTAAAATATAGAATGTCTTTCCATTTTTATTCCCATCGCAATTTCTTTTGTTTCCACCAATACTTAATAGGGTTACACAATTTAAGGAGAGGAAAACTCAACTTCTCACAAAATCTCAACTGTATTCAAAATTCAAGTTATTTTAACAAATGGAATTATAGCCTTATATAAGCAAGGGAATTCAACCATGAGATGAGCTTTAGGCTACTCCTTAGGCTTAATATGCTAAACTTTACAAAAATGGTCAAATATAAGCCCAAAACACATACAAGGCCCCAAAATGACCTATAAAACAAGAATGGCCATGTAAGGCTTAAACCTATGGCTCAATGAGCTTTCTAATCCCGATCATATCAAAGTAACTATAATATGTACAAAAATGATGTTAAACACTCAAAGACCTAAATCTCTTAAAATATTACAGGTAGAAAAAGAATGGGTCTTCAATTGAGCATCTTTGTGCTTGGGCCTATGCATGGTAGTAAGAAATGAAGCTAGGGCTTTGTGGATGATGTCCTTGGCCTTCTTGGACCTAGACCTTGTTAAAGGCCCACTGAAGCTCTCCAAGCCCTTATCCAAGATTATGGCAGGGTTCTCCTAGGTCATGTCCTTATTATGCTCCTCTTCTTCAGGAAGATTTGTCTTTAAATCTGGATTGTCCTCATAATCATCTACATTAAAGGGAGTTAAATCAGACACATTAAAAGTTGCACTGACCCTATACTCACTGGGGAAGTCAAGTACATAAGCATTATTACTAATTTTCTCAATAATTTGGAAAGGATCATCACTTCTTGGATTAAGTTTAGACTTTCTAAGGTTAGAGAATCTATTTTTTCTTAGATGAAGTCAAACCTAATCACCAACATTAAACATAATTTCTTTTCTATGTTTGTTCGCACAACAGGCATAATGTTCATTTTTAGATTGAATTTGATTTTTAACCTTATCATAAAAATATTTTAAAAACTTTGTCCTTGCCTCTCTATCCAAGTGAAGGAAAAAGTTAGAAACTTCAATAGGCAAAAGGTCAAGTGGAGTGAGAGGGTTAAATCCATAAACAATCTCAAATGGACTATGTTTTGTTATGGAGTGTATGAACACCTCTTTTTGTCCGGTCTAAAATACCAAGATACAGAGGGATTCAATTTTTCAAATGCCTAGGCAAACCTCAAGCGATTTAAATTTTTAGTGAAAAGGTTTTCCACAGTGAGATTTGAGCCTAAGGGGTAATTCATCAAATAGAGTTAAGGCCCTTAGTTTTCTTAATTGAGTGGATCCCCATAATCATTAATATTCAGGAGCTTGTTTCTTAACCGCTTCAAAATGGTTTCACACAGGATGGTGAAGGCACAGTTAGGTCTCGTTCTCAAATCTCAGAACTTCGCCCAATGAACCCACCCTTAGTTACCCTTATTGAGTCTAAAATTAAAATTCCTTTGAAAAGCCTGTCAGTGATTTAGTTTTGAAGTTTAAACAGAGCAGTTAATTACAAACTCGGGGTAGTTGTGTTACAGAAATCAATGAAAATAAAAGAAAGTTTTGCCTCGACAAATCAATTCAAACAAATTGAGCTCTGTTTAATTTCTAAATTTCAGACAATGATTAAACTATTAAACATTGTTTAAACCATTTTGTATCCCCATTCCTCCAGACCTCATCCCTAAATAGTGTATAGTTCAATCCCGTTTTAATCCTGCGGAGGACCTCTTAATTGTGACACACCTCCTGTCAAACCAATTATGTTAGCGGTTAATTACCAAGCTCGCGGTAATATTTTGGTTATGGTTATTTAAGCGATACATGATCTAAAAATATCTTGAGTGAAAATTATGAGAGTGTACCGTTCTGTCTTGACACTGAAAATGAAATCGCCCGAATAAATGGAATTGGCATTTTGAATAAATCCTTTTTCTTGGTTTTAATAATTTATAAAATTTAATGCACTTAGGTGAAATAAAATTTTGCACTTGAATTTTAATATCCTATGCATTAAATTTAATTTAATTGAGAAACTCTAATAAGTTGTCAAAGCCAATAAATCACTATGCTAATGTGACCAATTGATAAAGGTTCAAAGGATTTTTCCCCTTTTCTTCTCATTTCCATGGCAATATGTGACAAAGCAAAAGCAAAAAAAAAAAAAAACAAGTGCAGCCCCCTTCTTTTACGTGAACTAGAGATCATGCACACAAGAGAAATTGATTAAATTTGTGAAGGAAAGCATTACAAAATCAATTCATGGCAAAGTCCTTTCAAATTATAAGCAAATTTTCATCCAAGCCACCAGTTTTGACCAAGTCAAAATTAAATCAAGAAACAAATGCCCTCCTTTGTCTTTCACGTGAACTAGGCACCAAAAACAAAGGAAATTGTTGAATTTTCAAATGCATGACCCCACCATAATGTTTTAACAAATGATCTCCCTTTCATTCTCTAAATTCACGTCGGAAGCCCTCCAAAAGACATCCAATGCACCAATTTTTTTAAGCTACACCAAGAATCCCACTCAACAATATTTTATCACCCTTCCACTCCCTTTGGCAATTTTTGGATACAACAACAGAGCCTTTCACCATTAAATTTTTTATTCAATCTCTCCATTCTCTAATGTTTTTCACGTCAATCACATAGCCTCCTATGTGCCCATCTTTTTATTTTACAACAAGTCCATTCATTCAAGCATGTCACAACAATGCAATGCCCAAAGTGCCAATTATTTTAATCAACACACTCATTATTATTCCTTTGTCCCACATGGTCAAAGGCTAAACTCCATGTCCCATTATTTTAATACAACCAATGCATCCCATTGTCTCAATTAAACTTATAGAGCCCAAGGTCACCATTATTCAATTCAAACTTTAAACAATAAACACATGCTTCTTGGTTGGACACGTGAAGGAAGGCCTTGGCATTTAGAGGTGAATGGTGCATTTACATAAAAAGGATCCAATTACAAGAATGATTTCCCACGACAGTAGGTGGAGCAAAAAACGTGAAAGGTAAGAGGAAGAGATGAGGAGAAAAGGTTTAGGAAAATAAGAAACAGAGGGGGGCAAAATGAAGAAGTTTGGAAGAAGAAGAGGAGCAACAGAGAGTGGAATCCAGCTTGAAGAACAACTCAAAATGGGTGTCATTCTTCTTCCATTAACTCAACAAGATGATGCAATAATGGAGCACCATTCCCTTTTGTCTCTCATGGCCATAGTCTCTTTGAAGGTGGAAAACCATACAACATGATAAAAAAGAATTTTTCCAGCGCAAAAGGGAGAAGCAAATGGGATCATCATCTTCATTTTTCCACTAAAACAGTAAGTGGAGCTTTCACTTCCAAGTTTTATACGGCAAAAGGGATTGAAGCAAACTATATAAATACCTCTCTATAAAAAAAAAGGATTTCTTGGGAGTTTTCTAGAGTTCTAGCTTGAGTTCTTGGTTCTTGTATGATAGAGTAATTCTGTATTTTTTTAGAGAAGTTTAAGAGTGGTTTCAAGTTAATTTTCTAAGAAATACATAGGAAAACCAGATCTGAATACAGTGGGGCAACAGAAAAACAGACTCAATATACAGTGTTGCTGCAGGGACAATGCGAAAATACAGCAAGGTGAGGGGATACAGAGCTTGAAATAGTAACCCAATCAGTGAGCAAGAGTACTGTTTTTATTTTCAATGAAACCCGTGTTTACTTTTTAAAAATAATAGAGCTTTGAATAAAAATCAGATTATTGTGGTTGTGTTGGATCCTTTATCGTTTCTATTGTTCGTTTCATTTTGCTGTTAATAAGATCTGTTTACAGTGAGATGTGGTATTGTATGTTTGAATCGTTACTTTGTTTCTGCTACTGTTTCTGCTTATTTACTGTTTAAAGTTACGCTTGATCGTTGGTGTATGTTTTAATTTTGTACGATTTAGATTTCATTGGAGTTTACTGTTATCTTAATTTTATTATTTGGAATATCAATCGTGTTATATGGAATCAGTGGTTTAAATTCCGTTTCTATTTCTGGACATTTCATTTGCCGTATAGTTAGAGCGTAATTTTCTTTTAAGACGTTTATTCATTTATTTTTAGAAAAATAATTAATTTGTACTAAGTTCCATAAAATGAGACTGTTCATGAGTTCATTTAATTTAGTCTCTGTTTTTATGTCTTTTCAAAAATATGCTTAGTTAAAAACGTTTTCTTCACTTTTATATTATTTTATGAAAACTAAGTCTAGTTTTAAATTAATTTTGAAAGTAATGTTCATTTTTCTATTTAAAAAATCAAAACAAAAACGAGATTAATTGAAGACACTCTATTAATCTCAAACAAATTGAATGATTTTTAAAAATCTGTTTTCCTTTCCTTTTAGAAAAATGAGATTAATTGGAGTAAGACACTCTATCAATCTCAAACAAAAAATTATTAAATGCTCTTTGCTAATCTGTTTCCCCTTTCTTTTTTTCTAAAAAATTTTATTTTACTTCCTTTATTTTTATAGATTTCGCTTTTGTTTCACTTTAGAATTCTCGTGTGATTTTTATTAGACTTCTTTCATAATTTATATTTTAACTTAGTTTTGATCTTTTGGGATGATATAATAAATTAATCATTAATAAGAATGCATCTGAATAATTTTGGTACTATTTTTAAAATAGGCGTTGTGGAGGTGCTAATACCTTCCTCACTCATAACCGACTCCCGAACCAAATGGAATCTTATAACCAGTGCTTTAAAAAAGGTTTTTCCAATGTTTTTCCTAAAAGTAAATATTGGTGGAGACTCCCTTTTTTTTCGAAAGGATTTTGAAACCCCTGTCATTGTTTGGTCATCTTCTTTTACTTTTATTGTTTTACTTCCACACCACGTTGCATTTATTCGCCACCGCCAGTCCGCGCCACGGCACCCCCGCGACAGAGTGTACTACCCTATTATATGCAAACTTAACATGCGGTAAACATTTATCCCATGCTTTAATATTCCTTTTAACTAAGACCCTTAGAAGAGTAGAAAGGGTCTTGTTTACTACCTTTGTTTGACCATATGTTTGAGGATGGCATGTGGTATAAAAGAGAAGCTTAGTTCTTAAGTGTTTTCCAAAAATGGCTTAGGAACTTGGTATCCCTATTAGAAACAATGGTTTTAGGGATCCCATGCAATCTCACAATTTCTTTGAAAAACAATTTAGCAATATGACTTGCATCATCCATTTTATGACAAGGACTAAAGTGAGTCATTTTGCTAAATCTATCTACCACAACAAAGATAAAATCCATACCCTTTGGGTCTTAGGCAATCTAAGCACAAAATCCATAGAAATATCAACCCAAGGAGCATTAGGTGTAGGTAAGGGAGTGTAAAGACCATTAGATGAAAGTTTTGACTTTGCCTTTTTACAAGTAAGACACCTAGAACATAGTCTTTGTAAATCTCTTTTCATTTTAGGCCAATAGAAATGCTCATTAAGAGTTGATAAAGTTTTATCCCTACCAAAATGGTCGATGAGTCATCCTTCATGACTCTCTCTTAAAAGTAATTATCTCATGGATCCTCTAGGAATACAAATTTTATTGGCTTTAAAAAGAAAACCATCTAGAATGTGGAACCCATGATTAGAAGTGATTGAACAACAAGAGTGGTATATCATAGAGAAATTTACATCACTTGGATATAATTGCTTTATTTCATTAAGTCAATGGAATTTACCTTCGAGAGAAGCTATCAAATTATGCCTTCTAGATAAAGCATCTGCCACCACATTGACTTTTCTATTTTTGTACTTAATGACATAAGGAAATTATTTTAAAAACTCAACCTACTTAGCATGTCTTTTATTAAGCTTGTGTCGCCCTTTAATGTATTTAAGTGATTGATGATCACTATAGGTGACAAACTCTTTAAGGATCAAATAATGTTCCTAAGTTTGTAGGGTTCTAATCAAAGCATAAAATTCTTTATCATAGATAGGATAGTTTAAGAAACCCTGTTGAGTTTTTCAGTGAAAATGCAATAGGGTGTCCTTGCAATAGCACAACACCTATTCCTACATTTGAGGCATTACATTCAAGCTCAAAAGTTTTAGAAAATTTTGGTAAAGATAAGATTAGAGCATTTGTGAGCTTATCCTTTAATTCATTAAAGGCTTTCTCTTGCCTTGGTCCCCAAATAAAAGGAACATTTTTTTTTACCAATTCATTAAGAGGTAAGGCCAAGGTAGAGAAATCTTTAACAAATCTCCTGTAGAAACTTGCCAAGCCATGGAAGCTTCTAACCTCATTCATATTTTTAGGGGTTAGTCATTCACTTATTGCCTTAACTTTTGCACTATCAACTTCTACCCCTTTAGAACTTACGACAAATCCAAGAAAAACAATGTTATCAATGTCAAAAGAACATTTTTCCAAATTAGCATAAAGTTGATTTGTTCTTAAAGCAAGCATAACTTGTTTTAGATGGTCAAGATAAAAGCTCACGGTCTTAGAGTAAATTAGGATGTCATCAAAATAAACCATGACAAAGTGCCTAATGAATTCCCTCAAAACATGGTGCATGAGCCTCATAAAAGTACTTGGAGTGTTGGTCAAGCCAAAGGGCATAACCAACCACTCATATAGTCTAAGTTTGGTCTTAAAAGCAGTTTTCCACTCATCACCCTCTTTGATTCTTATTTGGTGATATCCACTTTTAAGGTCAATCTTAGAGAATATGGTGGGGCCACCTAGCTCATCTAACGTATCATCAAGTCTAGGTATAGGATACCTATACTTGATGGTAATGTTGTTTATGGCTTTACAGTCAGTGCACATTCTCCATGAACCATATTTTTAGGAACAAGTAAAACAGGTAATGCATTAGGGCTCAAACTTTCTCTTATCCATCCTTTGGAAAGTAGTTTATTCACTTGTTTTTCTATTTCAAGGCTTTCTTTAGTGTTACACCTATATGCAGGTCTATTTGGCAAGCTAGCACCTAGGATTAAATCTTTTTGGTGTTCAATTCCTCTAATAGGAGGTAACCTTTTCAAAATATCTTTTGGAAAAATATCCGTAAATTTATCTAAAAGACTTTGCACACCTATGGGCAAGGAAGAAAGGGAAGAGCCCACTAAGCACAAGGAAGTGCTAGAAGTGTCTTTTGGATACATCATATAGATTGGTTGATGAAGGAGCAAGGATTTCTTCACATCATGTTTGGTTGCCAAAGTATTTATTCTAGAGTCATCTTGAAAGATAACTCTTTTGCCTTTATTATCTTTTTTTAATTTTCTATGTTTTTCTTTTTGCTGGGAAGTGGAAGGACCAACTTCCTTGTCTCTTTTCAACTTCATTTAAAGTTTATCCTCTAAAACCTGTTGAGGAGTCAAGGGATGTAGAGTTATTTTCCTATTTTTATGTTTGAAGCTAAGGGTATTAGAGAAACCCCCATGGGTGTGGTACCTTGGTACGTTATGGTGTAACCATGCCCAGCCTTAGACCAATTTGCACCTTTAATTCATGCTTTTGTTATCCTTGCTCTAATTTGACATCGTTTTCGGGTAAACCTATCTTCACTCAATTATTAATTGTCATTGTTATGGTGGTTAGACGTAAAAGGGTTGAAAGTCAAAATTCTTTTGGTACCTGAGCATTGTCCATTAAGGGGTTTATTATTTGAATTTGGATATTACACTTTCCCCATATTTCCTTCGTCCAATTCTTGTTAAATTTCACACACAATGTATGACTACCATAATTTAGCTATTGGTCCAAGCCTCATGCCAAAATGCATTCTCAATCAAATTTCACACATGTCAAAAGTTTTAGGTCAAAAAAGCAATATTTACCATGTGAATTTCAATTTGGCAAGCCTTAGCATCATCTATCTTACATTTATACATCAACATACCTAATTGAGACTTATCTGTCATTCCATCAAGTGATTTTATTAATTCATCAAACAATTCATGTAGCTCATTCTTTACACACAACTAATCTAACCAGCTAACTTGCTTATACATTCAACATCATTCAATATCAAATTTAGTGCATCCAAAATAATCCTCACTCATAAGATTCATATGAATTTAAGTTCAACGTATTACATAGTCATCAACAACACATGAGATCGCTTATAGCACCGATAGTAATAACATTCCTCCATTCTATTCACAACTATACAAAAATCATAACCTGGCTATATCATTCATATGCACAAGTCATTATCCATATTTATCAAGTAAGTTATATACATCTACATACATACATATACACACACATACACATATATATAATCATTCCAAAAGGTGTCGACCAAGGCATAACCATCATCAAACTTAACCAAAACCTACATATCCTATTTACATATCAAAAAGCAACTTGCACGTCCATCACCATTGGTACATCACCAACCTCTGCCTTGTGAATTTCACTAAATATCAACAATTAAAAGAGAGTGAGTAATCATATGTTAAATGACAAATATTGAACAAAAATAAATACAATGCATCCTTATCTATTCATTATAACATTCCATATTTAATCTCATCATTTCAATGTCGGCACTTAACATATATTCATCAATTGGATACACCACACCAAACTCAAATGTTACTACACTAATGCAAATGCATGTGGATATGACTAATGATGGGAATGTACTGCAATACTAAAGGATTCACCTTATATTATATTTTTATTGGTACTGAATCGTTGCTCATTGCAACACTGTCATTTACACTATGATTTTGGTTAACATAATTCAACTGTGTTGCAGCCCCCTCTGTGCTCCCATTCTAGTGCAATTATGGTCCCACCAGAACCACTTTAGGGTTATGCCCATTCGTTGAGCCACCCTCCCATCTAAGCCCTTTCAAGGGTTCCCTTAAAATCCTTTAAGTAGCTTATAATGTACACATGCCATGCTTTCAAACATCAATTAATATTAACAATAACGATATCATCTCTTTATCACATCATCATCATCTTTTCATCATTTGTCAACATTCTTATCATTAATCATACATTTATAACAGCTTTCATTAACATCATTCTCATCAAAGAATTCATTCTCGGACCATCATCATTCACAACATCATCAACATTACCATAATTCATACTGAATCATCACACGCATAAATTCATCATCATATCCATCATTTTGCATATCATATCATCATTAATATTCAAATTGAATGATGTGACCCAAAACTGGATAATAAAACTCATCAAATTGACTTAACCTAAGTTGCCCGAAAGTTATAGACACCGAATTACAACAATTGAATGAAATGGAGAAGTTCATAAGCTACGACTTATCAAACACACGTCTATAAGGGTTTCAAAGGCGAATCAGGAATCTTTGCGATAACCCACAAATTTAAAACACTTCCTACAAGCATGAATTTGAAGCAATTGAGGTTGAGTTCGAGAAATGAGAGGAGATACCCAAATGGGTTCTTAGAGTCATACTTAAGCCGAGTGGGATTAAAGAGAAAACTTGCCCCTAGCTCCCATGCATCTGGGGAAGAAGATGAGAGGTTGAAAGAGCTTCCTTTAGCCTTGATTGAGAATAAGAAGATGGTAGTGAGGATGGAGGATGGCACAGCCAAGGGAGGGGGAGAGTAGAAGAGAAATTTCCTTCTTTTATTCTTTCTTGTCTTGTGAGGAGAGTGAACGAAAAATGAGTTTTAAAGAGACAAGGGTAATTTGATAGATTTACATGTTCGATTAACTTTTGAAACTAATCGGATAACTTTAAATTATCATAAACTGAGTCAAACTTAAACCTTATTTAACTTACCTTTTTTATTATAATTATTCAACACCTATTTAGTTATCAACAATTGTTGATTAAATTCTAAAATAGAATGTTATCGTGTATATGATATTTTCTCATTATATCAATAAATAGGATTTCGTTGTATTTTCTATATACTTTTGTGAAATGTCTTTTCAGTTTTTAGTATCATTTTAACAACTAAAATTTTAGAAATAAAAAATAGTGTCAACAATTAAATTTCAAATACCAAATAATGGAAATATCAATAATAATGAATACTCAAAAGGGTAAAAAAAAACTTCCTTTTTTTGTGAAGTTTTAGTTATTTTTGTGAATAAAAAAACTTCCTCTAAAGAAAGAAAATTTTTAAAAAATTAAACTAAAAGAAAAGATGAATTAAGTATTAAAAAGAGATACATATACTAAAGAAATTTTTACGTACAAATATGAAACATTTATGTAGTATGTAAATATTATTTTTGATAATGATAAAAAAATATTATTTTTCATAAACATTTAAATCAAATAACAGTTACCTTCGGTATGAATAATAAAATATTTTGAGTGCGAATTTTTACGTATGTTATCAAATAAATAGTTACACAAAAGAATAAAAAATGAATATTGGAACAATTATTTTGAAAATTGCAGCTGGGAATAGTTTTTCATTACGAATAAAAAGATTTATATAATTATTATACAAGCTACTGTTACAAAAAATAAAATACATAATATAATTAAAATTAAAACTAATATTATAACAAAATTGTGTAAAAGACTAATAACATAATATTGAGAAATTCACCCATAACGTTGAAACATTTATAAAAAGGGTAAAATTATAAAAAAAATAAAAATGTAACGATATTACAAAAATTTTAAATATAGAATACGCATGTGCAGTGTACCAATTATTGATCGGAGAACATGCTTAATATTGTTTACGTAGATTTTAAAATAAAATACTAAAATATAAAATTTGGGTGGAAGTATTTGCAGATTGGATATATACAGCTTTATATACTTATATAGATTCTCTATTAAACGTTATTGTAATAAGATACTCCATTTAAAGTTTATTTAAAGTTGAAAAAAGGAATTAAACAATTTATCTCCAATGATTAAGCAAATAATTTAAAAAACAAAATATTACTCTTCAGTCCTTTTTATAAGACACGATTTTAAAGTTTTTTTTTATCTTTATTATAAAGCATAGTCACAATTTTTAAGAAACATTTATTGATGCTTTATATTTACCCTTATTAATTACAAGAAATAATAAAGTGTTTGAAGTGATAATCACATAAACCAACCAATCAAAAGTGGAGAGATGTTAATATATTTATAATTACCAAATGCATTAATTAAATCATAGGGGTAAATTTGGAATGCTATATTACTTTTTAAAAAACCAATAAATTTAACTACTCCCCCTATTTCTAATTAACTGTCCCGAGAAAATATTAAGGAATCTAATCATTTTTATTAATTTTCATAGAACAATTAGTTATTTTACTATTTTGCCTTTCATTAATACTCCCTTTCTCATAACATGAGTGATAATTTATTATACTAATGTTGAGTGGACTAATAAGTATTTTTGGAAGAGATCAATTAGTACTTCCTTGAAAATCTAAGTGGACAGATAAATTGAAATGAAGTTTTTGTCCCTAGGTGGACAATTAAATAGAAATAAAAAAAGTACTTTTATTGGTCTTCATGTTTCGGTTAATTTTGCCGTATAAAAAGGACTAGAAGGAGTAGTTTAGTCATTTTAGGCTCAAAAATATTAAATATCGATAGAAATAAAAGAAATTGTGGTGTTAGTGTAATTTCTCCTAATTTTAATTACTTGAATAGTTTTTCATTCATTCAGTTGAGAAAAAGGAAAATAAGATAACATGAATTTCGTATGTTGTGATCACAATGGAGCTTTTGCATTTATAAAGAATTATACATAGGTATAGAATATACAATTTCTTAATTTAAGACTAATTACTTAAAGATGGAATCAATCTAATTAATCATAATATGTAAGATTATTATATTTACGTAACTCTAACACTCCCCCTCAAGCTTTAGCAATAAGACGGGTTTAAGGCGGTTGACTGTTCCATCAGGGCCAACCTTCACCATAGACACTCATTGACGACTAATAATAGACTTCCGTGGTGGTATCTCATCTATTATAGCTTGTTTCCATCCGGGATGGTGAAGACGTCTCCTACATTTTTAGGAATAGAAATAAATGGCAAAGAAGAAAGACAAGAGTATTATGAAAGAGATATGCGATGATAACTCAAAGAAGCATAGTGAGGAGAAGGATTATGTGTAAAATAGATACCTTTACGAAGAGTGATAGGAACATTAAACCTAAGAAGTGGGATCAAAGAAGAAGTCAAATAAGTTGGCTCTGGAAGTGAGTTTGCAATCGTGTGGTTGGCAGGTGGTTGTAGTACAAAACAAGGATGACATTGATAAACTTACAAAGGAGTAGGAATGAGGTCTGGAGGGGAAGAAGAAATCCTTGATAGGATAAATGAAGACTGAAAGAGATGTAGTCACAAGAGAAGAAGTCTCTAATGAAGGTGCTCTGGAATAAAAAAAGGAACACCTTCAAAGACAGTCACATTAGTAGAGATAATATACTTGTAAAGAATAGGAGAGTAACACTTGTACCCTTTGTAAGAGCGTGGGTACTCGATAAAAACACACTTTTGAGATCGAGGGAAAAGTTTATTAATCCCGAGAGCAAGAACATGGGAGAAACAGGTAGATCCAAAAACCTAGTGAGGTAAGGGATAGAGGGGGAATACTGAGGATATAAGACTTGATGGGGTATTTTACCTTTCAGGACAGAGGAAGGCATGTGATTGATAAGATAACAGATAATAAGAATGCATCACCCCAAAACTGAAGAGGGACATAAGAATGAATAAGGTGAGTCTGAGTTATTTCAAGAAGATATTTGTTTTTATGCTCAACAACCCCATTCTGTTGGGGAGTATATGAACAAGAGGTTTGATGCAACACACCATGAGATGTCATAAAACTCTAAAACTAATTAGACAAATACTCACGAGCATTATCACTTTGTAAAGTATGAATAAAAATCCGAGCTTGATTTTTTATTTCATGAAAGAAAGATTGAAAAATAAAAAACAACTTCAAAAGATCTTTCATGAGATATAACTAAGTACAATGGGAAAAATCATCAACAAAAGTAACAAAATACCTAGATCCCAAAGTAAATAAAATACAACTCGAACCCTAAACATTTTAATGAACCAAAGCAAAATGGGACGAAGCCTGATTACTAATGTCGTTAGGAAAGGAAGTACGAATATAGTTACCTAATTAACATGACTCACAAGACACACTCTATCTTAGAAAAACTAGGAACTAATTCCTTTCACATATCAAGACCTGGATGACTAACGAAGCATGAACAATAAGTGGAGATGATAATGTGAATTAGCAAGAGATAGCCTGTTGAATTGGTAAAGACTGTGAGACACATATCTGAAGCCAATCATCTTCCTTGTTTTCTGGTCCTGTGAAGAGACATAATCTTTATTAAAAGAGATGACACAATCAAGATTGCATGCAAGCTAACCAATCGATAATAAATTAAAAAGGGCACCAGGGACAAATAACAATATTAACATAAAGAGAAGGAAACAGATGGACAGTACCAATACCTCAAGACTATGTTTGTGAACCATTGGCCATAGTAACAAAAGGTAAATAACCAATGGTAGAAAAAAAAAGAAAAAAAGGATTTATTATCGATGATGTTATCGTTGGCCCTAAAATCAAGGACCTAGGGGCCCAAAGAATAGAAGATGCCAACAAAGGAATTACTAGCATGTGCAACAATAGCAAGGGAACCAAAGGCTTGAAATTCTTCAAACCACTTCAAGAAGTCATCGTAGAAAGCGATAGAGTTAGATCCGACAACAATGGCTGAGTGAAAGATGAAGCAAAGGGCATAGAAGTGTGAACAACCTGAGTAGTGCGAGGAGGACGACTATGAAGAGTCCGACAATTATCAATGATGTGCTTTAGTCTATGACAATGGTTGGAATTGACTAAGGCAATGACAAAGTTGCCCAAGGACAGTGTATCAAACTTCAAGGTATCGTGGTTGGCCATAGGGTGTTGGAGGAGAGAGAAAACATAGTGCGCATTAGTGAAAAAGGGCCAAACGCCTGAGGAAAAAATGGCCAAATGGGAAAGTGAGACTAGATTGGGGTAGATAAAGGAAAGGCGATCAAAACTCATTCAACAACATCGACATCAGATGCGAACGTGCCGCCATGAACAGCAAAAATGGGCAACACATGGAAAAAAAATAAGTCACAGGGGTGGCGTGTGAAGGTGTGTGCAGACTCTGTTTGGGATAGGGCCATCAATAATGGGCCGATCTCAGTAAGACAAAGAGGTTGTTTGGTTGGGAGTTCCAACCAACGGAACTCTGTTGAGTTGAAGGGAAAAATTAATAATGGCGTGAAAGATCAATATTAACCTTAAATTTTTCCATTTTCATAACTCTGTTTTCCCAACTGCAAACTAAACATCCTCAAAGTCGGTGGTGTGGTCACTAGTCAGAAAAGGCCAACAGTGGCGACAAGCAACTACAGAAAGAAGACCAGATAAGGACCGATCAGGATGTTTCAAAACTCTTGAGTGAATTAGGGTTCTAAATTTTTTTTACACAATAGGTAGTGGCCCACTGGGAATGTATGGATAAGAGAGAACTCTAGTTAGGTTTTGGATACCATGTTGAGAGAGAGAAAGAAACCCAAAACCCTAAACATAAATTTCGTGTTGTGACGTGGAACTTTTACATTTATAAAATTATATATAATTACAAAATATAAAATTTTTAAATTTAAGACTAATTACATAAAAATAGAATTAATTTAATTAATCCTAATATATACTATTACTATATCTATGTAACTTTTTGGTTTTCTAGAGTGTCCTCCCACCTAAAGGAGAGAGACTAATCTCCCAACCTCAGTTCCTTATAAAGTACCCCAAACCTGGGACTCTTGGGACGACAATGAAGGAAACCACAAATGATAATCATCATAATGAATAAAGAGGAATAAAATTAAAT
Source organism: Clitoria ternatea (assembly GCA_037962975.1). NCBI lineage: Eukaryota > Viridiplantae > Streptophyta > Magnoliopsida > Fabales > Fabaceae > Clitoria > Clitoria ternatea. The sequence goes on from CM075676.1 coordinate 14,302,581, forward strand.
CAAGAAACCACAACTACACAAATTAAAATACGAAGTCTGAAAATACAATTAAACCCTTATTTTTCAAATAAAACTTTGAATAATTACACAGCTTACATATTTGAATAAAAATAAAAAGAAATACTCGCCCAGGGTCATGAAATGAAGACCGAAACAATGACTCACCTGCAGCAGAAAATATGGAAGAGAAAAGAAAAGGAATATCACTAAATTTTATTCAATACACCCATGACCATCAATACAAATGAAGCAATCACCCGAAACAAGAAAACTGAACTAGCTCAGTAGCTTTAGAAATGGTTTACAGCCCAAGGATACAGGTCAAGGGGATGAGAAAAAGAAACTGCTCTTTTTCTATAATTTTAACTAATCTTCTACGGTATATGACATCGCCGGTAATGTTGACCAAAGGCCAATCAGTGCTTTGCAAACATTCCTTGGGTTAAGGAAGAAAAATCATAATCATTCCCTGTCTTTGAAGAGGGCGATGATTCCGGAGCCGCCGTTTCAGGTTTGCTTGCTCCGGTTGACATCATACCATTAACCGGAGCAACTTGCCCCGTAGCGTTGTAACTGCATCAAATAGCAACTTATTTAACTAAAAAAAGAAACATTAACAAGAATAGAGAAATAAAGTAACAATAATCCCGTACAACTAAAGGGCAGTGCAAATGACTAAAATGAATTAGCCTTGTTGCGATGATTAAAAACATATTTGACACAATCTTCGACCAATGAAGCCATCATTATCCTGGTAAATTTGTAACAAATATTTGAAAAAACAGAAACAGCTATTGATGAAAATTATTATCAGGGATCAACTATGGAAGGAAAATTTTATGAAGAGAACAAACTTTTAAAGTTCACAATGTAATAGCCTCTTAGCACCACAACCTATACTCTACAAACAACAAATTAATTTTGCTAAAAAAACCATGTAACCTTGCACCAATATCAACCTACGATTATTCAGAATTCAATGCAGTAAGATCAGGTCACAATTCAAAGTTAAATCCCTAGTAGTTACCTATACTGAAATTAAATAGGCTCTGAATAAACAAACTAATAGTGTACCTTGATGGTGGATACTGAACTGAACTGCCCGATGAGTGCACTGCAGTAATGTTCATTGTCTAACCCAGAAGGAAGAAAGAAATAAATAGCTGAACAAATAAGGACAAATCAACAATCAACTTAATGCTTCCATGAATTATTTACCTGCATGAGTTTCTGCAACTCTTCTTGACCACCCATGGGCATTGCACCTGGAATGGGGTATCCAGAAGCTGGCCAACTTTGGACAGGAAAATTAGACCCAGGTTGTTGTATGCTAGCAGGATGCTTGGAATCCCCACCAGCAGATTTAGCAGCTGCGGTCAATAGAAGAGACTGTTGCTGTGCCAAGGAGGCCAGCTGCTGTTGATACATATTAGACCCCGAATGTAGTATACTAGAAAGATGCTTGGGATCTCCATCAGAAGATTTAGCAGCTGCAGCCATTAAAAGAGACTGTTGCTGTGCTAGCACGGCCAGCTGCTGTTGATGGAAATTAGACCCAAGTTGTTGTATGCTAGCAGGGTGCTTGGAATCCCCACCAGCTGATTTGGCAGCGGCAGCCATTAGAAGAGACTGCTGCTGTGACAGCATGGCCATCTGCTGTTGATGCATAGAAAATGGAGATGCCATATTGGACTGCACATATCCAATTTATGGGTCAGATAAGATCTTACTCACCGAAACAAAACCCATCGGGGGATAAATATCAACAGCTTCATTCACCGGATAATAACTCAGGGTATGGAGGCAAGCTCAAATAACATAGAGTGTGTACATTCAAGAAATTAGACCATATATTAAAGTAAAGAAATAACTTAGTCCTAAACAAACAAATCTATGGAAGCCCTGCTACATACCTTCTCAAAGAGGCTCATGATATCATTTTTTACATCTTTTTGAGGTTTTTCTGGAGTTAAACTTGGTGTGACTGAAGGTGAATCTTTAAATAGATCCTCAATTCCAGAAGTGGACTGGGGTGTACCCTCAACTGCTTTCACGGCATCAGTCTTCTCAGCTGTCGATGCCTCTGCAGCAGCTGAAACAATTACAGCCACAAAATTAATCACCAAGAAGCTTCTTCAAAGCTTTAAAAACAATACAGGAAACATTTTCCTTTGTGCTTTCATTGTGCCTTTGGAAAAAAAGGAAACCCAAAACATACACTGAAAACCTGCCCAGTTACTATCATTAGCAGGAGCATCCGCAGCCCCAGAGCCCTTTTCACTTGGACCATCCGTAGTCAACATGTCAAAAAGGTCAGTAGCAAAGTCAACTTTCATTGGCGGAGAATTTTGAGCTGTGTCGGTGGTCTGCATTGAAGTTCCAGCTTGTGGTTGTGGCGCCACAGGTTCAACTTTCTCAATATGCTGAGGTTTCACCATAGGAGTCACCTATTCAGAAACTGATTATTTTCATAGATCTGAAAGCTATAAACCACCATAACTTCAACTTTAAACAGCATGGAAAAACAATTCCGTTTTATAAAAAGGAAAAAAAGTAGAATTATATGTGCTAATTGCTCAGTACCATAAATAAAAATTTATCATGAAAGTTATCTAAAACACATAAAAAGCCAAATTATTTTATATGAATATTCATGCTGCCACATGTATAGCTAAGCTGAGCTGGCACTCTAAAGTGACCAGCAGCAACTGAATCAGTTAGGATTCAGTTGCATAAGTGACTTCTAGTGCAAGCCATCGTAGGGTATATAAATATCTCATATCATCTATTGTAATTCAACAATTCAATTCAATAAGAAAATTCAGAATTCTCTCAACGGAAAATCTCTCTCTCTACTTTTTCTCTGAAATCTAAGATGGTATTAGAGCTTTAGGGCTCTGGTACACTATTCACTTAGTCAATCCCAAATCGCGGAGCATCACGGCCGACCCCAAAACTGGGATCGCGGAGCGGATCGCGGACGCTATTTGCTATTATCGCGGGTATAAAACAAAAAAACAAAAAAACACATATATATGTAGAAAAACATAAAAAGAACACAGCATAATAATTGAAACCACTTTAAATGCAATTTAAAACTAGAACTCAAGTGTCATAACTCATAAGGCAGCTTTAAAAAATATTTAAAAAAGAAAGGGGACTGTTACTGGAGGTGATTTCAGCAAGAGAAAGGGGTCAAAAACAGAAGCTAAATGCTGGAGGAGAATGTTGAATGCTGCTGCAAGGCTGCGGGAAAACCAGAGATGGAAACAGAAGCTTTGTTGGAGAAGGAGAACAAACAGAAGCTTCACCAGAGAAGAAACCAAGCTTCAACTTCACCAACCTCGCCGGAGAAGAAAAAACAAAAGATTAAATGAAGAAGAAGAGAAACAGAAGCTTAAACAAAAGCTTCACTGCAGAAGATGAAAGAGACCTCGCCGGAGAAGATGATGCAGGTTGCCGGAGACGCGACGGGGCTGTCGGAGTGGGCGCGCATGAGAGAAGCTCTGTTGCTAGAGGCAGGGAGAAGACACACGATCGGGGGAGGGAGACGAGACCTAATTAAAAAGAGGGAAAGGGAAAAAGGACATTTTTGCCCTTAAAAATTTCGCAAAACGACGTAGTTTTGCTTCTCCAGCATATCGCGGCCGCAAACCTCCGCGATTCACGACGCGGGGATCGCGGGCATCGCGCCGCAACTTCATCCTGGACCGCAACTCATGGCTGATCGCGGGAGCACGGCGCGATAGCGGCCACTATGCCGCTATTTGATAACTATGGTTTAAATACCTGTTGGGCCACTCTAACCACTGTCAATTGGTTTTGGGATGGAACTTTTAACATGATATCACAGCTAGAGCATTCTTTCCAGTTGTTATGGGCTAAGAGTTGCCCTTCCATTATAGGTCAAAAGTTACCTTTTGCCTAGTCCGGTAGACTTTGTTGGAGGGGACCTGTTGGCCACTCCAACCATTGCCAATTAGTTTTATGATGGAACCTTTAACAAGTCTTAAATTAGAAAATTGTATATTCTGTAATTATGTACTATGCTCTATAACTGCAAAAGCTCAGTTATGATCACAACACATGGAATTCATAACATGTTCTCTCGCTTTCCTTTATTTCAACGAGAGGAAAATGGGAAGGATCAGAACTATTAGTAGCATGGGAACTAACAATGTAGGGAACTGAAACACAAGGGGTGCCATTGGTTGTGATCACAACACACAGAATTCATAACGAGTTCTCTCGCTTTCCTTTATTTCAACGGGGGGAAGAGGGGAAGGATCAGAACTATTAGTAGCATGGGAACTAACAATGTAGGGAACTGAAACACAAGGGGTGCCATTAAGAAAATGACTGATGATGAAATGCAATGCAAAATCCCTGTCATCTTAATCCCTCCAATTATTTATAGGCAATATACTCTATTCTCTCAACAACATGATTGTGTGAATTAACAAACTGTAACTAATAGTCTAACTAACCATTATATTGTAATTTCATAATTATACAGTAGTTGACTATGACTACTAACTAACAGTGGATACTTACCAACTTGTCTTTTCTTATCACAGATTACAAGACCCCAAGGAAAGTTTTAGTCTGTAGAACAAGCATAATAACTTGCCTTGTTGTCATGAATCAACTACCTCAAAAGTTTAAGCTGCTAGATGAAAACATGAATGATTTTATATTATATTTCTAACACTTGTAAATACTAAAATAGTAGAACTTCTAACACATTTGTGGTGGTAATACGTAAGTTGGCATTTCAGGATGAGATATCAATACCTGCAACACCCGCAGCAGCATAAAGCCTACTTTTCCAACATATCCCACAAATTCACAAGGTTACATTTGAATCTTGCCACACCACATTATTCCTTTTGTTAGATAAAAAAATATATTTGGGCCCGTTTGATAACTGCTTCTGAAAACAGTTCCGTATGTGAGAACCGAAAACTTGATTATCATTAAGAAAAGTGCAAAAAACCCTTAAGTTTCAATTTTGGCAATTAAGAGTAAACTTTGAAACATGCCATGATAGCTGATTTCATTCATTTTTGTTATCATCATCACTTTAGTATTATCTAACCACCAATCCAAGCATTGCTCTTTTAGTACTACAGGGTTAAATATCCAAAACTAGGCACTCAAGAATCAAGATTCATATTAAGTACTAATTGGGGCTTTTCTTTCTTAAAAATTAGAGGTCTAAAACCAAAATTCAAAATTTAGAGTTCAATTTACTATAACTCCAAAATTGATGTGGGGCCTCTATCCATTCTCCCTTCTTTTATTAATTTTATAACAAACATATTAGTAGTAGCTAACAAGCATGACACTGATTGCAAAAGCACAGATTTTACAACAACATTGCCATATATAATATAATTTACAAGAATGAAAGATAATGTGAAAGATGTTCACATATAAAAGATTATATATAGATAAAAAAAACCAAGATTTACCAGCTCGGGTCCTTTGGGAGGAGCAGGAACACTAATTCTTGTAGCAGGAATTCCATTTGATGGTTGGATTTTCTTCCTTTCCTCGAAAGTTTTCTCAGGTGTAGCTGCATAACTATGCCCACCTCTTTCCACAGGCTTTTGCCAATGTGAAGGAGTTTTCTCTTCTCGTAGTCTAGAGGGTGATTTTGGTTTCTCATCCCTTGCAACCCATCTCTTCTCTTCATACCTTTAAATATATTCAATGATTTAAAGCAAGAAATCATATTTAGCAGATGTACATGATAAGAAACATACACTTCAGACAGTACAAAGATTAAAAGGAAAAAACTGTGTCTGGTTCAACATGTTCACAACAGACATACTTTGCACGAACGAAATTTTCAATTCCAACTCTATCATAGTTTCGGGGTAATTCTGCTTCCCAGTAACTATTTGCCTTCTCGTTTCCCATTGCTATACAAGACCCAAAAAAGAAATTCAAATATAATGAGAAGACTATAAAACTAACGCACACTAATAAAACTAAAAATGACAACAAGGTCATGACCATTCAATTTCCTTACATTGAATGAATGCAACTTGCTCTGGGAGCCAGGTATCCAAAGTTGCAGAGCGAACCTGCAGATAGGCAATTAAGTAAGCCTATAAACAATAAGTAATTTCACTAGCAACGTGCAATTTGGAACCAGCTTTTAGTTAATATTATTATTTGGGGACTAGGGTTAAAAAGGTAACAGCAAGGACCTGGGAGACATGTTTCAGGTGTTCTTGTATCAAATTGAATCAGTAATGATATTTGATTTCAATTGAAACAGAACAAAGTCACAATGGATCATTTTGTAAACCTAGTTACCAGCTTAGAACTTTAGATCCACAGTAAAAAAAACCCATCACAGTTGGACCATATATTTTACAAAAGGGCGTCACATACAGCAGTTTTACCTATAAAACAACCAAGGTATCATATACAAGCTATTAGTTAATATTATTATTTATGGACTAGGGTTAAAAAGGTAACAGCAAGGACCTAGGAGACATGTTACAGGTGTTCCTGTATCAAATTGAATCAGTACTGATATTTGATTTTCAATTGAAACAGAAAAATGTCACAACGGATCATTTTGTGAACCAAGTTACCAGCTTAGAACTTTAGATCCACAGCAAAAAAATCCCATCACAGTTGGACCATATATTTTACAAAAGGGTGTCATATACAGCAGTTTTACCTATGAAACAACCAAGGTGCAAATTACCAGCTAAAGGAGTCATATACTTCCATTACTTCTGTGCATTTAGAATCCTTTTGTCAGTATATAGCAAAGAAGCAAGTGACATGAGCATATGAATAAAACACTGTTCCTCAAAATCAAATCAAATCATATAGTTTAGACTATTAATAAATAGTTATACCTAATTGAATTCATAGAGATTTTTTTTTTCATGAGAAGCATAATACATAATTTTCTCCTCGTGATTTGTCTTTCGATAGGTCAAGCTAAAACCTCTTTAAGAATCAACGGTATATGGAAAAACAACAGACCTCAACCATATCTACCATACAATGGAACATAACCTACCTTGGATATGTGTACCCCGAGACTTCTATGTATTCCTGAACACTGCATACATACAAAGATGCCAAGATTGACACTAGCCCATCTTGGACCTCTGCAAATCAAATTTTCATAGAAAATTGTGAAAAGGAAAAACAATATGGAAAAGAGCACAAAAAATTGATTATAGTTACAATGGCAATCCAATTTTCACAGACAGATTAGTATCTATTTTACTTCATGAGAAAGTCAATTATAGATTTCTATCATTTAGATCCAGCCAGATACATACTTTGCTTTGCAGTCAGCACATTCCTTATTCTCTGGTAGTCTAAGAAGTCCTTCCAGTATCTGCATATGTAATTTAAAGTAGGTAAAAAAACGTCAACAAAAGATAAACGGGAAAGTTAAAAGGGAAAGAACAATGTGTGTTTCAATAAAGGGAACAATCCAAAGTTCATATGTTAAAAAACAAAGAATATCAAATGTATATAGCCAAAGTAAAAAATAGAATTCAGACACTAGTGATTGCAAAACTCATTTCAAGCAAATGTATATTGATCTACATTCAAATAGAGAAAGCAAAACCAACCATCCAATACATATGCATACATTCATGCACTCACACACTACATATATATATATATATATATATATATATATATATATATATATATATATAAAATATAAATAATAAATAATATATATATATATAAACAAATTTTCTTTCAAATAAAATACGATCCCCATTAAGTCTTTTCTCAATGACCACAGCCAACTTCATGGATTAAGTTCTCCTCAAAATGAGAAACCAGCAAACAACAAAATAAACAACCAAAGGAAAAAACCTAGTTTGAAGTTTTCTCCAGATCAACAACAAAGATTTAGAGTAATCCCAAATTTCCAATCACAATGCTTCCAATGTCTCCATAGTAGTATTTCATATGCAATCAAATGGCTCAAAACAACTCAAAAAACAAAACCATAAAATTACAATTGGATTAAACAAATGGACCCAAACAACAAATTAATATGATTAAACATGAAAAATATCATAACAAGCAGATCAAATTCTGAGAAAACTATTGCCACCAATCACCGATCCATTTCCTCAAATCCGACGATTCAGAATCATCATTTCCACTATTTTACCACTGAATCGGAGGTTGTGAAATTCAGAATTACCAAATTAACATAAATGAATTAATATTATAATCAACATTGAGAGAAGAGGAACCTTTTTGTGTTTAGCGTTGAGCTCCTTTGAAACGTTGGCTTTCTCGTTCATGGCGAGAGAGAGGAAGGTGACGAAGATGGAAGGGGCAAATTGGTCCTTTGACGCACTCTCTCTCTTCTCTCTCTCCCCTAGGTTGTGATCTTCCCCGATAAAATAATAATATAATAATAAAACAATGATGTCAAAGCGCCAAGAAGAAGAAGAAGAAAATACCGCGGTAGACACGTCCCTTTTTGACTTTTATTTTTCTGCGTTTTCCCTATATTTTCTCGCTTTGCTTTTTCTGCGGTTTTGGTTTTAGGCAGTTAAGGAACACCCTGAATCGTTAATTCGTTATCATATGGTGTTATTTTTTAAAAAAGGTCTCATTTCTTTCTGACAAAAGTTAGTTAGTCTAGTTATAAGTTTGAACGAACGTTTTGAGATATATAATATTGAGGATGGTAAGATTTAGTGTATTAATTTTTTTATTGACTAAATTACATGTTATTTGTTTAAAAGATTCTAAATATTTTAATCCAAAAAAAATTCTAAATATTTAAATAACTATTAACACATTGATTTAATGATTAAAATATAATTTATGTTCTTTTTTATCTCCATCTATAATATAGCTCATTTCTTTCTTTCAACACCAAACCCTAAAACCACATTAACAAGCAAGTGTTTGGAGAGAAGAAGATGGAAGTTTTAAAAGATACAAAAGGTTTGCCATTGGAGAAGAAGACCAAGGAAAAAGTGAATGAGTGATAAAGTAGAAAGATAAAAAAAAAAATAGAAACTTATCTAATACGTTACTTTCTTTTTTTAATTGATAATATTTTAATCTTATTAAAGTTGGGTTATATTAAAATTTGATGTGGTGTGTCTTATAATATATTTTAAAAAACTCCTTAGGATTGATTTATAATGACACACGAGCAAGGCTCCCATTAAAAAATTATATTCATAATCAACAGAAATTTAGTTTGATAGGAGGTAACAGCCCCAGTTTTAATACACATAATTGTGTTTTTGGGTAGGACTTTTTGATCTTATTTTAATTCCATCCTAAACCAAACAATGCATGTAGCGAGAGAGTTTAAAATATATTTGTCATATTCAAACTGTGCATTAGAACTTAGAAGATGAGAGATTCATGCTTTTCATCAGTTTCTTTTTTTGTTGCAACAAATCCACGATCCCATCTTTTACCACTAAGTACATGATCTCCTATTTTTTTAGTTTTACATGCAATTTTAACTTTTAAGCAGTTTCTACCTACCTGTCTACAGCAGTAGATATAATATAAATTTATATATTTTTTTAAAGAAAATTGTAAGGATAAAAATTCTTATAGTCTGACTATCAATTCTATTTCACTCTCACTATCTATTAAGAAGTGAAAAATGAACATCACACCAGAGTTGTCAGTGGAAAAAGCTAATTGCACCTCAGTAGGACCAACTCCGATTACATAAAATCGGTTATTAATTAATTCAATACTAATTGGCGGTTAGTATTGGCAACAAAAGTTTTGAATGCTCCCTATGTAACAGCCTCAACATGTTATATTAAATTCAAATCTTTCTTATATTTGGAGAGTCTTTTATAGACATGGTAATGGAGCAGGTGGGAAGTAAGTTAAAATAAAGCGTATTTAGAATTTTAGAGTGCTTTTCTGTTCCCGTAGTTTTCTATTAGGTTCAGGAAAACATGTGAAATCTTACGTACTTTGTTTTTTTTTTTCATTTAGATAACTTAAATATATGATTTTAAATAAATTATATATATTTAAGACACTTTAATTAAAATAATATATAAAATAGATATTAAAATTTCTTTTAAATAATATTAAGAAAAATATATAAACTTATTACTATCATTTAACTATAACAATAAGTAAAATTATTAAATTTATATATAGGGGCAGGTGCGGGTCAGCGTGGGTAGTTACTTCCTCACACCCACACCCACTTCCATCCCATCAAAATCAGAGTGGGGTCGGGACGGATATCTTCATTGATAACGTGTTTTACCAGTCAAACTCAGAGCGGGATCGAGTTGATCTCTGTAGGTTTGGATATAGTTGTCATACTTAGTCTTCCTCATATGTCACTTATATATGTTTTTAATATTCAATGTTTTTGTTGTATTGAGGTTTTTTTTTTTCTTTTACATGTGTCACCTACCCCCTTGATTGTTGTACAGGTTTTATCAACTTTAAAAAAAATGTAACGGGATATAAGGCGGGTCAATGGTTGGGAGAATGGAGTGAGGAGAAGTCATGTGTTTGAATTCTCTTTGTTAGCATTTTTAAAACATTCAGTAACAACTAATAATTAATATTTGTTGATTAAAAAATACATGTTTAAAAATATGTACATTCTTTCTCTTTAGTTGAATTAAAACCAATTTTATTTTATGATAATAAATGCTTTTAGTATATATTTATAATCTATGATTAATTACTAATATAATTTTATATTTTTCATAACTGACTTCTCTCTATATCAAGGGAAAAAATGACTAACTTATCCTGTGAGATTGGATGAGTATCTTCCTAGTTTTCTAGAAAAATTGTTCGTTGGCAAATAAATATTTATTTGATTCAAAGAATTTGAGATGAATTTTGAGAGTTTAAAGAAAATATCCAAAGTGAATTCTTTGGAACATACTTTGACCAATGGTGGAATTGGAAATGAAGGGTTACAATCTAAGCTCCCTAGCTTGTGACGTCCCGTGTAATTTTTCGAATAAATTTTTCACGTTTTAAAAATCATTTTTTGAAATTTGTAATAAGTCATGTAAAAGTTGATAAACGCGGATTATTATCATACTAGTCGCGAATAATAAAAGTCATGAAATATTTATATAGCGGAAACGATTTAGAAAAATATAGTACATGAAACATTATATTATTACAATCCATCAAATTAAAAATAAAGTCAAATTCCAAGCAATAATTCACGTAAACTCCATTCATGGCATCACTCTTCATTCTGTGTAGCATTCACTGTAAAAATTAATGTAAGAGTGAGGCAGAATATAGAATAAATATAAAATAAATAAAATTGCACAAACACAACCAACAAGGTGTAATGATATGATGAATATGCCAAACAAGTTCATTTATAATTAATAAATCTTAAATTAGTTAAATGATGTCATGCTGGATCCATTAGGTTTGGTGGGAATACTGCAGTAAAAAGTCTCATAGAGACACCAGTAGGAATTAGCATAACCATGAATCCCTACACCTTCATGGCTCCTGCGAAAATAAGTGCACAAGTAGGAATTAGCATAACCATGAATCCCTACACTCCATGGCTCCTGCGAAAATAGGGCTTAAACTCATCATAGAGTAACCCCCCACCAGGGTAGGCAATCATGGAACCCCTAAATTCCATGGTGCGTCCAAATGCTTATGATGCATGAATGCCTTTAATTCTTTTTACCATTTAACATACCATGATATCAACATTTCCAAAACCTCTTGGAAAAACCACAAGTCCTCAAAGGGACACATCATATATAATAATTTTCAAAATCATGGATTTACTGTTTCAACCACATGTATCAATAACCGCAAGGCATTCATATATATATCTTAATTTAGTCATTCATAATTATTCACCACCAAAATACACAAACTGTATAATACTCATTAGACACTCATCAACATCCATAATACTTCATAATATCTCAAGAATTCAATAATAAATTGTTACTCATAGAGAAAATATCTTTTTCATCCACAATAACCATTGTAAGTAAATTTCAGCATTTCCAACAGCGACATACGTTAGTAAAACAGCCATAACATGAGAAAATCAAATCCTTTTTATGTGATTCCACTTTCTATAGCTCAATAATAGAATTATCTACAACTTTCATGAAGACCATAATTTCATATTCCAAACAGAAACACCTCTTATTCACAGAATACAGAACTGCCTCAAAGAGAGTTTTCAAAACGTACATATGTTAGTATTTTCAACGTTTCTGGAGCTACAAAAATAATTTTGGCATGGGACCAGTTTTAAATTACTCCTAACACAAATATCTATAACTTTCATGAAGACACTGAACATTAATTCTCATCACAAAATTCCCAGTTTTAAAAATAATATTCGTATTTCATTGTTAACAGATTTTCAGTTTAAGCATACTTCAGTATTTTAGGTATAACGAAAGCTACAGACATCCTTTTAACTTGAAACCACTTTCTATAGATCCATAACATAAATATCTACAACTTTCATGAAGACATCATAGTCTAAAAACATATGTATAATTCCCAGAATATTAATATATGCACAAAACATAAGACAAGTATTTTAATCGGACATGCTGTAGTATTTTGGCTATAACTCATGCTACACATATCATTTCATTGTTAACAGATTTTTAGTTTGAGCATACTTCAGTATTTTAGGCATAACTAGATCTACAAACATCCTTTTAACTTGAAACCACTTTCTATAGATCCATAACATAAATATCTACAACTTTCATGAAGACATCAAAGTCTAAAAACATATGTATAATTCTCAGAATATTAATATATACACAAAACATAAGACAAGTATTTCAATCGGACATGCTATAGTATTTTGGCTATAACTCATGCTATACATATCCAAATCAGTCAATTAAGGTCTCAAAATTCACATAACAAAAAGATCTACAACTTTGATGAAGACACCAATCACTAATTCTCACCACAAAATTCCCAATTTAAAAAATAAAATACGTATCTCAAGTCAACAGATTTACAGCTTGAACATACTTCAGTATTTTAGGCATAACTCAAGCTACAAAAATCATTTTGACTTGAAACCACTTTCTATAGATCCATAACACAATTATCTACAACTTTTGTGAAGACATCAAAGGTTGATTATGCATGTAAAATTCCCAGAATATCAATATATACACAGACATGCTGTAGTATTTTGGCTATAACTTTTGCTATACATATTCAAATTAATTGATTCAGGTCTCAAAATTCAGATAACAAAAAGATCTACAACTTTCATGAAGAAGTCAGAATCAAATTCACACGTTTTCAATCTCAAAATTGAGCAACAAGATACGAAATTAAAATTGGAATCCTAGAAAAGCATACAATTCTACCCATTTCATAATTATTCACAACCCTATCCCCTCTTACCTTAATGGAGGTTCCTAAAGTGGTTGAAAGTGTTGTATTATTGTACTAGCTTCAGATCAAGAGTGAACTTGATGGAGAAAGTGAAAGAAAATAAGAGAGAGACTTCACTAACTTTAACTTGTTCTAAGAATTCAGACTTGGAAACAAGATGTAGTGTTGATTTAATGATGCAAATGACAAGTGCGGGACAAGATTTTCATAATGGGATTGTAGTGGGATGTTAGGTGCATGAATTATGGTGATAATGAAGGTTTTAGGTGAGAAAAATGAGCTGGATTGTTGACCATTTCCGCAGCCTACATAATGTAGTTTGTTTGATTGAAGTAAATATCAATTCTGACACTGTTTTGGTATTTTAGGCATATCTCTCTCATATCTTAATGGATTTTAACAAATTTGGTCTTGTTGGAAAGCTAAGACAACGAGAAACAACTTTGTAGTTTACCACTTTTTCAAATTCGGCCTCTAATAAGGTATTAAAATATGTACAAAATGATATGATTGAAGTAAAATATCAATTCTGACACTGTTTCGGTATTTTGGGCATATCTCTCTCATATCTTAATGGAATTTAACAAATTTGGTCTTGTTGGAAAGATAAGAAAATGAGGAACAACTTTGTAGTTAACCACATTTCCAAATTCGGACTCTAACTAACAATTAGAATGTGTACAAGATGACGCATTTTGAGTGGAGTATGTGGCAATTTGATGAGAGTAATTGGAAAAGCCAAGGAAATTAATAACTAAGGAAATAGGTAATAAATTATTTGATTAACTTTTACCAAAGGTATAAAGTTAAAATTATTTACCATGGTAAAAGGTTAAATTGAAGATGTTGTCCTAACCAAAAATTTATGTAGAAAGTTGAGATAAAATGGATAATATCATTGATGGTCTAAATCAAAATGATTATACATGAGAATAAAATTTTTAGGATGTTACAATTCTCCCACCCTAATAAAAATTTCATCCTCGAAATTTAACATAACGCACTCCTCAGTGAAACAATTCTGGGTATTGCGTCTTCATAGCATCCTCACGCTCCCAAGTTAGAGTTACATCATTCCCTTGTTTCCATGCAACCTTCACTAATGGTACGTTCTTGTTTCTTAGGTGTTTAATCGACCTTTCTATGATCTGTGTGGGTTCTGTAGGGATGGTCAAATTTTCTCTAACTTCAACATTATCATTAGCAATCACATGAGTGGGGTCTTGTACATACTTCCTCAATTGTGATACATGAAACACATTGTGTAAATTTGTAAGATGAGGAGGAAGTGCAATCTGATACGCCACTGTACCAATCCTCTTTAGAATTTCATATGGTCCAATAAACCTTGGACTCAACTTCTTACTCTTCAATGCTCGGCCAATCCCCTTGTGAGGTGAAACCTTCAAAAATACATGATCACCAACTTGGAATTCAAGTGGTTTCCTCCTTTTATCATAATAGTGCTTCTGTCTATCTTGGGATGCCTTCATCTTCTCTCTGATTACTTCTATTTGTTCAGTAGTCTGCTGCACAATTTCAGGTCCTAACGCCAAACTTTCACCAGTTTCTAACCAACAAAGGGGCGTTCGACACTTTCTACCATACAATGCTTCAAATGGAGCCATACCAATACTGCTATGGTAACTGTTGTTATACATGAATTCAATCAGTGGAAGAAATTGCTCCCAACTACCACCATGCTCAAGTACACAAGATCGTAGTAAGTCTTCCAAACTTTGTATGGTACGCTCTGACTGTCCATCTATTTGAGGATGATAAGCTGAACTTAATCGGAGTCTTGAACCCAACTCCTGATGCAAGCTTCCCCAGAATCGGGAAGTGAACCTCGGATCTCTATCTGACACAATACTAGATGGTACACCATGAAGTCTCACGATCTCTTTCACATATAATTGTGCCAACTTTTGTAGAGAATTCTTCATATTCATCGGAAGGAAGTGAGCAGACTTAGTCAATCTGTCTACAATAACCCAGATTGCATCATTTCCTGAACGTGTTCTTGGTAATCCTGACACAAAGTCCATTGAAATGTCATCCCATTTCCAGATAGGAATCTCCAATGGTTGTAGTTCACCAGATGGCTTCTGATGTTCCACTTTGGCTTTTTGACACACCAGACATGAAGACACATATTCAGCTATTTCTTTCTTCATCCTTGGCCACCAAAAGCTTTTCTTCAGATCTTGATACATCTTAGTTGATCCGGGATGAATGCTCAACATACTTTTATGCGCTTCTTCTAGGATTGTCCTTCTCAGATCAACATCATCTGGTACACAAATTCTACTTCTGATTCTCCAAATTCCATCTGATCCTTCTTGTAATCCCATATCCTTTCCATTCGCCTGCAACTCTCTCAACTCCTGTAGTTGCAAGTCCTCTGTCTGTATTTCACCTATCAGCTTCAGAAAATCATTGGTTATTTTCAAAGTTCCCAAAGTCATACTTTTTGAAGATTTCATCTCCACACCCAAGTTCATGTCTCTGAATTGTTCTATCATCTCCATCTCTTTTATCATCAAAGATGCCATGTGAATGGACTTCCGGCTAAGTGCATCTGCCACCACATTTGCTTTTCCTGGATGGTACTTCAAATCAAAATCATAATCTTTAAGAAATTCCACCCATCTTCGCTGCCTCATGTTTAATTCCTTTTGATCGAACAAATACTTCAAGCTCTTGTGGTCACTGAACACTTCAAACTTGACTCCATATAAATGGTGTCTCCAGATTTTCAGAGCAAATACCACTGCTGCCAATTCTAGATCATGCGTTGGATAGTTCATTTCATGCGGTCTCAACTGTCTAGAAGCATAGGCAACCATTCTTCGTTGCTGCATCAAGACACAACCTAAGCCCATCTTAGAAGCATCGCAATAAACCACAAAGTCTTCCTGTGGATTAGGCAAGGTTAAGACTGGAGCAGATGTAAGCTTCATTTTTAGTTCCTGGAAACTTCTCTCACATTCTGGCGTCCAATCAAAAGGTTGATTCTTCCGGGTTAGACGAGTCATTGGTAGGGCAATTTGAGAAAACCCCTTAATGAATCTCCGATAATAACCAGCTAATCCCAGGAAGCTTTGTATCTCAGTGACTGAAGTAGGTCTCTCCCAGTTTGTTACAGCTTCAATTTTGGAAGGGTCCACGGACACTCCTTCGCTTGAGATTACATGGCCTAGAAACTTTACTTCCTTCAACCAGAATTCACATTTAGACAACTTGGCATATAACTGCTTCTCTTTCAGAATTTGTAATACCACTCGAAGATGCTTTTCATGTTCCTCCCATGTCTTAGAATAAATCAGGATGTCATCAATGAAGATAATAACAAACTGATCTAAGTATGAATGGAACACTCGATTCATGTAATCCATGAATACAGCTGGGGCATTGGTTACTCCGAAGGGCATCACAAGATACTCGTAATGACCATAGCGTGTTCTGAAAGCTGTCTTTGGAATATCCTCAGACTTGACACGAATCTGATGATAACCCGATCGCAGATCAATCTTGGAAAATACTGTAGCACCCCTCAATTGATCTATCAGATCATCAATTCTGGGCAAAGGATATTTATTCTTCACCGTCAATTTATTCAACTGACGATAATCTACACATAATCTCATGCTTCCATCTTTCTTCTTGACAAGTAATACTGGCGCTCCCCATGGCGACACACTGGGCCTGATGAAATGCTTCTCCAATAACTCTTCAATTTGCTTCTTTAGTTCTGCCAGTTCAATAGGTGACATGCGATATGGAGCCTTAGATACTGGTTCTGCTCCTGGAATTAAATTAATTGAGAATTCTATCTCATGTTCTGGAGGTAAACTCGAGACATCCTCAGGAAATACTTCAGGGAATTCAGAAACAACTGGTATCTCGATCTCTTTAGATTCTCCATCTCCTTGTGGAAAAGTAAACAAGGCAAATAATTGGCTTTCACATTGTAAGGCAAAGAGTTTGAGATTGTCGGAAGTAAGATTTTCTTCTGATGGAAATATCACAGTTTTGTTATGACAGTCCACCAAGACTCGATTTGCCGATAACCAGTCCATCCCTAGGATTACTTCCAGATCCTTCAAAGGTAAACAAACAAGATCTACTAGAAAGTTTTTACCTTCTATAAGCATAGAACATTCGTTACACACCTTAGTAGTCCTAAGTTGTGTACCGGTGGGAGTGGAAACAATCAGATCATATGTCATAGGCTTCACAGGTAATTGAAGGCGTCTAACACACTCATCAGAAATGAAAGAATGTGTAGCACCAGAATCAAATAACACAGATAAAATTGTACCATTGATCTCACACTTACTTTGTATGAGGTCATCAGCTTGGTCTGCCTCTGAACCGCTGATGGCAAAGACTCTCCCAGTTGTTGGCTGTAACCTCTGGTCTGTTGACTCCCTTTTCAGTCTTTGAGGTTGAGCAGCTCACGTATTTTCTCCACGACCTCCTTGATAGTTAGAGCCTCTTTGATTATTCATAGTGTTGCTGTCGTTTTGACGGTTCTGAGGGCAATTTGGACTGATGTGTCCTTTCTGATTACATCGAAAGCAAGTGACATCTTCAAGACGTCCGTTACAATCACGTACATGATGATTACCTCTGCACTTAAGACACCTCATATTGTTGCGTCTCTCTGAAGATGATGATGATGATCCTCCCTTGAAACGTCTTGGATAGAACGATCCTCTTCTTTTGAAATCAACTGAATGAGGTTTCAGTTGTCTATTGGCCTTTTCATGTGCCAGTCTGGCTTGGTGATTTTCTTCAAAAATTCTGCATTTGTTGATTAGAATAGGAAAACTCCGAATTTCTTGGTACCCTATCGCCTCTTTGATTTCCAGATTCAGCCTGTTCTCAAATTTAACACATTTTGATTCTTCGGCACAAACCTGTTGAAAAGGAGGGTAAAAGAGAGATAGTTCCTCAAACTTTGCAGCATATTTTCCAACAGACATTGAGCCTTGTTTCAGCTCCATAAATTCCAGCTCTTTACGGTTTTTCACACTTGCTGGAAAATATTTCTCTAGGAAACAGTCTTTGAAGTTGACCCAGTTCAATGGTCTATCAGTTTTGTAACATCCCTAATATTTTAGAAAAGTTTTAATTGACGAAAAATATTAATAATTGCCCAACCGGATTTATTTAAAATTTTGGAAATTATTAGTATTAAAAATGCAATTAGAAATAATTAAACGTTGTGGGAATAAATAAATTTATTTGATTAATTAATTATAAAAGATTAAATGAAGGTGAATAGAAGAAAATAAATTTGAAGTTACCTTGGGGTAAAAGGTAAAGGTAAAAGTTTAATTAAAACTTTTAAAGAAAATATAAAAGAAAAAAGGGAAAAGACCATTTTGCCCCTAAGCTTAAATAATAAGATTTCCTTCTTCTTCTTCTTCCTTCTCACGCGAGTTCACTTCTCTTCTTTCTCCTTACCATTGCCGAAGCTTGCATGCCTCAAGGGGAGGCTCGTTTCATGCCAAAACTTCAAAATAATTACGTTTTTGAGATCGTGGCTTCGAGGTGAGTTCAATGGACCCATTAAAATTGAGTTATTTTCCCCTTTTCATTTTCTCTCTCTAGACAATGGCCATGCATGGAGGTGGGAGCTTCGATTTCCTACTCCTCTAGTGCGTGGGAGCTCGAAAATGGTCTTTAGAGTAACGAGGGTGGTTAAACATTGTTGGGTTATGCGTTTCAACCTCCGTAGGTAGCGGAACGGACGTCAGAGGATCGAACGGTGAAACGAATATTGGATTCGGAGGTGGAACCTTGAACGCAGCGTCTAGAGGGCGTCATCAACACCAAGAACGAACCGTCGAAACTCGGAATCGAGGTAAGGGGGGTGTTTGGGCTATAATTAATTAGAATACGTAAGTATAATTGAATTGAATCATCGAATTGAATGTGGAAGTAATGAGAATAGATAAGGAATGATAATTGTATGTGTATGAATGTAAATTGTGTGTGATTTGTGATGATTATGAGCACAATGTGAATTGAATGGTGATGATTCGATGAGCATAGTGGCGTGTGATGACGGGCTTGACAAGTAGGTCGCCCAATTGATGAGTATATGTTTTGTTGCTGGCCACTTGCGATATGATATGAGGAATATGATTATACATGTATGATTATGTGGTGTGGGACGGCCGACGGTATGTACAGCCCCTCGTTTCTGGCTCCCGTGGTGTTTATGCCCAGTTGAGCTACCCAGTGGTCAAGTAGGACCCAGTGGTTGAGGTGGAGAGTCAAGCAGGACTCAGTGGACCAAGCAGGGTTCACGGGGTGTCAAGTAGGACCCCCAGCTGAAGGCCAATCCTTTTAGTATCCGGATACTAGGCGTCGATTTTATGTGAGAGTCAGTGTTGATGATTGATGATATTGATACTATGTAATGATGTGAGTATGTACTTTATTACGTTTGTTGATTGTGACTTGCATTTTGAGGATATTGAAGCTTGAACGAACCTAAGAATAGGTAAGTATGAATGATGGATGAAAAGAACGGAAAGTCAATCGTATAATGAAATAATTACATATTTTGTTTTAAATTACCGTTCTAGATTAATTATGATATCAAACACTCACCCTTGCTGTGGTTTTCTTTAATTTAGTAACCAGTGACAGGGAAGAGGTCGAAGCCCCGGAGGTGCGCCAAGCGGAGGATTGATGCCAAGGAATGCAGGGAATTATGGATTGAATGATAGGTGTATTGTGTTTTATGTATGTTATGTTATGTATTTCCTATGTGCGCTGGACCAATTTAGATGTGATTAATGTGATTATGAAGCTTTGTGATAAGTAATAGATGGAGATTGCATGTTGGTTGATGAGAAAGTGACTTCATGCTAGGCCTCATGAATTAGACATATATGTTATGGGCAGGTCTTGCTTACTTGGTGAAGAATGGATGTTAGGAGTTGTGAATTATAGCTCCTTAGGATATGTGTTTTGAGATTTTGGATGGTTGTTTTATGCATGAGTTAGGAACCAGCATAGTCAAATGATGATTTAAGTGGTCTTGATGTAATGGAAGGAATGCAATAGCTTAAATATGTTAATTGTGGTTTGTGAAGATTGGAATGGGTCCATTTTGCCATAAGTGGACTCATTGACTACCACAAAATGCCTTAAAATGAGATAAACGCATTTATACGCATAAATTACTCATTTTTAGGAATTTTTGAGTGAGACCAGTGGCCACGCGTCACAAATGGTGTAATTTAGTTGGTGTCAAAATTTGGTAGCATTTGGAGTTGATATGAAAAAGTTAGGGGGGGTTAGAAGTTCCAAAATTAAGCATTTTCTACATAATTTCTGCATTCTGGTATGCGCAATCGATTACTAATGTGTTCCTAATCGATTACTGGCATTCTGTTTCATGAGTAATCGATTACAAAGGTATTCGTAATCGATTACAGGCCTTCTGAGTCATTTGTAATCGATTAGGTGCTTGTCCTAATCGATTAGCTACGACAGGATGGCCTGATGAGCGTCCTTTGCTGTTTTCGGGCCGTTTGGGGATCTTAGTGACATTTTTGGCCTCTGACTTCTTCATGAAAGTTGTAGATAATTATGTTACGGTGTGAAAATTGGTTTTACTTCAATTGGATTTTTCTAACTCTTATGAGGCATAAAATAGCGGACCTACTACACGGTAAAACTTGAGTTTAAGAGGGTTTTGAACCCAACTTTTGATAATTTTCAAATTGGAACTAATAGGTGATATTTTGTAGATAATTATAATTTTTAAAATGAATTTTTCTTATGATTTAAGGTTGAATTGTGTCATGAGCTTATTATTACCCCAATTGATAATATAATTAAGTGTTTTTAAATCCATATTTCGGATTCGGCTTTAATCGTTAAAAAAAAAAATCTTGAAATTTTGGATTTGTTTTGTTTTTTTTTATTTTATTTAAGTTAGGATGTCATAAGTGGTATCAGGGCGGTTCTTTCTAGAGCCGGGTGAATGGGCAGTGTTAGAGGATAGTTTGAGTCCCATGTTGGACTATTTTTGCATTGTATTACAATTGTTTGTGTGTGAATTGAGTTGTAACAGGACAACTTGGCATCATTTCCCTTGGCACTCTGGTGGCATTATGTTATATATATGTATGAGGTAAATGCCCTATCCCTGATAGATCATTGGTTATTAATGGTGATGTGTTTGGTTATTGTAGAACTACTTTATGGCTGAAGGAACTAGTTTAGGAGGAGGAGATGAATTCTTCTCAAAATTTTCCCAACTGTTGAGTAGGACTGAATCTGGTCCCACTCTTGATAAATTCCTGAAGAGGAATCCACCTGTTTATAGAGGAGGCCATGATTATGATGGGGCTCATGTCTGGATGCGAGAAATTGAGCAAACATTTGAATACTTTGAATGCTCTGAAGAACAGAAAGTCCAATTTGCTACTTATCAATTGAAGGATGAGGCTCGTGTGTGGTGGTCAAGGACTAAGGTTCAGATGAATGCTGCGAGTGAACCATTAATGTGGATGAATTTCAAGCGGAGATTTCTTGCTAAATACTTTCCAGATAATTACAAAATCCGCAAGGAGATGGAATTCTTAAAACTTGAGCAAGGCAAAATGTCAGTGGCAGAATACACGTCACAGTTTGATGAACTATGTGATTTCTATCATCCTTTTTCTCTTGAAGGAACCGAAGGTAGTAAGTGTGCAAAGTATGAATCTGGGCTGAGAATTGAACTCCGAAGTGTCATTGTTCCTATGGAGATCCGTGACTATCCTACTCTGGTAAATAAGGCCAGACTTGCTGAGGAAGTGCAGTTACAGAGAGCGTCTCAATCAAGGGACAAAAGACCCTTGGAGGTTAAAGGATTCAGTTTTAAAAAGATGGGTCAGTTTTTCCGTGGAGGCAAGTCTTCCACTACATCTTCTTCTTCGGGCCGTAGTTCTGCAGGCCGTTCTAGTGGTCATTCTGGTAGCCGTGCCTGTTATAATTGTGGCCGGGAGGGCCATATTGCAAAACATTGTCCGGCCAGCCAAATTGTTTGCTTCCAATATGGACAACCGGGGCATCTTAGGCCAGATTGCCCACAGAGGCAGCAACAAGATGAACATAGCAGTCGAGCTAATACTTCTGTGGCCCGTGGTGGTAATTTTCAAAGAGGAGGTAGGAATAGCAGTGGTCGCGGAGGCCAACGCCCGAGGAGGACTGATGCCCAATCTAGCGGTGCTCAAAATGTTACGACTGGGCGAGTGTTCGCTTTTGATGCTTCAGAGGCTGCAAGAACTGATAATTTGGTGCAGGGTAAGTGCATTATTCATGACTGTCTGGTAAATGTAATTTATGATTCAGGTGCAACACATTCTTTTATTTCTGAAAGTTGTGTGAGGCGGTTTGGGTTACCAGTGGTGTTAATGGAGAACGCCCTTAATGTCTCCACCCCTACTGGTTCTACATTTCGTGCCACCACCATGTGTGGAGGATTACCAATGCAAATTGAAGACCGTTCCTTTTGGGTAAATTTAATATGTATGCCGTTGAAAGATTTAGATGTTATCCTGGGTCTTGACTGGTTGTCTGCAAACCATGTTATGGTGGATTGTTACCGCAAGACTATAGTATTCTCTCAGGAATTGGACACTAAGAGTGTGGTAAGTAATGTCTCCGCAACTTATGCTATTCTATTTACTTCAGAAGGACGGTATACTCTTAATCCCAATGATATTCCTGTAGTGTGTGATTTTCCTGATGTATTTCCGGGAGAAATTCCGGGGCTACCTCCCAATCGGGAGATTGACTTTGCCATTGACTTAATTCCCGGGGCCGAGCCTGTGTCCCGTGCACCATATAGAATGTCTTCGGTGGAATTGACTGAAGTGAAGAAGCAAGTGAATGAGCTGTTAGAAAAGGGGTTTATCCGACCGAGTGCTTCACCATGGGGCGCTCCGGTGTTGTTGGTGAAAAAGAAGGATGGCAGCATGCGAATGTGTATCGATTATCGGCAGCTGAATAAGTTGACAGTTAAGAACAAATACCCTTTACCACGAATCGATGATCTGTTGGATCAGTTGAGAGGCGCTGAGGTATTTTCCAAGATTGACTTGAGGTCCGGATATCATCAAATAAGAGTGAAATCGGAAGATATTCCCAAGGCAGCGTTCCGGACTCGATATGGACACTTTGAGTATGTTGTAATGCCCTTTGGAGTGACGAATGCTCCTGCTATCTTCATGGACTACATGAATAAGATCTTCCAACCTTACTTGGATCAATTTGTGGTAGTATTCATCGATGATATATTGGTGTATTCAAAGTCCATTGAGGAACATGCACAACATCTTCGAATTGTTTTGCAGATATTGCGGGAGAAAGGGTTATATGCCAAGCTGTCTAAATGTGATTTCTGGGAAGGAAGTGTGCAATTCTTGGGCCATGTAATTTCCAGGGATGGAGTATCTGTTGATCCATCCAAAATTGAAGCAGTTATGGGCTGGGAGAGACCTAAATCAGTGACGGAGATTAGGAGTTTCCTAGGACTGGCTGGTTACTATCGTCGCTTTATTGAAGGATTTTCTCGTATTGCTCTTCCTTTAACTCGATTGACAAGAAGAGATAACCCATTCGTATGGTCAGATAAGTGCGAATTGAGTTTTCAGACTCTGAAGCGATGTTTAACTACTGCACCTGTGCTTGCACTACCAGATGTAACAAAAGAATTTGTGGTATATTGTGACGCATCTAAGTTTGGTTTAGGATGTGTATTGATGCAGGACGACAGGGTGATTGCCTATGCTTCAAGGCAATTGAGACCCCATGAGCAGAATTACCCTACCCACGACTTAGAGCTTGCAGCAGTGGTGTTTGCATTAAAAATCTGGCGTCATTATTTATATGGTTCTCGTTTTGTAGTATTCAGTGACCACAAAAGCTTGAAATACTTGTTCGATCAGAAAGAGTTAAACATGAGACAAAGGAGATGGGTAGAATACCTAAAAGATTATGATTTTGATTTGAAGTACCATCCTGGAAAAGCAAATGTTGTGGCAGATGCTTTAAGTAGAAAAGTATTACATGCAGCCTTCTTGATGGGCAAAGAGCAAGAATTGTTAGAAGACTTTCGTGATATGAACCTTGGGGTTGCTGTGCAAGCTCCGAATCAAATGATAATTGGAATGCTGAAGATATCTAATGAATTCTTAGAATCTTTAGCCATGGCTCAGGAGGAAGATAAAGAGTTACTAGAATTGCTCGATACTCAAGCAAGAGGAAAAGATATGGAGCTAACCAAAGGTACTGATGGAATTTGGAGATTCAGAAACCGAGTTGTAGTGCCTACAAAAGGTGACTTTAGGCAGGCCGTGTTAGCTGAAGCTCATAAAAGTTCTTTTAGCATTCATCCTGGTGTTACAAAAATGTACCATGATTTGAAGAGAGAGTTCTGGTGGCCAGGCATGAAACAAGCAATCATAGAGTATGTAAGATCTTGTGTGGTATGTTAGAAGTGTAAGGTCGAACACCAGAGACCCCCAGGTCTACTTCAACCTCCGGAGATTCCAATGTGGAAATGGGAAGGCATTACTATGGATTTCGTATCCGGGTTACCCCGTACCCGTTCTGGCTGTAATGCAATATGGGTGATTGTGGATAGGCTGACAAAGAGTGCTCACTTCTTAGCTATGAATATGAAATGGTCATTAGACCGGTTGGCTAGATTATACATTGCAGAAATTGTAAGATTACATGGTGTACCTGTGAGTATTATTTCAGATCGTGATCCTCGGTTTACTTCCAGATTCTGGGGAAGTTTACAACAAGAATTGGGTACTGAACTGAGGTTGAGTTCTGCTTATCATCCTCAGACTGATGGCCAGTCTGAACGCACAATCCAAACTTTGGAAGATATGCTCAGGGCTTGTGTGCTGGAACAAGGAGGCTCATGGGAGAAATACCTACCATTAGTGGAATTTGCTTATAATAACAGTTACCATAGTAGTATTGGAATGGCTCCTTATGAAGCTTTATATGGAAGACGGTGTCGTACGCCTTTATGCTGGAATGAAGACAGAGATGCAATCCATTTGGGGCCTGAGTTAATTCAGGAAATGAATGATCAGGTGATAATGATTCGTGAAAAGATGAAAACTGCACAAGACCGTTAGAAGAGTTACTATGACAATCGTCATAGGCCACTTGAGTTTCAGGTGGGAGACTGGGTGTTCCTGAAGGTTTCACCTACCAAAGGTGTAGGTCGGATACTAAAGAGCCATAAGCTCAACCCACGGTATATTGGGTCGTATCAGATTCTGGAAAAAGTTGGTGATGTTGCTTACCGATTGGATCTTCCCCAATCATTAACTAATATTCACAATGTGTTTCATGTGTCACAACTTCGAGCATACATTCCTTGTGACTCCATGATCGTACCTGAAGATTCTATTGAGCTGAAAGAAGATTTGACGGTAGAGGTGGCACCTATTGGCATTGAAGGATATCAAGCTAAACGATTGAGAAACAAAGAAGTATCATTGGTGAAAGTGAAGTGGTGGAATATAAATGGAGCAACTTATACATGGGAGTTGGAGGCGGACATGAGACGATTGTAGCCCAATCTTTTCCAATAAGGTACGTTGATTTCGAGGACGAAATCCCTTTTTAGGGGAGGTGGATGTAACATCCCTAATATTTTAGAAAAGTTTTAATTGACGAAAAATATTAATAATTGCCCAACCGGATTTATTTAAAATTTTGGAAATTATTAGTATTAAAAATGCAATTAGAAATAATTAAACGTTGTGGGAATAAATAAATTTATTTGATTAATTAATTATAAAAGATTAAATGAAGGTGAATAGAAGAAAATAAATTTGAAGTTACCTTGGGGTAAAAGGTGAAGGGTGAAAGGTAAAGGTAAAAGTTTAATTAAAACTTTTAAAGAAAATATAAAAAAAAAAGGGAAAAGACCATTTTGCCCCTAAGCTTAAATAATAAGATTTCCTTCTTCTTCTTCTTCCTTCTCACGCGAGTTCACTTCTCTTCTTTCTCCTCACCATTGCCGAAGCTTGCATGCCTCAAGGGGAGGATCGTTTCACGCCAAAACTTCGAAATAATTACGTTTTTGAGATCGTGGCTTCGAGGTGAGTTTAATGGACCCATTAAAATTGAGTTATTTTCCCCTTTTCATTTTCTCTCTCTAGACAATGGCCATGCATGGAGGTGGGAGCTTCGATTTCCTACTCCTCTAGTGCGTGGGAGCTCGAAAATGGTCTTTAGAGTAACGAGGGTGGTTAAACATTGTTGGGTTATGCATTTCAACCTCCGTAGGTAGCGGAACGGACGTCGGAGGATCGAACAGTGAAACGAATATTGGATTCGGAGGTGGAACCTTGAACGCAGCGTCTAGAGGGCGTCATCAACACCAAGAACGAACCGTCGAAACTCGGAATCGAGGTAAGGGGGGTGTTTGGGCTATAATTAATTAGAATACGTAAGTATAATTGAATTGAATCATCGAATTGAATGTGGAAGTAATGAGAATAGATAAGGAATGATAATTGTATGTGTATGAATGTAAATTGTGTGTGATTTATGATGATTATGAGCACAATGTGAATTGAATGGTGATGATTCGATGAGCATAGTGGCGTGTGATGACGGGCTTGACAAGTAGGTCGCCCAATTGATGAGTATATGTTTTGTTGCTGGCCACTTGCGATATGATATGAGGAATATGATTATACATGTATGATTATGTGGTGTGGGACGGCCGACGGTATGTACAGCCCCTCGTTTCTGGCTCCCGTGGTGTTTATGCCCAGTTGAGCTACCCAGTGGTCAAGTAGGACCCAGTGGTTGAGGTGGAGAGTCAAGCAGGACTCAGTGGACCAAGCAGGGTTCACGGGGTGTCAAGTAGGACCCCCAGCTGAAGGCCAATCCTTTTAGTATCCGGATACTAGGCGTCGATTTTATGTGAGAGTCAGTGTTGATGATTGATGATATTGATACTATGTAATGATGTGAGTATGTACTTTATTACGTTTGTTGATTGTGACTTGCATTTTGAGGATATTGAAGCTTGAACGAACCTAAGAATAGGTAAGTATGAATGATGGATGAAAAGAACGGAAAGTCAATCGTATAATGAAATAATTACATATTTTGTTTTAAATTACCGTTCTAGATTAATTATGATATCAAACACTCACCCTTGCTGTGGTTTTCTTTAATTTAGTAACCAGTGACAGGGAAGAGGTCGAAGCCCCGGAGGTGCGCCAAGCGGAGGATTGATGCCAAGGAATGCAGGGAATTATGGATTGAATGATAGGTGTATTGTGTTTTATGTATGTTATGTTATGTATTTCCTATGTGCGCTGGACCAATTTAGATGTGATTAATGTGATTATGAAGCTTTGTGATAAGTAATAGATGGAGATTGCATGTTGGTTGATGAGAAAGTGACTTCATGCTAGGCCTCATGAATTAGACATATATGTTATGGGCAGGTCTTGCTTACTTGGTGAAGAATGGATGTTAGGAGTTGTGAATTATAGCTCCTTAGGATATGTGTTTTGAGATTTTGGATGGTTGTTTTATGCATGAGTTAGGAACCAGCATAGTCAAATGATGATTTAAGTGGTCTTGATGTAATGGAAGGAATGCAATAGCTTAAATATGTTAATTGTGGTTTGTGAAGATTGGAATGGGTCCATTTTGCCATAAGTGGACTCATTGACTACCACAAAATGCCTTAAAATGAGATAAACGCATTTATACGCATAAATTACTCATTTTTAGGAATTTTTGAGTGAGACCAGTGGCCACGCGTCACAAATGGTGTAATTTAGTTGGTGTCAAAATTTGGTAGCATTTGGAGTTGATATGAAAAAGTTAGGGGGGTTAGAAGTTCCAAAATTAAGCATTTTCTGCATAATTTCTGCATTCTGGTATGCGTAATCGATTACTAATGTGTTCCTAATCGATTACAGGCATTCTGTTTCATGAGTTATCGATTACAAAGGTATTCGTAATCGATTACAGGCCTTCTGAGTCATTTGTAATCGATTAGGTGCTTGTCCTAATCGATTAGCTACGACAGGATGGCCTGATGAGCGTCCTTTGCTGTTTTCGGGCCGTTTGGGGATCTTAGTGACATTTTTGGCCTCTGACTTCTTCATGAAAGTTGTAGATAATTATGTTACGGAGGTGTGAAAATTAGTTTTACTTCAATTGGATTTTTCTAACTCTTATGAGGCATAAAATACCAGACCTACTACACGGTAAAACTTGAGTTTATGAGGGTTTTGAACCCAACTTTTGATAATTTTCAAATTGGAACTAATAGGTGATATTTTGTAGATAATTATAATTTTCAAAATGAATTTTTCTTATGATTTAAGGTTGAATTGTGTCATGAGCTTATTATTACCCCAATTGATAATATAATTAAGTGTTTTTAAATCCATATTTCGGATTCGGCTTTAATCGTGAAAAAAAAAATTTCTTGAAATTTTGGATTTGTTTTTTTTTTTATTTAAGTTAGGATGTCACAAGTTTCAATCATACGAGTTCTGGCATGTATCCACCAGTTTTCTGCTTCCTCAACCATCATATAAGTGGCATACTCCACCTTTTTGAATTCTGTGCAGGGCAAGGCTCGGAAGATGTGCTCCATTTCCTTAACCCATAGGTATGCTACCTCCGGATTATAACTTCCTTTGAATTGTGATGGCTTCCTTTTTAGGAAGTGATCTAACCCGTGAAGTCCTCCTGTACTTTTTGGTTGATTTTGTCTTTCTATGGCTTCAGCCAAGCGATTAAAAGCAGCTGCCATATCGTTGTTATTGTTGTTGTTGTTTCTTGCCATCCTACATTCGTAGTTTGGTTTATACTAATTCTAAGAGAAAATATATTGTATTATAACATAACTATAAGTATTCTACAGTTTATCAGTTAAGCAATAAATTGTATAACACATTTATCATATTATCAAGCAGTAATCAAACAAATCATTTTATCAGTTAGGCACAAGTCATATAGCACATACTTATCATATTTTCAAACAAATAATCAAATAATTCACATAGTATATCAAGAATCAATACATGTCATAGCAATTGGTCCTGAATTTTTGAAAATGCTCTGATACCACCAATGTGACGTCCCGTGTAATTTTTCAAATAAATTTTTCACGTTTTAAAAATCATTTTTTGAAATTTGTAATAAGTCATGTAAAAGTTGATAAACGCGGATTATTATCATACTAGTCGCGAATAATAAAAGTCATGAAATATTTATATAGCGGAAACGATTTAGAAAAATATAGTACATAAAACATTATATTATTACAACCCATCAAATTAAAAATAAAGTCAAATTCCAAGCAATAATTCACGTAAACTCCATTCATGGCATCACTCTTCATTCTGTGTAGCATTCACTGTAAAAATTAATGTAAGAGTGAGGCAGAATATAGAATAAATATAAAATAAATAAAATTGCACAAACACAACCAACAAGGTGTAATGATATGATGAATATCCCAAACAAGTTCATTTATAATTAATAAATCTTAAATTAGTTAAATGATGTCATGCTGGATCCATTAGGTTTGGTGGGAATACTGCAGTAAAAAGTCTCATAGAGACACCAGTAGGAATTAGCATAACCATGAATCCCTACACCTTCATGGCTCCTGCGAAAATAAGTGCACAAGTAGGAATTAGCATAACCATGAATCCCTACACTCCATGGCTCCTGCGAAAATAGGGCTTAAACTCATCATAGAGTAACCCCCCACCAGGGTAGGCAATCATGGAACCCCTAAATTCCATGGTGCGTCCAAATGCTTATGATGTATGAATGCCTTTAATTCTTTTTACCATTTAACATACCATGATATCAACATTTCCAAAACCTCTTGGAAAAACCACAAGTCCTCAAAGGGACACATCATATATAATAATTTTCAAAATCATGGATTTACTGTTTCAACCACATGTATCAATAACCGCAAGGCATTCATATATATATCTTAATTTAGTCATTCATAATTATTCACCACCAAAATACACAAACTGTATAATACTCATTAGACACTCATCAACATCCATAATACTTCATAATATCTCAAGAATTCAATAATAAATTGTTACTCATAGAGAAAATATCTTTTTCATCCACAATAACCATTGTAAGTAAATTTCAGCATTTCCAACAGCGACATACGTTAGTAAAACAGCCATAACATGAGAAAATCAAATCCTTTTTATGTGATTCCACTTTCTATAGCTCAATAATAGAATTATCTACAACTTTCATGAAGACCATAATTTCATATTCCAAACAGAAACACCTCTTATTCACAGAATACAGAACTGCCTCAAAGAGAGTTTTCAAAACGTACATATGTTAGTATTTTCAACGTTTCTGGAGCTACAAAAATAATTTTGGCATGGGACCAGTTTTAAATTACTCCTAACACAAATATCTATAACTTTTATGAAGACACTGAACATTAATTCTCATCACAAAATTCCCAGTTTTAAAAATAATATTCGTATTTCATTGTTAACAGATTTTCAGTTTGAGCATACTTCAGTATTTTAGGTATAACGAAAGCTACAGACATCCTTTTAACTTGAAACCACTTTCTATAGATCCATAACATAAATATCTACAACTTTCATGAAGACATCATAGTCTAAAAACATATGTATAATTCCCAGAATATTAATATATGCACAAAACATAAGACAAGTATTTTAATCGGACATGCTGTAGTATTTTGGCTATAACTCATGGTACACATATCATTTTATTGTTAACAGATTTTTAGTTTGAGCATACTTCAGTATTTTAGGCATAACTAGATCTACAAACATCCTTTTAACTTGAAACCACTTTCTATAGATCCATAACATAAATATCTACAACTTTCATGAAGACATCAAAGTCTAAAAACATATGTATAATTCTCAGAATATTAATATATACACAAAACATAAGACAAGTATTTCAATCGGACATGCTATAGTATTTTGGCTATAACTCATGCTATACATATCCAAATCAGTCAATTAAGGTCTCAAAATTCACATAACAAAAAGATCTACAACTTTGATGAAGACACCAATCACTAATTCTCACCACAAAATTCCCAATTTAAAAAATAAAATACGTATCTCAAGTCAACAGATTTACAGCTTGAACATACTTCAGTATTTTAGGCATAACTCAAGCTACAAAAATCATTTTGACTTGAAACCACTTTCTATAGATCCATAACACAATTATCTACAACTTTTGTGAAGACATCAAAGGTTGATTATGCATGTAAAATTCCCAGAATATCAATATATACACAGACATGCTGTAGTATTTTGGCTATAACTTTTGCTATACATATTCAAATTAATTGATTCAGGTCTCAAAATTCAGATAACAAAAAGATCTACAACTTTCATGAAGAAGTCAGAATCAAATTCACACGTTTTCAATCTCAAAACTGAGCAACAAGATACGAAATTAAAATTGGAATCCTAGAAAAGCATACAATTCTACCCATTTCATAATTATTCACAACCCTATCCCCTCTTACCTTAATGGAGGTTCCTAAAGTGGTTGAAAGTGTTGTATTATTGTACTAGCTTCAGATCAAGAGTGAACTTGATGGAGAAAGTGAAAGAAAATAAGAGAGAGACTTCACTAACTTTAACTTGTTCTAAGAATTCAGACTTGGGAACAAGATGTAGTGTTGATTTAATGATGCAAATGACAAGTGGGGGACAAGATTTTCATAATGGGATTGTAGTGGGATGTTAGGTGCATGAATTATGGTGATAATGAAGGTTTTAGATGAGAAAAATGAGCTGGATTGTTGACCATTTCCGCAGCCTACATAATGTAGTTTGTTTGATTGAAGTAAATATCAATTCTGATACTGTTTTGGTATTTTAGGCATATCTCTCTCATATCTTAATGGATTTTAACAAATTTGGTCTTGTTGGAAAGCTAAGACAACGAGGAACAACTTTGTAGTTTACCACTTTTTCAAATTCGGCCTCTAATAAGGTATTAAAATATGTACAAAATGATATGATTGAAGTAAAATATCAATTCTGACACTGTTTCGGTATTTTGGGCATATCTCTCTCATATCTTAATGGAATTTAACAAATTTGGTCTTGTTGGAAAGATAAGAAAATGAGGAACAACTTTGTAGTTAACCACATTTCCAAATTCGGACTCTAACTAACAATTAGAATGTGTACAAGATGACGCATTTTGAGTGGAGTATGTGGCAATTTGATGAGAGTAATTGGAAAAGCCAAGGAAATTAATAACTAAGGAAATAGGTAATAAATTATTTGATTAACTTTTACCAAAGGTATAAAGTTAAAATTATTTACCATGGTAAAAGGTTAAATTGAAGATGTTGTCCTAACCAAAAATTTATGTAGAAAGTTGAGATAAAATGGATAATATCATTGATGGTCTAAATCAAAATGATTATACATGAGAATAAAATTTTTAGGATGTTACATAGCTCGTGGTGAAGGAGAAGCTAAGGGAGAGCCTTGGTTCTTTCTTTAGATTGATGACGATGATGATGTAAGACCAAAGGAGGTGGAGAATAAAGAGAAATTTCTTTTCTTTCTTTGCTTAGTTGCTTAGTGTAAGTTAGGAGAAAAATGGAGTGAAATTAGATTTAACCTTATCAAGGGCGTTATGATCATTTCATGCATTTAATTAATTTTAAGAACTAATTTAATAACTTTAAATCACCTTAAACTTAACCAGACTAACCTTATCTAACCCACCCCATTAATTATAATTAATAAATTTCATATTTATTATGTGGTTATTAATAATTAATCAATGTAATTCGGGATGTTATAGAGGTCATGGAAAAATACAAAGTATAACAAATAAAGGACATAAAAAGAATTTAGAATGAAAGGCCTAGAGAAAAATCCTTATAAAATAAAGACTTCATATATCAATTCAACGACAAACCTTTTTCCTTCATAAAGTAAAATATCACAATATTAAAGTATGATAGTCCATCAAATTATTTATGAACATTTTCCTGTGTTGGTCGAGTTCAAAATAAATCTAACATGTAGATTTCATTCATATAGTTTTTGAGAAGGCTATAAGCGCATTTCTGGTTCGAAGTAAGGACCCTTGTTCATAAAGTATCCCAACACTTCTCCAAATGTCATGGATTTGTATATGGGTGGAGAATTTGCACTTAGCAGAGGCTTTGCAGGTTCAATAAGTGTCTCTTTTGTTGGGTTGATGAAATAGGCAATAGTGTGCCTTGCAACAGTGCCTGAATTTGTTACAACTCGGTGTTCAGCACCAATCAGTCTTCCATTGCTTATGATCTACAAAGCCATGTGTTTCACCATAAAAATAATTATGTTAATAATATTTACAGTGTGTGTGGAAAACATAGATAATAGAAAACTACTCCACTGTGCTTTATACAAAAATGGATGTGGTTTGAGTGGAATTCAAGAATAATAAGAATTAAAAGATGAGAAAGTAAAAGGTATAAATTAATAAATACTGAGATAAGAAATTTAAAGAAAAATGGAGTGAGTGGACTAAAAAATAATTTAACAAAAGTTACAATAATACAAATTATATATTGTATTAACCATATGTACAATCTCTCGGAAACAATTCTATTGGTTGCTTAATCACAAGTAAAACTCTTCAATCATCCACAAAAGTGTGTTATGGGGGTCAAACTCAAATGCCTCCACAATCTCGACTTTTATTTAACTTAATTTTTTTTTATTTTTTTCTCTATCAAAAAGTAAATTAGTGTTAGATGTAATAAAAAAATCTAAAAATAAGTATTCACTCTCCTAACGTCTTTATATGGTTGATTTGATATGACTAAACTTAAACTACATATAATAAAATATGATTTTTTTAATATATGTAAAATTGCATTAGATAAAATAAATGAAAAAAATGAAGAAATGTTTTTAAAAATGATATTATATTATTTTGAAAAAGATGAAGACTACATTAATTTAAATTTGAATGAAATTTTTGTTACTTAAAAAGTTCAATTAAACAACATTTTAAGATTACTCGCTAAGCTCACTATTCACTTTACAATCTAAACTCATTGCAAAGCAAAATTATTTATCGGTGATTAATGTGACACAATGAAAATTATTAGAAAGGTTTGTTCATTAATAAAAAAGCATTTTTTATTTCTTATATCTTACATTCTTGTGTCATGGATATCAAACACTAAGATTGATAAATAATGAGTTAGAAGAAGGAAAACCTGTAGCATAAAACCCATGTTAACAACAAAGGCATTGGGAATTGGCTCAACAGGGATCCATGCCTCATTTTTACGGACTTGAAGTGCAGTGATACCTTCTTGTTGAAGAAGAATGGTAAGAATGTTGGGATCTTTGTGACTGGATGTTCCTAGAGTCAAACTCGGTTCTGGACAAGGAGGATAATGATGAGATATCACCAATGGATCAGAGCTAAAGTCTCCATCGAAATATTTTGGGCCCAGTCCTAGCCCCTCAGAAATCAAATCCAATATTTTTTGCCCTAATTTACTCAGTTCTTCAGTATATTTCTCAATAACATTCCTGAACAATGCAAAAAAAATGTTAATTAAAAAATATATGTTTCCCTTCAAAACTATGAATTCATATCAAATAATAAAAATAACCTAATAGTTAAAATTGAAGATGTGTCAAAAGATTTACAATATACTCAACCACCTCATCTAAATCTTTGACAAAAATAACCTATCGGAAACAATTAATTTTGCTATAAACCAAATTGGGCTGGTTTTGCATGAATTTCGAAGTTTAACATGGTATGTCTCATTTGCACGATAAGATAGACTAGATATGAAGAAAAACAAAGTAGTAAAAGAATGTTGGAATTTTTTGCACGGAGAGAAAACCCAATGCAGAAAGAATAAAACATTGGTCAATAAGGGCCTAAGCCTCTTGCTCTAAAACTTCTTTTGTATCTTGCAGACTAAATTTTATTCAAAATGATATTCTAACCCTTATTAAAAATTGTTTACCATTCTCATCCTTAAAAAAAATGCTTACCATTTAATGAAGCTGTTGCACTTTTATGTTATTATTGCATATGAATGATTAAAATTAAGGTTTATTGCATATGTTATTTTGTATACTACATATTTTTAAACAAAAAAAAAAGAGACAAGGAAATTATTATTATTATAAGCCGATCGCATCCCTTAACAAAATAAAAACACAACGGAACTTTGTTACAAACAATTTGGCTAAACTATGCTTTTAAAATCACAACAGAACTTCATAGATTAATTATTATATAACCGATTTAAAATATGATTTTAAAATCAGTTTCTAGATAATCAATTTGAAAAATAAACTTTATGTGGAACTTTTTATACCGGTTAACAGTAAAATTTAAGACATACTTTTATTGGTTGTTTTAACAAGGAAGATCATCGTTAGACTGTTTCAAATTGTAAAAGACCAACTTCAGTAAAATATAACATTTTAAATTAAATCAAGACCTAAAATAAACATAACTTCCAAACATATCATTTAACCCAATAATTTTTAACCAAGTAACATATAGATTTAACTTAAAAGTTGACTCATGAGTTAAATATTACTTAAGCCTTATAAAATACATAAGAATTATATTTCTAACCGACATCTTAAAAAAAACATTAAAAAACAAATAAAAAATAGTTACCGGTATCCATCAGGCTTTTGAGGCCAAAACTCCCTGAATTGTCCGGAAGGTGGACAAAGGTGTTGTAATGAGTCCTTCCAATAGCGTGCCACATCTTGACAGTTCCTACCACTGCTCGTGTACAACTTACAACTTTTATTCGGGTCCTTAGAGCTTTCTCTAATCTTTTCCTCCATCGGCATCGCATGAAATTCTTTGAAAATCCTCATTGCACCCTCCACTACCTCCTCACCAACTCCATGATTAATAACCTTTATCATTCAAACCATTAATCTTTCAGATACTTTAGAAATTATTTCCATTGCAAACTAATGTAAATATGATAAATTTAAATAAATGAAATGTTGAGCAACGCATAAAAATAGAAGAAGTAGCAATGTTGATGAACAAATTGTACCTGAAAGAATCCATATTCCTCAGAGGATTTGATAATGTTCCTTATGATAGCATCTCGATCTTCTCCTCCAAGATCAATCACAGGAATTTTTAGGTCAGTGGCCAAAACAGCATTGCCAGGTCTTCTCTCTGGTGGTTGCACGTAAGATGAAGGCACTGAAGTTTGAAGATTGTACCAACTAGACACAAGCTTGTTTTCCATGTTCTCAATGTTTAGCTAGCTACCTTGCAAATTGAGTGGATTATGATATGTTTGACACAAGACAAAACATAATATCATTTTATTAATATTTATACACACTGTCTTAACTTTTTACCATATTTTTCACTTGCTTCGTCAAATTATGACTTTTTCTATTTCTAATTAACCTTTTCAATTTTTTTTTATATTTCCTAATTTCTTTAAATATTAAAACTTCTTCCACTAACATGTCACATGTCATTCCCTTAAGTTTTATTTTTTAAAATTTCTTTTAATTTATTGTCTTAACTTATTACCATATATCTTTCACTTGGTCAAATTATGACTTTTTCTATTTGTAATTAACCTTTTCAATTTTTTATTTTTCCTAATTTCTTTAAATATTAAAGCTTAGAATAAGAAATATTATATATTTTAGTATAAAAATTTATATTTTATTATGCATGTATATCTTAAAAAGTAATTAAAATAAAAATATAAAATAAATTAATTTTTATATTAAAACAAGTATATTTAAACTCTTATAGGTTGAGAGAAAAATATAATTGAATATTTAATTAATTTAATTTATTTTTATACTTAGTAGTATATTTTAAATAAACTTTATTAGTAGTATTTATAAATATATTTTTAATTTAAAAAATGTCATAAAATCGATGGTTAGGGGTGGTTATTAGTTAGTTGTTTGAATAAATGAATTAAACTTGATTTAACTTATAAATATGATTATTCTAATACTATTAGAGAAACTTACTTGATATAAAAACTTCAAAATTAATATGAAATAATTTAAATTTTGTAAATACAAACAAATAATTTGTTGTGTATTTTAAATAAATTATAATAAATATTTGTTAAAAATTATTTAATAGTAATAATATAAATATATTATAAATAAATAGTAATAAACAACAGAATATGATTCAAATTACAAAATTGTAAAGCTGTACATAATCTACTACATACATACAAAAGATTATCTTTAATCTTACCATGAATATGTAATCTATTTTAGTTAAATTACATGTATTTTTTAATTCCTTTTTACCCATGAGATTTGAATTTACTGAAGGAAATTAAACATATAATATTTAAATCAACTATACATGTTAATTAAAATACACACTATATTAAAAAAACCGCTTTACACTAAAAATATGAATTTCTATGTTATGTTTATATAATACAAGGAATACTTTTAAGTTTTTCTTTTAAAATCATTTTCTTTAAAAAGCATTTTTTCTTTATATAATACTTTTTTGCTTTCAAAGATTTTAATTAATAAAGAAACAGAGTACCGGTTCAGTGTTCCATCCTAATAAATAAATAATTAAATATAGAAAATAGGCTAAATAAATAAAATTGTAAATCTGTACATTATCTATCACATACAAAAATTTATCTTTAATCATATACCATGTATATAATCCATTTTAGTTAAATTATATCTATCTTTTATTAGAGACAATTATGTTTAAATAACCCTGATTTTTTAGTAAGGATTTGTTTTTTATCCATAAAGTTTAAATTTACTTAAAGAAATTAAACATATAGTATTTAAATTAATCACATATCTATTAAAATACACACTATATTAAAAAAAACTCTTTACATTAGAAATATGAATTTCTATGTTATGTTTATAATACAAGGAATACGTCTTTAATTTTCTTTTTAAACTATTTCCTTTAAAAAAAACATTTTTTCTTTATATAATACTTTTTTACTTTCAAAGATTTTAATTAATGAAGAAAGAGAGTACCGGTTCAGTGTTTTATCCTAATAAATAAAGAATCAAATATAGAAAATAGGCTAAATATATAAAATTGTAAATCTGTATAATTTAGTACATACAACAATTTATTTTTAATTTTACCATAAAATATGCACTCTATTTTAATTAAATTACATGTATTTTTTTTTGAGACAATTATGTTTAAGTTAGGCTAGTTTTTTTTTGTGAGAATTCTTTTTTTATCCCAACGTTTGAATTTACTTAAGGGAATCAGACATGCAGTATTTAAACTAACACACACTCATATATATATATATATATATATATATATATATATATATATATATATTATTCATGCAATACATTAAATACTAATATTATTTAATTCAAATTTAAAAATAAAAACTAGAATGAAAATGTAAGTATTACCCTTATTTACAATATAGATTGAATATAAGTTAAGTGTATTTAGATTAAAAATTCATATTTAATTAGTCAAAAATTAAAATTAAAGTCAATGTGTTATTATTAATAATATCCTTTGTTGCTATAATTATATATTCAATTAATATATATATATATAAGAAATTTAAATTTTAAAAATCAAGCATCAATATATTAATATATAATGAAATTCATCGTGCAATATATTAAATATTATAACTATTTAATTCAAATTTAAAAATAAAAACTAAAATGAAAATGTGAGTATTATCCTTATTTACGATATAGACTAAATCTAAAATAAGTGTATTCAAATTAAAAATATTAAAAGATCATATTTAATTAGTCAAAATTAAAGTTAAAATCAAAATATCATTCTTAATAATTTCTTTAATTACTATAGTTATATATTCAATTAATCAATAAATATATATATGAATTTTAAATTTTAAAAATCAAGCAACTTAAGAAAAACTAACCATGGTATTTAATTCTTAAACAAAATAAAATTATTAAATATATGTAAATTATTAAATACTGCAATTCGTAAAATATAATAACTATTTAATTCAAATTTGAAAATAAAAACTAAAATGAAAATTTAGATGCTATTCTTATTTACAATATAGATTAAATCTAAATTAGTGTATTAAAATTAAAAGATCGCATTTAATTAGTCAAAAATTAAAATCAAAATATTATTTTTAATAATATCCTCAGTTACTATAATTATATATTCAATTAATTAATAAATATATGTATGAAATTTAAACTTTAAAAATCAAGCAATTGTAAGTAAGATTAACCATGGTATTTAATTCTTAATAAAAAATTATTAAATATATTTACATTGTAATATTTGAAAATCAAGTAATATACCTAAAATTATAATCATGTTCATGTTCATATTGAAGTACAAAAATCATATATACATGAAAATAAATTAAATATAGTAATTTTATAATTTAATATCAAATGATAAGTGATTTTATTCTAATTATTATTTCCAATATAATTGAATGTTTAAATGACTCGACTCTTAATTTTTTTTCTCTAACATTGTTTTGATGATTAAAATCTAATCGTACTCTTTTATTGTCTCATTCTTTATTTTTTTAAACCTTTTTATGTTTCCTATTTCTTAATTTAATCATGTGAACTCTTTTATTTTAATTGTATGTTGGTTGAATTACTTCATCTAATTAATTTCCTTTCTTTATTGTGATTCCATCTTCTTTTGAACAAATATCATGGATGGCAAGTCTCCTTTATCTATTTTATTTTTTTATGTATATAATTTTTAAAGTTAAAGAGTCAAACATGGATATTATAAGTGTATAATATAAAGAAACTTCAGAATTTCAGTCTATATAACATAAAAATACTTATTTTTATGTGTTCTTTTATTTGTTATGGATATGAATGACATTATCATTTGATTAATTTTAATTTCTCTTTCGATTTTACCTTAGCTTGATTTAATATACATAAAAAAATTCATGAATTTTAATTTTAAGATTCTTTTTATCTATCTTTGTTCTTTAGGACAACTCGTCTTTATTTTATTTGATTTTTTCATTTTAACTTTATCTTGTGATGATTGAATTTGTATAAATATTTTATTTTATTATGATTTACCTAATTTGGCGTCATTTATGGTAAATCTCTTGATTAGTTCTTTTTTCATCTTATCTGATAGTTGATGTGTTACCTTTTTTTTTCATTTCACTGATTTTTATTTTTAAGTTTCCCTTAATATCAAAAGGTACAAAAGTATACATGCTATGACGTCCGTCTAAATTTCTAGAATTAATTCCTAAGGTTTACTAAAGTTAAGGAAATTTTTTTGCATCAAACAACACAACCTCGACGGACCAACCCTAAGAATCTAAGCAACACACAGCTTAATAATACACCACAGTGGAAGACATAAACTACAAGCCCTAGCGGGCTTAAAAATGGGCCTACAGGTCCCAATCAATGGACAGGGTATGTAACATCCTTAATGTTTTAATATTAGAAAATAAATAGCAAATAAATAAAAGCATTATTTGGATTAAAATTATTATAATATATGAGAAATTGAGTGGAAAATGGAATTTTAAGGAAAAATTGGCATCAGGACCCTGACGCGTAGCGTGGATGGGACACGTAGCGTCAGGTAGGAAGTAATGAGTTGACGCGTAACGCCAGTGGGACGCGTAGCGTCAGCGTCGCGATCGGTTTAAAACAGGCATGCAAAACAGTTCGGGCAGAACCTTTGCTTGGGTCTTGTGGGGAGCTTCAATTCCTTGCATTTTTAGACATTGGGAGGCGAGGTAAGGCAT
Organism: Clitoria ternatea; assembly: GCA_037962975.1. NCBI lineage: Eukaryota > Viridiplantae > Streptophyta > Magnoliopsida > Fabales > Fabaceae > Clitoria > Clitoria ternatea. The sequence goes on from CM075676.1 coordinate 14,343,859, forward strand.
TTGGGACCTCTAATTTCTAGTTTCTTTCTCTCCCTCTCATGGATTCGAGTATGCATGTGATGATTGAGGTTTTGATTCTGAGTTTTAGTTAGTTGAAAGGCTTGGGTAATGAGTTTGGAAGTGTGAGGAAGGAATGTACTAATTGGTTTGGTGGTCCGGTAACCGTAGGTGCCGGAACGAGCATTGGTCGAGCGAGCGACGAAGCGGGCGTCGGATTCGGAGGTGGGACAATGAATCAAGTGACCGGAGGACGCAACCGACACCTCGAGCAAATTGTGGAAGCTTGGAATCGAGGTAAGGGGGGTGTTTGGGTCATAATTAATTAGGATTTGATAATATGATAGCTTCGGGAGGCTTAGCAATTATTTAGAAAATATTGGGGACAATATAGAGTGGTTAAATATAATTAATACAATTTTATAAGTATGTTGAATGTGATTATAGTATTGTTTGATAAAGAATTATCTTGATGGAGTTAATTATGAAATTAAATAACTACTTAAATCGATGTGAACAATGATTTGAATGATGAAAGTAATATTTATATGCGTATGTGATATTTCCACCTTGAGATGTATATGCATATTTGAGTATGACTAAAATTGTGGAGTTATGGATTATTGGCGAATTAATATATATGTATATATATGATGATGTTTAGTGGGCTTGACAAGTCGGTCGCCCTGTATTGTGAGCACATGCCAATTTCTGGTAGTTGCATATGTTGTTTGTTGATGATATGCCATGTTTATAAGATATGATATGTGATTACGTGGTATGGGATGGCCAACGGTATGTATACCCCTCGTTTTCTGGCTCCGGTGGTCTTTGTGCCCAGTTGAGCTACGCAATGGTCAAGTCAGACTCAATGGTTGAGGTGGAGAGCCAAGTCGGGCTCGGTGAACCAAGTCGAGTTCACGGGATGTCAAGTCGGACTCCCAGCTGAAGGCCACGTCCTTTAGTATCCGGATACTAGGTGTCGAAATGTATGAGAGTCAGTTGTGACATATGTGGACTTTATATTGATTAGTGAATGGAATGAATCATGAATTGGGAACGTGATGTATATTGGTATATATATAAGACTTGGATGATGCTATGATATTGTGATGAAATTGTGATGTTAATTAAGTGAGAAATGATATACATATGTGTATGATTATGAAACGGGAAATTAGGAAAAAAGATGGCTAGTATATGAGTATATATATATATATATATATATATATATATATGCATACTTATACGAATGAGTGTAGGGAATTAGAGGAAATCGTTTCATGATGTAAATTGTAGGTATTGTTAGGTCTATTATTTCGCTCTATATTAATTATGATATTCCAAACACCCACCCTTGCTGTTGTTTCATTTTAGTGACCAATGATAGGGATGATGCTAATACCACGGAGGTGCGCCAAGTGGAAGATTGATGCCAAGGAACGGGAATGAATGAATGAATGTAATATATATAAATGTGTATGCTTAGGTGTGTAATAAACAATAGATTGTCATGGTGTGTGATGAGTACTAGACCATGCGTGATGTGATGAATTTACTATGATAATGTGTTAAATGTGACTGATATGAAATGTGGCACTGAGCCAATGTGCGTGAATGATGAATGTTATGGGCAGGTGCTGTATTGATGCATGATTGATGCGTATGTGTGATATGATTGATGTTTGATTGATTTAAAGGTTATGCATATAGTGAATAAATATGAAATTAAGGAACTGAATAGGTGATTTTGGAATCCAGTGAGTTTCGGGACCCCCAAAAGGTACCGATAGGTCCTCTAGGACATTTGGAATGTGTGTGCATTAGCTTTGGTTCAATTGGAATCCATTTAGGATGTTTAGTACAATAGTTTTGCACCTAATTGGTTTAAACTGTATTTTGCGCATAACTTGAGCATATGTTGGAATTTTTGCGAACGGACAGCGCCAATAGTTTTGGAATGGGGAAAACATGTGGCCCGTGAAGTTTCATGGTAATTGGATCTAAAACGGGCCAATTGGGTAGGTTAGAAGTTGGTTAAATGGTTTAAAATGTGTAACAGCATCAGGTGTTGTTACTGTCATGCCCACGCTACGCGTGAGGCTGACGCGTAGCGTGAGGTGCGCAGCAGAGGGCTGACGCTACGCGTGGGGCTGACGCGCTGCGTCAGACCCCCGTTTCAGGTTTTTGTTTCTTTCAAACTTAAATAGTCTTGAAGCTTTGTGATGTTATATTATTGTTACCTTTGAACTTGTTTAGTGAAAATAAACATATTTTGAATTAAGGTATAATTAATTAATTAAATGCGAAAAATTTATTGTGAAATTAATTGAACAGGTAGAAATAAATATAAATTGACGTAGGACGTCACAGGGTATCCTTTAGGTGTCTTGCCTAAGTTATCAAAATTAATCCCACGGGTTTATTAAAATGAGAGGAAATTTTTCACGATTCAATTACCATGGTGAATTAACTCTAAGAGTCTAGACGACATATGACTTTAAACTAAATAACCATATATCTAGAATAGGCTTAGAATGGGTCCTACCCAATACCATAGGTTCCTAGTAGGGTTACCCTAGGCTTAAAGGCGACTAAACTTGCAATAACACACTACAAATTGGGGAATTCTAAGTGACTGACAGATATGTAATGTGTAATCGATTACCAAACTGACAGATGTGTATACCAGACACACAGAATATAGAATTATGCAGAATTTTAACCTCCGAATGACACCAAATTTTGACACAAGCCTATTCACACTATTTATGATATGCTAAAACTGGCCGCACCCAAAAATTCTTAAAAACAAGGGATATATACGGTAAAATGCAATTTGACAATTTCTATGATATTTGGCACTTTATAACCATTCTAATCTCATTTGATTAGGACCAATTCAATGTAATCACACTACAAATATGGTATATGATCTATATAACTTATCCAAAGGTTCTAAAACCTCACCAATCGAAATATTATCCATCTAATTCCTTAAATTCCACCTAATATTAACAAAATCATATGCCTTATCAAATCCAAGGCAATTTCTAACTTAGAATTCCTTATCAAAAATCATCCTACTCAATTAACATTCATTACTCAATTATCATGACAATACTTGATTCGAAAGTCACACTTGGACATTAAAACATGGTTTCATATAATCACACTACACCATTTATAACTAAACATCCAATAAGGTTATAAATACATATCCACTAGCAGATATAAACATATATAAATGCCTAATGCTTTAATTGCATACCATATAAATGTTGTAAAGTATTCAAAACCACCAACAGTCATATTTACATATTCACATCATCAAGTCATCATGAGGCTAATCAAAATATCATCATCAAAATAGTCAAATACACATTCTTTTCTATAGCATCATATTACTTCCATTCTACGAGCTCACCAAGTGGCATCGCCATCGCCTTGAAAATTCACTAAAACAATAGGTTAAAGGGTGAGTGCCACTTAAAGCACATCAACTATGATTTCAATCAATCATTCATTCATAATAGCTTAATCAAGTATAATATATTTCAATAATCAAATCATCCATCATATCTATATAGTACATATACCAATTAATCATAAAGGCTTATCAAACATCCATTTATATATACATTTCATTCAAATTTCAAACATCACCACAACATTTCCAATCTTCCGTCCCCTAAATATACACTAATACTCCATTACGCTCAATGCAATATCTAGATGCCATGACTTTAGAAATTTCATTTTTTTTCAATGCATAAAATCATGCAATCTGGATCCGACTTCACAAATGGCAAATCATAATGCCAAAGGACAATCCACACAACGAATCGTAGTGCTATAAAGTGGCGGATATCCAGGTAACCACACAACTAATGGTAGTGCTATAAAATAGTGGTACCTCGAGAACTACAAACAAATGATAGTGCTATAATTGGTAGTTTCAAATAGAAAATCATAGTGCTATAGCGAATCGTAACGTTTATTTCAATGCATATGATGTCATGGTAATGTCATATATAAGGATGCGAATCATGGCGCATTAAAATCAGTCTTGACATCATAGCCTAAATCCACTAACTCCAATATATTTCAAATCACTAATCATCAACCTTCATTTAATTGGAGCAATCAACCACGATTTAATACATCGGTTACTATAATTATCATCAATATCAATAATTACCAATCATTACTAATAATGGCATAGTCCAACATAATTTATAAAGTATCATCGTCAACATCATTTAACAAGCATAAGGCCTTACAACATTGATCCTTAAGACAATGAATAACCATAATAATGCCTTAGTAGTGACAGTTCACTATATAAATCATAAAACATCATCAACATCATTTATTAAGAATAAGGCTACGACTCACAAACATTAATCCATAACATAATTGATACTCATAATCCTATTTTGCTAAATATACAATTTTGAGTAATTATTTAGTCAATCAAACATCATAATGTATAAAACCCGATCCCAGAAGTAAAGTTCCTATTCGCTACTCAAATGGTAAACCCCTTTGTACGAAAATACATACCTTTCGGCGATCCAGCTCCCCCAATTAGCTTCCTGATCCACCGATTTCACTTTCCAAACACTAATTCTTAATCTCGATAATTCTTAAAAATTAACAATAATTATTTTAACACCCTTTGAGCTACTAGATATATATTTCAAAGCTAAAATTACTAATTCAGTATAGTTTCAATAATTTTCAACTTACTGGAATGCGACTTACTCATCGATGTTACTCCAAAACGCTTTCGAGACTTCAATTCCTTTCTGATTTCCTCCAAATTCACGTTCTAGCTGCTGCTCAACATAATCCCATGCAAAATTCAGCAATTAGAGTTATTGGGTCCATGATTTCCTTGGTCGAATAAAGCATAGAAGTAGGAATAGCTTTGGGTTTTACCTTTCAAGCTTCAAAATGTGGGTTTGTAATGATTTAAGCTTTACTCTTCCTCACCTATGGCAACTCACGACATAGAGACAAGGAGAGAAGGAACCCAAATTTTAGCCATGAGAGGGGAACCCGTGAGGTGAAGGAGGAGAAGATAGAGTGGGGCATGCACTTACCTTGGTGATCCAACCGAAATTGATGATATGGGTGGAGATGATGACACGAGGTGATGGGGGAGATGAAAAGAAAATGCTTATTGTTTGGGAGGAGATGCAACGTGAATTGGAGGAAGGCACACAGTAAGGGATATGAGAAAGAAAATGAAAGAAATGAATTTAGGCAAAATAGAAGAAAAGAAAGAATTAAGAAATAAAAATAAAATAAGTTTAATTAAATAAATCCAGTTTATTTAAATTAATATACCTAGTTTTAAAAACTTTAATCTATCTCAATATTTTTAAATTAGGATGTTACATCCTTCCCTTCCCATATACGAATATATGAGTTGGGAACCAATGAATACTGGCCTCAAGGCATTACTCAAATAACCTAAACACATATCAATTCACTATTATATCAATCCTAAAATTCCCGAACATACAAAGGATTCAACCTCCAATACAAAACACAACACCATTATAAGACTCACACTAAACCTCCAGTGAGGTGTCAGCTACCTATCTACTAACAATTATATAATTATATTTTACATATCATCACACACATTAAGAGATGACATCAAGCCTCACATGCATAAGTCTTATCAGCTTAGGTCAACCGAATGGTCATATCAAAATTTAATTTATTAAACAACACTCACCTTTTGGCATTACACACATGTGTATGCCAATTTAAGTCAAACGAAAGGCTATGTAAAACTTCACATGCCACAAAAGTATATTATATTACTACAATATTTACACGTTACATTAAACACCACCGCAAAAAGATTAATTATAAAATTGTCCTGACATTGCATTGCTCCCACCTCCGAGCTCACCGAGCGACACCATCATCCTAAAAGCTCACTAAAATAAAAGTTGAGGGGTTAGTATCACCCCAAGCAGTAAATAGCAATTTTATACACAAAGAAAAATATACCCATTGGGTCTTGTAGTGTAAAATATTACAACCCTAGCACAGTAGCATTTATGTTAATAAACCATATCTTAAACATTAATTTAATTTCCACCATCACCAGATACTTGTCAATTATTAATTCAATCCCAAAATATTATAAATTACATGTCAATCATCAATTCAACCTTGAACGTTACCAAATACAATATCAGACATCAATTCAATTCCAAGCATATTCAAATACATATTAATCATCAATTCAACTTCAAACATATCGACATATATATGTTAATCACCTGTTCAACATCAACACCACCGAGTTATATATATCAATCATCATTTCAACATCAATTATTACCAAATACCACTACATATACATATCTCATTACTCCCTTGATGCGAATGATCAAATGTTATGGACTTTCAAATTCATATATTTTCAAGTGCATAAAAGCATGCAATGCGAATTCAACTCGGTAGGTGACAAATCAAAGTGTCAAGAAAACCAAAGTGCTTATTAAGGATAATGGCCATAATATATCAAAAAGGGAAGCCATTAACAAATTGAAGCACTAGACAAACTAAAGTGCCATAACGCGGACAACCATAATATCCACGATGAATCGTAGCATCATAAAAGTGGATATTCTAGATATCTACGATGAATCTTAGCATTATACTTGCAGATATACCGAAGTGCCAAAGACAAAATTAGTCCTCAGGGGCTCCTCCTCAAGAGCAACCCCTCACCAGGGCAAGCAACAACAGACTATGTCATTCTTGTGCCTAAACAAAATGCATATGATGTCATGAACCAATGCAAATGCATATGTGTGAACTGAGGTGCTATCTCATAATATAGACATCATAGCCTACCTCCACTAACCTTAATACTCATATACTCAATAACCATTACTTCAAAAAGAACAAGTTCATTAAGCCATCAATACCATAAATAACATAATCATCAATATATTCATAATACCCACGTTGGTCAATTTCAACAACACATATCAATTAATACAGCCAATAGCATTAATCACATCCATAACTCATATCATTAACACAAAATCATCTATACACATCACCAATCATTAAATTGTCAACAACACACTCAGCTAACATATCAAGCTTCAACAAATATTTAACGCCACCACAAGGCGTGACTAATAATATTATCAAAGACTTAATATCAAATAATCATCAATAATATCAAGCACTAAACTTTACTTTACAAAAATTAATTCATGGCACAAAATCCAATTTTCATAATATCATCAATATCAACATAACTTATTACCAGTAACACATGTCAACCAACATAATTAATGGCACTTCATGGCCTAATTATCAAGAAACTTTCAACAACACACAGTCAACACATCAATACCAAAAATAACGTAATCATTAACATGTTATCAACAATATATCACCTACAACACTTCACCAACATATCAGACTTCAATCATACATATAGCGTCATAACAGAGCGTAACCAACAACATTCCAATAAGATTAATATCAAATAATCATCAACAATATCAAATACTAGCATCATTTCATGTATATTACTTCATAGCATAACTTTAATTATTTTATAATATCATCAACATTAGCATAAACTATTGTCATCAACACATATTAAGCAATATATTCCAAATCATCAACTATCACTTTGATATTTATCAATTTAATCAACTAAAACTATTAAGTTACTTCACAACATGCAATTAAACTTAGAAATTTCCATGCCATTATACATGGCTATCAATAATAGATGTCTGTCAACAACACCAATGGCAATTCACAACACATTTATACAATATCATCAATGCCCTCAATTGGCCATTGCTAACACCATATACCCAGTAATATATTAAATGGAACTTTCACAAAATCAAATTCATATAATACCAGTTACCGACACTTATCAAGCGTCGGCCTCTAGTTATAAATAATATTTCAGGTCACTATAATAATCATATTTTTATTTTATAAAAACCAATATTTACCAAGCATAAGAATTCAAAATAAACTTTATAAGGGTTAAGGGTTTAGGGTTTACTGGAGTTTACGAGTTTAAGGCGTTTACGGGTTTACGGGTCTTTAGGATTTAGGGTTTACTGGAGTTTACGGGTTTTAGGCATTTACGGGTTTACGGGTCTTGAGGGTTTAGGGTTTAGGGTTTACTGGAGTTTACGGGTTTAAGGCGTTTACAGGTTATTGTAAACCCCCTCGTACGTAAACATGCACCTTAAAGAGTTATCTGACTTTTTAAAATAAAGTGTCAACTTCAAACTCGACTCTGAACGTCACTATAATAATCATATTTTTATTTTATAAAAACCAATATTTACCAAGCGTAAGAATTCAAAATAAACTTTATAAGGGTTAAGGGTTTAGGGTTTAGGGTTTACTGGAGTTTACGGGTTTAAGGCGTTTACGGGTTTACGGGTCTTTAGGGTTTAGGGTTTAGGGTTTACTGGAGTTTACGGGTTTTAGGCATTTACGGGTTTACGGGTCTTGAGGGTTTAGGGTTTAGGGTTTACTGGAGTTTACGGGTTTAAGGCGTTTACAGGTTATTGTAAACCCCCTCGTACGTAAACATGCACCTTAAAGAGTTATCTGACTTTTTAAAATAAAGTGTCAACTTCAAACTCGGCTCTGAACGTCAGTATCCTATATTTAACATATTCTCAAAAATGAATAAAAATAACCTCGTAACCCTTAAATCAATGAAATGTTAAAATTGAGGCATAAACATAAAATTGGTGGAATTTTGATAAGAATCAAACTTACCGAGGGTTACAAAACTTGTCGACAGGGTGTTGAAATTACCTCGGAGCTCCGAAATCCTACTGACACCTTTTCGATCGTACACGGCCAAGATAGAGAAAAGAAAGGGAATATCAAAAACATTGCATGCAACGTAAAAGTAAAACATGCATGCGATCGGAAAGGGTAACATGTGAATGCTTTATTATTTTAATCACAACTTAGGCTCCGGGTGTCCAATTTCAACGATCTTGGTCTCAAAAATTTTGTAACAAAATTTACCACAACTTTTATGAAGACACCAAAAGCCAATTCAAAGCCAATCAGTCCTGAATTTCAAAAAATAGGCCACTGACTTATAACCGAAATTCTAGCCAGCACAATGTTCGTATTTTGGGTATAACTTTCGCTCTAGTTATCAGATTTAGGCATTCTATAGCTCATTGGAAAAAAGAAAGAATAAGGAACAATTTTAGTGTTGATGATTTTTCAAAAAATTTAGCAGAACAGCCTCATGTAACCCGATTAAAAATCCATAAAAATGCCATTTTTAACATGCAACAAGGAGGAATAAGAAAACGATCATGCATGTGGAGATAGGAATGCATGTAAGGGAAGGAGAAAGTTTAACTTACCAACATTGATTCCATATCGATCGACGACCAAAAACCTATGCTCTAGCTCCCAGTTGAGCCTTCGATCGACCTCGATAAAACCTTTGACGTATGCGAGGGCGCTCGACAAAGGAAGAAAGGAAGAAGGGGGTCTTGGGCTTGGTGGTAGAAGGAGGGGAAATGTGGTGGCAGTGGCTGCTTGAAGGAGAAGATGGTGGTGGTTGTGAGGTCTCGAGTTTGGAGAAGAAAACATAAGGGGGCTTGGTCCTTGGCACATACACACGAGTTAGGGAGAGGGAGGCACAATTTTAGAGTGGTTTGGTGTGGAGGGAGTGGTGACGATGGAAAGGAAGAGATGGTGGCAAGAGGGTGGCACAATCATGGTGAGTAAAAAAGGGAGAATATGATGGTTTGGTGAGGGAGGAGAGAAAATGAAGGGTGAGTGCTTGGTGATGAGTGGCGTGAAGGAAGGGTTGGAGTGATTTCTCATACCAACAATACCAGCCTTTTGTGTTGAGGGGCGAAAAGTGATGTCACCTGCAAGGACACTCTGACGCTCAAGTCAATGAAAGTTTAAAGGAATTTTAAAGCTCAAGCGTAAGGTTAGAGAGAATGTTCTTACCATCTTATGTTGATGCATGAGTGTTTATACCTAGAGGGAGTGGAAGAGCCTTCTTGCTTTCTAGGTCTTCTGTATATGGTGTCAGTACTTACTCTGCTCTTCTGTAGGAAAGCTGACTTGTGAATAAGACGTTTTGCAGCGGCTTTACCTACCCATCACTTTGCAGGCTACTTGTTAAGCACGCTAAGGCATAGGTCAACTATGACCCTCCGATATTGAGTGAACAACTCGCAACAAGGTCAGTTTAAGGACCTTTCATGTGATAACGGATTCCGGCATTTAAATCATTTCATTACATGAGACGTCAGCATTGAGAGAATAGCTCCCACCGATCATCACGTCATACCAGTTCAAGAGGATGGATTTTAGTCAAATTACCTTTAAGTTCAAGGGCCAGTCTCAAGACCTGATCATTTGCCCCCTAACTTGTTGAAGTGATCATGCTGGCTGCTTCAATGAGCAATAAACTCTTGACCAAGGTACCTCTTGTGAATGTGGGTAACTTTGAGGCCATTTGTAACTTAGAAAACTTTTGCTTACTTGCTTTATACTCGTAACTGTATCGTATTTATTATTTTTGTAAAACGTGATGTTACATGCGTAATGGGTTGCGCTAATCATGTGACTTTAATTTCTAATCATGTGTAATTGTTACCCTTCTTTACTTGATTTTGACGGTTACTTTTTGGACAATGGGCCTTGGAAATTGAAAAGACTCGACTTAAAAATTTGAAATATGCGAAATATACGAAACGAATCTCTGTAAGGCACCAAAGGCCAAAAAGCTAAAGGCGAGAACAGTGAGGGCCAAGGCACGAGTTTTTGCATGGGAGGGACCCTTCATCGGATGAAGAAAGTTTTGACCGCTACACCTCTGACGACGTCCACTTTTACAAATCTGTAGGTGGGTTAACGCATGTGGTGGGAAACATGGTGGTTGAAGGAATAGAAAGAGAAGTTGCGATGACGTAACCGGGGTGCTCAATAATGATTGCTCACGAGATAGATTAGGTTGAGTTGCTAAAGGAAAACCCTACGTCTGGGTGCAAAGGGAATTCTGCGATACGGTTTCTCGGTATGCCAGATCAGCTGGTAGGCAGATGAACATTACGTGCCCATTATATTCCCTGGAGCGCTACAAAGAACGTTTCGTTGCATTGTTTTCTCGCCCCACAGAACGGGTTTGCCATACCCCGCTAGACGAAAGGTCAATGTATACATACAAATTCCTAGTGACCAAGATTTGGGTGAGATTCCCCTTTACCGAATTCTAGATGAGTGTTCTCCGATATCTGGAGTGTGCCCCTACCCAACTACATCCCAATGTGCGGGTTAGTGTGTAGCTTGGAGGTGCTTGGGCAACACTTTCCCTTCAAACCCACGGTGGCACTCTTATTCTACTATTGCCGCATGGTACGCGAGCCAGCACTGATGGCGGTCTCAACTTCGTCACACTTCGGTGTGATTCAGAAATAGTTAATTTTGAAGCATTTTTGGAGTCTTTTAAATCTGAGGGCGTCTCATTCAAGAAATGTTTCTTCAAAGTACAAACCAAAGCCAACAAACTGGTGTTTTGGGTGAATGAAGACGAGATCGAGCTGTTTCCGGTATTATGGACCGATGAACATTTTTTTCTGACCGAGGTCACGTTCAAATGCACCGAGATCGAGCTTTTTTTTTTGGTAAAAATTTTTGGACAAAGATTTAACTCATTCAAGATTTAAAGACAAAACATCTAACTCATAATCCACTAGAGCCTATCGTATAGGCATAAGAGCATGACAATAAGCCTTTTTCTATTTGGCCCACATGGTTATGAATCTCCCCAAATTTGTGATGATGCCTTCCAAATGTAACTACCTCACGGATCAAACTCACTCCATTTAGTGAGAGTGTCCAATCCATTGCAACTGAACCCACTAATGGGATCGATGAACCCACTAATGTGATCGATGTTTTTTCTTATTTGAATAGAAATAATAGGCTTACCAAAAAAAAATAAAAGGAATATGTTTTTTTAGCATTTAGCCGCGTTAATCATAGGGAAAAAAAGGAATATATTTTTTCTTATTTGAATAGAAATAAAAGAAAAAGAAATAAAATGTAATGGGTGTCGGGATAAAAAAAATAGAAAATAAAGAATAGTACTATTATATCACATAGAGTTTTGAGGCATTTGGTATTTTTTTAGGCGATAAAAAATCGAAAACCTAATTATTGATTTTAAATTTACATGACGTCTAGCTTACAAATATCTCATTTCAAACATAGATCGATTGTTAGTCGGCAATATATCAATCACTCTAGAGTCCTTTTCATGTAAACAATAACTGAATAAAAATTGAATGCCCATCCTTCAAACTTCAAAAAACACAATCACACCTTAGTTAATCCGAAAGAAGATTATCGCCGTCGATATGGCCGCCGCCGTGAGCGAAATGACTCGCCGCCACACAATAAGGCAATTACTGGTTGACCTCGTCAAGTTCGCCGTCGGCTCCGCCATCGATGGCTCTCGCAAAGTCATCCCTGGTTGCTTCCTCTCTCTCTCTCTCTTTCTCTCTTTCTCTCTCTAATTTCCATTCATTTAACTGTTCGCAATGAAATCCGTTACTTATCTCTTTTTTCAGAATCCCCACTTCACGTTTCATTGGAATTGAAAATAAATCAATTCTTTTTCAGAAACTTGATTTCTTTTTTTGTTTTTTTTCAAAATATGCTAAAACTTTTTTTTTCACGCAGTTTCTACATTATATTAAATTAATTTCAGTAAAGGTTTTTTTTTAAAAGAAATATTTTGTGCTTTTGATTAGAAGATTACTCACCCAAGAATTAATCATGTTAGGTAATTTATTTGTTTTACATTTCAATTAAAGTTTGCATTTTTTTCAATTAATCATGTTAGGTAATTTATTTGTTTTACATTACAATTGTCATGTTGTAATATTTTTAATAAAACATAACCGCTAGATTTTGAAATCATGGAGGAGAATGAAATGAGGCAGTAGTAGTTTTATCATTAACTAAAAGTAAAAATGAAACCATGCACTCATGTTTCATTTGATGCAGAATTAAAGTGAATCTACGAGTGGAAAGTGATTAGTTCTGCATTTGGGTTGGACAATTTTAGTATATTGTCCCATGTTTGATGATCCTATGTCCCTTTGTGACTATGACAATCAATTGATTCAAACTCAAATATGATTTGTGATTTCTTCTTCTTCTTTAGTGGTTGAATTGAATGCACTATATTCAGTGAGCCCTTGATTTTACAACCTAATGAATCATCTTAATAATATTCCTTTTAATTTTAATGGAAGAATGCATTGTTTCCTCAAAATTGCATATACATTTTTTTTTTGACACTTTCTTCATTCAAGTATCAGGGAAATTGTCAGGAGTTCATTTGAATATTAATATATTATTAGTGGTAGGTAGACCATACACCAACAATATCAATTGATATGTATCTTTTCGGGGGTTAATTTCACTTTAATATCATATATCTTTAGTATGTTGTATTTCTAGGTTCCATTTAACTCCTTATCCCGGTATATGTATCAACAAAATGACTCATGAAAGTCTTTACATCATCTTACCCTTGTCATGGATTAAAGTAGAAAAACTGTGTTTTTCTTGTTTCATTGCATTGACTGGATTTATTGCAGGTAGGAAGCAGGCATATAAGATGGTTCCTGAAAGATTAATAAATATACCCTTACCTACCCCTTTAAAGACCAAGAAGATCCCTGATTTTGAAACAAAAATGGAGGAAGTGGAGGAAGGAATGACTAACATAAAGCAGCAGTACACAACATCAACCAAACATGTTAAGGAGTCGCAGCCTCCAAACAAATCGGATCGCGGCTACAAGGAAATCAATCTTATGCAGAACAGCGGAAGGAGGGTATTCATTCGATCTCGTCTATAGAGTGGAAACTGCTTACATGGTAGAATAGATTCTATATATCTATATGGTAGTGTAACATAATGTGTTTGATTTTCTCTTCTTCTCCCCTCTCACCGTGTTAGATGGGAAAGTCATAACTACTAGACTTGAGGTTTGAACTGTGTAGTGAGTCCCTTACCTCCTATGCCATGCTCGTATTAATGATAAATATATTATGAACTATTCATGTCTTTCTCATGAACGTTATTCTATTCAATTACCGCAAATGTAACCAGCTGAACTAAATTAAATCAGTACTTGAGGGGTTTTCCTGTTTAAATTAAATGAGTTACATTACTACATACTGCATAGCCTTATGAAAAACAAGGTTGTCAAAGTTGTAGCTCAGGAGAAAGGAAGGTCTCATAAGTAATAAGTACAATCACATAGGAAATTATTTGTTCATTTATCGATACATTCGGGATTTATTTTTTCAAAAACAAGGAAAGCATCACATAGTAGGAATTTGAAGGAATTTGAGTCACACCGGAAAACATTAGTTACTGAATGAGTTTAGAATATATTTTATAAATCCGTAAGATATTTTTGTTTTTAATTATAAAATTATCATTTTGTTTTTAATTTTTAAAATTTTGTATTGGAAACACTGAAAGCACTTTTTTTCTTTTTTTAAGTACAAATTTTTAAAAATAAAATATATGATGACAATTTTGTAATTAAAACTGAAAGTCAAAAATATTTTCACAATTCAACAAAATTTATCTTATGTTTTTGAACTGGTCTAAATCAGGGGTAGTGATCCGGTGTGGGAACCAACCACAATTATTCTTCTCTGTGAGATTTGTACATCGTGGGGATCTGGTATTATAACCCGTATTTCAGTGGGGAAACAAGGGGCTTGGAGTCATGAAGAATTAACACACCAAGCTCTCGTGTTGTGGGGCGAAAGGTGGTGACACTTGTAAAGGTACTCTGATGCTCAAGTCAGCAAACAGATTGAGAATGCAGTAAACTCGAGCGTAAGTTAGAGAATGAGAAAAACGTACCATTGTTGTGTACTATGGTATTTATATGCATGCGAGAGACGTAAGAGTCCCTTAGGGTTAGGGGACATTCCATACCATATGTCAGTACGATTCTGCAAAAAGTGAACACACGACGCGGGCGCCTCCGCATCTCCAATGAACGCCTCTCCTAACGGTTGTACCTTGTACTATTTGTCGAATTGGCAGGTTACTTTTTAGTGTGCAATGGTGATGACCTGGACTATCCGGTATAGAGAGAATAACTCATACCGCTATATGAATCTGAGGTTTCACCTGCGACACCGGTATATGACTAAGGCGGGTGAAATTACGCTCTTACCCTTGGACTAGTATCTAGACCGGATCAGTTTTCATTTCTTATTTCTTATTTTTAAAGGTTTGTATAGGAATAGAAAATATAATGATAATTTTGTAATTAAAAATGAAAATAAAAAATAAACATAGTTAACGTTTTTTTTGAAACCAAATAGTCCCTCATATGTTCTATGTGTAACATGCTCGGTTAACTCTCAATTAACTAGGACAATCTCTTCCACTGGATTATCCTACTTAACTTAGAGGTTACAAGTTTTAAGAAAATGTGTGGAAGTTTTTTTTATACAAGAAATAATGGTGTATCCAGATCTTGAATAAAAACATTTATATATATATAAATGGTCCCAACACAAACTTACATACTCTGAATGCATGTAGGCATGCAGGCTCCCATAAAGTACAAACATAAATTACCTTAATCATTACTTCGTCGAGCCGAGAATCCAACCGTATCAGCTGCGCAACTCTGATACTGATCTTCTCCTTCATCGAGCTCGTCCTTTACAACCTAGAGTGCACATATAAATATACACAAATAGAAACCACAAAACAAGAGGGATGGGTTTATCTCACTCCAGCCTTGTTGAAAAAACATGCAAAAGTGCATCATCATGCCTGACGGATTTCACACACACAGACAAATCTTCAAGTGGATCGTTCCTACTATAAATTCATATAATTTCCCTTCCCTAAGTGTCTTTGATATGTGCCTAGTCTCTTAAGGAGTCAAGATTCCACAATAATAATTCAATTCTTTTCTAAGGAATTCAACATACAATTATGTCCAACAGTCATTACGTTCTTCCTTTATTTATTCAGATACCTAGTTATAGTCCTCTTATAACAACTCACTTACCTTCTAAACCTTTATCATTCATTTAACCCAACCATATTCTTGTAAGCATACGGAACCAATTAATTGTTATTCATTATAACGTTAAACCCTACAATCTCCTAGTGAACCAACACTCATTCATTATCACATACCCTAAAGGTTTCTAACTAGTGAGACTAACAATTATCCTACTCGATATCAGATACAACATTTCAAGATAAGATCAACCATTTTCATATGACACAATAATCAGTCTCATAACAAGAACATGTTATACAGTTACACTAATCAAATGCAGACATTCTCAGCATCACACAGTTCACAACCATAATCAGAATGTGGTTAGTCATTTAGGATGCTATGCATGAGTTAGGTGTATTATGATCGTCTCATCATTAAGCATTTCATGAATGTGTATGAGGGCCTTTCCAACATCGTACTCATCAGAGTCATCCTGCCTCAGTCTTATACTAAGCATAACGCTTCTGTACTAGAGCGACCGGAGCTCACCAAGTTCCCGCATCCACCAAGGGTAAAAATGACGTGCATGTCCAAAACAACATGGATCCGTCACACCCATTTGTGTTCATATTTGAGCGGAACTGGTACTAGACGGCCTTAGTAACACTCGTTTAAGTTAGGGTATACGTGGTTGGCTTGCGGGATAGTCGAACTTTGGACACGACTCCAAGCCATTGAGGGGATCAACCCTGGTTATACCCCTGAGATCCAAATAAGGATCTTGACACGCAAGTCCTTCAGCATACCCCTCATTGTATGCTCTAGTATAGAGTTTCCCCAAGTAACTCGAAATGTTCATGATGCATGTATGATGCATATATGATGGATATTCATAACATCCCAATTTTAATTTATATTTGTTGTCACCAGGTAGGGTGTTACCTTGATAAGTCCTTTGTCCTTAATATCGTGTTTGGGTCTTACCTTAAATAAACCTTTCTTACAAAACTTCCTTACACTTACCTAAAGTTCTTGACTCACATACTTATACCTTGTTAACGACTGTCCTTGTTGCTACAGAATACATAATTTCATATACATTTACTTACTTAATATCTCTTTAAGAATTTCATTAGCCATACTCTTTTCTACAAAATAAGATTACTTGAATATGACAAACCTTGATAGATTAATATTCTTCATAGGTCAAATATCAAATCTTTAAAATATTTAATCGGGTATATATATATATATAGACTTATCCTCAAGTCCCCAGTCCTCATTAGGAGTGTGTATTACTCGAGGTTGGTGTTCGAGGCCAGAGATACCAAAAACTTGTTGTTTTATACCTGGATCGTTATGATGAACGCTATCCCGTAATATCAGTTGTTGTATAACTTTGTTCGTCAGTTTCCAAGGACCAAGACTTTCAAAGGTAGGTACAATTTCAAATGTTCGCCTAGAAAATACTTCTTTGAAATTTAGAGGTAAAATTTATCCAAAACTCTTTTCCTGTAATGCTTTTATCATGATGAATCAAAATTTATTTATTTTAAAGACCCAACTTGAATACCCTTTTTATTTTTGTCCCCCGGGGTAAGATACTTTAAAAACATTAATTTTAGAGCTGCCTCAATTATATTTTGACTTTTCCCTATTCGATGATTAAGGACAAAGTCTTACGAGTCGCATAAGTCTATAACCTTAGTCGTCACAAAATTCATAGGGTACATTCACATCTTTACAGATATTGGTATCACACATTGTCACTTCCCATCATTCTCATTCGTGCTAGTTTCATAAGCAGTTACCCTTTTCACGCCCTACCGGGACTATAGTCTATTTTTGACAATTAAATGGTTATCCAACACATGTTTCACGTATTCTATTGTGTTTCTCTATCATGTTTAAGTTGACAAGAATCAACTTAGGCAGATTCACACACCACTATTTTGTTTTACCCAGAATTATCGAGTTTCCCTTAAATATTATTTTGAGTTACACAACACCAAATACTCATGTAGTCACAATTTGTACACAATCACAGAATATCACACAACATATGCAACACATTTACAATTAAGACACATTTGAAATTACCAAGTTGAAGCATACACAATGCATTATTAGAGTTGGTTATCGAACGTAGTCATTTAACCCATTGTTCTTCTAAATTTATTGGTTATGTTATTAACTTAATCTCATTTGTTTCTTCCTTAGAAATCCTAATTATATCTCACATTAGTTTGCTTCTTTATTTCCTTTACCACCACTAGTTTATTCACGTATTATGTCCCCCGACGACTTTTCCCTATTTTACTTATTTCTTAGCCCTTTTAATTTCCCACTTCCTTCCTCACTAAGTTCCTTAACTTATTTCCGAATTTAATCTAACATAGTTGTGCGTGCACACACACATCAGACTATTTTCTCATTCAGTCCAACCATGAGTATAGATAAATATTGAGGACAAGTCTGGTTGAAAAAGAAGTTGTTAACATTTAGACTAGACCTCAGTATATGTCATTATAACCAGACCCTAAGAATTGTTAATAACACACATCAATGAACTTTTAAATTCAATGAAGTCTACTTATGTGTGATTATGTGTGATCTAACCTGTCTAACTAAGCATTTCAAGAACTATATAACTAAGTGCATAGGTTACAAGACAAAATGGGAGTCCATAAGATCAAAAGTCTGATCCATCAAAAGTAAAAGTTTTGATTAACCAAAAAGTTTCCTTCAAGATCGCTCAGCCATATGAATCATTAGAATCAAACCTCAGACTTTTGAGCATCCAGAATTTGCAACGTGAACGTTACTCCAGAAGTACAAATCACAACGTTCTATAAATCTTTTGATAATGCATTGGAAGTCAAGCCCTTATCAAGAAGAATGTGCTTATTGTCAAAAAGGATAAGAGACAAACCAACTGAGCAGCCAATGCGATTTTTAAGAAACTCAACATAATTACCCTGCACACTCTAGGAAAGTTGAAGCCAAATTAGTTCATGTGTCAGAACAAATAAGAAGAATTTCAGCTTTGGTTTATGTATGATTGCTAAAAGAAACAAAGCCAAAGATTAACTTTATTCTCTAAAGATACCAAGGAACACCATATTCATGCAAATGTTAAAGTTCCTTGCTATCGGACTTTTGGATATTTATTCAGTTCATCAAAGGTCTAGTATCTGCACTCAAATTAAAATACCTTAAAAGAATTTCCAACATTTATATCTCCTTCCAAGATTAGCAATGGTCATCTCAAGTGACCTATATATGCTTGAAGAGATTCACCTTTTGAACAGATAAAGCCTATCAAGAATTCTCATTCTCTGTGATCAGAAATTCTCTTAATATCTTCCTACTTCTTAAAGACAGAGGCCTTCTTTGTTGTTCTGCTCGTAGAAGACCTTGGTCCTTCTGTCTTTTCTTAACTTAGTATAATTGTTCATATTCATGCAAATCCTTCATACATTAAGTCCTGTTAGACACTCTTGTACATCACTTTTACAAATCACTTAGTGTGAAAAGTCTGGTGAATTACCAGCCTTAGTTTCATTGGGAAACAATTATGGCTTGAAGAGGCTTTTAAAAGAATACTTAGGTTGTTGAGTCAAGAGTGGGTTGTTGAAAGAATACTTTGGTTTAAGCCAAAAATGGTTGGAGTCAAGAATACTTGTGACACTGGTTTGGTGCTGTTATTGTAAATGAGATTTTACACTAGTGGAAATCCTTCAAGTTAGAAGGGACTGAACGTAGCTTCTGTGTTGGAAATGAATCAGTATATTTTCTTGGTGTTCCCTATTCTCCTTTTGTTGTTTCTCTCAAATCTGTTTTATCAAGTCTGATTACCTGAGCGTTAAAGGTTTATAATTTCGCAAAAGAGTATAAGACTTATTCAATCATTTTCTAAGTCTGACTCTAAACCATTATATACATATATTTTTACGCACAATTTAAATTTGTTAAAATATTGTATGCATAATTTAACGAACCGTGGGCTTAAAAACTTAATTTTCTTAAAAGGAGAACTACATGCGAAATTCAAGTTTTTTATAATTAATTTACCGTATCTTTCCCTAATTTCTCACGTAGTCGCGGTTTGGTCGGGAACCCAAGGGAGGTTCCCGTACTTATGCATGTTAATATTTTAACTAAGATGTCGGAGAACTCCCCCTTTACCTTGGGTTCCTAAGCGAGTTCTTCGAGTAGCATTCTGACTACCTATTTCTTCTCGTTCTACGGTTCCGATGATGCTTTCGAAATTCACGCACAACCTTTGAAATTCAGTAACAAGAACATAGGCTTTAGGGTAGTTATGGCCGTAAGCAACAATGATGCAAAGGTAGGGTTCGTAGCTTTTTAAATTGGCATGGAATACACTAGACACAACACGTATGACGTACTTTCATATTTTACTCGTAACTTGGGCTAAAGGTGTCCGATTTGGATGATTTAAGTCTCAAAAATTTTATAACAGAATTTATTACAACTTTTCACAAAGATACCGAAAGCCGGTTCCGAGCAACACAGCCCCAAAGTCTTAAAATAGGTTGTTGCCCGTATTGAAAATTCAGTTGGGACAACGTTCAATGTTTGGGGCATAATTGTTTCTCTAGATGTCAGATTTTAGCATTCTTTGACTTGTTGAACAGAGAAAAGAGAGGGGAACAACTTCTGTGTTGAGGGCTTTTCCTAAAATAGACCAGAAGCTCTTCATATATGGCCATAAAAATTTTTGACGAAGTTCACAAAATTTCAACATGCACAAAATGGAATTCATGACTTTCTAGGCTACATGCAAGGTCCCAAAATACGCATGCTAGACCTCAAAACACAATATAAAAGTGGTGACAAGTGGAATCAAGGAGAACAAGCTAAAGAGCCTCTAGTTCAAGCAAGAAAATTTAGAGAGCGAGGATTTTACTTTAAAATTCTACATGCATGGCATATACAAATCATGACCAAGATATTCATGGTTCCCAAAGGCATTAACTCAACATGCATGATGAGAAAAGCAACATGCATAAAATTATGAATAAAGGCAAGGAAAATAGAAACATGAACCTTTACCTTTCTAGCTTCACATGCATGGACTCCTTAGGCTAGAGGCAAAACATATGTGGTTCCTAAAACACATACAAGGCCTTAGATCCAACATGCATGAAGTAGGAATTAAGATTCAAGAGGGAAAATGGTGCATGGGCTCTTGGCCAAGGTGGAAAACAAAGAGAGGCAAAGATTTTACCTTAGCACCCTTGAAAGCTAGACTCAAGGATAATCCATGCATAACCTTCAAAGGGGGTCGTGAGCCTTGATGATGGCTTTATGTTGATCTTGGGTTAGGGAGGGAAAATGTGAAGGGAAGTTTTTCAAACAACTTTTCTTGCATGCATGGTGGTGGAGGTGTAATGGTGGCACAAAGTTGAGGAAGAGAAGGAAAGAAAGAGAGTTAAGGGGCTTTTTGGTAGTGAGGGCCATTCGGCCTTGAGGAAAAGAGGAGACAAGAAAAAGGTAAGAGTGGTAGAGAATAAGAGAGTGGTCAAGAGAGGGAGAAAAAAGAGTAAATGAAGGAAAAAAGCAAAAATGTAATGTTTGAGGAGTTATTTAAAGAGGAAGATGAGAGAACTTGCTAGGCAAGGAGAGACCTGTTGTTGACACGTGGAGGGGTTAGGTGTCAATATTCTAGGGTGCATGAGTGTGTGGGAGATGAGGTGTCAAGGTGTGGTGCTATATAGGGCATGCATGGTCACACATGGCTTAACAAATTCATATTTACTTTGGCACGAAAATGAAATTTAGTTCTGATGATAATTAGGCAAAATGGTCAACATAAAAGTTGCAGATCTTTATTTTCCCTTCCCAACGAGTTAAAGATCATTCAATTCTGATAACCGTAGCTAAAGTTATGGTCAAAATATGAAAGACAACCCAAACTGGATGCGAATTTGGAGGCAGCAACTTAAAATAAAAACTGGGATTTATTGGTTGGGAATTAGCCTTTGGTGTCTTCATTTAAGAGTTGTAGAGAATTTGATTATAAAAATTATGGGACAAGAATCACTCAATTCTGATAACGGTAGAGGGAGTTATGATTAAAATACGGAAAGAAGGTTTGGGTACCGCGTAAATTCTAGAAGTAGCACAAAGAATTTAAAACTAGGAATGATTGGCTTAGAATTGGCCTTCGAGTTCTTCACGAGAATTGTAGATAATTTCGTTATGGAAATTTAGGGACAAGAATCGTTCGATTTCGACATCAAGAGACAAAGTTATGCTGAAAATAACAAAACATGCGCAAAATTTTCTACACCAAAAACAGACAGAACGACAGAACTACAGAAACAAATTCTGAAATTCTAATGAATCTTAGGAGAATTATTTAGACAACGGATTTTGACGAATAGGTTTGACCCTATAGTCTTCCCTATTACCCAGGGTCTGCCGAATATTTGGTGCTCAATTTCAAGCCCAAATACATAGTGTCGATACGACACGCAAACATTCGAGAATTAATTTTACATCTGTCGACGTAGTTACGCTACTCTAATTTTATTTATCATTTACTATCACTAATATTATCTTTATCCTCGTCATGATTCTCAATATTAAATACTTCCCCTCAATTTATAATCGCTTCCCTTAAAATCATACTTACAATATCACACCACAAAGCCGATCAAAGTTTAAATGTTACTACTACCAACTAATACAGTCACATAATAACATAGGCCGAAGCCTCATATTTTCCACAAAATCACACAATAAGACACAGTCAGACAAAATTAAGGTATGGGGGATTGCCCTAAAAATCTGAGTTGTTACATTATTTGGTGGGTTGGTGGGTTTAATTTGTGCATATGTTAAGATTGTGGGGGTTTCGCTCCGTGTAGCTTTTATTCTAATTTTTAAGTTTCAAAATCCTGTTGGATTATCCAAAAAAAAAATCCTGTTGGATTAATTAATTAGAGGAAAACATTTAAAACTCCATCAGTACACGTAAAAGCTTTTCAGTAAGCCAAAGACTAACTTCAATTTCTATTGAATTCAATAAAACTTCTGGCTTTAAAAAAATTGAATAGCCTGGAACCTAACTGTTAGTTAAATAGACTTCAAATTAAAAAAGTTCGAATTGATTTATTCATTAAATAAATCTAATTTGGCTTGAGCTTGATGTTAATTGGGTCACATGTCCAAGGCCTTTCCTGATTTTTTGAGATCTAAGGAATAATAGCCTATATCATAAATAAATACTTTCTTATTCTCAAATAAGCGTTTTACAATTTAAATAATTAAAGTTTGATATGGAAAATTGAATTGGTGTAAAATTTTATTATGAACATCTGCTATCTAAATCATATGAATCATGATTATGACTCGGAAATTTAAAGTTTTACTTGCAATTGTAAGTTGAAAGATAGGTTAGGACCATGACTATAATGGTAAATAGCTAGCAACTAGCCGGTTCCAATTTGTGTAAGACAAATAAACTAGAGGAACTTGAATCTGCAATGAGTTACAAGACAAATACAATAGAAGCAGAACATCAAAGCAAAAATGTGGGATAAAAATTTTTAGAATGTAGCATCAATGTATCCAGATATTATTCAATAGACTGGCCTTTTATGCACTACAGTTTTAGTAATTGTCTCATGAAGGAGAGGCAAGAAGCAATAGTGATATTGAAAGTACATACATTGATAACCTTAACACTCAAGTAATCCATACCCTGGAATTATTTTGATTTCTTATCTGATGGTGCGCTACTAATCTTGTATGGGGCAGCACTGTATGCGTGTCGCTGGTATATGGAGAAGAAAACCATTTCAACACAGACCAAAATGTTTTGGTAGCCTTCTTCAATACGTTCCACTGGTAACCATGAATATCGGGATTGGATTATTCCCATCGATACGAGGAGCTCCAGGACAATTCCCTGTATAATGGAATAATGTTGGTTGTTAAACTAATATAACATTTGCATTAAACCAAAACAATCTTGTATAGCTCACTAAAACTGTCAAAGTTCCAGGTAAGAAAGTTCATGCTCTGAGACATGTAGTGTTTATAATCTTGGATATGTTAAATGCTTTCCTTAGCCTAAATAGAAAATCTTCAATTCTCATAATCTAGAACCAATATGTTATTATGAAATAATTCTGTGTATTATATCAATAATAGTACAACAATATATATAGAACACAAGAGATATGATATGATATGATACAATAATAACTAAGCAACCTATATTATAAGGTAATAGTAACTAAACAATGATAATCATAATTACTTATGTGACCAAAATCAGGTCTGCAATCATGTAACAAACTTCAACTTGCAAAGATATTACTCCAGAATAAGTTTACTCAAAGTAGTATGCTGTGATTCAATACTCTGTCAGTGATGACAAATTGAAATGCCAAACCAAAGTACAAGACTTCATCTGAAAAAGAATGACTTTTTTAAAGCACCATCCAAATTTTACAGAAGCAAAACTTGTATAATTATTCACCTACCATGGTTCAAGGGATCAAGGTAAAGCATAGGAAAATACCTGCCAAAAGCAGAAAAAGACAATTCCTTTTATGCATAAAAACTTGGCAAGAGGCTTATGAGGTGCCAGCTCTTTAGCAAACACATGGTAGAAGACAACAAGAGAATACAATGCTAGTGATACTGAAATGTTTAGAATTATCGTGATTGTCCAGCTGACCCAAGTGGGATAAACTTCAAAATACTGCAGAGCTATCATCAAGATTGAGCACACTGGGCGTATCACAACAAATTGCCAAGTCCAGTTCTTGAGTAGCTTTAGTGTATGATGGTCCAGACGAGTAGTGTGAGGCTGCAGATGGCGACTATAATGAGTAAAGTTACGAAATTTATATGCAGAAATATTCATGAAACTAAAAAATAATACACGGTTAGTGTGATCAACTTAATTGATTAATCAAGTGTGTCATTCTGTGAAATACTGGTGATTCTACATATCATTGTGAAGGAAGAAACACTTATCTGCATAAGTAGAAAATTTGACTGGAGTTTGTTTTAAACTGAGAAGGAAAGGCTTATTATAGAAAACATGTAGTCAGGACAATTGTCAACCCATTAGTTAGACAATTAGATTAGTTACTTAGTAGTGGTGGTTGGTTATAAACAGGGGAAATCTACTTATAAAGAGGCATGGAGAGAATTTGGTAAGTTTGTGTAAACCCTTGAAGGAGAGATTCCTCTCCTATTTCTGTACTTTCCATTCAATCAAATAAAATCTTTATTTTCTTTCCCTTTTCTATTCTTAGATTCCTAAAACATGTACACTAATTTGTAGTTTTAAACTTCTCAAGATCACTGGGAAATGTCTCATTAGTGATATCTTTTTCAAAAAGGAAAAGAAAGGAAAACTGGACAGATTATTTTATTTATCAATACTACTACCCAATGGTTTTGCCAAAATAGATACATTTCAAAGATCTTCTATGAAGTCCTTTATTGCTAATATTATATGTGTACATGTGTGCATGTGTTCAACACCAAGTTGCTGTCACTGAAAGGGAAATATAAAAAACGGTGTTAGCAAGATCCCATTATTTGTTGTGACTTCAATTTTGTAAGATCAAATCTCTGGACTCCTTATTTGTCACAGAGGAATGACAAATAACATCACTAGTTGATAATACTAAACAACCCCTTTTTATAGTATGGGGTCCAACAATCTTATGTGATGCATCATTTCTGTAAACATAACCATGCAAAAGACATGAAGAAAGCGTTTTTAATCAGAAAATTACAAAAAAAAAATGATGAGTATCAACCACCTGAAAAAATGTCATTGGAAATGAATGGTGAATCTCTCTTCCCTTGATCTCATCTGGCACTATGTTCTTACTCAAGGAAATGTTCAAATAACTGTACATCAAACTCAAGAACTTAGCTATCACCTGTAAGTAAACACATTAGTAAGTAGAATCGTAAATGGTAATACTAATGCATCAAATTACTACATTGAAATATATTTTGTAAGAAAGTATTAGCAGGGTTTTCCACAACAAAAATTCCAGGTACAAAATCTTACCAGAGCCTCATAACACTCTTTAATTGAGTCCAACAATGTAAAAAAAACTTCACTTCCAAAGAAATTTATCAAACCAACGTAGGAGTCCACAGCATATAGTGGAGCCATAAGGATTATAATTATAATGGCCTTTTGCTCCTTTGGTTTCTTCCAGTTCAAAACATGATCTGAAAGCAGCTTCATAGAGAAGTGCACTGCTATCAAGACACATAAAGTTGATCCATACAAAATAACCTGTGCAGGATTCATTCTGATTGTCTCTGCTATTGAGCGTGGAAGAATTCCTGATATTGAACCTGCAGAAGGAAGACTAAGGAGGTTAAAAGAACCCGATAATAAATGGATAAGCCATTTTGAAATGGATAAGAATATAAACTGTTAAAACCTACAAGACAACATACAGAATAATTGGTTTCCCTGGTGCTAGTAGACAAGTGGTAGGAACCTACTGTTAGTTAGTAGTTTGTTACTGCATAATAGTTAGTTAAAGGAAT
Source organism: Clitoria ternatea (assembly GCA_037962975.1). Taxonomy (NCBI): domain Eukaryota; kingdom Viridiplantae; phylum Streptophyta; class Magnoliopsida; order Fabales; family Fabaceae; genus Clitoria; species Clitoria ternatea. The sequence goes on from CM075676.1 coordinate 14,370,518, forward strand.
TGTTAATTAGTTACGTAATAGTTAGTTACATAGTTAGTGGTTAATTGTTGTTAGTTTGTGTGGGCTGAGTCAGTGAATAGATAAGGCATGTAGCCTATAAATAAGAGAGGGGTTAAGGGAGAGATAGACAGTCACCACACCACAGACCAATTGATGGACCCCTAAGACTAGTAAGACAAAAATAAAAGGCTAAGATAAGGCAAAGATACTCTTATTGAGAGCGTATGAGGGGTGCTATGAGGGGTGCCATGATGATGAAGAGACATCAAGGAGTGCAAACCCATAAGTGTTGGAAACCATAATACAACCCAAAACCTTAAGGTATTAGGTATATGAGTCCTGACATAATGACACTTATAAACCACTCAATTCATTCACATCTACTCGATGTAGGATTAGGTCACACTTGGATTTTTCAACAACTCTCTAACCAACCTAGAGCCTATGGCTCCCTCACAGAGATGCTCTATCCATTCTGTGCAAAGTTAAACAGCTTCTAAACAAAACTATCACTGCTTATCTCTCCCTTAACCCCTCTCTTATTTATTTATAGGCAACACGCCTTATCTATTCACTAACTCAGCCCACACAAACTAACAACAATTAACAACTAACTAACAAACCCTTTAACTAACTATTATGCAATAACAAACTACTAACTAACAGTAGGTTCCTAACAACAAGGATGCCATTTCTCAGATGTTTGGAATGAATTTTTCACAGATAAAGGGTTAACTCAGCATTTGTTAGATTTTGTTACTTTTATTGATATTGATTAGTAATTTTCCACTAATGCAAAAAGAAAAAGAAAAAGAAAAAATAAAAACCTTTTAATAGGATATAGTACTGTCCAACTCAATTCTAAATCTAGCTTATATGTTCTTCTGTTTTGAATGCACACCTTTAGTTTATTACTTTATTTGGAGGGGTGTTTTAGTCATTAAATTTAAAATACGAATACAATATCAATGGACATGAATTCAGCAAAGGAACTTCATCCTAATTTGAGAACAAGGCTGGAGAAAAATCAGTTGATTTAATTTGTACGAATGAGTTAACCATGAGACAGGAAGAAACAAAGGCAATGTTTCATATCTACAAGAGGATCCCTTTCTCAGTATGATAAACTGTTAAACCTTTCTGTGTTTTTTTTTGTCAACAATAGTGTATCTTTGGGTGAACATTTGCAACTTGAGTTTGTAAAACTAATTGTTAAAAGTTCCACATTGACTAGAGATATGGTCAATCAAAAGTATATAAGGTGGAGGGACCTCATCCAATGAGCTAACTTTTAGGATTAAGTTAGGCCTAATACCCAAATTTAAGATGGTATCAAAGCCTATCCTAGACAGGTCACCTATGTCAACCAGCAAATTAAACCAGAAAAACTAATTGTGTCATGCCAACCTCTTAATCATCAAACTCACGTTCCCACTTTTCCTCTTATGTTCTGATTCCCCAAGATTGATTAAACACCAACCAAATGGTCCTTTACACCCTCTCTGATTCTTTTGATAACCAGATCTTACTCTTTCTCTATCAAATTAGTCACGCAACAGCAAAATAAAAAACCACAAATAAAAAACCAGACAGAGGCACAAATCTAACAAGCGATCTGTAACAGTAACACGAATAAATGAATAAAATTAGGGGATGGTGTTAGTTCTCTAGTGTGACTGAGACTGTAATATGGAAACATTAACAAACACTAATAGATCTTAGATTTTCCTTCTGTTCTGCATATTGAGCAACGAAACATGAACCTATATTTATAGAGTATGAATTTAGAAAAAAAAGAAAGAAAATTGGAAAGTGGTACTGCCAACAAAATCTATAAACATACTGGAAATGAATCAGATAGGAATGGTTGTATTACCAAAGTTCAAAAATTTCCTTTGCCCCTTCTCCTTTGCTCAAGTCTTATGTTGACTTTATGACAGTATGTGTGCATCAGATTGCCCTCGTTGCACACGAGAAAGCGATATGTTATTTTATGTTTATGTTATCACTTCACTTCACAGTTCACATTACCATAATGGATTTTTTTTTCCCACACACGAATTATTTTTTGTTTTTGCTTATTCTTTTTTTATAAGAAATTTCTTTGAAGGAAACCAACATTTTTTCACGTTGGCAAAGGAAAAATTTAGTCATTTCCACCGCATAAAAAAAAGAGTTGGTCAAAACGGAAATAAACCTATTTTAAACTAACACAATTTTTTCGGGCTGGCAAGACTATACAACTTTTCCAGGGCGTGACTATTAAGAGGGTATTTGGTTTTCTTGTTTGATGAATAAAGAAAGATTTTATAGTTAAATGAAATTTTGATTATTTTGAATGATATAAAAAATTAATGTTAATCTTTAAAAAAAATATTTTTTATAATTTCGTTTTTCCAATTACATATCAAACAGACTTTATCTCTTGTTGCACGTCACCCGGTATTAAAAAATGTCATAAAATAGGACTTGTAAATAGGAAGCGGTGAAAATAACTTATCATATCAATTGAATAGATCAACATTTCAAGTTGTATAATATTGATATAACTCTAAAAAGTAATAATAATAAAAATTAGAATCAATAGAGAATATTTAATTAAAAATAATAAGTATTGTATATAATTTTTAAAAGTTCAAATAACAAGTGAATGAGGAGTAAATATTTTTTATTATAACTTATATTGAGGTTGCTTAGATAAATAATGTTTTTAAATGAAAAATTTTTATTTGTAGTTCCTAAAAGTATCCTTAGAATATTAGAGTACCAGTTATTTTTCATTTTTTAATTGAAAAGTTTAGTGACAAGTAAAATCGATACTAATACGTCTAGTGAGATTAGTACTTTGTTTTCTCGCTTTCTACCACTCAACCCTTAGGATTAAAAAAAATCAATGCTAATGTGACATTCTTTTATCAATTCCTAAAGTCTATCTCACGGTCTGATAAAAATCAAAATAAATTTTTTACCTTTAAAACATCTCTAGCAATAAGCACTAGGAACTTAAGGGTCGAGTCGCTCAAACTACTTCAAACTCCCCATTTTTGTCTTTGGTAATCGATTCTCCACCAAATGGAAAAAGATCTGCATAGTTGGCATTTTCACCAGCTTCCGCACTATCTATTTTGCATGTTTTAACTCTAATTACCATGAAACTTCATGGGTACTATATTCACCACATTCCAAACCTTCTAGGGCAGTCCATACTAAAAAATTTCTTCATATGACCAAGATATACACAAAATACATTTAACTCAATTTCATGCAATTCCACCAACCAACTCACATCAAATGCAACTCAACCCTAAATTTCCTTGTACACACATACCACAATTACCTCTAGAGTCACATTGGTACCCTCTGAGGATTCTGAATCTCATTGGAACTCCATTTCACCTTTTTAGTTGGCTAAAAATTCACCATTTCACTTTACTTCTGTAACACCCATTTATATACACGAGATATGTATATTCTTATTGCTTTAAAAACTTTATAAAAATATATATCATTTCTTATCTCGTGTATACAAGGACAGATATATACCTGATTTCCTTTGAATATTGAAAGTAAAAAAATGTTGTCTTTTAATATTTGTCCATAATAACAAAATAATTTATAGAAAATCATAAGTGATAAAAGATTACAATATTATATCCGAATGATAAGTTTATCAAAGTTTAACCTTTACCTTGTTACAATTATTTAACTTGATATTGTAATAAGGCAAAGTAAAACTAAACTAAACCTCTACTATGACTATGATCAATCATTTACTAGTCCTTGATCCATCGAGTTTTGGAATCCTACTCTTGTCATATCTCTTCATCTATCTGATTGAGGATGAGACCACTTTATCCTCTTGTAATTACATATCCTTTCATCTTGGACTGCTAGCTATATATCACATAACATATATTTTGGACATAGAAAATTCAAACAAGAAGGAGTGAGAAATAAAATATAATATTTTCCAGATAAGACATAAGCATAAGGGTTTTCATAAACTAATATAATAATATCAGTCTTAATCTCATACAAAATCAATTATGAATATAGGGTTTCCATATATATAACAATTATATTTTCATTCACAACCACCCACATAGAATGTCACAATCACATGAATGTTATGTAATGCTTTTAATGTTACTGTCTCATTCAGTTTATGCATGTGGGCCCTTAAAGTTTTAATTTACACTGTGCCAACCAGGAGTTTACACTGTTCTATAATTCTGGATAGTAATAACATAAATGCCTTCATGACATATGAACAACTCAACTGGCATGGAAACACTTAGAGACTAGTAAGATTGAGAAAGTTTTTATTGTGAAAGTACCCGACACTAGGGAGCGATCCCAGGTCACCTGAAGCATCCTTTCACACCCTCTCATCTCAAGGCTCGTAATTAAGCCTCCTCTAATGTATCCTCGGTTTCTATAATCCGTCCCCAGGCAATATCACATCTCATTTCTCTTTAATGATTCATGATGCATGAACTACTCACGTATTGAGTTGGTTAAGACTTTTAGAAACTCAAGCATAAATTATATCTTCGGGGCCTACAAATAACAACATAACCACCCCGATAAACTACACATTTCCAAACTCTTAAATAAGTTCTGCCACACGCAAAAGAATTTTAGTACAGTTTTCTTTATCATTCACAAATCAATATTATTGTGATTTGAGTTTCAAAGTCTTAATATATATTCCAAACCTTCTTTAGAGCATTTATAGGAAATTAATTTACTTTAGACACAAGTTTAAATTATCGATCTTTTTCCATCTTTAATTATAATACTTGAAAAATATATAATAAAACACTTTTGAAATTAAAACTCTTATTTTTAAAAGTTTAAAATGAAATATTATTAAAGTATCTTATTTCCATTTGAGAATCAAATATTTATATATATATATATATACACATATATGAATACATTATTTTCATAAAACAATTTCTTTTTCTTTTTTTAATAACTAACTTTTTTCTAAAATTTAATTAAATAATTTATTTTGAAAGATAAAAGGAAGTTATAGAAATTATATACTTTTATTGAAAAGTAAGAAAAATTTCTTAACAATAATTCTGAATAAACATTGAGAAATTATTATAAATAATTTCTTTAAAAGTAATATTGTAAAGAGTATGGAATAAGTATATTCTTACTGAGTTTTAGCTTCCCATCATGTTTGCTATATGCTCAAACTTCACATCACAAGATCATCAATCACTCATCAATCACTCATCAATCACAATTAAGTATTGTAATATCATCAATCACAATCAAATATCATCAATCACCAATATTATCAATCATAATCAAATCAAATAAATATCATTCATAAATATTATAATTTAAACTTTAATAGTTATTTAATTTAATAAACTTAATTCCAAGCCCTTATAGTCCATTCCTCGCATAGGTATATGTAAGTCCATATAATCCAATCCTTGCATAGGTTTAGTTTAGTCCATATAGGTCATAATACTCCAAGTCCTTGCATAGGTTTAGTTCAGTCTATATAGGTCACAATAGTTCAAGTCCTTTGTATAAGTTTAGTCCACTTCGTATAGGTTATATGAGTCGAGGTCCTTGCATTGGTATTTCAGAGTAAGTTACACAAGATATTTAATTTAAAATTTATTATTTTAAAATAATAATATTATTAAATTTAAAAAAAGTAAGGGACTCCTCCCATTGTTCTTATGTCTTTTCATATTATATTTGTATCTCACTCCCTCTTACCGGAATTGCTACCAAAAGTGAATTCGCTCTGTGCCTCCGAGTTCTAAAAAAAATATTAATACTAATCTATTTCAGTATAGGCATACGATGAAAATTAAGATTACTATCAGAAATGATAAATAGTAATTATGCATAGTAATAGTAAATAGTAACGGTAAATAATAATTTTTTGAATAGTAATGGTAAATAATAAATTGTGAATAGTAACGGTAAATAGTAAATTTTGAATAGTAGCGGTAAATGATAAATCGTGAATAGAAATGGTATAGTAAATTTTGAATAGTAATAGTAAATAGTAAATTTTAAATAGTAAAGGTAAATAGTAAATTTTAAATAGTAACAGTAATTAATAAATTTTAAATAATAACAGTAAATAATAAATTCTGAGTATTAGTAGTAAATGGTAAATTATGAATAGTAACAGTAAATAGTGAATAGTAATAGTAAATAGTAAAAATAACGTATAGTAGTGATTTATTTTTATCATAGTAACTTATTCATAATAGTAATAGTATATTAATAGTTTAAGAGTGCTAAAAAGAATAAACTAAATAATCATAAAAAAAATATAGAAGAAAGATGTTATTACCATCTCTTTTTACTAAAAGAATTTACTTCCCACTAATTTCTTAAGCACTATCTCTCTAGATTCTCTCTCTAATTTTAGTGTGTAAATGTTGTAAATGAGCCATCTATTTATAGGAAGAGAATTTTACTATTTAAGATTACTTAATTATTTATTTTACTATTCATGATGTAAGTATTTACCAACTGGTGACTGTTTATGATGTAAGTATTTACCAACCGGTGACTATTCATAATGTAAATATTTACCAACCGATGATGTAAACAATACGTAAGCGATGATGTCGGTAGTGACATTTTGGTTATTAGATGAAAGGTTAAGGGTATTTTTGTCATTTTCTCAAATATTTAAAAAATTCTAGAAAATCATAAATAATGCATAGATCAAAAAGTTCTAAAGAATCATATTCTAATTCCTTCAAATTTTTATTTTAAAATTCTAATAAGAGTTAAATCTTAAATATGTAAAAACATAAATATAAGAACATAAAATAAAAATTATGAATAATAAAGATATTAAAAATTCTTAATATAATTTTCTTAATTAGTGAATACTAATTAAGTCATTTTAAAATCTGCGTTCAATATATATATATATATATATATATATATTTATTTTATTATTATTTTATTATTTTAAAAAATAATTAAATATAAATACCAAAATTTTATAAAAATATTAATTAGTTAAAAATCAAATAACTAACAGTAAGTGTTTTCTCATTAAAGAGATATTAATATCTATTTTCTATTTGAGTAGAAAATAGGATGTTACAACTTCTACCTAGTTTCTTATTGTCAATTATAGCATTCATGTATAACTCACTTTACACCAGTTAACCACAACATAATCACACACACATACATACACACAAACATATATATATATATATATATATATAGGTCATACACGTAATCATAGACACTTGCACATATTCACACATTAACAACTAATTCATCAATCAATGGCTTAGTGTCATTAACAATACCTAGGCATCACCTATTCTACTCATTAGCATTCACATCATGCGACCACATATATATACATTCATGACCATCAATTTGGTCTTCAACACCACAATTTCATCATCAAATAGCTGTACACCTAATCCATAAAGCATCATGCATCACCAAACATAGGTACATACACATATTCTTATAATCATCATCATGGTACAAACAACTCAAAACCTACCATATATATGTGTATATATATATATACATACATACATACATATATACATACATTATTACACACATACATCAATCATTCAAATCTCCTTTCTTGGCATTGACTCCACGTTGGCCTTATTTAGTGCTCGCTTCCGTGATGCCTATTAATCACCTATCATCGGTCACTTAAAAACCATAACAAGGGGGTAAGTGACTGGAATTAAAGGTTAATATAGAAATATATATATATATATATATATATATATATATGCATATACTAGGTAAAACATAATCTAACTACATTCCTAGTTGAATTCCATTTAATTAATTACAATGGTTCTCCATAAGTTTATATGTAACTAACATTCACCTCTTAAGATCACATATATCCTTTTTATCATAAATCATTTCAAATGAATCACAATAATTAACAATCATCTTGTCCTGGCACTACGGCCATAAAAAGGGACCACCATGGCCACTCAGGTACATCAACCTTTTAAATTTCAATGCACAATAATTCTTCATTCATCACTTGTCAACAATTGTCATTTTCATTTCATCAACATGTCATTCAATATGGTAATATAAATCTACAATTCACATACAATTTATATTTCTCAATCCATTACATTCAATTTCCATCACCACATCAATTACAATCATAGAATGCATATGCATCATTAAATCTATAATCATCACATTCAACATACATCATAAGGTTCAAATCATGCAAAACACAACTAACTCTTAATCAAAACATATTGATTCACTAGTATCTAGATACTAAAAGGACCGGCCTTCAGCTGGGGATCTACTTGACACCTCATGAACCCAACTTGGTTCATCGAGCCCTGCTTGGCTCTCTACCTTAACCACAACTCCTACTTGACCACTGGGTAGCTCAACTAGGTCTTACTTGACCACGAGATCCAAAACTGATGGGCGGAATATACTTTCGGTCGTCCCCAACCACACAAATCACATATATTCATTTTTAAATTCTCTTTCTCTTCAATAATTAGCACAAATGCCTCATTTTCAAATACATAGGGCGGCCACACAAACCTGGCCCACATTTTATACATAAGGGAGGCCCCACAAATACGGCCCACTGTGAACACCTCTTTCGGTCCGGTCCAAGTGGAAAGAATTCTGAGAAGACTGGACTTCGACTCCGAATAATCATTTCCGAGTGGAACGTCTCCTTGTGAGTCATTTCCGAGTGAAATGTCTCCTAGTGAGTCATTTCGGAGTGGAATGTCGCCTAGTGAGACATTTTCGAGTAGAATGTCTCCGATTGAGTAGTTTCCGAGTGGAACGTCTCCTAGTGAGTCATTTCTGAGTGTAATGTCTCCTTGTGAGTCATTTCCGAGTGGAATGTCTCCTAGTGAGTCATTTCCGAGTGGAATGTCTCCTAGTGAAACATTTCCGAGTAGAATGTCTCCGATTGAGTAGTTTCCGAGTGGGTTGTGTGGAAGATTCCCGAGGGAGGTGCCTCCAAATAAAAAGGGCTGACTTAGAGTGAATATTTCCTGACTTAGAATGTCTCCGATTGAGTAGTTTCCGAGTGGAACATCTCCTAGTGAGTCATTTCCGAGTGTAATGTCTCCTTGTGAGTCATTTCCGAGTGGAATGTCTCCTAGTGAGTCATTTCCGAGTGGAATGTCTCCTAGTGAGTCATTTCCGAGTGGAATGTCTCCTAGTGAGACATTTCCGAGTAGAATGTCTCCGATTGAGTAGTTTCCGAGTGGGTTGTGTGGAAGATTCCCGAGGGAGGTGCCTCCAAATAAAAATGGCTGACTTAGAGTGAATATTTCCTGGTTGGAGGTAAATCCGAGTGGAAGATTCTCGGTTGCTGCCACCCTGAGTGAAAAGAGACCCATTTTGAATAAATACTGCCAAAAAATATACGACCGAGTGAGGGATTACCGATTGAAGGTTTGTCCGAGTGCTTCGCTACTGAGAGATGAATTTCCAAGCGAAGCAAAGCTCTGGCATGGAATGAGCTTCGTTCGGCCAGATTCTTAAGTTCCAAATTTCTGAGTGAAAAGCATGTCTGATTGCCCAGTGAATAGGTCCGAATGGTTTGATCCCCGATTGAGATGATTCCGAATGAAAAATGGCTGAGCACTGGTCGGACAATGGTATATCCGAGTGCAATGCCACTGAGGAAGCCACTCCCCAGAAGTTTGTTGCTGAAAGATGAATTTCTAAGCGAAGAAACACTCTGGTCCCAAAAGGTTCACTCACGAGTTCCATACCCCCGAATGTGGCATTTCCGGGTGAATTGACTCTGAGAGAGTTATTTCCGGGCGAAGGAAGGCTCTGACTGAAACCTTTTGCTCAAAGATATGTATATCCGAGTAAGGTTCCTCCGAGTGGTTTATTTCCGAAAAATGTGCTTCCGGTTGAAGAAAGATTTTAAAGGAATACCTCTCGGGCTGAGGCATTCAAGTGAAGAATTCCCGAGCGAATGAATTTTAAATGGTTCCGACTTTGAAGAAGCTTATCGACTGGAGGTATAGCCGAATGGAATATTTTGGAGGTGTTTCCAAGTAATATGTTCAAGCAGTGGTCCACGTCCGAGCAAAGCCCCTCCGATTGAAGCAGTTCCGAGTGAATGCTTCAAGTAGTGGCAAGTTCCGAGTAAAAAAACCCCTCCGATTAAAGCAGTTTCGAGTGAATGCTTCAAGCAGTGACGAGTTTCGAGTGAAGAGGCATTGTCCGGTATACATCAAGGGGACACCGGCCCAAGTATGAAAGAGGTCACATCGGCCCAATCATTGGAAATTTGTTGAACCGATGTTTCCTTCTTCCGATCTCATGAATCTTATACCGGACTGGTGAGTCCGGTTATCCATACTGTGACTTGGAATTCCACCACCCAAGTCGATCCATGAATTCTGGAAATGGCAGACAGGGGGCGGAAGTGGAAATAATTAAAAATTCCCCACAAGCCGCTGCCCCCCACTACCTGTTAGTGGCTAGGCTGCCTCCACTGTGAGTGGAAGTTTGAGCTGTCCGAGCACTCGGCCCATGTCCAAAAGCCCTCTATAAATACCTCACATGAAGAAGCACAAGGGGTTGGGATTTTTGGTTGGAATTTTAGGGTGGGAATTTTTGGGTTGGAATTTTTGGTTGGAATTTTAGCCATTTTTTCAAGCTGGTACTCTGCATCAGAAACTTGCTCCGATCTTCAAGAAAAAACCTCTTGACCCAAAAGCTCTTGGAGTTTTCTCTGGTGTTCAAAGCCAGAATCTTGGTTTCTTGAGCCTCACAATTTGCTCTGGATCCTAAATCGTTACTAGAACACCGGATCAGACCCATCTCCCAGTGAACTTCCCATTTCCCAAACGTCATCCGGATCCCTTAAATCACCCTCACCAATTTCACACCGGCCCTCTCACCAAGCCCACACGCCGTCCCTCCACTTAGCTGTACACCGGTTCCCCATAACTCCACAGCCACACCAACGTCACTTCGGCTCCCCATCGTCCAAGACCACTTGTTCAGCATCCCCGTCACACCGCCACGCTAGTAGCACTTCGGCTCTCATCGTTCAAGCCCACACAGGCTCTCGGCACCCCGTCACACCGGTTACATTATGTTCCTTATTTCCCCTGCTTTCTATTACTTATTTTTCTGTCGAATTCATTGCTGTTTGTCGAATCTGTTTCCCATTTAAGTCAAATTTTGTCTCTTTTTCGTCCTTCCACTTAGGTTTGTAATAAGCAGTAAAAAAAGAGTATTTCACACACTTTATTTGATTAGCGTAAAATTATTTTTAGTCAGTGTCGTACGGGAGTACTCCCGTCTACACAATCTCATCAGAACTTGTGCACGTGCGAAGAACTTCGCCTTGTATGAGTTTTCCTCAGAGACTTCATATACCACCAACTACCTAGCCTTTTCCTAAAAAAAACATCATCAAAGAACTACGTAACCCTGATTTCTTGGTAACTCAAGAATACGTAGGAGCAGGACTTTAAATCCTGTCGGGCCCATCTTTCTTTTTTTTAATTCCCATCTTTATTTTCTTTATGTTTCCTTGCAATTGCTTTTTTTTCCTACCATTTCCATAAAAAATCAATTTAGATGTGACGTCTTGTTGATCTGCCCCTATTTTCAATAGACCATCTCCATGATTCACAAGGAACGGGATACTTGAGACGTGACGTCCCGCTTATCCCCTTTCCCGTTTCTAACCCCGCATCTTGGTTAAATTCCATGAAAATCAATTTAGACGTGACGTCTTATTGATTTTCCCCTATTCTGGGTATACCATCATCATGATCCATAAGGAACGGGATACTTGAGACAAGACGTCCCGCTTATCCCCTTCCTGTTTCTAACCCCGTATCTTGATTAAATTCCATGAAAATCAATTTAGACGTGACGTCTTGTTGATTTTCCCCTGTTTCTGATAAACCATTACCTCGATTCATAAGGAACGGGATACTTGGGGCGAGACGTCCCATTTATCCCTTTCCCGTTTCTAATCCCGTATTTTGATTAAAGGATGACTAATTTAGACATGACGTCCTATTAGCATCCTTCCCTTTTCCTGTTTTATACTAAAGCCGAGGTTAATTTGGACGCGACGTCCTGTTGATCTACATTCCATGTTTGTTCAGTTTGTTCCTTCCATTTTTTTTTCTTTACACAAAGTACAACAATAAAAGGGGAGAAATATAACATCTTTTATAAGGCTATTTATGTTGAGCACTTTCAATCTTGGTACTGTTTTTGACAGGCGATGTAGGGTGCTAATACCTTCCCTACTCGTAACCGACTCCCGAACTTGAATCTCAATTTTTAACCAGTGCTTTACTGAACTTAGTTTTTTCCCAATGTTTTTCCTATGGATAAAAACGTTGGTGGCGACTCTCTGTTTTCTTTTCGAAAGGATTTCGAAACTCGTTTTATTTCGAGAGGGTCGGCCGCGCCGCCGCGATCCAGGTCGCGACACCCACATTTCAAACATAAGGGCGACCACTTAGACTCGGCCTGAACATATACCTCATATCATTAAATAGCCACTTAAAATGTCAATCTCAAACAAATGGCTGCCACACAGACCTGGCCCACATCATACATTCTCAATCAAATTCTACATTGCCACAAAGGCACATTAAACACAATTCATCATAAATCGCTACACAAATTCATCACGTACACATCGCCAAATAATTATCACAAGTTATAAACTCTTACAATCATCACATCCTGATTTTATCTCATTACTGCATATAATCATGTTATTAATTTCATCTACATCGAAATTCCTTATCAAAACCCATTCACCACAATTTGTAAATCAATATCAATTCACACAATTTCATACACTAATATAATTCATATATTTACAACCATAACTTATCATACTTCATGTTATCTTTTTATCAATCACACTTATATACATATTGTTGAGACCAAGTCTAGTTTGAAAAAAAGTTGGTAGTAACCATTGACTAGACCCAAAGTTACGCTTTATGTAACCAGACCCCAAGATTTGTTAATAACACATATCTAAGCATTTAAATTAAATAAATTCTGCCCATGTGTGATCTAACTTGTTTAAATTAACTATTTTAGGAAATAAATACTAAGTTCACAAGTTACATTAGAAATGAGAAGTCCATCAAAACAAAAGTCTAATACAAGAAAAGTCTGATTCTAGTATTTGCCTAAAAAGATTTTGATCTAAGATCTTTTAGACCTTTGAACCACCAATTAAACCTTAGACTTTTGAAGCAACAAGATCATACGACAAGAACGTTACTTCAAGAACTCTTCATGCAACGTTCTAAATTCTTTTTTGATGATGCTTCGAGTCAAGCTCCTATCAAAGAAAATTGTGTTTATCATCAAAGAAGATAAGAGACAAATCAGTGAAACAACCAAAGCATACTTGTGGAGAAACCAATATAGTTATCCTGAACATTTCAAAAAAGTTGATTATAGTCAGCTCATATGTCAGGAAGTTTCAGAAGTACAACAACAATATGCTCTGTGCGCTTGATAAAAGAAGAAAGCCAACAAATGATCTTTATGACTTGAAGATCTCAAGGAACTCTTTTTTTATGCAAGATTCAAGACTCCTTCATACTAGACCTTTTGGCATCTCAACGTCTTCTCAAGGTCTGGTGCTTACGAATAAGCAAAACTCCTTCAAAGGATTTCTAACGGTTAATTATATCTCCTCACTGGATTATCAAACGATCATCTTGAGTGACTTATATATATTTGAAGAGATTCAATTTCAAGGATGAACAACATAATAAAGAACTTATATGATCTAAAAGCTCTTACAATCTTTTCTTCATTCTTTTCTTAGACAAAGGTCTTCTTTATTGTTCTACCTCTAGCAAACCTTGGTCTTTTTGTCTATCTTACTTAGTGTATTTGTTCATCTCTTTGTATTTTTTATACACTAAGTTCTCAAAAACATCTTACACACTTTATTCTTGCAAACTTGTTGTTGTGTAAAAGTCTGGTATGTTGCCAGCTTTTAGTTTTATTGGGAAACAATTGTGACCCGAAAGCGACCTATGAAAGAATACTTGGGTTTGAGTCAGGAGTGGCTTGTTGAAAGAATACTTAGGTTTAAGCCAAGAATGGCTGGAGTCAAGAATACTTGTGGTACAAGTCTGGTGTTGTTATTGTAAGTAAGATTTTACAATAATGGAAATCCTTCAAGTTGGAAGGGACTGGATGTAGTTTCTATGTTGGAAGTGAACCAGTATAAATCTCTAGTGTTTATTCCTCTCTTTCCTTGCTCTTATCAAGTTTGCTCTATAAGTCTGATTACTTGAACTTTAAAGGTTCAAAAATTCCACAAAGAGAGTCTAAGACTTTATAACACCCCTTCTAAGTCTAACTCTGAACCATCACACATATATATATATATATATATATATATATATACGTACATGTATGTATATAAACAACTTTTTGTCCACTATACTCACACGCCAACTTGTACTTTCACACTTTATATTATGATTTATCCTTTACCTACTTACACGTTTATAATACATTATATTATCCTCCCACATTAAGTTATCTAAACAAATTACCTTATAGCTTCTTAAATCATCAATAAACTATTATGACTAATTATCTGTCAACTCATTAGTTTATCCCTGACTCACAATTCTAAATATTCACAACCACTTATATTTCATAAACTATACCTTACTATTATTCACAGTTTATGCTTACTCCTCCCATTATAAATTTAATTCATCATCATCATTTAATCAATCATCACAAAATCATTAAATTAATCGAATCGACTAACAACGACTATGATTTACCCTTTTCCTATACGCCAAATAGCGTCAACAAATTTCTACATTAACCTTAACCCAACACACCCCTTACCTCAATTACATGCTCTCAAAGCTTTGAATCAACTGCCGACTTCACCAATTCCTTGGGATAGATAAAATTCAGAAAACCCACAAAGCGAAATTATGTTGACTTCCGAACTCGTTACCTATTTTACCAAAAATGGTTCAAAACCCAATTTCAAGGTCCTCAAGGCTTACCTCATTCACTTCTGACTATTGTTCCCAAGTTTCACTTCGCCTAACAGTCTTCTATCCCTTGATTGAACCCTAGAAATGTCAAAAATGTCACCCATTAGTCATTTAGGAATACCCATTATATCAAAAGTCATCATCAAGCTTCAAAATTCCATGAAAATGAAGAAGAGGAACTACCCCCCACGAAACCCCAATTTAGGTAGAGAGAAAGGGGACGGAAAAAGAAATTAGTTACCTCAATGGACTCACCATACTTCCCCGATCACAAAAACGCTTTCAATTTTGAGTTTCAACCCCGAATGAGCCTTTAATTTTGCCTTAAACCTCACAGCTAAGGAGCTTTCTTTCTCTCTCAATTTTACTCTTTTTCACGAGAAGAAGAATATGGAAAATGAAATTGAAAAGTTATTTTTACTCCAAGGGCAATTTGAACAATTCACACAATTTCTATTTTTCTTTTCTAATTCTATTTCCCTTCTATTTTATTTCTCATAATTAATTAAGTTTTACTTTTACCCTTCAGTAATTAATAATTTACTAATGCAATTTAATTTAAAACTAATATCTTAATTATCCACCATTAATTAATTAATCCCCTCATCAACTTAAAATCTCACCAATTAATATAATTTAATTAATAATATTTCAAAATAATTCATTTAGTAATTCTCTACCACATAATTAATTTAATTTAATATCGGGATGTTACAACTAATATTATTAGAAAGTGGTTAGAGTCGAAGGATTATATCAATTAAAAGATGTAAAAAATAATTACTCTTTAAAGATAGTCTAGACAAATATTTGTGGCACTTTTTAAAAATATATTTCCCGTTAACATATTTTTTATTATTTCTTTAGTGTATTGTAATTTTATATTAGTTATTTTAACGTTTAAGTTAACAAAGATATATTATGACTATGTTTAATTTTAATTATTAAATCAATCTATCAAATAAAATATATACATTTGTATTTAATTACATGTATCCTTCACCATAGTTAATTTTGTTCGAGTTAGAAACATTTATTTTATGATGAGGCTAACTCTCCCAAAAGGATTTTTTTTACATTCATAAGACTTAAACTTGAGATCTTACTTAAGAAAAATATCAACATGTACCACTTGAAACAACCATATGTTGGTAAATAAAATATATTTTGATTGAAAATAAATTAGTATTTTTCATTTATAGACTTCTACCAAGAAAATCCAAAACATAGTGATAAATTCACCACATCAGAAGTGGGGCAACAACAATAGTGGCTGTGGTGATGACGACAATGATGATGATGGAAGTATGGTGATAGTAATGTTGATGACAATAGTGGTAGTAGTGACGACCATGGTAATGGTGGTGCCGTCGATGCTGATGACAAAAGTGGCGATGAGAAATGGGTGGTGATAGCGGTGACAATGACATCGATGTTGGTGGAGATGACAATGATGATATCGGTGGCAATGAGTGGGTGGTGGTGGTGGCGAGAATGTTGACAACGATAGTGATGGTAGTGGTGGTGATAATAGTAAAAATGTTAAAAGGAATTATTGACAAAACATAAAGTTAGAGTTTAGTCGCATTAGCTTTTGATTAAGAACTTCTTATTAATTTTTTATTCATTAAAAATAAGATCCTTTTTTAATATGTACTTCCTAAAGATTTGTTTGGTCTAACTTCTACTTAAAAAGAGAAAAGAAGTTCAAAATTAGTTAGGCCAAACATGTACTTAATTTACTTAATTTTAATTTTCATAAATAGAATGAAAATTGAAATGAAATTATAAATATTTATTTAAAAAAATTAAAAGAGAAAATAACAATATAATGATGATAGGAAAATAATAAATATTTTGAAAAAATGGATTATATAATAATAACATAAATATTATATATTATTAAACATATTGTACTAAACTAATGAAATATCTAGGTGGCCTAGTGGAATGAGTAATGCTCCTTGTTGATGGGGCTTAGGTTTGACCCTACTTTCTTGTAACAATTGCCTAATGCTAATATAATTTTTATCATTAAAATTAGCCCGATTGACTTTTAATATTTTACCTAATTAATCGGTACGTATTCCAAATCACATATGTTTAAATTTCATCTGATAATCCAATGGCTCAAACTTAACTAGAGCATGATCCCAAAGTTAGTGGTCTATTAAAGTGGTCAGCAAGTTTTTTTAAAAAAATACTTGTTAAAAGAAATTTATTTTTAATGAAGAAAAATTAATAAGGAGCTTTTAATCAAAAGCTAATCAAACTAATTTCTAGCTTTTCTTTTTCTATATTTATAATTTCATTTAACACATTTACTATCACCATTATTACTATCATTGCAACTGTTGTCATCATCACTACTATCATTATGTCACTTGTTAAATATATTTATGCCTAGAAAATTTTAGGGAGAGGGGGTAAGGAGAAAAAAAAAACTTGGATGTGACATGTTAAATACTTTTAGGAATACACATAAAAATTTTAGTTTTAAAAAATTACACCGCTTGACATTCATCTAAATAGGGTAAATTTTTTAAAAAGAAACATAAATTATGTTTTCACTTACACATTTTCATTTAAATTTCACATAAAATCCAGTCAGACTTAACTACAACACTTATGACCACTAATGATCCCAAAGTTAATGGATCCATTAAAGTGGTTAACAACTTCTTAAAAAATACTTGTTAAAAGAAATTTATTTTTGATCAAGAAAAATTGAATAAAGAATTTTTAATCAAAAGCTAATCAGACTAGTCTCTACCTCTTTTATCTTGGTAATTATTTCATTTAACGTATCTACTATTACTATCATTGTTATTACCACCATCACTATAATATATTTTTGCCTAAAAAATTCTAGAGAAGGGGGATAAGAAAAAAAAATGGGGACATGACATGTAAAACACTAATACATGTGAAAATTTCAATCTTAAAAAATTACATCACTTGGCATTCATATAAATAAAAGGTAAATATTTCAAAAAGAAACATAAATTATGCTTTCTTTCACCCATTGTTTGATTAAACATAAAAAAAAGAGTTTCTAAGGAAAGAAAAGCAATTGTTAGAAGAGAATCTTTCTCATTTGGTTTTAATGGAAAATGGAAAAAAAAGGGCTTTTGTATGTGGGACCCATGTTAAAATTTCAATTCCTCCAATTTGGGAAGTAATTAGGGAGAATGTTGCTTCATATATCCAATTACATATTTGCCCTTATGTTTTGCTCTTAAAAATCATGTGTGGAAGTGATGTTACTCCCGCCAATGTGCCATGTAACCTTCTGTGAGATTATATCTTGTACTTCTCTATTTTTTCAATAATTTTTTGCTTCTTAAATTTATTTATTCATTTTACTATTTGTAGATTTGATTCATTGGATTAAAGTATTTTTTAATTATTTGTAATATAACTTGATTTGATTGGAACAAATGATATGGTTTGATGGGTGTTGATCACAAACGCAGAGGGAAGGCAGGTCAGGGCCAGAGAATGACGGTTCCAAGCGCGGTGACGGTGGCTCAAGGGCAATTCTGAGCACAACAATGATGGTTCAGGGACGAACAACGAAGAAGACATATGCTATATGGTTTTAGGAATCAACTTTCCAAGGAGAAAGAGAAAAGGAAAGGGAAACCCTCTCTGCTATCTTTTTTTTATTGTTATAGGTGGGTGAGGTAGAGGGGTTTTTGTGAAGAGGATTTGTTTGGACTGTGAGAGAAGACAGGAAGGATACGGATGAGTGTAAATTCAGGATTAAAATTTATTTATTTATTGAATTTAGACACACAATAGTATAACTCAACAATTAACAAAAAAGATGACGGCAACGGTCGGATTTACCCGTTTAATCTGATTATCCAATCCAATCTAATTAAATTAGATTAGATTTTTTTGGTCATCGGATCAAATCCAATCCAATCCAACCATGATCCAATTATAATCGGATCGGATATCGGATTTGACGTTTAAAAATCCGACTACTCGATGAATACCCAACCTATTTTTATATTATTTATTTTATTTAAATATATATATTTTTTTCTCACATACTCATGTTTTTCCCTTTAGAGTAAATAAGGAAATACCCAATCCAAGGTTAAAAAAAATAGAAATACTCAATCCATACCCATGTTAATAAAAAAATTTGACATAGCTACCTTGTTATTGTTGTCATTTTATTTTAAATTTAAATGTATGTTAAAATAGATTTGATTTATATTTCTATTGATTATGTGTGTTATTAAACAGTAAGTACTATGTTGTGATGTTTGATATGGACTTTAAGATGTTAGAGAAGTTTTTTTATATTGTGATTTTATAAAAAATATAACAAATTTCTTTAATCAGATATCCAATTATCCAATCCAATCCAAACCAATTTAGATCGAATCGGATTGGATTTCAAAAAAAAATTACACAAATCCAATCCAATCCAGTACTTGCTCACCCCTAACAAGGACTAATTTTGACAACAAAGAAATTTAAAGTTATACATTTATACATACATATATATATATATATTCCTAATTTGAGAATTTTACGAAAACCTTTGTCATATTTAAGCTCCGATTTACTGAAGCCCAAAAAATCATTATGTTGAATCATTGACTTCCACAATTCTTGTCAAGATTGACATATCAAAGCTTTTAAGATTATTATGCATTCATAACGTAAGTCTCTTTAATCTGTAAATGGGTTTGAATACCCCTTATATCCAATATTAATATAATTGTTTGTTTGCCAATAAAAAAGAGCTCGTTCAACGAGGTTAAAAAGTAACTACACGTTAGAATTTAGAACCTTCATGCCTCGGACAAAACTCCAATACCAAATATTAGTTTTGGTTTGGTGAACTACCTATAAATGTCATAACAATATTTTATATAAACGTACTGACTGAATTATATTCCATCATAAAGATTTCAAAACTTCTCCTAGGACAAGTCCCCATTGAGTCCAATGGGTGCCACCCTGCATTTGAAAAAGAAGATAACTATTAATGTCAAAAACAAGAGGCTAAGAAGAAAACATTGTATGGGACGAAGGAACATACCTGGCAAAACACAGAATATGGCTCTCTGAGAGGTCCATCACATGAAAGCTCACTAGTACTCCCATCAATGAAGGTTCCATCAGCAAAGATCACCTGAGATTAAAATGATAAGAGTTATTGATCTATGTTGGGAGAGTAAAGTAGCAAACATCCTAAATGGTCCAAAACATAATAAATTTGTGCTTGGACTATGAAGATAAATTTGAGCAGACCTCTGAAGCATATCCAGGAGTGGCACCCGCAATCGGTTTGGTATATGAACCTACTGGAGAACTTCTCTGAACAGCCTCACAGAAAGCAAGGAGGCGTTCTTGGCTTCCAAGCTGCACGGCCTATTGGCAGTGAAGATTTACTTAAGTTTTCATCTAAACAATCATCATCTTATGTGCTGAAATAGATACCTAAGTGAGCAGTGCTTGTCAACTTTGAGACAGCTTTTATACCAACAACACATTTTTGCTAGAAGGGGAGATAGCTTAACATATTTTGTTTTTTTAAGAAAACACAAAAGATTCAGTAAAAAAACACCTGAACCGTATCACAACGGGGGACACGAGGGAGTGGCTGCACTTTATAGCCTTTAGAAGCCAAAACTTCAGCAATCAGGAAGGAGCCCTTACATAGATAGAGAGAGTCTTACTACAGGATACTAGTAAGAAAAGTACAATATCTCCAATGAGAATGAAGAGTCCAGTACCTTGATGGCTTCCCCAACCATTTGAGGTGAAAGAAATAATCCCTGGAAAAAGGCTCGCATTATATCACCAGGGATTGAACCACAATCCACACCAAGTCCAGGTGCAGAAAGCCGGGCTGCAGCTGCTTGAACCCATTTTTTTCTCCCAGCAACATATCCACCACATGGTGCAATCGTTCCACCTGGATTCTTAATCAAACTGCCTGCGATCAAATCTGCACCCTGCCCATCAATGTACAATATGATACTAGACACATGGAATAAAGCAACAGAAAGTGTGTCATGTTATCACATACCACCATTGGAGGTTCAATGCTTTCGACAAATTCACCGTAACAATTGTCCACCATGACTGAGCAACTGGGATTTTGCTTCTGTTCACATATATTTGAGGGTATGTATGTTAGGTAACCACATTAGTAGTTACTTTGTTAGTTACATAATTAGTTGTGGAGAAAGCAGATTGTCTATAAATAAAGGGGAGGTTGTGGGAGAGGTATCTTGACATTTTAGAGGAGAATTGGGGACATTAGGTATTAGGAGGTGTCGAACCTTGAAGTTCTATAGTATTCTTTCTTTGTAATTGGAGATTTTTCCCTATTAGTTCTAATAAAGATACCAGGTACGAAAAATACCATGTATACAGCTACAAAGGTAATTGGTGAATACGAAGACTAATCAACTACTAAGCTAATGATGTCTCTCTACCAAGTACCATATACAGTATACTTATCAAGAACCCCACCTTGATTATTTTTATGGCCCTATCTATGTCATTAACACTCAAACTACGACGCCATGCATAGCCACATGACCTCTGTATGAGTGCACATTTCGTTTTGGGTTTGACAGCACTCATCAGTGCATTCCAGTCAAGTCCACCATCCTCGGCAAGCTGGCAGAATAATATCAGAAAAGTGTCAGAAAGGATACTAATGAATTACTGCCAGAAAAAATAGTATTGCTAGGTAGTAGCATACTAGAACTTCTCGGTACTTCACCCCAAAATCTTGGAGGGAACCCAGTCCACCAGAGTCCCTTTTCCCTATTACTTCCTCCAGCGTATCATAGGGTGCACCAGCAACTGCCAAAAGCTGACAGCTATATTAGTCTAAACCTTATTCCAGTTACAGATTCAACAGATAAATATCCTATAACAGATAGACCATAGATATAAACTGCTAGCAAATAATGAAAAGTAGAAAATGTCAAAAACAATGTGTTACCTCATCCCCTGGTCTCAAAAGAGCAAATAAAGCACATGAGATAGCATGAGTACCTGAGAAGAACTGTTGACAGATGAGAATATTTTAACCTCTATATTGTCAACTTCAGTAAGAACTTGAAGTAAAAAACATGTGGCCTAGAGCACATGGCTTCCCTCCAAGTGGGGTCTAGGGAGGTAGTTGTGCACAGCTTTATCCTTGCAAGCAGAGAGGCTGTTTACAGGGTTTGAAGTTGAACTGTGACTTATAGGTCACAAGGCAATAACCTTACCTTTGTGCCAAGGATCACTTTCAACATAGCTAAGAAGTACTGTATTAAAAAGAACATAAAGAAAACTAAGAACCTGTGAACGAACAATAGCTGACTCAGCCCCAACAATTTCAGCAAAAGCCTGGTCAAGAGCCACACGGCCCCCAGCTTCATCATGGCCATAACCAGTGCAACCACCAAAGTGCTGAATCTCAAAATGCATATTAGCAACCAATTAGAATCTCAAAACATAGAAAATAAGCACTTCTGCAGAAATTGTAAAGAAAAATGTTGACTGCCTGATTGTATTTACTGCCAAGGCTTACATACAAATTAGTAATTTACACCCAAAACAAAGACATTAGTGACCAACCATGGTACCTCACATGAGAGCCCACTAAAAATCAAATTTAGGGCAGAATACAAAATAAATAAATAAACTAATGAGGTGATGAATTTATAGATAAATCTCTCACTTTCAACAAATTAGTGAATCTGCTTTCTATGGTTTCAGGGAAAGGATATCTTTTCAGTTCCTATTTCTTTTGCCACTCATCAGATATGTACAAAAACTCATACTGCATCTCAACTACTATTCAATAATTATGACTGTATATCAACTCCGCACCTATAAAATTTGGCAGGTATCCTAAAGTTGGTTAATCGGATTTAAATATGTACTTTCTGCCCAAGTGTTAATAGGAATATAACCAGAACAATAATGCTTGTGGCAACCCTACTCTCTTAAGCTAGCTTTTGGGAGGAGTTAAACCTAGTTCATTTTCTAATATTCTCACTACTCTCTTAGGGTCCAATACTAGCTATGTTTTTGCCCAAAATGCCAAGATATAATGGCATCAGAATCTGCCCAATAGCTTAAAAGACATCTCTACTACTCCAACCAAAGCAACAGAAATTAATTAGCCTTAAACCCAGAGAAATCATATCAAATGACCAATAATCCATGAATATCAAAGTACATTAGGAAACAGGTTATCTAAATTAAGGGACATGCTTACATGTGATCCAACTCGAGCATTCTGGAAAGCTTTAAGAACACGTTTGGTATTGCACGCAACCAAATTATCCACAGCCCTGAACTCTGTATGCAAGGCATCCACTGCTTTTACAACCTGCACTGTCAGAAAAGGAAACCATCACTGCACTTGCCCAATTCATAAGCTTCTTCAGCATATCAAATAGATATCACTTCCACAACAGATTATTTCTTTTCTTTTCTTTTTTTTAAAAAAATGTAAGGCTCCCTTACACTCTGATTAGCTCAGTGCTAATAAAATACCAGAAAATAATCTCTAAATTTTGAAAGGGGGAAAAAAGAAATATTTTGAGGAAAGAAAGCAAAATCAAATCATATATTAATATGTTAGATGCCATTTCTAATAAAGCAAAACAAAACAAAAATACAAATTTCTAATGATCAAAGCAGTTTTGCACATTCAATATAGGGATTGTTTTACATTCGCACATTCCAGTGAAAATCATAACACTGTATAAGCAGCTTTTCCTCATTCCCTTTACATCCTCAACACTTAAAGCAAACACCACAAACAACTTCGAAAATGAAATAATAAAAAATAATTACTCAACCAAAAACAAACCCTATTTCGATCCTCTCTTTCCTCCTAACGTTTTTTTTTTCCTTTCTTACAAAGAAAACCACATATGAGTTCCAGATTTCATCATTTCAGATTCAGGGTAACTGTAAATAAGAAAGAAACAAAAATATCTTCTTCTTCACTTGCTTATTTAAACGTTGCCGTGACAAAATATGGCTGTAGGTTTAAAAATTTTGGTACAATAACAGTGTTACCTCTGGGACGAAGGGATGGACGTTGGTGACATTAAGAGGTATGGAGAGCGGAGAGGTTGCCATTGGCGTGGATGTTCCTGCAGGATAAGCGTACGTGGGAAATTGTGTTTTTTCTTTTTAAAATGTTTAATGAGTTTTCTTACAAGCACATCATCAGAAATATTAATCAATCTTAATAATAATATATTCAAATGGAGACAATCGGAGCATCTATGTCATGGTGTATTAACTTTTACATAATACACCATCTCTAATTTTATTATTTCTTAATAAAATTTAGTGATTGAAGTTATAAAACACAACTTATATTTAAAATTATTTAATGTCTTTTTGGTATATTTATCCTTTTTTTGAAATTGTTCTAATAAACATTAAAGTAGAATTTGAATTTAAATAGAGATAAAATTTAAAATGCTATTTTATCTTTTTATA
Organism: Clitoria ternatea; assembly: GCA_037962975.1. Taxonomy (NCBI): domain Eukaryota; kingdom Viridiplantae; phylum Streptophyta; class Magnoliopsida; order Fabales; family Fabaceae; genus Clitoria; species Clitoria ternatea. Next base: position 14,395,075 of record CM075676.1, read on the forward strand.
AAAACTAGTGTATTAACATGTTTTTAATATGTGTATTTTGGATTAAATAATCTTAAAAATACGACGGGATGAAATATATAAATTGTGAGACATTTATGATTAATAGGAATACTCTTTCAAATGTGTTTCCTACGATTTGAATTTGTTTTCTCTATTAATTACTTTTTACTTGTCTAACCACTTGTTAGTATCTTTAATAGAAGATCTTAATTGAATGATTAAGCACATTACTTAATCATTCACTTTATTACTTTGTTATGATCGGGTTAATAGGTTTCTTAATTTTTTAAAAATTCATACGTAGTCTCTCACTATGAATTTTGTCTGGTCAATACTATTTCTATCCCTAAATATAAGAGTTTTTTACTTAATTCATAAGGAAGTTGATTAATTGGTTAATTTAGTTAAAATCATTAAATTTCTTTGAAATTGTAGTAGTTTTCCAAAATTATATTTAAAGTAATTATCACTTAATATTTAATTTTTTCACTTATTCTCTCTCCACTTAATTTCTCTCCATTTACTACTTAATTATTATTGGAACAATAAATAATCTAATTGAAGTATGTCATTTATTATTATATTGATTCTAATAAAAGTTATATATTAATAGGGAATATTTAGGTCAAAAAAATAATTAATGACATTAAAATTTGAAAGAGAGTCTTATATTAAAGGACAAAAAATTTTCTGAAAAGGGTCTTATAGTTAGGGACGGAGGTTGTAACATCCTGGTTTAGGATTAATTACCAATTAAGGTTAATTACATAATTAAGAATATTGATTGAATAATAATAATAATATGTGGCCAGGAAATGACATTGGTGCCCTTGATGGTGTGATGGAGAGCTTCGGTTCTCTCTCTCCCTCTCTCCCTCGTGATTCCCACGCTGATGGGATGGGAGCTGATGGAGATGTGATGGCTGATGAGAGAGCGCTGTCACTACAGAAAGAGATAAGGGCTTGGCTTCTCATTTCCAACCACTCCTTGCTCATTACACTTTGGTACATGAGGAAACACTCCTCCTTTCTCTTTCGATTTCCTCTGGAGACTCTTCTCCTCCTTCGCTGTTCATCTTCTTCTCATCTCCTTCATCTTCTTCTTCCACTCAACACTGTGTAGAGCCCGAGTAAGAAGTGGAACAGCGTGGTTGAGAGAGAAAACAGCATGGTGTTGTGTGTTTGGAGGCAGAGATCCTCCTCTGTTTAGCCTAAACGTTGATGGATGCTTAGAAGCATGGGGTCCTTCACTGTTGGTGAGGACTGGGCTGTTTGTGAGTGGGAACAGCCATGGAAATCCTTCACTGGACTGTGCGTGAGGACTGTGTTATGCCTTGGAGGCATGGGACTCTCCACTGTTTTGCAAGGAGAGCATGGAGTGTAATGGAGGCAGAGCTGATCGTGTGGCCGAGTGGCTCGACGTTCCTCCAAAGCTGTGTAGAGCACAACAGCTGGGTCGTTCTGTTGAGAACGTGTGACCAAGGAGCTGTTGGTCGGATCTGCAAGCTCAAGAAGCTGCTGGAATCTTCATTCCAGGTAGGGGGGCTAATTTACATCTCAAATGTATGGTTTATGGACGGGTTCCGGGTGAAACTATTACACTGTGATGTGTTATGTTTGCTGTGTTGTATGTCATTGAGTGGAAGCCCGGATGTGTGATAATTATTATTTGTGTGGGTATGATGTCCGTCCATAAGATGTGTGATGATAAATATGAAATGCCGAGTGAGTGCATGAGTTGTTATATTGATCCCCGTGTGAGATTGTGTTTAAATGCATAAGATGGGGACTATTGTGTTAATTCCGTGTGGGATTTTATATGAAAAGCATGTGATGCTTGTGCAAATGATAATTTCGAGTGGATGGCATGTGATTGCTGAGTGCATGTATTGTGTTGTTGCTATGCCGATCCCTGTTTATGAATGATAATGATAAACTGCATTGGATGCATGTTATTGATATTGAATGCCGAGTGCATGTGTGTGGAAAATATAATGAAAGACCTTGGGTTGGACTCAAGGCAATGTCGGGGGCATTGGCGTTGGACGCCTGATGAATAAACCGTATGCATCTGATTCGCCATTGGAAATGCCGAGTGCATCAGCGTTGGACGCTTAATATTGAATCGGCAATCAGATGAATACGAGTGAAATGTAATGAAAGACCCTGGGTTGGACTCAGGGCAATGCCGAGTGCATTGGCGTTGGACGCCTGATAAATGAGACCGTATGCATCTGATTCGTCACTGGAAATGCTTGGAGCATATAGCGTTGGAGCTTAATACCGATCGGCAATCAGATGAATATGTGTTGAAAGTCCTTGGGTTGGACTCGAGGCAGTGCCGAGTGAACTATAAAAGACCCTGGGTTGGACTTGGGGCAGTGTCGAGTGCACTAAGCGTTGGACGCTTAAAGACCTTGGGTTGGACTCAAGGCAAGCCTACCGGGTTGGACTCGGGGCTGCCCGTAACACTTCTGTTGTCGCTTGGAGTGACTGTGTTACATGTGAGGGCAAACTGTTTGGTACCTGTAAAACGGCCGAATCAGCTTGGAGCTGAATAAAAGGCTTGGAGCCTAAGTTGCAACAATAAAAATTAATAATAATGGACCGAATCCAGGTGAATTGATGTGTGCACACTTATAATTGTCATTGAGCTCAATGTGAATTGTTGAATATGTGAATATGAAATGATTAGGGTGAATCCGATTGGATTAATGCATGTATATGGATGTATTTGCCGAGTGCAATATGATGTTATGGTTGTAATACATGCTATGATGAATATGATTAATATAGCCATGAATGATTGGTGTGAATTTCGACTGAGTGAACATATGTACATTGGTACTGTTGCCGAGTGCAAGGTGATAATATGGTTGTGAATATGTGATTGTGAATATGTGAATTACTCAGTCTTGATGAATTGCATGAATCCCGAGTGGATGTTATTGTAGGGTTCATATTGAATGGAAGAGTGCATTATTGCTGATTGAAATATGTGATTGCATGGTTGTGGATTCGAAGATTAATCCGAGTCAATAACTATCATTTAATATGTAAAAGCTCACCCCTACAATATTTTTCAGTGTATGCAGGTCGGACTGGTATTTAGGAGATGCCCTCAAGTCCGAGTGATGGGCACTCAGATTGTTGTAGTGCACATATAATATATATATTGTAAATAGACATGTTAAAGCCTTGGCCGGCTCTCTTGTAATCCGAATGGATTTATTTATATGGGTTGTCTATCGGGATTGTGAAAAAGTATACATTTATATAAATATATATATATTGTTGATATGATGTTAATTATACCGACTGAGATGTGATGTCAAATGGATAATACTAAGTTAATAAATTCCAAGTGGAGTATTGTGAGAGAGCCATTGCCGAGTGAGGCTATTGATTGTGTTGGCCTTTTTCCGAGTGATAAGGGTTTGAATATTCCCAAGTGGGGAAATCCCGTGTGAACCTCTTCCGAGGGAAGAGTGATTGTGATGGATCTGATTGAGGTATTCTAGGAGTCCTCTTCCGAGTGAATGAGGTCATATATATATTCCGAGTAAATGTTATATATTCCGAGGGGCTAAGTATTGATAAGTCCGAGTGTGACTTAACTGGGTGAATTGCTCCTAGTGGGAATGAGTTAATGTATTACCTGAGTGATGAATGGTTAAGAGGTGACCGAGTGATTTATAGCCGAGAAGTTATGTGATCTCCGAGTGTGGAAGATCAAATCATGCCGAGTGCAGAATGGATAATGTATTCCGAGTGAATTATGGTTGAAATATACCGAGTGGTATTGGACTGGGGAAATACTCCGGGTGAAGGATGGACTCCGAGTGGAGTATCTGAGGGAATCATTTCCCGAGTGAAATACGCCCGTGTGTTTATAATTGTGATTTGGCTAAGTAAGAATTTACCGGGTGAATCATGTATGTGGGGGTTGTTCCCGAGTGGACGTGGTCCCGAATTCGAGTGATGGGATTACCGAGTGAATGGGTTCGCTTCAGCGAACAAGGTATTCGCTCCAGCGAGTGTGGATGGAAGGAAGGTTTCTGGTTGGTTTCGCTTAAGCGAATGGGTGCTTTGCCCAAGCGAGATGGGTTGTCTCGCTCAAGCGGATTTGGGTCTCGCTTGAGCGAGTGAACACTGTATTGGGCTCGCTTAAGCTTTGTTCTTTCCCTTGCCTTCTGTTGGTTTATTTTTACCCCGACTGCTCGGTAAATTTTGAAAAAAATTTCCTTGGTCTTCGGTTTTGGGTTTATTAAGTCGGGTTGTTTCATTTTGGTATCAAAGCATTCTTAAAAGAATTAAGAATGTTTCAGTTTGGTATTAGAGCAGGCCAAAAGGTCCATGGCCAAGGTATGCTTACTGAGTGTAAGCGGTTATGTGCAATATGACCGGTTGTCATCATTGCTTATGGTATCCTGTCGGATTTGATATATGTTTAACTATGAATTGTGTGATTATATGCCTGTGTTTTGTTGGGAACAGTAGTGAGAGGTACTACTATTGGTATGTTGGTTTGGGGGTAGAGAGTTGCTTACTACCCTGGTTCGGTTATTCATGGAATGCTTAGAGGTTACTCTAAGCCTGGGTTGACTAGAAAGGAAATAGAAGGATATATGTTGAGACCCTTGCATTGGTGGAGGTCAGATTAATTAGTTTGGACTCTTGTGTATGCCATGCTAGTGGTTCATGGCCGAGTCATGCTTGTTGGATGAGATTAGAACTCACATATTTGAGTTGATTAAGAGAATGATAATGAAGAAATTCCCTAGTGTGATGTTCTAACTTAATTGATCGGTTGTGCCATGTGTAATGGATGAATTTTATATTCTTTGGCACGGGAACCCCATATGGTATATGATGTACGTGATTTATGGTATAAGTGATGTGTTACAGTTTCCTAAGTTGGAAATCTGGGTATGTGATAGGTGATTACATGTAAAATTTGATGCATGTTTGATTGGGGTAGTGTCTCGGTTTCTGGCTTACGAAAACTGAGTGAATGATTGGTTGATGTTTGACCACTAGGCGTGGTAACCCAGTTGATTGGGCATGATCATATATGATCGGATATTATTGAGATGGATACCTGAGAGGTTTGAAAACTGGGTGAGAAATTGATGTAATTGAATACCTGAGAATTTGGGGGTAGACTCGGTCTTGTAATTGAAAACCGAGTGAATAATTGATTTAGCGGTGACCCATAAGGTATGGAAACCCCGATCGGATTTAGTATAATGTATGCCATCAGATTTTATGGGCTGGGCCCTATGGTGGTCCAGACTCGGTGATATTTGAATGTTGTGGGAGTGTCCCACGGGGAGTACTAGGTGACCCCTGGAATTTCCAAGTCGGATAATCCGATTGACATTATGGATTGTTGAGCCCGAGTAAAGTGATTGTGTAGTAACTTATTGAGGCTTGAACCGTTATAGGAGGAAATGCAAATACCGAATGAGATACCTGATTGATAGTGACTGGTAAGGTTGAAATCCGAGTACGCTTGGGTATTGATTATGGTGGTATTAGAAATCATACTATAATGATAATTGCATAACCGATTGGTGGATTGTGTTTATGCTCGGTGAATCAATTAGGCTTAAATTGATTGGTGGCCTGTGATGAAGATAATGAAATGAGGGATTATTGGGCTGTTGAGCCATGGTTTCGTGGTGAATAAGATTAAGGAAGAGATATTTACTCGGTATGGGGCTGGAGGCCGATTGTTGATATGCCGAGTGAGTATACGTGACCTTTTGTAGGGTCGGAAACCTATTGCCATTATACTATTTTACAGTAATGGTAAATGATATTCCATGATTGTTGTTGCGTGATGTGCCCTAAATGGTGCATAATGATGATGTTAATGTAAATGTATTGCTTATATATATATATATGTATGTGAATTGCCATTAATTTTATGAGTTAGTTTTATTTGAGTAGGTGCAGTCGGTGTGTGTGAGAAGAGTGTAATGTATGTTGTTCCGAGACGACTCTTCATACCATAGGTATTGTGGCAGCGTACACTTTTGCAGTGACTCTATGTAATTGTTGTAACCCTATAGGAATGAGACGTCATCCTATAAGTTGGATGCAACAATTCATAAGTCGAGCAGGTAAGGTTGTAGCTGCTTATGGTGATGGTGAGTCTATCGGGCTATTCTGAAAATTGAATGAGAACTGTATTGAGTGGAAAGAAATTGTTAGTGTATCAAAATGAGGATAGAAGGTTGTTTTAACCTTGATGTGGTTACCTCCGAGAGGATCAGAGGTTATTGGGCATGAATTGGCTACTAAAATAATGATTGGTTATCGAAATAGATGGGTGATCAGTGGGGTGAGAATTTGATCGGAAAAGATTAGTATATTCTGAGTGTGAGAAAGTGGAAATAAATCCGAGTGAAATCTTTCTGGGAGAAAGAACTATTGAGTGGAGTTATGATGTTCCGAGTGAAACATCGTTTTGAGGATCATTACTAAGTTAAGGGAATTGTATCCGAGTCATGTGACTTTCGGGTGAAATGCCTCGGAGTGTGAAACTTCCGAGTGGAATGGTACTATGTGGGACTTGGAATAGGTAAGTTTCCGAGTGAATGGCTTTTGAGGGGAATAGATACCCGAGAGGTAAATTTATTCATATTTGTGTTCGGGTTGATGTTTAGAGCTGCTAAGTTTGAACTCAGATTTGTATTTGATGTAGGCTTGAATGCCGAGTGAAAAATTTTGTAAGTGGAAAGATTTCTGGGTGAGAATTGCCCTTAAACCCCGAATAACCCTTTTTGAATGAGAGGTCCGAGTGACATTCTCTGGGTGTAGGCATGGAATTAGCCGAAGGAATGGATAGAAATATGAGATTTTAGAACCGAGTGTGGTGCCTGTACGAGTAAATCCAGGCAAACTGTGCTAATTGATGCACATTGGAGCTCTTTTGAGTGTTTGGCTCGGTATTGTCAAGGTATATTATGGTTTAAAAAGGGATTTTCGTGGTCGGATGATGAATATCCGAGGGTTAAATCCGAGATGAATCGGATAATAGTGAGTATTGGTGGGAATCGGTAATGTTGTTTACCGACTAGATTCTTCCCAGTTGGTTGATTAGCATCCATAATGTGTCTTATGTGACATAATTTAGAGTTTTTACTCTGTGTGGGTACATAATTGTGCCGTGTAACTCCTATGAATTGGAGGAAATGTTGGTGGATGTACACCGATTGGCGTTGAGAGTGTAGGGCTGAGTGGTCAAAGAACTAGAAATGCCCTTGGTTATGGTGAACTGGCAGAGTTGAATGGGGTAACTTGTACATTTTAAAAACTGAATCCCCAAATATATTGAATTCTATGATGAGGTTGTAATCAGGAAGGACCTGACTTTAGTTATTTTGCCGACTGGAATTGTGGAGCGGTCGGTAAACCGCTTGTGAGGTGATTATGCCGAGTGGAACTATGAACCGGTCGGTGAATGCTTGGGAAGCAGAGACATGTAATTACTTGAGGCAGTAATATTCTGAGTTGCTTGTTGAGATGAGTTCATATTAGAATTTCAAGGACGAAATTCTTTGAAGGAGGAGGGAATTGTAACATCCTGGTTTAGGATTAATTACCAATTAAGGTTAATTACATAATTAAGAATATTAATTGAATAATAATAATAATATGTGGCCAAGAAATGACATTGGTGCCCTTGATGGTGTGATGGAGAGCTTCGGTTCTCTCTCCCCCTCTCTCCCTCGTGATTCCCACGCTGATGGGATGGGAGCTGATGGAGATGTGATGGCTGATGGGAGAGGGCTGTCACGGCAGAAAGAGATAAGGGCTTGGCTTCTCATTTTCCAACCAATCCTTGCTCATTACACTTTGGTACATGAGGAAACACTCCTCCTTTCTCTTTCGATTTCCTCTGGAGACTCTTCTCCTCCTTCGTTGTTCGTCTTCTTCTCATCTCCTTCATCTTCTTCTTCCACTCAACACTGTGTAGAGCCCGTGTGGGAAGTGGAACACGAAGTGGAACAACGTGGTTGAGAGAGAAAACAGCATGGTGCTGTGTGTTTGGAGGCAGAGATCCTCCTCTGTTCAGCCTAAACGTTGATGGATGCATGGAAGCATGGGGTCCTTCATTGTTGGTGAGGACTGGGCTGTTTGTGAGTGGGAACAACCATGGAAATCCTTCACTGGACTGTGCGTGAGGACTGTGTTATGCCTTGGAGGCATGGGACTCTCCACTGTTTTGCAAGGAGAGCATGGAGTGTAATGGAGGCAGAGCTGATCGTGTGGCCGAGTGGCTCGACGTTCCTCCAAAGCTGTGTAGAGTACAACAGCTGGGTCGTTCTGTTGAGAACGTGTGACCAAGGAGCTGTTGGTCGGATCTGCAAGCTCAAGGAGCTGCTGGAATCTTCATTCCAGGTAGGGGGCTAATTTACATCTCAAATGTATGGTTTATGGACAGGTTCTAGGTGAAACTATTACACTATGATGTGTTGTGTTTGCTGTGTGTTGTATGTCGTTGAGTGGAAGCCCGGATGTGTGATAATTATTATTTGTGTGGTTATGATGTCCGTCCATGAGATGTGTGATGATAAATATGAAATTCTGAGTGAGTGCATGAGTTGTTATATTGATCCCCGTGTGAGATTGTGTTTAAATGCATAAGATGGGGACTATTGTGTTAATTCCGTGTGGGATTTTATATGAAAAGCATGTGATGCTTGTGCAAATGATAATTCCGAGTGGATGGCATGTGATTGTCGAGTGCATGTATTGTGTTGTTGCTATGCCGATCCCTGTTTATGAATGATAATGATAAACTGCATTGGATGCATGTTATTGATATTGAATGCCGAGTGCATGTGTGTGGAAAATATAATGAAAGACCTTGGGTTGGACTCAAGGCAATGTCGGGGGCATTGGCGTTGGACGCCTGATGAATAAACCGTATGCATCTGATTCGCCATTGGAAATGCCGAGTGCATCAGCGTTGGACGCTTAATATTGAATCGGCAATCAGATGAATACGAGTAAAATGTAATGAAAGACCCTGGGTTGGACTCAGGGCAATGCCGAGTGCATTGGCATTGGACGCCTGATAAATGAGACCGTATGCATCTGATTCGTCACTGAAAATGCTTGGAGCATATAACGTTGGACGCTTAATACAGATCGGCAATCAGATGAATATGTGTTGAAAGTCCTTGGGTTGGACTTGAGGCAGTGCCGAGTGCACTATAAAAAGACCCTGGGTTGGACTTGGGGCAGTGCCGAGTGCACTAAGCGTTGGACGCTTAAAGACCTTGGGTTGGACTCAAGGCAAGCCTACCGGGTTGGACTTGGGGCTGCCCGTAACACTTCCGTTGTCGCTTGGAGTGACTGTGTTACATGTGAGGGCAAACGGTTTGGTACCTGTAAAACGGCCGAATCAACTTGGAGCTGAATAAAAGGCTTGGAGCCTATGTTGCAACAATAAAAATTAATAATAATGGACCGAATCCAGGTGAATTGATGTGTGCACACTTATAATTGTCATTGAGCTCAATGTGAATTGTTGAATATGTGAATATGAAATGATTGGGGTGAATCCGATTGGATTAATACATGTATATGGATGTATTTGCCGAGTGTAATATGATGTTATGGTTGTAATACATGCTATGATGAATATGATTAATATAGCCATGAATGATTGGTGTGAATTCTGATTGAGTGAACATATGTACATTGGTATTGTTATCGAGTGCAAGGTGATAATATGGCTGTGAATATGTGATTGTGAATATGTGAATTACTCAGTCTTGATGAATTGCATGAATCCCGAGTGGATGTTATTGTAGGGTTCATATTGAATGGCAGAGTGCATTATTGCTGATTGAAATATGTGATTGCATGGTTGTGGATTCGAAGATTAATCCGAGTCAATAACTGTCATTTAATATGCAAAAGCTCACCCCTACAATATTTTTCAGTGTATGCAGGTCGGACTGGTATTGAGGAGATGCCCTCAAGTCTGAGTGATGGGCACTCAGATTGTTGTAGTGCACATATAATATATATTGTAAATAGACATGTTAAAGCCTTGGCCGGCTCTTTTGTAATCCGAATGGATTTATTTATATGGGTTGTCTATCGGGATTGTGAACAAGTATACATTTATATAAATATATATATATATATATGTATTGTTGATATGATGTTAATTATACCGACTGAGATGTGATGACGAATGGATAATACTAAGTTAATAAATTCCGAGTGGAGTATTGTGAGAGACCCATTGCCGAGTGAGGATATTGATTGTGTTGGCCTTTTTCCGAGTGATAAGGGTTTGAATATTCCCGAGTGGGGAAATCCCGTGTGAACCTCTTCCGAGGGAAGAGTGATTGTGATGGATCTGATTGAGGTATTCTAGGAGTCCTCTTCCGAGTGAATGAGGTCATATATATTCCGAGTAAATGTTATATATTCCGAGGGGCTAAGTATTGATAAGTCCGAGCGTGACTTAACTTGGTGAATTGCTCCTAGTGGGAATGGGTTAATGTATTACCCGAGTGATGAATGGTTAAGAGGTGACCGAGTGATTTATAGCCGAGAGGTTATATGACATCCTACGTCAATTTACCTTAATTTATATCCATTTAATTAATTTACACAGCTAATTTTTCGCATTTAATAAAATTTAATTATTTTTCATTTCAAAATAATATTTATTTTCACTAAACATACTCAAAATAATAATTATATAGTTTAACAAAACCTTAGAGTTCCCTTAATTTAGAAAAGAACCAAAAATATGAAACAGGGGCCTGACGCTGCGCGCCAGTCCCACGCGTAGCGTCATCCCTCTGCTGCGTACCTCACGCTACGCGTCATCCTCACGCGTAGCGTGGGCATGACAGTAGCAGCACCTGATGCTGTTACACATTTAAACCATTTTACTAACTTCTAATCTACCCAATTGGCCCGTTTTAGATCCGATTGCTACGAAACTTCACGGGCCACCTGTTTTCCTCATTTCGGAACTGTTGGCGCTATCCGTTTGCCAAAATTCCAACATATGCGCAAGTTATGTACGAAACGCAATTTAATTCACATAGGTGCAACACCTTGACACCAAACACCCTAAATGGGTTCCAAATGACCTAAGACCAATACACACAAATTCTAAATATTCTAAGGAACCTATTCATGCATTCCAAAGGTCCCAAAACCCACCAGATTTCTAATTCACATATCCAGTTCCTTTAAATTCATAAAATCAACTATATGCATAACTTCCTAAATCAATCCTAACTATCAATTAAGCATCAATACGACACCTGCCCATTGCATTCATCATTCACACATCATTGGCTCCGTGCCACATAACACACAGACACACTAAAGTATTATCGTACTACATCAATATATTTTCACACCAACAAGTAATATAATCCTACATTTTATAAATCAGCAAGCAATTATATATATATATATATATACATCTCTTCTAAATTCCACATCGCCCTGGCCTCATTTAGCTCTCGTCTCCGCGGTGTGCACCCATATCTGCAAGCAGTCACTAAAACCACAAATACAGGGGGTGAGTGACTAGATTTAAATGTTAATATAAAAATAACCAGCAAGAATGGAAAGAGTACTCTAGTTACACTCCAATTATATATATACATATATATATATAGATGTATATAAGTAGGTCAATTATTATGATTTACCTTTCGCCTACTCCATCATTTATCTTACAATTTGTTATCCAAGTACATTACACACAAATGCAACACATTAACCAATGATCAAGACCATGAACTTCCATCACCAACTCAAACTAGCATCTTACATTATGTTATACAAGCTTCATCGTAAATATACACATATAGGTCAAGGAGTGTAAAACACAACTGACTCTCATATAAGCAGACTCCTAGTATCCGGATACTAAAAGGATCGACCTTCAGCTGGGAGTCCGACTTGACATCCCGTGAACCCGACTTGGTTCACTGAGCCCGACTTGGCTCCCCCTCAACCACTGGGTCATAGACCTCTGGGTAGCTCAACTGGGTCCGACTTGACCACCGAAGCCAAAAACGAGGGTCACACATACCGTCGGTCGTCCTCTACCACATAATCACATATCATATATCATACATCATGGCATACTATTACAAGCATCATATGCAACTGTTAGAAACTAACATGTGCTCACAACATAGGGCGACCGACTTGTCAAGCCCATCAATATAATGTCACCTCGCATAATCAATCATATAGTATAAACATACAATCCCTTTACTGGAAGCCTGTCAGGAGCCGCTCCTTGTCCGTGCCCATGCACCGGCGATCACTCCCCGCCCTCAACAGTGTCTAGGGTACCTCATCCTTAATATGTAGCTAAATATAAACCATTATCATCAATCACATACACAAATGTCAGAAACTGACATGTGTTTACTACTCGGGCGGCCTTCTTGCCAAACCCCTCAATACAATACACATCACATGATCAACATACTAACATAACTTATCTCAATACAGTTAAACATATTTAATCTCAGGTATAATATCAAAAGTTGACATATACTCACCTCACGGGACGGTCACCCAATCGAACCTTCCTAAATCACGTTAATACCTATATACTCATCTTATCCATAATTCATCATAAAATAGTCATAATTCCCAACCGACAAATATAACAATGATACAATCAACATAAATGTTATACCATTCACAGCAGATATCTTAACTCACGGGCATTATAGAATCCCATTTCATTCAACATGTCATATCTATACAATCTTACTGTTTATCACCATTACCAATTTCTTTTATTTAATCATCATTCCTATCATAGCTCTCAACATCAATTCTCAATTCCCCATTTGTCATATTTCATATTATTTAATTCTCACATACTTACCCCACATATTCATACATCTTATATCATATCATATTATTTCATTTCATTCACTTTCTTATTCCATGTAAGTTAGTATATTCTAAAACTCCCTTAATCATTTCACATCGACACATTCACTTTATATATTCACTTATCCACTTATTCTCCACTCACAATGATTATAATATGCGTCCTTATCTTTTTTTTTTGTTCTCCAACCTTTCATATAGGTATTTTCTAAACTCAATTAACACATTTACAATAGCTATAGTATATCATTTTTTTTAGTCGCCAATGATGTAGACAAATTTCTAAATTAACCTTAACCAGCACACCCCCTTACCTTTATTCTGAGCTTTCTAAAGCCTCCAGCCAATTGTCGGGTTCCTCCGAAGTCCATCAAAACTCATTTTCATTTCCGGTCTCCGTTCCAAGCTCCATAACTTCGAACGACTTCGATCCTTGATTTAACAACATCTTTTGAATACCTACCGCTTTAAGGTTTTCATTTACACCTTAAACACTTGTTCCATCCAAGGACTTAGCTCTCCTAACACATACTAGTCTCAGGTAGGGAGAGAAAATAAGAATGGGAGAAAGAGAACCATGAAATTAAAGGTTCTAGGATGCTTACCCCACTGCCTCGACGCCATAAATGTATTTTCGTCCAAGAATCCATCATCAATTAGCTTCAATTGAGCTCCTAGGGTTTAAGAGAAAAGGGAAAGAAAGAAGAAGAAGGGTTGTGCATGTCTCGGGTCTGTCTCTATTTCAGCTTTTAATTCTGACTCGTGATGTTGACGCTACGCGTTACACTTACGCTACGCGTTAGCTCACTAATTCGCACCTGACGCTACGCGCCACAGTCACGCTACGCGTCAGGGTCCCTGATACCCATTCCTCAAAATATTCATTTTAATGTACCTTAACCCTCTAGAATGCCATTTAAAATCATATATTCACTTAAGAATCCTATTTCCTTTAGTTTTAACTCAATTAAATATTTAATTTACCTTTCTCAATATTAAATTTCCAGGGATGTTACATCCACCCCTCCTAAGAAAGGATTTCGTCCCCGAAATCCATCGATTAGGAAAACTCCAATCACTATCAATTCTTTCACATTATACTATTATTTCATAGTCCAGAAATTCTCTTGTTCACGTCCCTTAAATTTATGGCTCCATCTGGCATTTGTAGTTAACATCCCATATGATCCGGTCTAGATACCGGCCCCCATACTTGTGATGTCAGACTGATCTCATATAAGGAAAACCGGTGTCCAGGTTCAACGTTACCACACCGGATATCCGTTGTCTGGTCATCCGCCCTCACTCCATGACAGCATCATTCATTTTCGCTGTAACGGTTCTGTGTTCATTGATACAGGATATTTATATAATTGTTAGCTTTTCCCTCATAGCAAGAGAAGAGCCTTTTGATAACTTATCAACGAAGACACTGTTTGTAGCAAAATACGTCACATCAATGGCTTCAGAAAGTAAGTGGGCGTGTCAGCAGATTATGCGGAAAAGGTGATTATCCTCTCCTCTCTCTAGAGGATTGTACTCTGATAATTGACCTACCCTCCTGACACATTCTGAAAGTCGAGCCACTTTGATTGACACAATATACACGCAATCAGAGATAAGGGACCCACCTGCATCCAACGTCTCATTTTTTCTCTTACGTTCAACTATAAGAAGCCATATCAACACACATGCATGGTATCGTTATTCTATCTCACACTTTACTGTTACTACGCTTGAGTATTCATTCAGTTCATACACTCTTCTAACTTGAGCGTCGGAGAATCTTCGCAGGTGGCACCACCTTTCGCCTCCTACAACGCGAATCGTTGGTGTAAAGGATCTCCAGGACAACAAGACCGGCCTCTCCCACTGAGAGGCCGGATTAATACATCGGATATACACAGTTCCGGTGTGCAAACCCTAAAAACACCTGCATCCTTATGGCTGGTCCCACACCGGATCCTAGACCCCGGTCCAGACCAGTTCATTGGCACGCCCAGTGGGACTCGATAGAGTTATTCCCATTTTCGCAGAAGTTAGGTTGTCACAATGGAAGGTGATGGGAGAGATTTCGTGGAAGGTCACGTGGAGGATATGACCCATCAACAGGCTGGGAGGAGACTCGTCTTCGAATCCCCTGCAACTCAAACCCGGAGGATGGTTCAAGTGCAGACGCCTGACCCTCGCGATGAGGTTATCAGGCAACTGAAGGAGGAGCTGATGGAGCTGAGGCGAGAGAGAGGAGGAGCTGGGGACAGAGTAGTGTCTCATGCAGAGGAGGCTCACCATGCATCAGCGAGGGATAGATCTACCACCCTCCAGTATTCGAAGATCCCCACATATGAAGAGAGGGAGCAGACGCAGGACTCTGGTGATAGAGTTAGTATCAGGAGAAGGGAGCAGGCGGTGGTAACTTCAGGGACATACAAGCTTAGTGTCCCTTTCTCAAGAAGGTTGATGAGTATTGTCATTCCAAAACATTTGCAAACAACTCAGCCATTGTCGATTGGGAAGTATAATGGAGAGACCGACCCCACTAAGCATTTGGATGCTTATGTTTATGAAGCTATGTATCTGGGAGCAGACGAAGATGTCATGTGCAGAATGTTCCCAAGGACGTTGACGGAGGAAGCTCTCAGCTGGTTTAAAAGTTTGCCTTCAGGATCTATAGACTCTTGGGAGGAAATGGCTGCTGCATTCGAAAGCCATTTCGTCATCTCCAGGGATATCCCAAGAACTTCTCACACCCTGGCCCAGATAAGACAGGGAGAAACTGAGACTCTTAAGGAGTTCCTGAAAAGGTTTTACAAGGAGGCTGCGTTGGTCCCTAACCTCACGGAGGCCATACAACTCCATATTGTAGTGGAAGCTCTTCAGCCAGGTTCAGCCTTTGCCCTATCTTTGGCAAAGAGCCCACCTACAACCTTCGAGGAGTTTCGAAGGAAAGCTTCCAAATATGTGGGCATAGAGATGCATCTAGAGGCAACTGCAGCAAGAGTAAAGCCTTCTGTACCCGCTCAGCAGCCACGGAGAGAAAAGGAGAGAGCGAGGCCCGAGAAGCATGCCTTTAGAGAAGACTTTGTGAATGCTCGTCAGCATCCACGAGATAGGCGCGTATCATCGTTCGATCACTATGCTCTGTTGAACACTAGGCACTAACAAATCATGAGGGAGGTTGGTTGGCCAACTCTGAACGTCTTTGGTATAAGGAAGCCAGCCCCAGCCAAGAGGGGCGGTAACCCGCGTAAATACTGCACTTTCCATGAGCAGACAGGGCACAACACTGATGAGTGTAAGGCGTTAAAGAATACGGTGGAAACTCTCATTCGGGAAGGAAAGCTGAAGCAGTATTTGTTTAAGGAGAAATCTATGGATGAGCCTCACAGGATGGAGAAAAGGAATAGAGATCCTGATGATGAAGATGATAATACACGCAACCCAGTAAGGAAGTTCACTGCGGCTGAGAAGCAGAAAGGGGTAGTGATTGCTGAAGGTGCCCAACAAAGTAATATGCCCCAGCAGCAGAGACAGGGCAGACGAGAGGTGATTGAGATGATAGCTGGAGGATTTGCGGGAGGAGGAACATCAATCACAGCACGAAAGAACCACCATAGGATGATTCTGTCAGTCCAGGGTAAACCGAGGGATAACCGCCCTTTCAGGGACGGAGTGACAGCCCCGACGGTGTCGTTTACAGATGATGACTTCGGCCCAACAATTCCAGGAGGTGATGATGCAGTAGTGATTGTGGCCGTCATAGCCAATAAGGACGTCAAGAGGATCCTCGTCGATCAGGGAAGTTCTTGTGATGTTATCTTTTATAATTGTTTCAAACGAATGGGTTTCAGTGATGCAGATTTACAACCATACACACAAGAACTCACAGCGTTTAACGGAGCCAAGCAACCCATCAAGGGATACCTCGACACTTTGATTTCTTTTGAAGGGGAGCCCGGTGCAAGAACAGTCAAGTCAAGAATTCTGGTGATTGATGTGGAATCCCCGTACAACGGTATCATAGGCCGTCCAACATTGAACGCTATGGAAGCAATTGTATCCACCCCTCATCTCTTGATCAAATTTATCGACAAGGACAACGCTGTGTCCTCACTCCGCGGAGATCAGGAGATGGCTCGATATTGTTATAATCTGAGCCTCAACATGGTTAAGTTGGATGTATTCAACAAGAAGAGGAAGTTGAACGACGGAGGAACAGCGGCAGGGTCTGTCAGTCTTATTGACCTAGACCCCAGAGCGGAATTGAAGATTGATCCACTCAATCCATCTAAGCCCACACCAGATGGTGGTTCCAGGGATGTCGTATTGGGAGATTCCCCAGAGAAGGTCACGTACATCAACGATAAGTTGGAGTCTGCTATGGAGCAACGCTTATTAACCCTTTTGCAGGAATTCAAAGACCTTTTCGCATGGACAGCAGCAGACATGCCGGGGATGGATCCTGATTTCTGTTGTCACAAACTTGCAGTGTATCCTGAAACCAGACCGGTGGCTCAGAAGAAGAGGAGGTTGGGACCGGAGAAGCAGAGGGCAGCTTGTGAGCAAACAGAGGAGTTGTTGAAAGCAGGTTTTATAAGGGAGATACGTTATTCATCTTGGCTTTCTAATGTAGTCATGGTGCAGAAGGCTAACGGCAAATGGAGGATGTGTACAGATTATGTGGATCTTAACCGTTGCTGCCCTAAAGATCCATATCCCCTGCCCAACATCGATCGCATGGTGGATGATTCATCTGGTTACCAATATCTCAGTTTCATGGACGCCTATTCGGGGTACAACCAGATTCCGATGTGGGAGGGAGACCAGGAGAAAACTGCCTTTATTAATGACCGCGGTGTTTTCTGTTACACCGTCATGCCTTTTGGACTAAAGAACGCCGGCGCTACCTACCAGCGCATGATTAACAAAGTCTTTGAAGGGATGCATACAAGGCTGGTTGAAGTTTATATTGATGATATCATAGCCAAAACGCCCGCTGGAGGAGACCACATTGAAGATCTACGCCAAGTTTTCACTAGGCTTCGGCAATACAACATGAGGTTAAATCCTTTAAAGTGCACCTTCGCCGTTCCAGCAGGAAAATTCTTGGGATTCATGTTGACTCAACGAGGCATTGAGGCTAACCCCGGGAAATGTCAAGCAATACTGGACATGCAGAGTCCTAAATGTTTGAGGGAGGTCCAGTCATTGAATGGGAAAGTGGCCGCTTTAGCTCGTTTCATGCCTAAGATGGCACACAGGTCCCTTCCCTTGTATAAAGCGTTGAAGAAACACAAGAGTTTTGAATGGGGAGAGGAACAAGAGCAAGCCTTCCAGCAGCTCAAGTCCGTTCTCTCGAGTCCACCAATTCTTGTTAAGCCTGATCCAGGCGACACGTTAATCTTATACTTGGCAATATCCGACGAAGCTCTAGGTGTAGCCCTAGTGAAAGAAACCCCTGAAGGGCAGAGACCGGTGTACTTTACTAGTAAAACGTTTCAGGGGGCGGAAGGAAGGTATCAGAAGATTGAGAAAGCCGCCCTGGCAGTTGTGTGGGCGTCACGACGGCTGAGGCCTTATTTCCATGCGCACCCAGTATTGGTGAGAACGGATTTGCCACTCCGTTCAGTGCTCAGCAAACCGGACCTCGCTGGAAGGATGATAAAATGGTCTATTGAGCTATCTGAATTTGAAATTTCATATGAGCCTCGAGGAGCCATCAAGGCGCAAGTGTTGGCTGATTTTGTAGTGGAAATGACTGGGGCAGACCCGGCCACCCCTCGAGCGCATTGGACCATCTACGTCGACGGTTCGTCGAACAGCAAAGGTTGTGGAGCAGGTGTGGTGGTAGAAAGTGATGACAGCGTACACTTAGAAATTTCCCTCCGATTCAATTTCAAGACCTCCAACAATCAAGCTGAATACGAAGCATGTTTGGCAGGCCTCCGTGCGGTGATTGACATCGGAGCATCAGCAGTTACACTCTGCAGTGATTCCCAGCTGGTGATTTCGCAAATCCAGGGGGAGTACCAGGCGAAGGAACCACAACTTCAATTGTACTTGAATTGTGTTAATGAGTTGAAGGGTAGATTTAAAGTTTTAGAGTTCAAGCATGTGCCCAGGGAAGAAAATACCAGAGCGGACATCTTGTCAAGATTGGCAAGTACAAAGCAGCCTGGTAGCACAACAACGGTGGTTCAAAGCACTTTGACATCACCCAGTATACCTCTGTATCCTTCTCTGAATGCTGTCATGGTGAGCTATCCATATGAGGATTCTTGGGTCATCCCCTATATTCGTTATCTGGCTAATGGTCAACTTCCCACTGACGAGAAGGAAAGGAGACGAGTAAAGAAGGAGTTGCCATATTTTACTATGGTCGATGGTGTTCTCTACAGAAGGGGATTCTCTGTCCCGTATCTTTCATGTTTAAGAGAGGACGAAGTTCAAGCGGTCTTAACTGAGGTACACGAAGGGCAATGTGGGCACCACGCTGGAGGCCGAAGCCTAATGAGAAAAGTCCTCAGGGCTGGATACTGGTGGCCCACTGTGAAGCAGGATTCCGCAGACTTCGTGAGGAAGTGCGACGCTTGCCAAAAATTCTCCAATCTCCACCATACACCGGCCCAAGAGTTATCTTCATCTGCTGTGCCTTGGCCGTTCTACCAATGGGGCCTTGATATTCTGGGTCCGTTTCCCACTGCGCCAGGAGGTATCAAATACTTGATTGTGGGGGTAGACTACTTCACCAAATGGATCGAGGCAGAACCAGTAGTGCATATCACTTCTGCACGTACAAGACGTTTCATGTACGAAAATATCATTGCTCGGTTCGGGGTGCCAGGGCGGATTGTGACTGACAACGGCACACAGTTTACAGACAAAAAGTTCACGGATTTACTTGAAGGACTGGGGATAGTCCAGATATTTTCATCTATTGAACACCCCCAGACCAATGGGCAAGCAGAGGTAGCTAATCGAGAGGTGCTAAAGGGGTTAAAGAAGCGTCTGGGAGAAGCGAAGGGAGGATGGACTGACCAGTTATGTCATGTTCTATGGGCATACCGCACTACACCTCATTCTTCAACTAACGAATCCCCATACCGGTTGGTGTACGGGGTTGAGGCGATGATCCCAGTTGAGTTACAAACAAGATCGGCTCGTGTTGAGTATTTTTCAGCAGAAGATAACAACGCCAACTTAGCATCAGAGCTGGACGTCCTCCAAGAGTTGAGGGAAAAGGCTTTCGTCAGAGATCAGGCAATAAAAGCAAAGGCTGCACTCCGGTACAATAAACGTGTCCAGTACAGAGCTTTTAACACCGGAGACCTTGTTCTGAGAAAGGCCAGTGTGGGGAATAAGTTCGCTCACCAAGGAAAGCTAGCACCAACGTGGGAAGGACCTTATAGAGTTTCGGAGGTGACTGGAAAGGGATCATACCGATTGGAAGAACTTGATGGAACCCCAATCCGCAACAAATGGAACACTCAGAATTTACGAGTGTATTACAGCTAGTTGGTAAGACGGCGTGTACTCTTTTTCCTTACTTGAGTTTTTTCCCACTGGGTTTTCTCAAGAAGGTTTTAACGAGGCATAGCCCCAACGATGTTCTTTGTGTAATCTATATTCAGTTTTAATAAGAATACACTTTCACCGCCCTATCATTCTCACTTTTCTTATGTGTTATGATTTAAAGCCGTGGTTTAATACGCATACACCTCAGGACGGATGAACGCAACTACCTATTTTGTAGTTGATGTGATAATTCCTCGAAGAACGGAGGGAGACCCCCCAAGTCAGACGATGTAATTCCTTGAGGTGGAATGGGTTGTAGGGCTGGTCCTTTCTCAAGGCCACAAACCGAACCCCATTTGAAGACTACATGGGTTGTAGGGCTGGTCCTTTCTCAAGGCCACAAACCGAACCCCATTCGAAGACTACATGGGTTGTAGGGCTGGTCCTTTCTCAAGGCCACAAACCGAACCCCATTCGAAGACTACATGGGTTGTAGGGATGGTCCTTTCTCAAGGCCACAAACCGAACCCCATTCGAAGACTACATGGGTTGTAGGGCTGGTCCTTTCTCAAGGCCACAAACCGAACCCCATTCGAAGAATACATGGGTTGTAGGGCTGGTCCTTTCTCAAGGCCACAAACCGAACCCCATTCGAAGACTACATGGGTTGTAGGGCTGGTCCTTTCTCAAGGCCACAAACCGAACCCCATTCGAAGACTACATGGGTTGTAGGGCTGGTCCTTTCTCAAGGCCACAAACCGAACCCCATTCGAAGACTACATGGGTTGTAGGGCTGGTCCTTTCTCAAGGCCACAAACCGAACCCCATTCGAAGACTACATGGGTTGTAGGGCTGGTCCTTTCTCAAGGCCACAAACCGAACCCCATTCGAAGACAACATGGGTTGTAGGGCTGGTCCTTTTTCAAGGCCACAAACCGAACCCCATGCGAAGGCTTGGCGCAGTAGGCCGGTTCACAGAGAAAACCGCGCTGAACCCCGAGTAACGGGCGCAGTAGGTTCAGGATTAGCCCTGATCCGAACCCCGTGTCGAAGGCTTGGATTGTAGGATTGCACCGAACTCCAAGTACGGTTAGTAGGATCGAACCGAACACCGTGTGAAGACTTGAGGTGTAGGACCAAACCGAACCTCAAGAGAAAGGCATAAAGCTTACCCTTGCCAAAGCTATACAAAATTCAAAGGCAATATCCGTCCTCAATTGTGGAATATCCATCCCAGAGCGGTTGAAAGCTAATGTACCCGCTCTACATCTTCGAGGACAGATAAGCATTTCTATCTTTTGAGAATTTAAAAGGTAATCTTTGAGATAAACTCTCCCTTCCCAATGAACTTACACTTGGGGACAGGGCGTGCTTTAACTTAATTGTTATTTATTCATTACAATTTGTTATCTTAATCCAGTGTGATGAGCACGCTTTAAGTAACTAAGTAACCACGCAGAACGGATTCGCAAAGCATTGGAAATAATAAAGTGTTTTGTATAACACCAAGTTATTCAGCACTCACACATTCGATGCAAACAGTTGAGGAAAAGTAATAATGAATCTTATTTTCAAAAATAAGGAAATATGCAGGTTACAAAATGTTTTAAAGCTGGAGCCGATCCCAGAACACGGCTATGAGTGAAAGCATAAAATTAAGAGGCCGGTGCTTGATCCTCCACAGTGGATACTCCCGCCTTCTCCGTTTGGTCCTCCGCCCCAGTTTGGGCACCTTCTTGTGCTTTAGCTCCAGAGGCAGCGGTGGACGATGTAGGCTCCATACTTTGACCTTCTGGGAGGGGAGGCAGTTCGTATAGAGATGCATTGGGTTCATGGTGCGATCCGTCCTTGTGAACTTCTACAAGTCTTCCCCCATGGAACTCAAAGAACGGATCTAATCCGTACAAATTCAGCTTTATTCCAGGGTTACGATAGTAGACTTGACGAAGGGCCAGGCCGAAAGATTCATACGCCACATTTTTGCATATATCCAAGGCTTTGGCAGCCTTGGCCTTTGCAGCAGCTAGCCTTCTTTGAACCTTGGCGTAATCCTCTTCTGAAGGCCCAGCACTCGCACCACCCTTTTTGAGTTCATCAATTTGGGCTTGCATCTCCTTCCGAATAGACTCCCACTCCCCAAGGTCCTTGTTGCGACCATCCTCCATAACTTTGAGATCGTCAGTAAGCTTAGCCGATCTCTTCTTCTCCAGTTGTAATTCTTCTTCAAGGAGGGGTATGGATTTGTTCTTATTTTGGAGGTCGGCAACTTCCCGTTCTAGGGCCTTATTCGCAAAATGAACTTTGCTTGCCTCTTCAGTTTTCCTCTGGAGTGTTTCTTTAGTTTTTTCCAATTCCGATTCCACTCCCCTGCGAACTTCAGCTTGCTTGGCTGCCCATTTCTCCTTCACTGCGAGTTCGGTCTCAAGTTTTTCAACCTGATCCATATAGTCAGCTTTCTCGCTCAGGGACTCAAGCAGGCCAGATAGCTCATCAAGTTGCCAACGGCCAGCCTTACAAGCACCTCGGACTCCAGCAGCGTCGAGGGAAGGGCGGAGGCAATACCGTGCTTTTGGGAGAGTAGGAGGCATGGATCCTTGAAACCACAAGTAAGGAGAAAGGAAGGAGTCACGTGGAGGATCGAATACTGGAGGAGGACCATTCCCAGAGTCCGGTTCTGAAGCATTATGAGAAGAAGGGGCAGAAGACTCAGGAACGGGTTTCTTTCCCTTGTCCTTCTTCAATTCAGCGTCTTCGGCCGTCCTCTGACGCTTCTTCGCAGGGTCATCAGAGGAGGGCTTCTCTTGATTGGCCTTCTTTACAAGATGCCTCTTCTTCCTCTTTTTCTCTGGGACGGCCTCTTCGCCACCCGCTCCAGCGGCCTCAGATGCTTCTTCGGTCTCCTCCTCCTCGAAGAGAGGAACCTCATCTCCTACTGCAGAAGTCAGAGGAATGAGGGGAGTTTTGGTGGCGTTCCTCTTCGCCTGGAATTCATTTTCTTCAGAAGAGGAGTCATCGTCAGCCATCATGGACCTTAGCGACAACATTTCTGGGCAGGCCTTTTCAATTTGTTCTGCAAAACAAAAAGAGTTGAATAAGCATACAAGAAGGAAAATAACTAGAACGGTATAACCATACAACACAAGGAGAATAAGAGCGAATATTACGGAGGTAGGTGTTTTTGATGTCTTCCTCGGCCAAGAGAAGACGGCTGGAAAACCCTTTGAGGGTCTTTGAGGCCGTCTGCAGGGCGCTCAAGACCTCAACAGAATGAGGGGAAAGTTCACTCTCATCTGTATAATAAGCACGGCTCATAAGGAGAAAATGCTCGTGCGTCCAGCTAAGGGGAAACTTGGTAAACCCCTCTTTATTTCGCCAGAAGACCGGCTTATTTGGTTGAATCCGGACCCGCGTGTAGTAGTGCTTGAAGGAACGCCCATCTACCTTTGCGGATTCCGTATAAGACTTGAAATTTACAACCCTTGAGTCACTACGGAGTGTAATGAACCCAAGGCCGCCCTTCTTATTAGCTCGGCGGACCACTTGGCAATAGTAAAATAGCTTGGCCACAGTGGCGGAGAAGCCAAAATGCTCCCCCAAGACTTCCAGAGCCCGGACAAGACTCCAACCGTTGGGATGTAATTGTGAGGGGGCACAGTCTAAGAAACGCAGGACGGCCATCTGGAAATCCGTCAGTGGAAAGCGCACCCCCAGCTTTAAGAAAACGAAGTCGTACATGTAGACCGACCGCGCGTCAGGGACGTTGTGGCATATTCTTTCAGAAGGATGCGGAGCCATCACAGCGTATCGTGCTTTGTACTTCTTATCCGAGTATATCGTGCTTTGTACTTTGCGCTCCTCCTCGCTTGCATGGTGCGAAGGGATCTCTAAGAACTCCTCTTCCACCCAGCAGTAAGGTTTTTCCCTGTTAAGTTTCTCCCAATCAAGCCGGTGTGCCACAACATTGACACACCCTTCAGCAGAGCGGAGAAACGGCGTTTTTCCACGTCCTGGAAGATCCATGGTTGTGCAGGCGCGGTGGAATGCGTAGGTGCTGTGATAAAAAGCAACATCGTCAGAGAGATAACCCTCAGCACTTGACCCCTCATCAGAGCGGCTGGTAGCCCTCGAACCAAGGGGAACCTCAGAGCGACGAGATGAAGAAGACGCTCGTGAGGAAGAAGCTTCGGCTCTCTCTGAGCGATGGCGCCCAGCCACAGGAGGATTCGCTGGAATCCTCCCACCACGGTGGCTAAGGGGGGCACGAGAGCCAAACCTCCCTCTATTTGAAGGACCAGCGTGTCCAGCTCTAGGGCGCATGATGGAAATAGAATGATTAAAATTGCAAGGAGTTGAAGGGAAGGAAGGTTACCTAAAGAAAGAGGATCTTTGAGAAGTTGAAGACGACAAGGAAATTCCAAGGAAATTTGAGCAGAGTTTCACTAAGTTTGAGAGTAAGGATGGATTCCTAAATCTGCTAAGAGTTCCTTTTATAGGTAACGAAGAAACACAGTGTTTCATCGAAGGTCACAAGGCTTGCCTCAAAACGCAACCCTTTCAAATTGAAACGACTCCGTCGTTTCACCACAAACGGGCGCGAAAACAGTAACGTTTCAGCAAACATTTTCGCTTAATGGACCCCCACTCAGTTTGAATCCAGGCCCAATAAGCTCAATCGACGGTTACACTCTTGGGCAATGATGGCTCTTGTATAAAAAACGCATTTATTGTCTAATCATGCTGTGCGCATTTAATGCCTACCAACCACTTTTCGAATACCAAGAGTTTCGATTTTCAAAAACTCTTGGGATTTCCGCTGCTTATTTTTATGCTGTCTAAATCCGTTGTACGCAATGCGAGAAGGGTGGTCACTCGTTTACTAGAGCGGACGCCACCGAGCTCCCAGAGACTTACAAGAATGTACTACCGGCATCTAGACTTCTCTCAAGAGTTGTGTAGCTCATATGAGCAACTTAACAGTCCCTCATACAAGCTAGGGGACAGATGATCCGGTCTAGATACCGGCCCCCATACTTGTGACGTCAGACTGATCTCATATAAGGAAAACCGGTGTCCAGGTTCAACGTTACCACACCGGATATCCGTTGTCTGGTCATCCGCCCTCACTCCATGACAGCATCATTCATTTTCGCTGTAACGGTTCTGTGTTCATTGATACAGGATATTTATATAATTGTTAGCTTTTCCCTCATAGCAAGAGAAGAGCCTTTTGATAACTTATCAACGAAGACACTGTTTGTAGCAAAATACGTCACATCAATGGCTTCAGAAAGTAAGTGGGCGTGTCAGCAGATTATGCGGAAAAGGTGATTATCCTCTCCTCTCTCTAGAGGATTGTACTCTGATAATTGACCTACCCTCCTGACACATTCTGAAAGTCGAGCCACTTTGATTGACACAATATACACGCAATCAGAGATAAGGGACCCACCTGCATCCAACGTCTCATTTTTTCTCTTACGTTCAACTATAAGAAGCCATATCAACACACATGCATGGTATCGTTATTCTATCTCACACTTTACTGTTACTACGCTTGAGTATTCATTCAGTTCATACACTCTTCTAACTTGAGCGTCGGAGAATCTTCGCAGGTGGCACCACCTTTCGCCTCCTACAACGCGAATCGTTGGTGTAAAGGATCTCCAGGACAACAAGACCGGCCTCTCCCACTGAGAGACCGGATTAATACATCGGATATACACAGTTCCGGTGTGCAAACCCTAAAAACACCTGCATCCTTGTGGCTGGTCCCACACCGGATCCTAGACCCCGGTCCAGACCAGTTCACCATACACACAACTATGAATACCTTATCTCATTTTCTTACTTTTTGTTAAATATGCTTTGATTCCCTTCCCTCTTATATCTGAACCATTCAACTACCCTTTCACTTATCTTTCATGAACTACAAAGTCACAACTCATTCTCCTCTGGTTTATCTTATTTCTTTAATTTCCATCAAATACTTATCAATTCCTTTCTCACTATACCTTAATAAGTACTCAATTTATCCTATTTCCTCATCTTTTATCAATTCTAGGATTAAAAACCATACACTTCTTTTTTTTCTAAGTCTGATTATCCAAGCTTTGCTAAAACACATTTGTCTCCTTGACCCCATATAACCTCAACTATTAGTACAACTACCTGAGGTGATCAGCCTCAAGAGATCAACACTCCGTAGCTAGACCATGTAAAAGTCAAGTATACAACCTAATTATTCACTTTATCAATCGATATGTCAGTCGACTACATCATAACTTGTTTACCTCTGGCAACCCTACAATGAATTAATGTTAGAAGGAACCCAGGGTGGCCAGTCGCTATGATTTCCACATAATACTAATATCAGTGTAAAGTCCAAACGGCCAGGTAAAATTTCTTATCATCTTCATTATTTGCCTACTCAACTACTTTTAATTACCTTATCCCTTATCTTTCATTCACTACCCTCCTTATTGCTTACGCAATAGTCCAGTAGATACTTTACTTGACCATTAGTTATGTACTATATTCTCTTGACTCTTCCTTGAATAAATTCACGCTTCGCTGATCATTTCACCAAAATTATCAATAATCACCCATCGACCCCTATCCTTAAACTTATTCAGGCATTCTCGTACCATTATTTCTCACTTATTCATAATTTTTCTTTAATGTCCATCAGTCAATCACCCACAGCTTGAGCATAATACCCGACAATGCTTATTTAAACCTACTTCGTAAAAATAATACATGGGTTCACCCCTCCTAAGAGAATTAACCTTATCAATATGTTGTTAATTCGCATTACCTATCATTCGTCTATTCACTTCTCTATTCCCCAGCTTAGGAAATCAACATCATTTGATCACAAGTACCACTGCACATAAATTTATTTTATTATTATTATTATTATTATTTTAACGTCCTAACAATCTCTCAAATTATGTCCAACCATCTTTTCTTGATTTATTCATAAACCCCTTCTATTTACTTATACCACCAATGCATTCATATCTTTGGTTGCTTTACTCAATGCTACTAACATACCATCAATTGTTCTCTAATTTTAAACTCAATACAAGGCAGTCTATTACTACAACTCATTCCTTTATTCTGAGAGTTTTTCGTTTTGTCCATCAAATATATTCAACACGAAAAATGAACACTAATACCTGTCATCGGTCAGATAAGGTAGAAGGATATAGGGAATTCACTCTTCCTAAGAATAATCATATCAGAGCATTTATCAACTTATTTTATTCCAAATTTTCTCATTCAATCATTAATGTCACAATACTGCTGAGTACAAATATCACCATATACCAAGAAATTCCTAACATTCCATAAATCTTGAAATTTAGTTGTCCTTTCTCGATTGATTAACAAATTTCTTTTATCTAACAATTTCAATATACATCATCATCACAATGTCATTTCATTCAATATAATATCGAACTTTATTATTCAAATAAATATCGATGGCTACCAAACGATTATCATATTTATGGCATAGACTATTTACCACCACTAGGTCTCAATTATCTTAACATCTTAGCAACTACTGACAACTAAATTGGCACTACCCATTGGCATAGTGATCAACTTACTCAATAGTGTGCATATATACCAATGTAATATTTACCTGTCATTTTATATCATGCACGCATAATAACCCCATCACTCCATGAGGCTATCATATAATCATATTCCTCTTTTAAATTAATTTGCAATATAAATTCTGAAACAACAATCTTAAAAGTCTTACCTTAAGCAGGAATGCCACAACCGACGGAGCTACTAAATGAGGTCAACGCCAGGGTACCTGGAAGATCTTCATATAATATAATACAAACACCACTCATGTATCACATTGATTAATCAACATACAAGACTAGCAAAAGGGCTTAATCAACCTCACCTCAATCACCCGTCAACTTATCATACATTACAAATTATCTGCATTCAAGTTTTCACATGTATACTATAGTCCTCAACTTGATTCATTAATTTATTTCAATCAACCTTTCAACATAATTTAGTACACCACCATAATACATTGGAAGCATTTCACTCACATCATAACAATAACCTCACTCGCCGATTTGTATTGGGTATATACCATTCAAACAATTAATTAGTGCGTTATACAATTTGTACTAGCTTGACACAACATGCAATTAATCACTCACAATTGTGATGAAATACAAAATAGTTCGTTATGGGACTCACACAATCTACTACATCGACCCATTTACCCAGTCCTGAAAAGAACCGCTCTGATACCACCTATGACATCCTACGTCAATTTACCTTTATTTATATCCATTTAATTAATTTACACAGCTAATTTTTCGCATTTAATAAAATTTAATTATTTTTCATTTCAAAATAATATTTATTTTCACTAAACATACTCAAAATAATAATTATATAGTTTAACAAAACCTTAGAGTTCCCTTAATTTAGAAAAGAACCAAAAATATGAAACAGGGGCCTGACGCTGCGCGCCAGTCCCACGCGTAGCGTCATCCCTCTGCTGCGTACCTCACGCTACGCGCCATCTTCACGCGTAGCGTGGGCATGACAGTAGCAGCACCTGATGCTGTTACACATTTAAACCATTTTACTAACTTCTAATCTACCCAATTGGCCCGTTTTATATCCGATTGCTACGAAACTTCACGGGCCACCTGTTTTCCTCATTTCGGAACTATTGGCGCTATCCGTTTGCCAAAATTCCAACATATGCGCAAGTTATGTACGAAACGCAATTTAATTCACATAGGTGCAACACCTTGACACCAAACACCCTAAATGGGTTCCAAATGACCTAAGACCAATACACACAAATTCTAAATATTCTAAGGAACCTATTCATGCATTCCAAAGGTCCCAAAACCCACCAGATTTCTAATTCACATATCCAGTTCCTTTAAATTCATAAAATCAACTATATGCATAACTTCCTAAATCAATCCTAACTATCAATTAAGCATCAATATGACACCTGCCCATTGCATTCATCATTCACACATCATTGGCTCCGTGCCACATAACACACAGACACACTAAAGTATTATCGTACTACATCAATATATTTTCACACCAACAAGTAATATAATCCTACATTTTATAAATCAGCAAGCAATTATATATATATATATATATATATACATCTCTTCTAAATTCCACATCGCCCTGGCCTCATTTAGCTCTCGTCTCCGCGGTGTGCACCCATATCTGCAAGCAGTCACTAAAACCACAAATACAGGGGGTGAGTGACTAGATTTAAATGTTAATATAAAAATAACCAGCAAGAATGGAAAGAGTACTCTAGTTACACTCCAATTATATATATACATATATATATAGATGTATATAAGTAGGTCAATTATTATGATTTACCTTTCGCCTACTCCATCATTTATCTTACAATTTGTTATCCAAGTACATTACACACAAATGCAACACATTAACCAATGATCAAGACCATGAACTTCCATCACCAACTCAAACTAGCATCTTACATTATGTTATACAAGCTTCATCGTAAATATACATATATAGGTCAAGGAGTGTAAAACACAACTGACTCTCATATAAGCAGACTCCTAGTATCCGGATACTAAAAAGATCGACCTTCAGCTGGGAGTCCGACTTGACATCCCGTGAACCCGACTTGGTTCACTGAGCCCGACTTGGCTCCCCCTCAACCACTGGGTCATAGACCTCTGGGTAGCTCAACTGGGTCCGACTTGACCACCGAAGCCAAAAACGAGGGTCACACATACCGTCGGTCGTCCTCTACCACATAATCACATATCATATATCATACATCATGGCATACTATTACAAGCATCATATGCAACTGTTAGAAACTAACATGTGCTCACAACATAGGGCGACCGACTTGTCAAGCCCATCAATATAATGTCATCTCGCATAATCAATCATATAGTATAAACATACAATCCCTTTACTGGAAGCCTGTCAGGAGCCGCTCCTTGTCCGTGCCCATGCACCGGCGATCACTCCCCGCCCTCAACAGTGTCTGGGGTACCTCATCCTTAATATGTAGCTAAATATAAACCATTATCATCAATCACATACACAAATGTCAGAAACTGACATGTGTTTACTACTCGGGCGGCCTTCTTGCCAAACCCCTCAATACAATACACATCACATGATCAACATACTAACATAACTTATCTCAATACAGTTAAACATATTTAATCTCAGGTATAATATCAAAAGTTGACATATACTCACCTCACGGGACGGTCACCCAATCGAACCTTCCTAAATCACGTTAATACCTATATACTCATCTTATCCATAATTCATCATAAAATAGTCATAATTCCCAACCGACAAATATAACAATGATACAATCAACATAAATGTTATACCATTCACAGCAGACATCTTAACTCACGGGCATTATAGAATCCCATTTCATTCAACATGTCATATCTATACAATCTTACTGTTTATCACCATTACCAATTTCTTTTATTTAATCATCATTCCTATCATAGCTCTCAACATCAATTCTCAATTCCCCATTTGTCATATTTCATATTATTTAATTCTCACATACTTACCCCACATATTCATACATCTTATATCATATTATATTATTTCATTTCATTCACTTTCTTATTCCATGTAAGTTAGTATATTCTAAAACTCCCTTAATCATTTCACATCGACACATTCACTTTATATATTCACTTATCCACTTATTCTCCACTCACAATGATTATAATATGCGTCCTTATCTTTTTTTTTTTGTTCTCCAACCTTTCATATAGGTATTTTCTAAACTCAATTAACACATTTACAATAGCTATAGTATATCATTTTTTTTAGTCGCCAATGATGCAGACAAATTTCTAAATTAACCTTAACCAGCACACCCCCCTTACCTTTATTCTGAGCTTTCTAAAGCCTCCAGCCAATTGTCGGGTTCCTCCGAAGTCCATCAAAACTCATTTTCATTTCCGGTCTCCGTTCCAAGCTCCATAACTTCGAACGACTTCGATCCTTGATTTAACAACATCTTTTGAATACCTACCGCTTTAAGGTTTTCATTTACACCTCAAACACTTGTTCCATCCAAGGACTTAGCTCTCCTAACACATACTAGTCTCAGGTAGGGAGAGAAAATAAGAATGGGAGAAAGAGAACCATGAAATTAAAGGTTCTAGGATGCTTACCCCACTGCCTCGACGCCATAAATGTATTTTCGTCCAAGAATCCATCATCAATTAGCTTCAATTGAGCTCCTAGGGTTTAAGAGAAAAGGGAAAGAAAGAAAGAAGAAGGGTTGTGCATGTCTCGGGTCTGTCTCTATTTCAGCTTTTAATTCTGACTCGCGATGTTGACGCTACGCGTCACACTTACGCTACACGTCAGCTCACTAATTCGCACCTGACGCTACGCGCCACAGCCACGCTACGCGTCAGGGTCCCTGATACCTATTCCTCAAAATATTCATTTTAATGTACCTTAACCCTCTAGAATGCCATTTAAAATCATATATTCACTTAAGAATCCTATTTCCTTTAGTTTTAACTTAATTAAATATTTAATTTACCTTTCTCAATATTAAATTACCAGGGATGTTACAGGTTATGTGATCTCCGAGTGTGGAAGATCAAATCATGCCGAGTGCAGAATGGATAATGTATTCCGAGTGAATTGTGGTTAAAATATACCGAGTGGTATTGGACTGGAGAAATACTCCGGGTGAAGGATGGACTCCGAGTAGAGTATCCGAGGGAATCATTTCCTGAGTGAAATACGCCCGTGTGTTTATAATTGTGATTTGGCTAAGTAAGAATTTATCGGGTGAATCATGTATGATAGGGCCGTTCCCGAGTGGATGTGGTCCCGAATCCGAGTGATGGGATTACCGAGTGAATGGGTTCACTTCAGCGAACAAGGTATTCGCTCCAGTGAGTGTGGATGGAAGGAAGGTTTCTGGTTGGTTTCGCTTAAGCGAATGGGTGCTTCACCCAAGCGAGATGGGTTGTCTCGCTCAAGCGGATTTGGGCCTCACTTGAGCGAGTGAACATTGTATTGGCTCGCTTAAGCTTTGTTCTTCCGCTGTCGGTTTTTATTTTCCCTTGCCTTCCGTTGGTTTATTTTTACCCCGACTGCTTGGTAAATTTTGAAAAAAATTTCCCTGGTCTTCGGTTTTGGGTTTATTAAGTCGGGTTGTTTCATTTTGGTATCAAAGCATTCTTAAAAGAATTAAGGATGTTTCAGAGGTAGTAAGTCTTTAACGTTAAGAACCACGTTAACTTTTACTTATATGTCACATAATTCACTTATTATGATTGGGTTAATATGTTCCTTACTTTTAAAAATTCACATGCGATCTCTCACATATGATTTCTGTCTAGTTAATAGGTTCTTAACATTAAGAACCATGTTAACTTTTACTTAAGTGTCACATAATTCATTTTGTTACCATCAATTAATAGGGTTCTTACTTTTTAAAAATGTACACATGGTCATTCACATATGACTTCTGTTAGGTTAATAGGTCTTTAATATTTAGAATCGTGTTAATATAACAACCACCACCAATAACAACACCACCATCACCATTACCACCACCACAATGTGTTACCAATGTCAACAAATTGACACAAGAGACACAACCCTTGTTATGATTCCTTGATTTTTTAGGTTGAATTAGATCTAAGATTGAATTTGATGATTGGGGACAATGATGATATAAAAAAGGCAGAAGATTTAGGTGCGGGAAAAAAAAAGCATCAAGGGAGATTGGATTTTCACTTAAGATTAGTTTGGAAGCAGAATTTGGTGAAAGTGCTTTTGTGGATGTTGTTTAGCATGTGATCAAGGGTGGCATTGATGCTAGCCAAACATATTTCATAGTTCCAATTTGTATTTTTCTTGCAACCAGAGTAGTAGCAATTGTTGTCACAGTCTTCTTCTTCCAATGTGTTGCTCGATTTTGATTTCAATTGCACCACGATCATTCCCATAATTTCTTCCTTCTTCATATGTTTTTTTAATTTTTTTCTTTTTCTTTTGTCTCTTCTTTTTATTATTTCTTTGAATGCGTGTTTGTTGTTTCTAATGTCTCACCTTTGAATTTTGTTTTTATTCCATAAATTGAGGTGTTTTGAAACGTAAATTGTTTAATTATAAGCATATTTGAAATGGATTAATTATTTAGATGATGATCAATTTTTCAAATTAAAATTTGTTGCTTTTGTTCGATAAAGGAAATGAGTGAGAGTAATGGTGGTGGTGATGAGAGGGATAAGTCAAATTAAGGATTTGGTCAATAGATCTCTTATATATATATATATTAAGTGATGTGATGTAACACATATTAAATTTATATGACACGTAAGTAAAAGTTAACAGTTTTGTGAGAAACTGAATGTCAATGACCAATTAACTAGGTGAAAGCCATATGTGAAGGACCACAAATGATTTTTTAAAAGTAAGGGACCTATTAACCCGATTGTAACAAAGTGAAAGACTAAATAATGTATTTACTATAATGGAATATATATATCACTTGAGCTAATATGTTATATAGAAAAATGTTTTTCCTTTCTAGCGAACTTGTAACAACATTTTTTTGGTAAGGCTTTTCCTTGGGTATCCTATGGTCATAAGCCCGTAAACTAATCCTTAGTCCTAACGGTCAACACACTAAGCGATAGGAGACCAATCAAATGATTTGCTTCATTCACATAAGTAAAAGATCAAACTGTTACCATATGTTTAAGGATAACTTTTTTTTAATTATGATAAATGTAAAATTTACAAGTTAAACTAATTAAAATTCCTAATCGTAACTTTCTCTCTCCTTACTCTCTTCTTTCTTTACCTAGAACCACTATCCACCCCACTCACTAACATTATCATCACCACCACCAACCACTTTTACTTCTACCCATTATCCCCTATTAAACATGAAGTAAGTGTAGGAATAGTAGAAGTAGAATCAAACTACACTAGCCAACATATGCAATGCAAGCCATGCCATTATTTCTTATTTTGAAATTAAAATACCACACTCAAAAGAACACAAACCAACAAATAGTAATGATCACATCTATATTTTCTAATTTTATTTTGAATTCCATTAGTGATGACAACAAGTGTAGCTCTTCTTCTAGAGACAATGTTAATGAATAATGGTTACCTCATAAAGCGAGGATTATGGGGAATTAAGTTGAGGGCCTAGGGTTTTGAGGTGAAAGATGATTATGGATTTGAGAGAAAGAGAAGAGGAAGACAGTGAATAAAGGTGAAGAAGGTAAATGGTGGTTGTAACACCCCTTGT
Organism: Clitoria ternatea; assembly: GCA_037962975.1. Taxonomy (NCBI): domain Eukaryota; kingdom Viridiplantae; phylum Streptophyta; class Magnoliopsida; order Fabales; family Fabaceae; genus Clitoria; species Clitoria ternatea. The sequence continues at coordinate 14,429,861 of CM075676.1, forward strand.
TTCTGGCAAGCAGTTGTGGACCCGATGAATTCTGAGTATAAAACTTTTGGGAATAATAATTAGGGCAGGGGTTATCCTATAAGATAAATAATGCTATTGGGTTAATAAGACCCAATAAAAAGAGACAACAAGTAAATGTTATAATAAGAAAATAGTTATTTTTGTAATAAAATAATATTGGGGAGTAAACCGAGGACCCTATGGGTAGTCAAGAATTGACTATTTAGCCCCGTAATTAGTATCCTTATAAGAAACTAATCAACCTAGTACTATTGTTCTCGTAAGACGAGGAAAAACTGAATCAATTCATACACCTGACCTATACCTAAAATGAGCCCATAGTTGCCCGTGCAAGCACTTCCGAATATCCGATTCCAGCACGATCAGTCTTTAATGAATCATTTCAAAAATCTAAACACTTCTCCTGAAGGGACCCAACTCTAATTCAGATCCCATCGACCCCATTTCTTGAGAAATCATCCAGTTAAATTGGAGCCCTTGAGTCTAGCTCAAATACCTTTAGTGTTTCGAGCATAACTCCTTCATACGATGTTGAAATCAAGTGATTCTTATCTTGGTTTCTTAGTCATGAAAAACCTAACAATCTTTACTTCTAGCCTCAAATGCCGATTCATAACCCATCATCCCTAATTTGAGAAATCAAGATTTCGTACTCTAAAAACCCATTTGTTAATCCCATTAAATCGCACTAATTTACGAGAAAAATCATATCTTCCTCATAAGAGATTAGAATCAGTTTGTTCAAATTTTATAATTCTCATATCAAATCCCTCTACAATTTTTATGAAGAACTCAAAAGCTAATTCTTGCTCAATCGGTCCAGAAAAATCAATCTTTTCAAGGAAAATCTGAATTCATAACAGCCCATACTAGTGTTGGAAAAACACGTATATCTCCTTCATACAATGTTGAAAACACTTTGTTCTTTTTTCTACGGACTTGTATCAAAAAACCCTACAACTTTAATGAAGAGCCCAATAGCTAATTCTTAAAGGATCTTGCATAGTAAAGGTATGTTTTCAATTTTTGTAATTTTGAGAGCTCTGGGAAAACTTTTCCTTGGTTCGGGCATAACTCTTACTCCAGTTAGTGGATTTTCATGTGCCATATAAGAGAAAAATGAGATCTACAACTTTCGTGTTGATTACTTTTTCAGATTCCAACCGTATCTACCCTTAACATATTCATTAAACTTACTCATTGAAAATCACAACTAGGGTTCCACTCAAAACTAATTAAATCTTGACCCGCCGAGCAAGTTTTTCTATAAATATGTGTACCACATTCTTCATGTTCCCCACTAGACCTATTTTTTCTCTCTTTAGAACCTTCTTCTCTCTCTCTAGCTACTGGCCACCACCTCCTAATCCACTATCATTTTTCTTTAAAACCACCTTGGAACACCGCCAAACTTCACTATTCTTCCTCCTCCACCATCCTCACCACCCAACACCGTTTCTACCACCCAAAACCACCATTTTTACCACCTGAAACAGCCTCCAAACAGTGGCCTTCAACCTCCACCAACGCCCGCCACACCTTCCGATCACCACCACGGCCACTGTTTTCTTCATCCTCTTCGATTTTCCTTCAAATTCTACCTCACCATCACGATTTCCACCACCTCTGGCCACCTTACCACTGTGGGACAGCCACCACACGGCCTCCTTCCACCCTCTCTGATTCTTTGTTTGTTGCCATAATCGAGCTCCAATCATCGTGTAGATTCCAATGACGTTGATGAAATTACAATTAGGCTTATGGATCTAAAGTTTGGGTTTTATACTTTTCGTTGAGTAACGAGAAAAAGAAATGACACTCTAGGTAAAAGGGTATATACTCGGGTATCCTGAAGTAAACCACATGCTCGGATCGGTTACCTTTTGGGCCCTTACCCTTTCGAGGTCATACCCAGGAAGTTTTTACTAAATTAAGTGATTCGGTCCTAACACCGGCCCCCAAGAGCATGGCTTCAATGCCCTGCCAGATCAGCATTTGGAATAAAGAGAAGTATTTTTCAAATACACTACAAATACAATACGGGGTGCACACCGCCAGGGCAAGTAACGCCGCCAAGGTTCATAACTCCACCCAGGCACGTTACCCCGCCAAGGAACGTAACTCCGCCCAGGCATGTTACTCCGTCAAGGAATGTAACCTCGCCAAAGTTGTTACTCCGCCAAGCCATAGGCTCAACTCAGGCGGAATACTGAATTTCCCACACTGCGTAGCGAGCCCATACTCACAACCCCGGCACGAGATTGACTCTGTCTTGAGAGGTTAATAATGGGAATCACGCTGTCACGCATAAAGGGAAATAACAATAAAATATTAAAGCACTAACGCTTTCCAGACAAGTTGTGATACCTACTACAATAATGGTGCTAGTAAACGGCGCAGGGACCCACTACCTTTTCAGCATTATGCCTGGAGACAAGGAGCGGGTCCTACCAATAATGCAGCACCCGTGACAGGTATATAAACCTCTCTTGAAAAGGTATAAGGGATCTTTTTCCCATTCTCTGAACCTTACACTCTATTACTTGCATAATCTTCTCTGATTATCTTTCTAAGTCTCTAAGTATTCTGAGATACTGACTTGAGCGTCGGAGAACGATTGCAGGTACCATCCCCAATTGGGTCAAGGCAAATCAGATCCCGTCAGGCGGACTGTGACACCGCCCCGAAGTACATTACACTCCGCCTCAACATACGAAGACTCTTTGTATTTACATTTATACATACATTGCTTTGTATCAAAACACACTTACATGTATATTTTGAGTTGTTCTACAAGCACACTTCTACACCCCCTGTAAAGAACAGTTCATTGGCACGCCCGGTGGGACCTGTAAACTAGGTAATCCCACAATCTTGATCAATCTTCATCATCAATGGAGAGACAAGGACCAGAGATGCAGAACGAGGATTCTCCTCCACGCAATCCCAGACGTCTTAACTTCGATGATGGTGCTCCGAAAAAAGCAACGCAAGCTGATTCTCTAGATCCGAGAGATGACATGATTCGAATCTTGAGAGAAGAACTTGCAGAACTTCGTCGTGAAAAAGCAAACCCAGTGCATGAGAAAGCTGGTCCCGCAAGACAACCACATCATGAATCACACGTGCAGGAGGAATCAAGTACTCCTCACTACTCTCGTATTCCTACATACATGGAGGAGCAACGAAGCCTCCCACTGGTGAATGCTCAGCATCAAGAAGGAAGGAGAGCAGGCTCAAACACATCCCCCTCAGGATATAAGATGAACATCCCATTTTCCAAAAGGCTCATGAATGTACATGTACCCAGACACTTGCAAACCATGCAGCCCATTTCTATAGGGAAATATACTGGGGAAACAGATCCCTCTAAGCATTTAGATGCTTATATCTATGAGGCCATGTTTCTAGGAGCTGAGGAGGACATCATGTGCAGAATGTTTCCCAGAACTCTTACAGGTGAAGCTCTTAGCTGGTTCAAGAGCTTACCTTCAGGTTCCATTGATTCGTGGGAGGAGCTGGCCTCAGCTTTTGGAAGCCACTTCGTGATCTCCAGGGATGCACCTAGAACCTCTCATACCTTGGCTCAGATCAAACAAGGCGACAAAGAATCTCTGAAGGATTTCCTTAAGAGATTTTATAAAGAGGCGGCCATGGTCCCTGATCTGACTGAGGCAATCCAGTTGCATATTCTCATAGAAGCTATGCAACCAAAGTCACCTTTCGCTTTGTCTTTGGCAAAGGGACCTCCAACTACGATGGAGGAATTTCGCAGGAAGGCATCTAAGTACGTGGGTATTGAGATGCATCTGGAAGCCACTGCATCTCGCAGCAAACCACTCCCTGCAACTCCATCCCAAGACAAAGGGAAAGATAAATTGTTGAAGAATGACAAATCCAACCAAAGAGACAAAGTAGGGAACCAACCTTTTAAACAGCAAGACAGACGCGTGTTCAATTTTGCTCACTATGCACCACTGAACACAACCTGCGAGCAAATCTTGCGTGAGATAGGATGGACCACCCTCAATGTTTATGGAATTCAACGTCCACCCCCAATCAGGCGCGGTGGAAACCCAAGGAAATATTGTGAATTCCATGAATCAGTTGGCCACACCACGGAAGAATGCAAGCAACTCAAAAATACTATCGAGGTGCTCATTCGAGAAGGTAAACTGAAACATTACCTGTTCAAAGGCAAATCTCATGATGAGCCTAAGAAGTTTGAAAAACGACATCGTGATCGCTCTCCGGATCCTGATAGTACTCGGGAACCAAAGCGTACGGCGGTGTCAGAGAAACAAAAAGGCATTGTTTTGGAGTCCGCCCAACGAGAACCGAGCCCTGAACCTAGGTCGCGAGGTAAAAGGCAGGTGGTGGACATGATTGCTGGAGGCTTCGCAGGAGGCGGACCCTCAAACAACGCCCGGAAAAATCATCATCGTATGATCTTATCTGTGCAGGGCAAGAACAAAGAATATCACCCATTCAGGGACGGAGTTCAGACTCCGCCTATAACTTTCACAGATGATGATTTTGGCCCAACCATCCCTGAGGGAGATGATGCAGTAGTGATCATTGCGGTGATCGCTAATATGGATGTAAAACGCATCCTAGTTGACCAGGGAAGTTCCTGCGACGTTATTTTTTATGACTGTTTTAAACGCATGGGACTGACTGACGCTGATTTGCAGCCTTACACACAGGACCTCACAGCCTTTAATGGCGCCAAACAGCCTACTAAAGGCTACTTGGATACAAGGATTACCTTCGATGGTGAACCTGGAGCAAGGACTGTGAAATCCAGGGTCCTCGTCATTGATGTTAAATCCCCATACAATGGCATCATTGGGCGGCCTTCTCTGAATGCCATGGAAGCCATCGTTTCAACCCCCCACTTGTTAATCAAGTTCATTGATAAAGATAATCAAGTCTCATCCGTCAGGGGTGACCAGGAGATGGCTCGTTACTGTTACAATTTAAGTCTTAACATGGTGAAGCTTGAAACCATGTCTAAGAAAAGGAAATTGAATGAAGGAAACAGTGCGGCGGCATCCGTCAACTTGGTGGATCTTGATCCCAGGGCGGAGTCTTCTATAGACCCACTGAACCCTTTGAAACCAACTCCTGAAGGTGGCTCCAAGTCTATTGTTTTGGGCAGCACCCCGGAGCAAATAACTAACATTAATGACAAGCTGGAGCCTAACATGGAAGCGAGACTGATTGCACTCCTCCATGAATATAAGGAGATTTTTGCCTGGACAGCCGCAGACATGCCTGGTATGGATCCTAACTTCTGTTGCCACCGCCTGGCGGTGTATCCTGAAACTAAGCCAGTGGCACAAAAGAAACGGCGTATGGGTCCTGCTAAGCAAAATGCTGCTTGCGAACAAACCGAAGAACTCCTTAAGGCGGGGTTCATCAGGGAACTCCGTTACTCTTCTTGGCTGTCCAACGTGGTTATGGTGCAGAAAGCCAATGGCAAATGGCGCATGTGCATAGACTACGTTGATTTGAATAAATGTTGTCCCAAAGATCCTTATCCTCTCCCCAACATTGACAGGCTGGTTGACGATTCATCAGGATACAAGTATCTATCCTTCATGGATGCTTACTCCGGATACAACCAAATTCCAATGTGCGAGGATGATCAGGAGAAAACAGCATTTATCAACGACAGAGGGGTCTTTTGCTACAATGTCATGCCATTTGGGCTGAAGAACGCTGGGGCCACCTACCAGCGCATGATCAACAAAGTCTTTGAGGGCATGCACACAAAGCTGGTGGAGGTTTATATTGATGACATTATCGCCAAAACCCCAGAAGGAGGAGACCATGTTGAAGACTTACGCCTCATTTTTCAACGCCTACGGCAATACAACATGAGACTCAACCCACTAAAATGTACATTTGCTGTGCCTGGGGGGAGATTTTTGGGTTTCATGTTAACGCAAAGAGGCATAGAAGCTAATCCTGACAAGTGTCGTGTGATACAAGAGTTGCAGAGCCCCAAAACATTGAAAGAGGTACAATCCCTCAATGGCAAAATCGCTGCTCTAGCACGATTCATGCCAAAAATGGCTCATCGCTCTCTCCCCTTGTACAAGATGCTGAAGAAGGATAAAAAATTCAATTGGGGCCCAGAGCAAGAGGCGGCCTTCCAGAGCTTGAAAAATGTCTTAGCCAGCCCTCCAATCCTGGTAAAACCAAGCCCAGGTGAGCAACTCATCGTTTATTTGTCTGTTTCAGATGAAGCGCTGGCAGTGGCACTGGTCAAAGAAACAGTCGAAGGCCAACGACCGGTATACTTCACTGGTAAAACATTGCATGGTGCAGAGTGCCGCTATCAGAAGATTGAAAAGGCAGCACTTGCAGTTGTTTGGGCCTCACGACGTCTAAGACCATATTTCCATGCACATCCCATCCTGATTCGTACAGACTTACCACTCCGTACTATATTGTTCAAGCCAGACTTGGCAGGAAGGATGATCAAATGGGCCATAGAACTCTCTGAATTCGACATATCCTACGAACCAAGAACTGCTATCAAGGCACAAGTCCTAGCAGATTTCGTAGTTGAATTAACAGGCTCCAGCCCAGATGCAGATCATTCACACTGGACAGTATACGTCGATGGGTCTTCAAACAGCAAAGGATGTGGGGCAGGAATCGTTGTAGAAAGTGATGACGGGGTACATCTTGAAATTTCATTGCACTTTACCTTCACTACGTCTAACAATCAGGCGGAGTACGAAGCCTGTTTAGCCGGACTCAGAGCAGCACAAGATATTGGGGCCAAAACTGTCACCCTATGCAGTGATTCTCAACTAGTCATCTCACAAATTCTTGGTGAGTATCAGGCTAAAGAACCTCTACTGCAACAATATCTAGACTGCGTCAATGAGTTGAAACAGCGCTTCGATGAAGTAACTTTCAAGCATGTACCTCGCGAAGAAAATACGCGTGCTGATATCCTGTCCAGATTAGCCAGCACAAAGAAGGCGGGGTGTACAACCACGGTCGTACAGAGTACTCTGGCCGAGCCAAGTATATCCCTTCCCTCTTCAATTCATATGATTAAAAGCCGCCCCGTTGATGATAACTCCTGGGTAACACCAATAGTTCGTTATCTTGTTAATGGACAATTACCCACGGATGATCTTGAGCGAAAGAAGCTAAGGAGGGAGGCACCCTATTATACGCTCCTAGATGGGCAGCTATACCGCCGAGGAATTTCTGTCCCATACTTAATTTGCATAAATGAAAACGAGGTGCAAGCTGTTTTGGAAGAAGTCCATGAAGGGCAGTGTGGACATCATCCAGGGGCACGAAGTCTAGTGAGAAAAATCCTCAGGGCGGGGTATTGGTGGCCCACTATGAAGCAAGACACTGCCTCATATGTTCAAAAATGCGATCAATGTCAACGATTCGCAAATTTTCACCATACCCCAGCTGAGGAAATGTCATCATCAGTGACACCCTGGCCTTTCTATCAATGGGGTATGGATATTCTAGGTCCATTCCCAACTGCGCCCGGCGGTATCAAATACCTGATAGTTGGTGTTGATTATTTCACCAAATGGATTGAGGCAGAGGCAGTGGTGCACATAACGTCAGCCAGGACTCGAAGATTCGTCTATGAGAATATCATTGCACGTTTCGGAGTCCCCGAACGCATAGTCACTGATAATGGCACCCAGTTCACAGATCGCAAGTTCACTGAACTCTTAGAAAATCTCAGCATCACGCAGATTTTCTCTTCTGTGGAACACCCTCAAACCAATGGACAAGCTGAGGTCGCCAACAGAGAAATCTTGAAGGGCCTCAAAAAACGCCTTGGTGAGGCAAAGGGAGACTGGGCAAATCAGTTATGCCACGTTTTATGGGCATATAGAACCACCCCACACTCCACTACGAATGAATCTCCATATCGGCTGACATATGGAGTCGAGGCGGTCATTCCCATTGAATTAACAGCCCCCTCAGCTCGAGTCCTCTATTTCAATGAGGAAGCCAATCAACAGAACCTCGCACACGAATTGGCGGTTTTGGCGGAGTTGAGAGAGGAAGCCTTTGTGAGAGATCAAGCTGTCAAAGCAAAGGCCGCCAAACGGTATAACGCACGCATGTGTGAACGCCGTTTCAAAGAGGGAGATTTGGTCCTGAGAAGGGCCAACATTGGCAACAAATTTGCGCACCAAGGCAAGTTGGCACCAAATTGGGAAGGTCCATACCGAGTCACCGAGGTCTTGGGCAAGGGTACATACCGCCTAGAGAACTTGGATGGCACTCCGGTCAGAAATAAATGGAACATTTTGAATTTACGCATATATTACAGTTAGTTGGGTAATACGGTATGATCTTTTCTTCCTAACTCAAGGATCCTCCTCTGTATGCTTTCCTTGAAAAGGTTTCGAAAAGATATCTCCCAACTCAATCTTTTATGTAATTCCATTCTCAATGAAATGCCTTCCTGCATTTAATCTTCACTCTAACTCTGAATTGATTATCCATGGCAGAATTTATTCCCATGCAGATAAAACGACTCTAAAATTGAAGCACAAACGCATAACTCTTTATTCCATAAAGATCAACCAACATGCAACGCCGCTTCACAAACGGAGTCAACAAAAACTCCTTGGGGGATTGGTGTCTCAGCTATATGCTGCACCATGCCGACCCTAAGGTACAGAAAACTCCTTGGGGGGAAAGGATTGGTGTCTCAGCTATATGCTGCACCATACCGACCCTAAGGTACAGAAAACTCCTTGGGGGGAAAGGATTGGTGTCTCAGCTATATGCTGCACCATACCGACCCTAAGGTACAGAAAACTCCTTGGGGGGAAAGGATTGGTGTCTCAGCTATATGCTGCACCATACCGACCCCAAGGTCCTGCAGGCCGCCTATGGAAAGAACTAGTGTCACAGCTATATGCTGCACTAATTCACCCCCAAGGTCCTGCAGGCTTCTTGTGGGAAGAGCTGGTGTCTCAGCTATATGCTGCACCACGCTAACCCCAACCAATTTCTTGCAGGTTGAATTGGTGTCACAGCTGTATGCTGCACCATACCGCCTCGAAGGTTTAACCAATTTCTTGTAGGTTGAATTGGTGTCACAGCTATATGCTGCACCATACCGCCTCGAAGGTTTAACCAAATTCTTGCAGGATGAATTGGTGTCACAGCTATATGCTGCACCATACCGCCTCGAAGGAGTCGCACTCCAATCAAAATGCAAAAGGATGAACATTCCATCCAAAACTTGACTCTGCTTAACTCCCAACGTTTTACGGAGTACATGAGAAACAAACTCAAGCACTACCCAACAAGTTCAAGTAAGTTCAACACTTGTAAAATTGTGCTTCATTGAAATTCCTAAGGGGCAACTCCGCCTTCTTACGGAATACTATTTCATTGAAATTCCTAAGGGGCTACTCCGCCTTCTTACGGAATCTATTCATGGAAATTCCTAAGACGCCACGCCGCCTTCTTACGGAATCCATTTCATTGAAATTCCTAAGAGGCCACGCCGCCTCCTTACGGAATCCAATTCCCTTTAAATTCCTAAGAGGCCACTCCGCCTTCTTACGGAATCCATTTCATTGAAATTCCTAAGAGGCCACGCCGCCTCCTTACGGAATCCAATTCCCTTTAAATTCCTAAGAGGCCACTCCGCCTTCTTACGGAATACTATTTCATTGAAATTCCTAAGGGGCTACTCCGCCTTCTTACGGAATCTATTCATGGAAATTCCTAAGACGCCACGCCGCCTTCTTACGGAATCCATTTCATTAAAATTCCTAAGGGGCTACTCCGCCTTCTTACGGAATCTATTCATGGAAATTCCTAAGAGGCCACGCCGCCTCCTTACGGAATCCAATTCCCTTTAAATTCCTAAGAGGCCACTCCGCCTTCTTACGGAATACTATTTCATTGAAATTCCTAAGGGGCTACTCCGCCTTCTTACGGAATCTATTCATGGAAATTCCTAAGACGCCACGCCGCCTTCTTACGGAATCCATTTCATTAAAATTCCTAAGGGGCTACTCCGCCTTCTTACGGAATCTATTCATGGAAATTCCTAAGACGCCACGCCGCCTTCTTACGGAATCCATTTCATTAAAATTCCTAAGGGGCTACTCCGCCTTCTTACGGAATCTATTCATTGAAATTCCTAAGAGGCCACGCCGCCTCCTTACGGAATCCAATTCCCTTTAAATTCCTAAGAGGCCACTCCGCCTTCTTACGGAATCTATTTCATTGAAATTCCTAAGAGGCCACGCCGCCTTCTTACGGAATCCATTTCATTAAAATTCCTAAGAGGCCACTCCGCCTTCTTAACGGAATCTATTCCTTGGAAATTCCTAAGAGACTACTACGCCTCACTATTAAAATCATTTCAACGAAATTCCCACGAGGTTACTACGCCTCACTGTTGAAATTACTTCAGTTAAATTCTCAAAAAGGCCATTCCGCCTCGTTATACTTAGTCATATTTCATTAAGTCCTCAGATAAATATTCCGCCTTCTCAATATCATTATACAAGGCATAAATACGACGGACTTAAACACTACATCTATGAACAAGTATACATTTGCAGGAAATATACTTTATTAATATTGTCAAGAATTGATAAAAGTCCAGAGCCTATCCTGGAACAAGGCAATATTAACAAAATTCAAAAAATAAAAGCTGGCGAAAGGTCTCAGGAGCTGGTCTTTAAGGGTTGGACGGCGTCCCTTCTTGTTGGACAGAGGTGGCTTGACCATCACCAGGTTTGCTTAAACTCTGAGAGGGAGGCAAGTCCGCCAAAACATATTCGTCATTGGGCGCAGGAGCATGACCCCCTTGAACAGGCACCATCAATTCTCCATGGATGAATTCATAATAAGGATGAATGCCTGTGGTGGTTAGAGCAACACCTGGATTGCGGTAACGGAGTTGACGAACAGCCATGCTGAAAGCATCATCAATCGCTGCCTCAGCCGCATCCAGCGTGGATTGTAAATCCTTGTCAAGCTTTTCATTGACGGCCTCAGAGGTAGCTTTTTCAGCTTGCAACACTTCAACCTGTTTTTCAAGGTTAGTGTACGCAGTAGCTGCTTGGTCTAACTCCGCCACCCAGGTATCTTCAGCAGTGGCCTTATCAAGTTCAAGAAAAATCAACCTCTGCTGGAGCTCACTTGCATCCTCGCCCAATTTTTGTTTCTGCTGAATTAAATCTGAAATCTGTTGTTTTAGCAGATTATTGTCAGCCCTCACCTGGGTCAGGCCACTCACCTCCTCGCCCAGTTTTTTGTTTTGCTCTTTTAAGCCGGAGACCTGCTTCTCCAGCAAAGCTTTATCAGCTCTCACCCGAGCCAGCTCCTCCTCCAGCTTTTTGGTGTTGGCATCGGCGGTGTCCAGATGCTTGTCCTTGGCCTTGATCACCTCGGACAACTGCTCATTGTCATGCTCCAAGCTACGAATCTTTTCCACTGACTCGTGGTAAGACGCTTGGAACATGTTCGCCTCAGCAGCAACCTCAGCTATCCGGGGAACAGAAGCCAAGAAACCATCTAATTCAGAAAGGTGCCACCTCGCAGCTGCGGCAGCCTCCGGTACCTCCTCGAAGTCGATGTCGGGGCGGAGAATGAATTCTGGGTCACGCCTCTCTGACTGGCGGAATCCCGTATTTGTAAAGTATAAGAAGGGATTCAAGCGAGACCCCGCCTCAGGCAAAGAAACAAGCCGCCTAGATGTTTCCCCTGGTACATCAATGGGAAAAACGGCCGTCCTTCGGGCGGTCAAGCTCAAGGCGGGATCCTCAGACGGGCGGACTGGGGAGATTTGAATTCCCTCTGTCTGGTCCCCCATTTCCTGGCCAGAAGCAGCTTGAAGTCCCTCCGCTTGCTCCCCCTCGATATCTTCTTCGAAAATGCCTTCGGCTCCGCCCATATCAGCAGAAGTACCCACAACAGGTACTTCCGGAGTCTCCTCCAAATCAATGGCGGCATCGATTGATGTCCCCGCCTCAACCCTTTTCTTGCCCTTGGTCCTCCTTCTTTGCAAAGGCTGGAGGTCTATTTCCTCTTCTTCTTCTTCAGCAGCTTCTGGTTCTTGGCGTTTTTTAGAACGCCTTTCAACAGTAGCTGCTGAAGATCCTGCACCACCTTCAAAATTTGCTATGTTGGTGGAGGCAGGGAAGGGAAGGGTCTTTGTGAGAGCAGCAGTCAAACTCCTCCTGGGCTGCACATTATTCTCCGCGTTCCTTTCCCTGCGGCTCATTTGCATCTGCTTAATACGGTCCATCCCAGGGAACTCCGCGATTTCTCCTGCAAAATAACAAGATGAAGATTCAGTTAGAAAATGCAAGGTAGAGGAAACACTCAATCACATTGCAAATTGTTCATAATATTACTCAAATATCCTTGAGCATCCCGCCCAAGCAGCCTTCGGCAAAGAATCAGCTTGTGGACGGAGTTGTACTCCTTCAAAATCCGGAGTACTTCCACAGACGCCGCCGATAGAGCACCCTCTTCAACCTCATACGCTCGTTTGGTTAAGAGAAAATGCTCATGCGTCCATGCCACTGGGAATTTGTCAACACCCTCCTTATTCCGCCAAAAGACAGGTTTGCCCTTCCTGACGGATACCTTCACGAAACTCATCCTGAAATGAAGTCCGCCTTCTTTGGCGGAGTCAGCAAACGCCTTAAAATTCAAAATCTTTGGCTCCGCCCGGAGAGTCACAAAACCCATGCCGCCGGTTTTCGTATTTACTCTCCTCATAATGCGGCAGAAGGAGAAAAACAACGCCACCGTAGGCGTAAACCCCAAATGTTCAGCCATCACCTCAAAACTGCGAACTATTCCCCAACCATTCGGATGCAGCTGGGAAGGGGCACAATCCAAAAACCTAAGCACACCCATCTGGAATTGATTCAATGGGAAGCGCACCCCTAACTGGGTGAACAGAATATCGTACATATATATGGTACGATTATCCTGAGGACGATGGCAGACCCGTTCATACGTCTTGGGTGAACGGACGATGAACCTATCCTCATATTTCTCGTCCTTCCATACCGGAACAGGCAACTCCACTACCCCTCCGCTTGTCGTCGCATGTCGAGAGGAAGCATCCTTGACATCTTCCTCAACCCAACAGTAAGGGTCATTCTCGAGTGTTTTCTCCCAATCCAACCCATGCAATACAACATTTCTGCACTCTGCCATAGTCAGCACTTGTGTATGGGAAACACCTCCTGACACAAATGAATGTACAGCATTACTAAAGAACTCCACGCTGCTATAAAACGTCGAGTCCCTCCCAGTATAAAAAGCATCATCTCCACTCTCAATGTCAGAAAACATGGGACGAACAGAAACCCTAGAACGTGACCCTGCCCTCTTTCCTCTCAGCTTCCTTTTTACAAACACACAATAAGGGGAAACAAAGCTAACCCAAAGGAAATGAAGAAGCAAAGAAGAAGAAGAAGCAAATACCTTAAGCTTCTGAAAGATAGAAGAACTCCAAACAACAGTGAACTTGCAAAAGAATAGCAAAAACACTTTCAGCAAACAAATACGAACAGAGAGATGAAGCAAAACATTCCCCTTCTGAGAGTTTACCTATTTATAGGCATGGCTTGGGGGGAAAATAAGCGAATCCTCAGAAATTTCGAAGATGTGTTTGCAGCCGTTAGATGAATCTCGTCGACGGTTCTAAAATTGAAACATGCGATTACAACCGTTGGATTTACCCCACTGACGGTTCCTTTTTTACTGAAATCAATAGATATATCTAAGGGCAGGTATTTCATGGGCCACGTTTTCAAAATCCAAGGCCCACGGTAATAACCTCGAAAACGGTTCTCAATTGCCATCACGCGCATTTATGTCCCATCATTAGAATGGCAACCGTTACGAGGGCATACGTGGCAATAGGAGACTGAAGAACAAAAAAACGTGGTTTCGAGGCGCATTAATGACAGGCGTGACAAGTGATGACAGCTAATAAATGCACGAAAGCACTTGTCCACAAATCCTGAACTGGCAAATGCCGCCTAAACCCATGCCTACAAAAGCTAAACTTAAGTGTTGTAGCTTATTAAAGTGACTCCGCCAGTCACTATAACAAGCTAGGGGGCATATGATCCGGTCCTAACACCGGCCCCCAAGAGCATGGCTTCAATGCCCTGCCAGATCAGCATTTGGAATAAAGAGAAGTATTTTTCAAATACACTACAAATACAATACGGGGTGCACACCGCCAGGGCAAGTAACGCCGCCAAGGTTCATAACTCCACCCAGGCACGTTACCCCGCCAAGGAACGTAACTCCGCCCAGGCATGTTACTCCGTCAAGGAATGTAACCTCGCCAAAGTTGTTACTCCGCCAAGCCATAGGCTCAACTCAGGCGGAATACTGAATTTCCCACACTGCGTAGCGAGCCCATACTCACAACCCCGGCACGAGATTGACTCTGTCTTGAGAGGTTAATAATGGGAATCACGCTGTCACGCATAAAGGGAAATAACAATAAAATATTAAAGCACTAACGCTTTCCAGACAAGTTGTGATACCTACTACAATAATGGTGCTAGTAAACGGCGCAGGGACCCACTACCTTTTCAGCATTATGCCTGGAGACAAGGAGCGGGTCCTACCAATAATGCAGCACCCGTGACAGGTATATAAACCTCTCTTGAAAAGGTATAAGGGATCTTTTTCCCATTCTCTGAACCTTACACTCTATTACTTGCATAATCTTCTCTGATTATCTTTCTAAGTCTCTAAGTATTCTGAGATACTGACTTGAGCGTCGGAGAACGATTGCAGGTACCATCCCCAATTGGGTCAAGGCAAATCAGATCCCGTCAGGCGGACTGTGACACCGCCCCGAAGTACATTACACTCCGCCTCAACATACGAAGACTCTTTGTATTTACATTTATACATACATTGCTTTGTATCAAAACACACTTACATGTATATTTTGAGTTGTTCTACAAGCACACTTCTACACCCCCTGTAAAGAACAGTTCATTAAGTTATTTTAGTTTAAATGGATATTTTATTGTTGTGATTGTGGTTATTTGATATAATTGCCCTATACTAACTATGATGACTGTATGAGTAAAATAGGTACTGGACTGAGAAAAAGCTAAAAAAGGACACTAGGTGTCAATATGGGTTCTAGTTGGTAAGTCTCGAAAAATATGATACCGGGGATATAAGGATGGACAGACACGTTGTCTTTATTATGTAATTTGATTTTACCCAATTGTCTGTAATAATAGTATTGAAGTGTAAATTATTTAGTATATTGTTATATTTATCCTCAATCGCTTTAGTACCGAAATTTATGACATGAAATAAATATTTAATTAATTACACTAAAGTTGCCATAACAAATAAAAATTAACCGCATTATTATTATTATTATTATTATTATTATTATTATTATTATTATTATTATTGCTATTATTATTATTATTGATAATTGTCATTCTAATAGAGATATTTTAAGAAAATATATTTTTACTATAATTTTCCCATATACCGAATAAAATAAGGCTTAAAGTCTATGTCCATAACTAAGCCCCATTTTTATTAAATCAGTAAGAGGACCCGAATATAGTGTGTTACATGGTAAGTCTTGTTAGGTTTACTCAGTATACTCATAATGGCCGGATGTTATTTTATTCCTAAATACCCTATAAGTCTTCCAGACTTAATTAGGTATACTAATAAGAGTAATGACCAACAGTGTTTTAAGAAAAATCTTTACTTTATAAATAAGTGTCGAATGCCACTTTATCCCCAAATGCTTCATGAATCTAAATTCAAGGAAACATACTGATGAGGGCAATGACCAAGTACTATTATATTTTAACAAACACCAGATGCCACTTTATCCCTAAATGCTTCATGAATATTAATTCAAGGAAGCATACCGATAACGGCAATGGTTAAATGCCTTTATAATTCCTGAAATTTATCTAAATCTTTGTTGGACGAGTAGTTAACTCCTAGAATTATAGTCAATAAATTATAAGTAGATATACATTTCCTTACCACTTTAAAAGGAAGTTAATAAGCTGAAATACAGCTTGTGTATTTCTTGTATAAGATAGGAATACCTCTTAAAAGTCTGAAAAACAAGCAGGACCTAACAAGTTGAGGATAAATATTTCAATATAAGGAACACATGAACACCCAGAGGTCAAAATAAATAAGAAAATTTAAAAGAATGCATCATGAGAATGTTTTTTAGAAAACTAGAGCATACGACATGGGTATGTTAGAGGACATTCATGTTTGATCCCCAGGGAGGATCTTGAGAGTACAACCGGGGCGGAAACCCTATGGCATCAGAGTCGCACCTATAGTCGGGTGTATTGGTGCAAGCCTGTGTACTTTGACTAAATGACAAAATGTAACTATGATCGTGTAGAGCTAATACCCATTATGATTTGATATGAATGATGAGATGAGATGGGATGGATCCATGTTGAGTAGGACCTTAGATTTGTTAGTACCCTGTGATGTTGGGGGACTTGGTGAGCTCTAATCGCTCTAGAGGATGATGATGATGAGGTCCCTACTAGACGTATTGTGGAGACATGATGATGAGTTGATTTTATGGGCCCATATGCATCATGAGACTTAAATCTTTAGATAAATCATAATGAACCTAACTCATGCATACCATGATAATATTGCTAACTATTGTATGTTATGATTCTATTATCTGTATTATCTTATATTATACTATTTGATAACTGGGTATTCCCTTATTAGGAACCCTTGGGGTCAAAGGTGTATACCCACCCCTTCTTATTTAATAACAACAGAAGAACAGAAAAACCAGGAGTTAGATTGTGAGGATCAACAATAAGCTAAACAAGTCGATTGTATGACGACAGTAGCTCTTAACCCCGAGAAGCCAATGATAATGTAGGGTTTAAGTATAGTTTTATTAAATAATAAACAATGCATGACTGTATATAAATAAGAGAGCCTGTGTACCCCGCTTTGTTAAAAGTACAATTCTCAAGCTTGAGAACAGTTATGTAAATTGTTAATGCTTTGATTTTACTAATCCGCCACCAACTATTTGTACAAAAAAAAATTTCCCCATTTTTCTAAAACTCATAACCTCTTAGTTAAGTAAGATAACCAAGTTAAAGGGGTTTGTCCTAGTTAACCAAGGGTGTTGTAGTGGTAATGGTGTCAATGGGTGAAGGGTGGTCCTAAATAAAGAGAGAAAAGATCGAGAAGAGAGAAAGTGTTAATTTAGGGATTAAAGGACTAATTTTGGTTATTTTAAAAAATTGATTAAAAACAAATAAAATAATTTATAGGGACTAAATCCTGATAGTAAAATTTTATAGAGACGAGGGACATATTTAAACTTTTTTATTTATTATTGATTGTTAAGTAACCCCCAATAAGTTTCTTACTAATTTTGATTAAATAAATAAAACCTTCAATTGAATTGACTATTTGTTTTATAATTATAACCTATCTAGTTGGTCTTTACAATCATAAGTTGCCTCACCCAAAAGAAGTCTTTAAAATATATCATTTTAAACAATGGTTCACCATAATTGTGAGAATTACTTATTATCTATTTACTTTAGAGTAAATATATTACTTAGTCTCTCACTTTTACACGACCGAGTTAATAGTTCTTGAAATATTAAAAAATTTTATGGTCCCTCACCTTTCACTTTTATCCGTGTAAAAGGTCCTTGCCTTTACTTTCTTCAAACTTCTATTAATTTTTGCTCACTTAGCACCTTTATGTGCCACCTCACCAATAACACGTTACTTCCATGTGTCAACTTTTAAAAAATGGCATAGCCTTGTTTCTGGTTTGAAATTATAATCGCTAACAATAGTCATCATGATCTTCACTGCCCAACTAATCACTAGGATCCTGCCAAAACCATTATCTCAATCACACCCTCTCATTCATCAACACTTTCAAATCAACAAACTCAACATCATTACCCCTTATAAATCAAACCCCTTACCCCTTATTAAAGAAATAAAAAATTAAACAATACCTAACTAATAACAAAAAGAGAAAACCCAAAAGTAACCTAGAAATAATTAAGGCAATAACACAACTACATTTCAGAAATAGATCCAAACCCAAAAATTCCATTAAAGAAATATCCTAGAGATATGTACTATATATACATATCTATTTGGAAGAGCAATAAAGAAACATATAATTACTAGAAGTTTCAGGATGAAGATACAACTCCCAAAGCACTAAAACTATGAATTTGGGCATTGAATTTTTCAACTTGTGGGGTCTTGATGAAACAACAACAGAGCTTAGCAAATAAATGTTTTCTTCATAGATTAAGAACCAACAATAGAATATTGAACCATAAAAATACACCATTAATTCACTTTGCTCTCTGTTATATTTTGTAGGATATTACAAGGGAAAACAACCGAAGCTATCAAAAATATGGATATGATGCTAAATTCCTGAGCCATTAACTTGGTGCTAAAAATCTTAGTAAAAACAAAATATGACTCTCGGATTTATACTTTGGTAAGCGCACCAGTCGTTAAATTGTAGAATATTTGATCGTCCCACAGGGATTGTGGTAAGTACCTCAATCTTGGACTAGTACAAGCTGAACCAACAGAAAATACATGAAGTTCATTCGGTTTTTGTTGTTTTAATGTTTTCTAGTTGTTTTTGTATTTCCAGAAACAGAGTTAAAATGAAATGTGAAAGGTGATTAATAGAAAACAGATCAGGATTGTTTCAGTTCACAAATTCATCAAGAAACATGCAATTAAAGTATAATCAAACTCCATAGTCCAGAGGACAATCCGCTTGTGGTTATTCCCTAATTCCTTAGGTGAAAAACACTAATCCTTAAACATCGAACCTTAATTCCTTAAGTGCTCAATTAACCTAAGAATCTAATGCAAAATTGGAGGTTGAACTCTAACTATTCACCTAAATTGATTAGGCCTGAACTAGTTAGAAAGCTAGAAGTTACCTAAGCTTCAACCATGATTCCTCACTGGCGAAGTTCTTCATCAGTTCTGAATTCGTCAATCCAGCAATTCTGCTCCACTCCTCAGCTTGTTCGCCTCAGGATCTAGAAGTCAATTTCCTTGCTCACAGCTTCAAGACTCCATTGCTAACCTTCGCAATCCCAACCTTAGGGAATTAGAACTCCATTGACTTCGGTTCCATCGAAGGATTGTGGAACGTCATGGAGGAGAGGATTTAGAGAGAGAACATTACGTAGTGAAATGTACGAAGTTGTGAATGAATTGTGTTCTATGTATTCTATGTGAACCTGTCTCTGTTCTGGCTTTTTTTTTATTACAGAATATGTATAGCCTATATATAAGCTTCTACCTAACTAACTAACTTAACTGATAACTTAGGAAACTTAAGTTAACGACTAAACTAACTAATTACGTAGTTTACAGAATAATTAACTAATTACAGCTCAGCTCTTAACAGGATCCAGCTCATCCTTAGCTAATTTACAGCACAGCACCAGCTAATTAACAACTTACTACTTAAGTTACTAAGGGTGCAACAGTAGAAGAGAAGGCTGCAAGAAACAACACTGGTGCCGAGTGCCTTCTGGAGGGAACGATCGCTGTTGTAAATATCAACCTTTTCGCTTGAGCGAACTTGGTTCTCGCTTAGGCGAACTTAAGATATGTACTGCAGCATTGCCTTCTTGCTTGAGTGTTATGGATAAGCTTGGACGGATTCACTCGCTTGAACGAATGTTTGACCCTCGCTTGAGCGAATTTAACTCTTGCTTGAGCGAATTGACTTTTCAATCAGCACTCTGAAGTTAACGCTCGGACTCTTCTTTTTCTAGCCTCGCTCGATTCCCTGTTCTGTTTTGGAGTCGGTATCTTGGAAGTATTTCAAGTCGGGCTTTTGTTAATTCTTTTCGGTCAACCTTTTAGGAAGTCTTTTCAGTCAGCCTCTTTGAAGTCTCGCTCAGTCGGTCTTTTGGACTCCTTTCAGTCGGATTTACGAAGACTCACTCGGATTTGTAAATTCTCGCTCGGCTTTATGATTTCTCACTCGGCTTTTTGTACTTTTTCACTCGGATTTGTCTTCTTCTCTCGAGTACGCCCTGTTCCTGTACCAATAGACAACTAATTGCCTAACATTTGTATGCTGGCTGCTTAGTAAATTTATAAATAGTAATAAACTCTTAATTTATTAATGTTTTTAATTGTTTTCTTACAAAAATAAAGCACTTTTGAAATAATTAACTAAAACACGAATTATTAACAAATCATTAAATAATATAGTCAAAACTAAACGATAATTAATAAATTATGTTAAATAAAAGGTGGAATAATTAAGTCTTTTCAAGACTTATCAGGATACCACAAAGAAATAATTAAAGCTATTAAAAATTTGTCATCAATTCACAAGCTTGTCAACACAAACAATTTTCAACATAAATAAAATGTAAAAAGTGAGAATCGATACCAACCAATATAAATAAAGACAGAGAATATATGAGAAATGGAGGGCGATGGATCTAAAAGTGTAAGAAAATAAGTCCTCTTTCTCAGGTGGCTTCCTAACAATCAATAAAGGTCGCATTGATGACATTGTTAGATAGAATGATGAGATCTCTCACATAATCAGTTGAGGCTCTCGGTTTCCATAGGTGAAAGTGGTGGCACGACAAGAAAGATGGAGCAATGACAACGAGGGCACCAAAAGGAGAGGCGACGTTTACAATGTATCAAAGAGTTAGTGGCATTGAATGACTTATGAGGTCGATGAAGGTCGCATTGTCAATGACTTCAAGGCTCATGTGAAAGAAAAAAAAAACAAGAAGAAAACCCATACTCATCCCCCTATGAGATTTCTACATTTCTAGTGACATATGGGTTTGGCTTGGTTCTAGCTATTTAAAGGATATGTGGTTTGTGGAGGGAAGATTTTAGTGGCTTTGGTTCATTAAAGAAGTTCTCTTGAAGTGGCCGCTGAATGAAGAAGAAAGGTAAAATTAGGGTTGGAAATTTGAGGATAAATGTCATTAAAAATTGAATATATCTGACTCAACAAAATGCAAGTGTTTTAATGTCCATGTGTCTACCTGTAAAGGTACCAAGGGAGAAAAATTAAACAAAAGTTTGAAGAAATTAATGATAGAGACCTATTACATTGACGAAAGTGAAAGGTGAGAGACCATGCATGAATTTTTAATACTTGAGGGACCTATTAACCCAATCATGTAAAAGTAAGGGGCTAAATACTGTATTTACTCTTTACTTTATTTACTCAAGTTTCTTATTTTAAGTTCAGTAACATAATTCACATAATAAAATCACCTCACCTCTAATGGATCCTTCATCCTCCAAGTTGCTACTCTCTTTGCACATCATAATGGCCATTGTTTGAAGCGTCATTTATGGTTATATTTTCCTTATAAACCCATAACTATATTGGTTATGTCCTCCACTGATTTGTTGTGCACCTCTAGCTAACAAAATTGATGTCAAGAATAATGGTGACAATCAGAAGGAGTTAAAAGTATATATTGATGTCAATTAATTGTTATAAAAGTTAAAATTGAGATGAAAACATCAATTTAGTTCTCCAAAGATAAGGTGACCACTAACAACATCCTTAAAAGTTCTAGGTCATTGAATAGGTTATAGAAAATTTAATTGGCCATTGGATTAATCCTTATGTTCCCTTCTAAATGGCATCACTAAAGTGTTATATGCTCAATGAAGAACTATTATGTTCATCATGAGAAGATGTTGTCCTAGATACACACACTATCCCTTACTTGTCAAAGTAGACCATAATGAGGATAAAACCTTGAACCTGAATAATTTATCTTTTATCTTACTCCATTTCCCTATCACTCTCTCATTCTTTTGTTGAGTTTTATTTAATTAATTCCTCTCTAACTCATATCTGTCTTAGGTCACTTTCAATTTTCTAATGAGGAATTTATTAATCGTGTATGACATAATTTTTTCTATAATATTTATGAAATTTTAGCGAGGTAAGATTTCATTAAAATATTTGTTTGGCATGGTGGTAGGGATAAAACTTTATGAAATTTGTATCATTATTTGTTATGATCTATGATTTAGGGTATGGTTTTGGTTACTGGTGATGATACATTTTGTGAGATGGAATTAGTTCTAACTTTAGATAGTTTGAGGTTGTAGTGAAGAATATAAATTTGTCAGGTTGTTTAATTGTTTAAAAGAAATATAATAACTTGGTTGCTACTTCTTCCACATCTAAGAAGACTTGTGAATAAAAGAGAAGAACCAACATCAACACATCATTCAATTATTATGGATCAAGTAGTAATTTGCTTATGCCTTCTGCTAGAAGACTTGGCACAAAGACCTTCTTAGTTTATAATGTATTGAATGCATTTAAGCAAGGTGTTACGAGAAAGACTAAAATTAGTAGGAAAAAGGATAATAAGGAATATATTTGAGGTGATGAGGATGATGTTGATGCAACGACAAGTTTAGACATGAGATCAAAGAAACCTGATAAGGTGTATGTGTTTGAATTCAATAAATATAATGGTATTCATGAAGAGAACATCATAAGGGATTTAAATAGTAATGAAGTTGTTTATGATTGAGGAAGATTTATAGGAACAATACGTGTTGCACAATGGATGAAGTTTTAAATAAAGTTAATAGTGTTTCTGATAGAGGTTAATAGAAGGATTGGTATGTGATAAACTAAATCTTTTGACGACCTATTTGGTGGCCAGGAACATTCGAGGACCTAGTTCTTGGCTAACATATCTTTAGAGGAGAAAATTGATGTTGTTTTCTAAAAGGTAACATCATTATGTTTTAAATTAACTTAGTTAGATCTAGATCAAACTTCCTTCGCCTACTATCCTTATGAGTTTAGGTGGTCTGGACTAACTTATGAGAATGAATGTCACATTAAGCTTCTTAGGTCTGCCAACTAAATTAAAAAGATCTGAAAAATACATTTAAAAATATAAGTATTTTAGATGGATTAAGAAAAGAATATATAGTCCTTACGAGTCTAATGAGACATATTTATAGTCCTTATGAGTCCAATAAGCTTTAAGACCAACTCAAACTCCCTTTTGCCTTGCCTTCCAAAACATGTTTGAAAGGTATTTGGATCCTTTTTCATTGAGACCTTTTTTTTATGCTTATTATGGAATGCATCACCATGAATATGGTCCTACAATTACAAGTTTACAATGTATAAGTTTGTGAGATAATGATAAATCATAAGTAAAAACAAACATATTTAACTTACTCTAAACATTTCAAACTAGTGTCCTATAACTTCTAAGATGATCTCACTCCATCACTAGTAAGCCTTATGAAACTCCATTTAGATCACTATTTTAATAGAATCTATAGTGGATTGGTTAGGAAACTAACTACGAACCCATAAGAGTGGGCCTTGTAGATTGGGTCAAGATAACCACCTTTGATACAAAGTATAGGTGTTAAACCTTAGTAAATTATTATTAAGTAAAAACCCCAAAGTCATCCCTAATATATGCATAGTCGATCAAGTAGTCTTTAACCTATCAAAAAAATGTTATAACCCTTAAAGTATGTAAATCGTCCATCAAGTTGGTCCTTGCTGACGTCAATCAAAATGCCACATGGCACATTAAGTGTCATGTAAGATGTCATGTGGCCACATTTTATGTTGACGTGGACATGTTATACCTTCAATGATGAAAAATACCAATTTGGTCCCCAATGTATATAATTACATCAATTTGGTCCTTAATGTATATACTATCACATCATATTAGTCATTGCCCCATATTAAAAAACTATCATATTAATCCCTAATTGATTGTAATTTATATCAAAGAAGTCCCTAATATATTGAAAATCATATCATATTAATCCCTAGACTCTGGTGTATGTGAGTTTGTTACTCTATGTTGATGTAATAATATTATCTATAAATCATTTTAACGCAAAGAAAATGTTATTTATTAAAATTGGTGTAAAGCAGTTTTAAGCATTACCAATATAGTGGATTGATATTAAAATGATATACCATGGTGATACAAAAGCTATATTAAGGATACTAAGTCTTAATCCATCTTTAACAAAGTAAAAGTCAAACTACACATTTGTCATACAAAGAGGAATAATAACATACATTGTCTCATGAAATAGAAGATATATTTTGCACAATCTAAAACCTAATCTGAATAAATAAATAAATAAATAAATAAATAACTCCATACAAACAAGTCCGCTCTTATAAATATTAAATCATATTGACTTATATTGTGAATCGACTCTCATGAATCAACTTATAGAAATCACACCAGCCTACTACTACCATTATGGTGAGTTCTATAATCTTACCACTACTATTATTACCCATCAAAAGTAGAATTTGAATATTGTTCTTTATTTCTTTTTCTTTTTCTATTTTATATTATATGCATGATGCATGCAACTGTGTGACATATGTGTGTATGGACAACCTTTAACTTGTCATGTGTATTGATGTATCAATTATGAGTACAAGTTATGTTCCAATTCCTTGTTTGGCAATTGTGTAGTTTGACTTATACTTTCTTAGGATGTACATGGTGACATGTGACATCTAGACTAATTTACTTTGTTAAGGATAGATGAAGACTCTGTGTCCTTAATACACCTTTTCGTATCATCATGTTGTATCATTTTAATTTACAAATAACATCATCACATCAACATAAAGTACATAACTTAGCCACATATACATTAATGTCTAGTTTGAAGGATTGAAATTAACATTAAAGATTGATATGATGTGATTACTAATACATTAGAAACTTTTTTTATACAAATTACAATTGATTAAGGACTATATGATAGAATTTTTTAAAATATGAAGCAAGGACCAAGTTGATTTAATAATATATACTTTAGAGACCAAATTGATGTAATATTATATATGTTAAGAATCAAATTGATGTAATAATATATTTTTAAATAGGGACTAACTTAATTGACGATTTCATACGTTAGAGATTATAGTGTCATTTTGATAGGTTAGAGACAAACTTGATTGATCACACATACGTTAGGGACGAATTTAAGGTTTTACTTAATTATTATTTTTTGTTAACAATTTTTATAAACAAAATTTAATTATAAGTTTGATTTTTGTTCAATCATAATTAAATCATTGAATTACAAATTAGTGTCTTCACCAATTTAATAATCTAACTAATCAAAATATTAGCTATGAGTAAACCCGTCAAAATAGCTTACTCAACCTGTATTGGACTAGTCAAGTATGAGTAATGGGTTATGATGAGCGAAGCTTAAAAATCTCAAATGTAACTTAGGCATAGAAAGATGTTTAAGCTTAGTAAAAGCCCAATTTTAGCGAGGTTTTTTGTATGCTTTGCCAGCATCAAGCCTAATTGGGCTGAACTGATTAGTCCCAAGTTTATTCAAGCTTTGAAGTTGAATATCCAAATTCATCCATTAGGTTTCATGTGACAAATTTAACTATGTGCTCTCAAAATCAGAGTCAAAATAAATAATCATGATATAAAAGCTGACCAAAAACTATTTTACCATCTGAAAAATATATATAATTTATCTTAGTTAAGTAAAAAAATATAAAACATAAAAAATTAAATGTTTTCTTAATTATTTTAATTATTTATTATAATTTATACTTGTATATGTAAATATCACATTAGAGGTAGCTAGGATGACCATATTAATTCATGTGTTGTGCAATGAATCAATATAAGTTTCACACTTTAAACATTTGATTTTTTTTATACTTGTAGATCATGTAATAGAAATAACTAAATATGGTTTTGTATTTTACAAAGGCATATTTATTCCTTAGCCCCCAAATTTATTTAATAAGTGGTAATTAATATAATATTTATTTGAAATGATCTTATCCATTTTTGAATTATAGTATCCATTTTGAGGAAATTAAGTATTCGTTTAATTTTTATTTCTTTTACTATTGCTCACTTTCCTACTAGTGATTAACGGTTGAGATTATTTTTGGACAATTTATTAGGTACGCCAAAATTTTTATCACTATAAAAGCTCTATTTGAGAAGAAAATGTTTGGTACCCAAAACCCTAAAACAGATGCTTGAAGAGAAGCGAAAGAATTGAGAATAGAGGTAAAGAAAAGAGTAAAACCATGAAACCAGGTTAGTATGATTTTCCCTCAAATTAAATCTCTTTCTTCAAAGAATTTTAGGTTTACATAGGGTTTCAAGTGAATGTCGGGTTATGCGTCTGCTAGTAATTCATTTGTATTTGATTGTTGAGTATCGAATTTACATTAGTGGAATATGTATTTTTAAAAAATTCTCTTTATTTGGCTAATTTTAGATGGCAGTGTATCTAATTTTATTTAATTTTTGTTGCAATTAAACCTCATGATTTTTTATTACTGGGAGGGGCGAATCTCAGAGGAATTTGGTCTTTAGATTGTTGATCCTTAATTAACTATAGCATTGATTATTAATTGATTTTGATTTTGATTTTGATTTCAAGTTGGTTGTATTTTTCTACGTTTTCCTTTTAAAAAATGTAATTTTTGCAATTTTATGAGTAAACCCCCCATCACCACAACAATGTAGAAACTAGGGTTTTTTATGTAATTGAGTGGTGCTATTGCACAAGAATGTCAACTCTTGAGTACACTTTAATAAAACTTAATTGTCTTTTAATATTCATTTATGAATTTAAAGGAATTAAGTGACACTATTTGAAAATCAAATCAAACCAACTAGCTTTAGTAGTTGGATAATGAATTGATCACATGTTTTCTTTTAGTAAACCATAGAACTAGAAGTTCAAAATAATGGTTAAAATCCCTTGAATTAGCAAAACAAAGTATAAAAGCAGTGCAAATTAGTCAATTGCAAGCCAATTTCAACTTCTAAAATATAGACCTTTTTGCCTTTGTCTTAACTGTATGTAACAATTAGGTATTGGTCAATAGTCATGATCAAGTCATGAGTATCAGTCAAAAGTAATGGTTGCATTTACGGCTGTTATGTAGTACTCAGTAGTCATTGTTGTGACTAATGTAGCTTCCTTAAGGTGTCCCCTATTTTTTCACCTAGAGTAGAACATGAAAACTCCTTTCATCTTTCTTCAATGTAACATCTTTGCAATGTTTAAGGATAACTTTAAGATTACTATAGAATTTTAACTTAACAATTTATAACATAAAAGGGAGAAATTTCAAATGACACATGTTTGAAAGAGAATTTCAAAATTCTTTTTTTTGTTTAACTCATCTTACGTCACCATTTATCATTACTTCCAGATTATACTCATTTTATAAGCACCCATAATTATTAGTTTAGCAATTCTAGAATTTTAAAATTCTCCATCTAAACACACTCTTAAGGAATGAAATAAGGAAATGAATCATGACGAAAGTTATAAACATAAGTAAACTACAAGGCCAATAAAGTTGTTTTTTCTTAGAGTTTAAAAGAAGAGCTGGATCAACCATTGATATTGGTGAAGCTTGACCTTGGTAAGAAGTTGTTCCTTTATCTATCTGTTTCAAATGAAGCACAAGGAGTATTCCTGGTGAAGGAAACCCTTGAGGGACAAAAGCCACTATACTTTACAGGAAAGACCCTCAAAGGGGCTTAACTCCGATATCAAAAAATTAAGAAGGCAACTATGGCGGTTCTTTGGGCATCCCAACATTTGAGGCAATACTTTCATGCACACCCAATCATGGTGTACACAAACCTCCCTATATGGACATTATTGCATAAGCTCGACCTAGCAAAAAGAATGACAAAATGGGCCATAAAATTGTCAAAATTTGATATTACTTATGTACCCAGGGCCGCCACTAAAGCGTAAGTGTTAGCCGATTTTATGGCCGAAGTGACCAGGGAAAACCCCTAGCAACCTCAAACCCATTGGATGATATATGTTGATGGTTCTTCCAATATTAAGGGATATGGAGTTGAGATCATTGTGGAAAGTGAAGATGAGGTTTACCTAGAGATCTCCTTAAGGTTCGATCAATACCTCTAATAACCAAGTAGAATATGAGGTATGCTTCACAAGATTGAGGCCGCTGTAGATGTTGGGGATAGAATGGCCACCTTGTATAGTGACTCCTAACTAATCATACCCCAGATCTTAGGCAAATATCAAGCGAAAGAACCATTGTTACAACAATATCTAGCTAAAGTTAAAGAGTTGGAGCAAAACTTTGACAAAGTCAAATTTTAATATGTACCCAGGGAGGAAAATATCCAAGCCAATATCTTTTCTTGACTTGCCAGCACAAAAAAGGTAGGGTCCATCATGATAGTTATATATAGCACCTTAGCATCCCTTAGTGTATTGGCCTCACTGTTAATTAACGTACTTTGAGCCAGAACCTTTAACGACGATTCTTAGTTGGCCCTAATCGTTAGATACATGGCCAATGGCCAATTACTTATAGATCCCATGGAATATAAAAAACTAAAGAAAAACCTTCCAAACTACACAATGATGGATGATATGATCTTTTGTAAGGGACATTATGTTCCTTACTTGAAATGTCTAAATGAACCAGAAATAGATGATGTAATGATTAAAGTCCATGAGGTAACTTGTGAGAATCATGCCAATAATCAAAGTTTAGCAAGAAAAATGCTGAGGGCAAGGTATTGGTGGCCCTCAATGAAAAAATGCTATCTAGTATGTTAAGAAATATGATTCTTGCAAAATGTTTGCAACTATACACCATGTACCAACAAAAGAACTTTTCACCTTGGATGTACCATGGCCATTCTACTAATGTGGGTTAAACATCTTAGGTGGGATCAAGTACTACATTGTCAGGGTGGATTATTTCACCAAGTGGATAGAGGCTGAAGTCATTGTCCACATCAATTTTCTAAAACATGTGATTTGTTTATCGGAATATCGTTGCCAGGTTTAGGGTCCTAAGGCGGATTGTGACAAATAATAGGACCCAGTTAATTGATTGCAAGTTTGTAGAGTTTCTCCAGGGCCTAGAAATTCAACAAATCTTCTTCTTTGTCAAGCATCCATAAACAAATGGTTAAGCTGAAGTGGCCAGCACAGAGATCCTTAAGGGTCTTAAGAAAACACTAGGTGAAGCCAAGGGAAAGTGGACAAATCAGTCATGACACGTTCTGTAGGCATACCAAACTACCCCTCATTCTTCCAGGAGAGATTCACCATTCTGGTTAACTTACAGAGTAAAGGTTGTTATTATGGTCGAAATCAACTAAACTTCAGGCAGGGTTCAACATTTCTCCCAACAAGAAAACAAAGCCTTTTGTGTAATGAGCTTGACAAATTGCATGGATTACGAGAAAAGACTTTTATCTGGGACAAAGCAGTTAAGGTTAAAGTAGAATTTTGATACAACAAAAGGTGCAACCTTGGTGCTTCAATGTCAGAGACCTAGTCTTATGATAGGCCAACATTGGCAAACCAGGAAAAGCTGGCACCCAATAGGGAAAGCCTATATTGGGTGTTTGAGGTTACCCCGAGATGAGCATACAGTTGAAGACACCTACAAGGAGACCCCATTAGAAAAAATGGAATGTAAAAAACCTCTTGGTTTACTATAGCTGACCGATACCATAAGTCGTGTACTATTTCCCCTACATTAGGCTTTTTCCCCGTTGAGTTTTGTCTAAGAAAATTTATTCTCCAAGCATTAATCTCTTTTTTTGTTTGCAAAATGTATTGGTATCTGACAAAAGCCACAATCAATGGTGAGGTCAATCATCTGATATGAGTGTGATTCACCGGACCCCGACGAGTGACAACCCAATCAGTAATACAAGTGACTAGCTACTTGGCCCCAATGAGTGACGAGTGTTGGTTTTCTTTATGAAGCCTTACTTGACCCCAACGAATGATGCAAGTAGGTCAATGCCCCAAGAATGGTCACACTAGCTATCCCTCGTACGTGTAGCTAGTAAAACCCACCCCAAGAGTGGCACACCAGTTACCTATAATGTCCGGTCACTTAGCCTTATTGAGTGGCAAAGATTGGTTACCTTTTCAAGGTATCATATCGGACCCCATAAGCAATTTAAGTGGACAAATCACACGTACCTGCTCTTGAATTGGAAGTCAGATGCGCAACGGGCTATAATGGGTTACCAAAGAATCCTTTGACTTAACATTTTTCCATTAAAATCCACCATGATAATTATATTATTCGTTTTGAATCTACTATAAATTTATTCTAAAATGGTAATCCAAAGACATCGATAAAAAAATACTTCATATATTATACCGTTGTCTTCGCAGGAATCATGGGAGCTAATGCCCAAACATACAAATAAAAAAATAACAAAGCAAAAAAGGACACTACAACCACAAAATTCCTACTAAAGACAACAAAAATCCTACTTCAAACAAAAATCAAAGCCTATCCTGGTGCAAAGCATTATCAGAAAAACACAAGACTTCAAGAAGCTTGAGGGGTTTTGTCGTCGTGCTCATCATCTCCCTATACCTTAGTCCTATCCAATGACCCTTATGCTTCATCAAGAATTTGTTCTTCATCATCAGGGAGAGGGAGCAACTAGAATGGGTTGTCCAAAGGCTTATACATCTCATCATTATGCTTGATTTGATGTTCCTCGCAGTGGAATTTATTTAAAAACCCGATACTATTGGTATTTAAAGAGATGCCCTGATTCCTATGCATTACTTGGAAGATGACGTGGCTGAGAGATTCCATTACGGCCTAGCTAAATATCACATATTAGCATTGTATTTGACATTTTTTCTGACACATCCTTCTTTAGCCTTTCATTCTCAGTGTTAACATCAATATTTTTGGTGCGAAGCTCTTTCACTTTGTCCCTCAGCTACTTTAATTTATCCTTGGCTATTTTCTCTATGGATTTCAGGGTTGACACTATCCCTTCCGGATTGGTGATCCTTTCCAACATATCCTTTAATTGACAAGAACCTTCCCCTAGTCTTTAAGTAGTCTTGCATTTTTCTCTTTTAACCGATCTATTTCAGCTAAGGGCCCATCCTGAGTAAATGAATGGAAAATGGACACTCTTTTTAGAGTGAACCACACTGCCTAATTCAAGGTGTAGTCCAGCTCCTTGGTATTTAAACCATGCTTCAAGTGAAAAGAGAGTGTGAACTACCTCTTTTACTCACCAACGGGTTCTAACAGATAGAGGTAGTCTTGACCACTCTCTATGTCAGAGGGAATGACAAAGGTTTCAAGATGATCTATACTACCGACAACCTTAAAGCAAGGAATCCCCTCTTTAGCCTTAATTTCCTTCCCATTGCCTTTGCCTTGGGGGTTAGAATGGCTAATTTCCCCCTTTTTTGGGATACACCACCTTCTTCTTGCTTTGGTCTTTTCCTATTTGAGGTAGAGGCATTTTTTTGAGCTAAGTCCGTCACCTTCTCAAAAGGTAGAAAGAATTTCTTTGCCTTTTTTATTTAGCGAGGGACCCAATTCTCAACCTTCCCAGCACTGGGGTTTTCCTACTCCAAAGTTGATCCAACATGCTCTCTCTCATACTTCCTGTAACAAATAGTATACTAGGAATTAGAGCCCAACATATCAAATGAAAGCTATATGCATGAATAAGCAAACAATAGTAATAAAGCCGATATGCAAACAGGGTCAAAAACTTTATTGAGTTACACTAGATACTCTGTCCACTTCTCAACGGTGCCTAAGAGATATCAACACTTCAATGGCATCAACCGAAATAGTTCATGTAGTGCATCCACCACCAACTAGGATCCCACACTCAACTTACAATCTTTAACCATGTATGCACCGCTCTCTAATAGAAAATGTTGGTATATCCACCTGATATAGAATTTTCTTGAGCTATCCAAATTCTCCCAGAAGGTTGGAATGTTTGGCTTTACGTAAACTTTAAGAAAAGAATGTTTAAAGGAGATGTCGAGCGTTTTTATTGAATCAACATATGCTTTAAAATTTAGAATGTCGAAGAACCCTTGCATAGCAGAAAAGCATCACCATGATTACTTCAAAGCCAAAATGGCTCCCCAATATTTCTAACGTAACCATAAGACCCCATCCATTTAGGTGGAGTTGACTGGGGCAATGTCCATAAAACACAACACCCTCATCTTGAACTCGTTGAGCAGAAAACATACACCCATCTTGGTAAAAAGAATTTCATAGTGTATAGGAACTGACCTCCAGGTGTGTGGCAAATTTGGTTTCTTATTACGGGTGTAATAATAGCGAAATGGTCTTTATACTTATTTCAAGACCATATACGTCCAACGTCTAGTTGTACTTTATCGTTCTTTTCTATATGTCTACTTTTAATTGACAACAATTCCCCATGGACCTAAAAATATTCGTCAATGGCTTTCTTTACCAACTAGTCTATGTTGTCTGTTATGATATTTGTATCAACTAATTTAGTTAGGATTTGTTGACTTCTGGCTTCTGAGTGTTGTGATTCTTTAATTGTCATTAGTTGGACGATATGTCAGAGGAAGGGTACACACTGATAGAAGGGGATGTCATCAGAATGATAGAAAGAAAATTAGAATTTGTATCCTGGGAAAGGGATCTAGACGTTATAGGAGAACAACCCCTAAGAAGTTTCAATGTTTTTGATGATAAAGAGTCAGTTAATGATATTAAGGTATCTAGATATTGGTGTAGCTCTTCTCCCCGAAGTGCTTTCATCCTGGGAGATGATGGTACCCCAATTGTGGAAGGTTTCGACAAAGTTACTAGATATTCCCTGGACATTATACCTACCCACCTACGTATATCTATTTGTGCTAACTATGGCTTACACTGAAGTTTCATAAACAGCCATGATGGGGGGCTTAGAGAGGATCTCAACTAACTTATCACTCGCGTGGTAGTCTTCCATATCCTAGGTTTTTATAAAAAAAATTTAAAGAAAATTCACAAGTAAAAACACCAATAGCAAGAGAAAATTGGCATAAGAAAGGTACCTTGAGGGATAAAACGAGTAATTTGCTTGGTACGAGCAATGAGAATATTGGTTTGCGTGAGTAGGAGATTGAAGCTACAACAAACAAAACTTTCAAGCAACTTGAACCCTCGTATTGGCCCTTTGTTTATAAACCCTAGAGGGTGAAAAGGACAAGAGATGAAAAGACACAACGATTTCAGCATAAAATACACATTTCAAGGGAAATTCCAGCCTGCAACGTAATGTTTTAACATAAAACAACTGTACACTGAAAGACGAAATGACAAATCCTTTCATCGTGTGTTACCTGTCGATTGTTAGGCTTCCCCTATAAATACTTCCCCAACCTAGGGTAATGACTGGTTTACCTAAGATCGATGCCGAACAAAGTCATACAAATAAATCTACACCATCCAGAAGCTTTAAAGCTCGCCACGAAAATAGAACATGAAAATGGGCATGTAGCACAATAGACGAAGAAAACTTTAGCCCATTGAAGCAACCTAAGTCATTTCAACAGAGTAGGCGACAAATAATTTGGGTCTAATATTGGCCTCCATCCTAAGGCATATGATACCAGCTATTTGACACACTCGATTTACCGGGCTAAGACCGATATGACACCCTTAAGCATCGCCAAAGTCTACAAAACCCCTCACACTGAGGCCATTTAGCTTGGTGTCGAGATGAGGACAAAAGACTAGCTAGGGGACATATCGAATTATAGACCTGTGGTGGTGTTAATTAGGAA
Organism: Clitoria ternatea; assembly: GCA_037962975.1. Lineage (NCBI taxonomy): Eukaryota > Viridiplantae > Streptophyta > Magnoliopsida > Fabales > Fabaceae > Clitoria > Clitoria ternatea. The sequence goes on from CM075676.1 coordinate 14,463,623, forward strand.
TACCTTTGCAGCAAACTTTTTTTCATATTGAAAGGACAGACTTTGACACTTACCTTGTAAGGACCAACCCTTAACCAACACCTATAAACACCTACATTCATCACATACATGGTAACACATTTAGTACCTGCCCTAACTCTTGTATTGTTCATTCTATAGACTTGAGTGTCGGAGTATCTTCGTAGGTGACACCCTATTTTACCCATCAACACGGAATACTTATGGACATTGGGCGGAGACTTAAAGACCCTTAGTTTCCATTAAACTTTAAGATACAACATCAGATCTCCACTAGAATAGAATAAAACATGAGAGAAAGTACATATTAGTTTAAGACCGAAAGTCCTGTACCCTACACTGGATAGTTCAATGAACATGGTGCATTACATTAGTCTACATTAAAAACATTTACAAAAACATGTTCCAAAAATATTTCTTTTAATTTTATGTTTAATGTTGACATGCAAACACTTAACTATATAATTGTAGTCTAGGGTTAATTACAATTATTAAGAGGACCACTTAGTCAATAACTTATAGAAAGCTATGATTTTCCCCTTACATTTAGGTCACTCAATTCTCTTGCCATGCGTGATACTACTTATATATACATTTTTCTTAGATAACAGTGAAACTCCTTATATCACAATCATTTGTATGTCATGTGCACTTCCTTTACTTTCAATACTTTGTTGTGCAAGTCACATAATGAATTTACAATGTGACACAATTATGTCAACATATATGTTTTAGTCAATTTGGTTTTGTCTATAATTTTTGATATGGAATTAATTATTTTTTATGAAATAAGCTAACACCATCAAAACAAAGAAAGCAACTTGTGGTTAAAAGTGCTGGTAAGAGGAAATTTGACAGAGAACTCTTTTAAAAAAAAGTCATCTTTGAGTAGAAAAAGTGACCAAATAAAATTTGATGCAGAGACATCAAGAAGAGGAAAGTCATCTTTGGACCGAAATGGCGACAAGAAGAAAATTGATGAAAACAGATCTAAAAGAAGAAAGCCATGTGGGGTTAGAACTAGTGGCAAGAGAAAATCTGAGAAAGGTCTCCGAAGACGAAGAAAGCGATTTGTGGGTGGAAATGGTAGCGTAAAAAAATTTTATGTAGAGATATCTCAGGAGAGAAAGCAATTTGTGGATGAAAATTGTGGAAAGATAAAATTTTATGAAGAGATATTTCAGCAGAGAAAGCAATTTGTGGATGAAAATTGTGGAAAGATAAAATTTTATGAAGAGATATCTCAGCAGAGAAAGCAATTTGAGGATGAAAATTGTGGAAAGATAAAATTTGATGAAGAGAAATCTCAGCAGAGAAAGCAATTTGAGGATGAAAATTGTGGAAAGATAAAATTTGATGAAGAGATATCTCAGCAGAGAAAGCAATTTGTGGATGAAAATTGTGGAAAGATAAAATTTGATGAAGAGATATCTCAGCAGAGAAAGCAATTTGAGGATGAAAATTGTGGAAAGATAAAATTTGATGAAGAGATATCTCAGCAGAGAAAGCAATCTGTGGATGAAAATTGTGGAAAGATAAAATTTGATGAAGAGATATCTCAGGAGAGAGGGCAATTTGTGGATGAAAATTGTGGAAAGATGAAGTTTGATGAAGAGATATCTCAGGAGAGAGGGCAATTTGTGGATGAAAATTGTGGAAAGATAAAATTTGATGAAGAGATATCTCAGGAGAGAGAGCAATTTGTGGGTGAAAATCGTGGAAAGATAAAATTTGATGAAGAGATATCTCAGGAGAGAAAGCAATTTGTGGATGAAAATTGTAGAAAGATAAAATTTGATGAAGAGATATCTCAGCAGAGAGAGCAATTTGTGGATGAAAATTGTAGAAAGATAAAATTTGATGAAGAGATATCTCAGCAGACAAAGCAATTTGTGGATGAAAATTGTGGAAAGATAAAATTTGATGAAGAAGAGCTAGGAAAGATCTCAGGTTTTAAGAAGAGCGAAAACTACATTGAGGTTTTTTGTGGCATTACGAATAAAAAATACGGAGATTATGTTGGGACGCTAAAAATTGATAACAATGGGGAGTATTTGGTCACTTGTCATTGTCTTCCTGAGTGTACCACAGGCAAGTTTTCCTCCTTCATACATCTATCAAGTAATATTTTCTTTTACCATGCATACAAGCATTATTTTTGTTTACTACAGTGTGTTAGTGATGATGTGTGCGTGTTACATTATAAGAGATTTTTTTACATTGAATGTATTTGTTGAAAATTGAATGTTAATTAAGGTGGTACATGGAATTTTCTTTTCTTATTTTTAAGCATCTAATTTATTACGATAAAACTATTAGTTTCTTAACAAATGTTGACTAAGGTAATAATATTGAACATTATTAATATCAAAGTTCTCTTATGTAGTCATAACAAATTTTGTGCAATTCGGTACGTAGAGTTTTGCATTGTAATAACTTCCTGAGTGTTTGTTTGCATTGGTAGTAACCAAACTTTTAATATAAGTGGTGTATATATCCTTGCATGCCTGACATACACATGTATATTTTGCTCGAAGAATTCTTTGACAGTAATAGCTAGTCATATGTCTTTTACTCTCATGATATGTGATGAAAAGAGCTTTTTATTAAAATTTTGAAATTATTTCTCCTCACACTTTCACCTGGTAAGTTTCCATTATAACATACTATAATTACAATTGCAAAATATTATCATTCAGATCAGATGCATTATTTGTTTGTTAAATTACACCATTATATTAATTATTAGCTCATTAAGTAACAGAAAATTGGAGAACACTAATATTATTGTTGGAAATATATTTATTTGCAAAAACCAGAGAATGTGACAATGGAAGCATTTGGGAAACATGCTCAGAAGAAAGGATATTGGAGATGGAAAAGCTACATATGGGTTCATTTTGAAGAGGAAGACAAGGTTCCTCTTTGGAGGACACCTTTGATGAAATATTACACACATCAATCAAATGTGGCTAACTGGAAAGATACAGCATCCAGGAAACGGAACTTTCACAGGGATGAGTTCATATGTTGTTCAAGTTGCAAAAAGGAGCGCAGGTTTCGTTTAAAGAATAGGGAAGATATTAAGTTGTACCATGATGCTTTGCTTAAAGAAAAGTGGACTTGTTCTGATTGGCCTTTTCAAAAGTAAGTTCCTCTCACATCACAACTTAAGCTAAAAGATATTGAAATTCATGATTTATATTATATATCTTACATTGAGGTGGAAAAATGGACTAGATTGTTTGATTAGCCTAGTTCAATTTGTTAGAGTACACATGCTCAACATTATATATAAGGTTTGAATTAATTAAATTTGTTTTCTGGATTTATTTAGTCATTTCTTTTATTTGGTTCAAGTTAACTTGCATGAAGTTAAACTTGTTTGGCATATACTAAATCATCGATTCTCATGTAAAATAATCACTGATTTCTATAATATATACTTTGAAGTTATATGTAGGATACTTTTAATTGGTGGATAGTATAAAAATATTTGTATGGATAAAGTATTCTAGTTAAACCCATATAAGTTTATGGAAAATTTTAAACAACTATTTTGTGACTCAAATAAACTTGTTATGTCAAGTTGCTAATTCTTTTATTAAATTAAGAGTTTTATTTTGATCTTTTGTGATTATTCAATATTCATAATTCAATTGTTGTGTTAACTGATATGTTATAATGCCTGAATAGTAATTTAAAATTTTCATAGATCACAATTGAACTAAAAAAATAATATAATTGAAAGGTAGAAAAGAAAAAGAAAAGGAAGTAGTTGAATAGTTGTGTCTTTCTAAGAGTTTTATATGTTTCCTAAGTATAAAGCCAGACCTTTATAAATTGGAAAATTAAAACTAGAATACTAAAAGATTAGACATGTTTCATTAATATCTATGCTAAATTGCTAATGGATGTGATAATTTTCATATTTTAGAATAACCTGTGAGCATGAAGAGGAACGATCGAGTCTCAAAATGAGCAGGAGTTGTCCTCGTGCTTCATTTTGCAGCGGTTGCTCTCATTGTTCCTGTAAAGGTTGTATCAAGTGCCGCTTTGAGGATTGTAGCTGCCAAAAATGCAGAGACTTCATGCTTCATGCAGAACCATAGGCTTTATATGCCTATGTCCTTCCTCATAGACTTACTGAACCTGTTGAGAAACATAAAACAATGATGTTGCAGAGAACCATTGGACATGTTCTTGATTAATATTTTAGACATTTGTGACTGTCTTTTACTTTTGCTAAGTTTTTATGTTCCTTTAATTGGTGAATTTCTAGAAGATACACTCCTTAGTCTTTTATTTGATCAAATCAGAATTTCTGTTTGGATAATGTCTATGGGTCTAACATTATCTCAAGCTATATGGATTGTTTTTTAATATATTTTCTTACTTATATATGCATCCTCCATAGACATTCATGATTGAAATGTTGATGGATACTATAACATATGAAATTGTACTTCCACACACCATGGTAGGTATACACTTGGATAATGCAGATAGAGATAGGAATAGAATAGAACAAAAATACATGATAAATATGATATCTGATATGATGAAGAAATATAAAAATATAAGAGATGTCATTGTTGTAATAAATTATAAGGGAACATCTCCTAGTATTTGCTTCTACATTTTATTAGAAATTAATACATTTCAATATACCGAATTCCCTGGGTACATACTTGCTGCATAGATTACTTTTGAGTTATGGTTGACATTTAGCCTATTATTATTTCAAGAAATTAAATTAATTGGAATGTGCGCATGAGAATGAAGGAAAACCTGGGTTTAGAGGGCAGGTGCAACACTTTAATTAGGCATGATTATAACTATTATTATCAAAATCGAATTAGTTTGTTCGATCTGACCAGCTGAATTGTAAACTGATTAAGTAACGGATGATTCGAGTCAATTTTTTAAAATGAAAATTTAACCATAGTTTAACTTCGGTTTTATCACGGTTCATTTGAATCGGTATTTTTACCGGTTTATTGATTATAACCATCACCTATAATATAAGGCTAGAAGTGATTTGAGTTTTTTTTTTAATTTAAATTGTAGACTTTGTTCAAATCATTCCCAAAATATATATTTTTAATCTTTAAAATTATGTATGTCATGTTACACTGATGTAAATTAATTTTAATTAGTTGTTACATCATTTAATAATCATCTATTTGATAATTTAATTTAAAAAACATAGTTGGATTTAAAATTTATATCATATAAATGAATCTAAACTTATTTAGTAACTCATTATTAGAAACTGAAATTAACGTAATTTATAATTAAAAAAATACAGGAAGGTAAAGCACCATGATGATATTCCTATGGCTATATAATTTTAACAAAATCATTAACACATGATCTAGGTTATATATATAACACCTCATTGATACGAGATTATTATCCATAGTTAAACGAGTGTGTCACATGAAAAGTTTTGCATAAAAATACGAAAGTGAAAATTTCTTCTGATACCATTTGGAAAACTTATAAAATATCAAAAGCAATGAAGCAAGAAGTAACTTGATCCGAATCGGAGCATTTCTGATATTATGCATTGAAGTACAAACCTAAAGTCTGTGATATTCGGTGAATGATCACTACTGTATGGGTTTCCATCCTAACATGATTCCTATGAAGGAAATTCCTGTCTGCCTATAAAGTCTAAACAACATTATCGAGTTCTACTTTAACCATAAATTTATTTGTTTAATTGAATAAAAAATTTTGATCAAACAATTATCAATCTTGAATAATGCATAAATAGTTAACCGATGTGATAAAACAACTTTATATTGTTCAAACATGATATTAACTATATATATAATATTAATATATTACTATTGTTAAAAATATGTTTTACTTTTTCTTAATGGCAATGGTTTGCATTCATTTCCTTAATCAATATTTTTTTTGTCAGTATTTATATGTTTAAATTTTAGTGTATGCATTAAAAGTATCTATCAACATATGAATTGAGTGTTTATAAACCAACTACATCTAATGCAAATTATTAAAGTACACAAAAAAAACTAAATAAATAAAAAATGAATTAACCGAAAACCACTAAAACTAAACTTATTTTATTAGATCGAATCAGATTTTATGTATATTTTTGGAAACATATTATTCAAGAAAAACTAAATTTATACTTTTATATATATATATATATATATATATATATATATAATTGAAACAAAAACTTAATACTCATACTTATATAATTATATATTTATATAATTGCATTAAATTTTTTTACTTCGTATTACTTTTAAAATTATATATTATTATTATTTTCATGAGAAATTTCTTAATAGTTTGGTGTATTTACAAGCTTGTTTGTTTTGTAACATGAATTTAATCTTATGTCTCATATTTTTCTTTGACATTTAAGTATAATGCTTTGTATAAACACAAAAATTACTAATTCCTCTTTTGACCCTGTCAGGCTTTGGCCCGAGTTCAATATTAATTATACTAATTAAATAAAATTCAGATCATGGTTCAAATGATTTATAATTTTACAAGTATATTTTTCGTAACCTGGCCTCATTTTATTGATTCATGATGTTTATATTTTATATTTTTCCAATATCAAAGCAATGTTGAACCAATAAGGCAAAAATGAAAATTTGGAACAGAACCTGAGTGTACAAATGCCCAAACGTGGCATTAGAACGCCCACCATCAGCCAAGGAACAGAGACCACACTTCACAAGCCAGCATTTGGATGCTAGTAGGGCGTGGGGACCTGTGAAAGGGAAAGAAATAAGCACATAGGATCAAGCAGGGGCCAGCGTGGGCACACGCCATACCAGTGTGACAATGCCCGACCCAGACCAAGGGGAAAGTGAATTTGGGCGTGAGAGACACCTTGCATGGGCGTGGTTACACCCAGGACCAAACATGGCATAATAATGCCTCAGTGTCCATATGCTGAGGTTGACGTTCAAACGCCCAAGGAAAGGGAGCAAGGATGTATGAACCAGACAACACCCCAACGTATGTACGCTGGGGCGGGTGTTCAAATGCATAAGCAGGGAAGCGAGGGGAGAGCCAGATCCAGGCCCAGCAGCGTGGGAATGCCACCATAGGCGTTGGGATGCCCACATATAGGATAAGGTAGAGTCTGGGTGTTGGCACACCTAGACTAGCATGGGAACGCCTACATCAGAGACAATCTTCCTGATTTTTACAAAATGGTCTCGCAATTAAACTAGCCAACTTCTAGGACTCCTAAATCACTTGTTTTAAGTCTGATTGATCCTAAATTTTATATACACTATGTTTCGGTCATTTCGGATCTGTTGGTGAAGTCCGTTTGCCAAAATTCCATCGTATGACTAAGTTATGTGACAAAATGCATTTTGGTTGCTTTAGGCTCAACTCAATGTACCAAAATAGTCAAATGCAATACAACCCACAAAATGGACCTGTACTCAAGTCTAATATGCAAGTTCTAACATGTAGAGACAGCTTGGAAAGGCTAATTCTCTCAAATGCTCACTTTGGCATATCAAGTTCCATTAACGCACTAAATTGTTACACATTCATCACACTATATCACCTAACTAAATCATCATCCAAATGATTCCAATCAAAATACAATAACCTACCCATAACATGTATATTGCAATAATATAAATGGCTCTGTGCCAAGAACTCGTCAAGAACACAATTCTTTGAAACACATATAAGTTCAGCTTCTAACTAAATATCATATGCTTCTATCTCATGCAACAAAAGGCATACACTATCATTAAAATGCATCCAAGTCTAGGTTCCAACTAATTATCACACAGTCTTACTCCATAAATCAAAAGATATACATATACACACATATATATATATACCAACAGCAAAGTCATTAAAATATTCAAAGCCACACTATACATGACTACACACATATGTATATCTACATATGCATCCACTATGGCTATACAATGCATTTTCGCCTCCGGATCATCAAACAAACTCTTCCTCCTACATATTCACTGAAACATCTAAAATTTAAAGAGGTGAGTACTAATCAAATAATAAATAACAATTTAATAACAAGGTATCACTTCAACTTCCTTATCATCAATTAAACGTCAAACTCTTACACCGTTGAGCATAATGAACATGATAATGACCCAAAAAGCAAAATCAATCATCCTTAAATAACATAAGTGTTATAGCTTCTAAAAATCAAATCATACATTTCCAAGTATTACACCAATTCTCCTTTACTATAATAGCAACTCATAAAGCTCACATTTTTATATATGCGCATATACAAGTATAGATGCCATGGGCTTTTTAAAATATTTCTTTCAATGGACAAAAACATGCTATGCGGATCTGTATTTCTAATACAACAACAGTACTAAGGATAACCCCCTTAGTGAATCATAGCACTATAATCGAAGGGCATCTGGGTGACCACACAGTGAATCGTAGCACTATAAACGGTGGCATCCTGAGCAACTACGCAGTGAATCGTAGCACTATAATCGGTGGTGCTCGAGGACTACATAGTGAATCGTAGCACTATAAGCGGTAGCCTCATTGGTACTAGAGAACTACTCAATGAATCGTAGTACTATAAGTGGCAGTCTCATCTATAAAGCATAATGTCAGGTGAATTATAGCACTAAATGCATATGATGTCATGAAATACAGGTATGCATATGATGTGAATCACAACGCATAAAGATAAGTGACATCATAGCCTATGCTCTATTAAACCATTCACATATTCTCATCAACAATCATTAATCATCATTCAACTTTTCTCAATCATAATAGTTGGAGAAAATAATTACAGTTACACAATATCAATTGCTCTCATTGAATATTACATGTCATCACTCACACATTTAGCATATACACCTGTTAGATCCAAGTCTGAATGAAAGACTAAAAAGTCTGAACCCCTATGATTTATTAATAACACTCATCAAGACTCTTAACTAAATACAGTCTGTCCATATATTTTTCTAACAATATTTAACAAGTGTTTTAGGAAGTCTGAAGTGCATATGTTGGAAGAAAGAGGGGGAGTTCGTTAAACCAAATTTGTCTCTAAAAGACAAGTCCATAGCATCCATCAAAGCAATGTTAAGGAAAAGTCTGAATGAAGTATCAGACCTTGAAGCATCACTTCTTCTTGAGGAACGTCTCTGAAAAGTAACTCTCCAATTCTATGAAAGAGCCAACAAAAGCTTTCTTGTCTTAATTCTGCGTCAGTCACTAAAAAGGAAAAGAAATAAAAAAGCTAAAGCACGATGCGCAGTAACCAAGGTAGATGCCTCGTACATCCCAAAACATCAAAAAAGTTAGAACTATAACATATCAAAAGCCTAAGGTCAACGTCTATAAGAGTGTACCTGTTAGCTCAAAATGGCTAAGCAAATATGTCTCTTTTAGTGTGAATTATCAAAGTGAACCATTTTGGTATAAACTCTGAAGCATGTTTGACTTAGACTCTACAAAGATGTACCTCTTCAACATCAGAAAATGATCAATGGTTATATCCTTTTCAACGATTGATCAACAAATATCTTAAAGAACCTATAAATATGAGAAGCTTTCAAACCTTGAAGAGATTCATCGAATTGAATTCTTACTAACCATCACCACAAACAAGAACAAGAAAACTCTTAAGTGTTTGTTTGTAAAAAGTTCTAAGTTCTTGTATTTCAAGCACAAGTCTGTGTTATTGTTCTGCATCTAGAAGACCTTGACTTATTGCTTATCATAGCTTAGTGTGCCTTGCTTCTTTATTCAATATCTCTATACACTAAGTTATCTTTGTAACATAAAATCTTTTTTTACCATTTATACTACATTGTAACTAGTCTGGTGTGTTCACCAACTCTTAGACTAAGTGGGAAACACTTTGTAGCTTGGAGAGGCTTTTGAAATAATACTTGGGTTGTTGAGCCAAGAGTGACTTGTTGTAAGGATACTTGGGTTTAAGCCAGAAATGACCGGAGCTAAGAATACTTGTGGCACTAGTCTGGTACTGTTATTGTAAATAAGCTTTTACAATAGTGAAAATCCTTCAGTATTAGACGTAGCTTTTGCTTTGAAAGTGAACCAATATAAACCTGTTGTGTTATCTTCTCTTATCCCTTATCTTCTCAAGGTCTGTTCAATTAAAAGTCTATTTTATTTGTTAAGGAATTTTCATTTCGAAAGTCTGTGCGAAATAAAGTTAAGACTCATTCAACCTTATTCTAAGTCTAACTCTAAACCATCAATTGGTATTAGAGGTTATCCTTTCGGGTTGATTACTCTTACAAGTAAAAAGGATCAAGATCCATGGCTGCCTCTTAAGATCAGCTTATTGCTAAAGGCTCCTCAATCAATAGACCACCAGCCTTTCTTGGAGAAAACTATGCCTATTGGAAAGATAGGATGTAAATGTCCATTCAGTCTGCGTGATATGGTCTATGGGGAATCATCTCTAACAGTGATCAACTAGCCCCTGTAGACAGTGATGGAAAGCTCATTCCAAAAGATAAATGCTCCACTACTGACTTCAAGAAGATGGAGTCAAATGCAAAGGCTAGATTTCTTATAATCTGTGCCTTGAGTAAGTCTGAATATAACAAGGTGTATAGTTACAAATCTGCAAAGGAAATCTAGGATTCCCTTCAACATAACTATAAAGGCACCCTCGATGTCAACTTCCAAGAAGATTTTGGTAACAAAGAAGTATGACAACTTCAAGATAGAGGAACATGAGTCTGTTGATTAGATGTTTAGCATATTCCAAATGCTGCTAATTGAGCTTAAAGATAAACTCATTCTATAAAAGATAGCAATGTCAAGCTTCTGCGATACTTACCAAAAAAGTTTGATGCCAAGTGTGCTACTCTAGAGGAAGCAAAGGATCTCAACACATTGACTCTGGATGAACTCCTTGGAGTGTTAAGAGTCCATGAGCTAAAGCTAAAGCAAGGAAGTTTCAAAGCCTTCTTCTTCCAAAGGCATTGCTCTGAAGTCTGAAGAGACATCTAGAAGGAGCAATGAGCCTAAAGTTGAAGAATCAACTAGCTCATATCCTGGTTGTGATGATGGAGACGAGGACACTGATGAAGAGTTGACACTCATTACCAAACACTTCCACAAACTACTAAAAAAGAAGAAAGGTGGACCAGGAAGATTCAACAAAAGAGAATCCAAAGGTAAAAGTCAATTTAAGTTTAAAACTCATAAACCTGTTCTAGAGTGCTTTAATTGTAGGAAACTAGGACACATCAATGCTGGATGTCCCTTCTAAATAGAGATAAGAGGGACAAAAGAGAGAAAAGAAAGTTTTTCAAGAAACAAAAAGGACTCATCATATAGGATGGTGAAGACTCATCCAACACTAGTGAGTTTGAAGAAGAGACAAAGTCTGCATAGATCTGTCTGATGGCTCAATCAAATTCTAAACCTGAGGAAAGCTCAAGTGAATCTGAATTAGAGAAGGTAAACCAGTCTAAAGTTAAAGAAAACTATAAAGCTCTGTTTAAAGACTTTTTGACTCTTTTAAAAAACTATAAAATTTTGAAAAAGAAACATTTTGAAACTATTTCTTTATATAAGAATATAATATCTGATTTGAAGAAAAATGATTCAGATTAGTTTTCTAAAAGAGTTAGATGGGAAAGAGAAAATGCACCTTAAGGAAATACATAGATTGAAGAAAGAAAATGAGATTTTGAAAACTGAGTTAAATAACTCAAAAGTATGGTGTATTTCATAAGAGAAAGAAATCAAGTCTCTTTAACTGCAACTAAGTTCACTCACTTCAGACCTGACCCAGTTTGTGAATGGAACAAAAAACTTAAATTAGCTTTTGGGAAAATCACACAAAAGTGGTAAAAGACCTGGTTTAAGGTATGTTGAAGAAACAGATTTCAAAGATAAAGTTTCTCCTTCTTCATCTTTTCAAAGTAAACATAAACATGCCAAATGCAATTACTGCAAGAAGCATGGTCATGTGATACAAGATTGTCTAAAAAGGAAAAAGAGAAATTCAAAGAACATTGACCCTCTAGGACCCAAGAAGTTTTAGGTACCAAAGGCAATGATCATTCCTATTATAGATGTGCTTAAGGACAAAAGCAAAACAACACTGTTGGTATCTGGACAGTGGGTGTTCACATCACATGATAGGCAAAAGGTTTATGTTCCTAAACATGGAATATTTTGAAGGTGGTAAAGTTGCTTTTGGAGGTAACCAAATCGGACAAATAGTAGGTACTGGTAAAGTAGGTAACATTCCTTCACCTGTATTTGAGAATATTTATTATGTTGAAGGTTTTAGGCATAACCTACAAAACATAAGTCAATTTTATGATAGTGGTTATAAAGTCTCATTCGATAAAGATGAGTATACTATCATCAACCATAATGTAAGCATAAGTCAATCTTGCTAGATTGCCAACACTTATATTGATTTGGTTAAGATTATCTCTACTCTCGCTGAATCTACTGTTAAGATTTTATAATTCATCATGTTATGGTCTAATAACACAAGCCTGTATAGTGTTGGCAATAATAAAACACGTAATTGTACAAATTTCTTTTTAAAAGATCCAGTTCGAATATGGGGCTGTAGCGGTAAGTCCTGGAAGGCAGTAAGTCTAAGTTGTCCATGCTTTGATAGATGGATGAAGATCTAAAAAAAAGAGTTTTTGAACTTTATTTTAGCATGTTTTATTATTGATGGCAAGAATAGATAAAATTTTAATAATAGGTTCACTAGAACAGAAATAAACTGACCAAATAAATATATTTCTATGGAACCAGATGAAGGTGAAGATACTAGAAATACTTATTAATATGTCAAGCCTTATCTATTCTGTTAGAACCAAGAAAATATTTGAAGCACTCTTAGAGTTATTGATAACCAACATAAAGCATCTTAATTAATCAAGTTATAAGTTATTAAACTTTGATAAAGATCATTCGAGTATTTCAGGATATAAAGCACAAGTTATAAATCAAAAAGGGAGCTCGCACTCAATAAGTCTGGTAAAACAAAACTATGAAGGTTAAGCTTCAAAGAAATAACTTAAAGTCTGGGAACGTTTCTTAAAAGAAAAAACGTTCATACTAAACTTATACTAGACCCAGACTTGTCAAGACATATAGTAAGCATCAGGAACATGGAAGAGTAATCTCCCCAAATCAATCTACTTTAATCAGACTCTATCCTTATAATCTGTCAAGATAAAAGCTGCTTCAGACCCTCTTCAGAATTGCAAAGAAAGAACTGGAATATCTCTTAAAGATTTGAGTCTCATCATTAACACTTTACAATTTACCAGACCTCAATCTAGTCTCAGATGTTACCTTTAAACGAATCAAGTTTAGAACTATAGATGATGACTCAACAAAGTACCTTTCTTTCATAATGAAAAGATCTATCACAAAAAGGAAAGTACCCAAACAAGACAAATCTCGAGCTGATCTCAGAACATCCATCTTTCACCAACTTTCTAAAATGTCAGAATTCCTTTAATCAAGGAATATCTCGTTTGGTGAAAAATGTACAAACCCTTTGTGTCTTCATCACAAAAGCTCTTCATTCCATACAAAATGTGCAGAACGTCTCTTTGACCAATCAAAAGAAAAATCACTCTCTCATGAGATAGAAAAATCTCAAACGGTCATCCAATGGATCTATCTCTATGAAACCAATATTTATATGCTAAAAAATCTCCAAATAATGTATGTGTGGGAGAGAATACATACAATGAAAAAATGAGAGTGATACATAAAGCTATATGTGTGTGTAATAGACATAGGTATCTCTCAAGAAAAGAAAAAAGATTACAAAAGAAGAACGAAGAGATATGAAGAAAAATATAGAAGAAGAAAAGAAAAAAAGAGAGAGCTTGTGAGACTGAATTAAAAGAGAAATATGGGCAGGTCTCACAAAATCTGAAGAACACACACATGCCTAAATGTTTATGTGTCAATCTTTTCAATCTTCAGTAAACATTAGTCTGAGTGAGCTATCGGGAAACACTTTGGCCTGAAGAGGCTTTAGAAAGAATACTTGGGTTCGAGCCAAGAGTGGCTCATGAAAGAATACTTAAGTTTGCCCCAGGAGTGGGTGCTTGCAAAAGAATACTTGGAAGCATATGATGTGCTTAAGCCAGGAGTGGCTGGAGTCAATAATACTCGTAAGCTCAGTCATGGCTATTTATGTAAATGTTTTTAATGTAGAAATCCATCAGATTTGAAGGTACTGGAAGTAGTCTCTGTGTTGGAGGTGAACTAGTATAAAATTACTTGTGTATTGTCTCTCTCCCTCTTACTCTTTACTATCAAAAGTCTGGTGTATTATTTTTGATAAACTTGATAGTAAAAGTCTGTTAAAATAGCGCTATCTTAATCAAATAATCACGCTCTCCATCTCACAAAAGTCTGGTCCGCTATGCATTAAGCGTTAACTCGCAAATATCATTTTTGGTTTAAAAAAGTGAACAGACTTATTCAAACCCCCTTTCTAAGCCTGTTCTCTGAACCATCATGTTCTATTTCTCATCTTTATTTCATTCTTTAATCCCTTCTTCTTCTTCTATATCACCCACTCCAAATATGCTCATAGAGGAAGAGACAAAAAAACACCCCAAACCATTATCTTCAACGAAGAAATTCATTTTGAAGATAATAATCAACAATTGGATAATTAGGAAATTGCCTGAATTCCAAAAAACTAACTTTACCAAAAGGAGAACAATAATAGACACAGTTCTTATTATATAATCAAAACCGTAGAAAACCAGGTTCCCCTTAACATGGATATTGGAGATGAATTTCATCTACTATCAAAAAGATATATGGATCAACATAAATCCAAATTCAGATACCTCCATATAGGTTGTGTCCAAGTAGCCATTAAACCTTTAATTAAAGAAGGACTTAATGCTTTTGTCCTAATGTGCCTAGGAGATGTTAGGCATAATAAGTTTGTTGATTCAATTATAGGAACGGTCCAAACTAGTCTGAGTAATGGACCTATCTACTTCAACTGTTACCCAAACAAAACAGTGAGTCTTTTAGACAAATCTATTAGACTCTCTATTCCTCAACCTTCAAATTTACGGGTTAGACATGAAACCCGGATCTATACCCTTAACCTTAATCTATAAGGTCCAATACAAGGTCATGAACACTTGTTATTCAAGGGTTTCATTATCTCCTAAAACCAAGGGATAAACCTGTGTTCAAACCTTTCAAGCTCAATAAGCAAGTGTAGCATAAACTGTAACTTCTCAGGACTAAAAGAGAAAGTGAAAAGAGTAGAGGAAGCTTTAGTGATCTTCTTTAATAGGTCAATGAGCAATTAAAACTGTTAAGCACCACTGTCCCAGACACACCTTAAATAACTGAGGAAGCGTCTACTAGTAAAAATAATCCTAAGGAACCCAAAGTTTTGACCATCAACATGATAGACCAACCTGAGATGATAATGTTACCAAATTTGAGCATAACTCAAACATTAAAGTTAATGAAGTTATTAGTCAAAAGCTTAACTGGAAAAACTTAACCAAACTTTATTATCAAAAGGCAACAACCCCTGACCTCTTGCTTGAGGAAAGAGACCATAGTTTTAGAAGCTTTAGTGCTCACAATATGTATGAATGGAACATAGATGGCCAACTAAATACAACATCATCAATACCCTTCACCACAAGACCATGGTGTTGGTGTATGCACTATGAGCTTTTATGCTTTTTTCATTTGTATCATTTTTCTACTTATCAATAAAATAAGTATTTCAGTTTAAAATTGTTTTAAAATGTATTTATCGTTAGAGTGATAGGTCATATGAGAGTTATTCCTAAAATGTCCCTAGTCAAGTATTTATGTGAGGACATGTAAATACATTAAGACTAGTGTGTGAATGTACTGATGATCTGATCTCCTAGATCATAGATATAGATGATATCAAGTCTTAACATGGGTACACTTTAAGAGTAATGATATACTGGATAGACCCACCATGAGAACGTTGCATGGATCGTTACATGAATGTCATAAATGATTCTCAATGTGATAATGGTATATGTAGTCCTTCGACCTGAAGTCACTACGATTCCTACATGAGGAGTTTGTTGTTTTAATACAATCAAACGTCTTCTATAACATGAGGACTATAAAGGTTGTGATTAGGCAATGAACAAATTATACAGAGGGATATGAGTGATGTAGATGAGATTTGTCTCTCCTATGTGACAAGAGTGATATCTGTAGGCCACTTGATGGAGTAAGACTAAGGAAATGCATGACCAAGCTAGAAAGAATAAATATAGGATATTTATTTCAGATAAAGTCTACTTAGGTATCAAGTAAAATAAATTGGGTCGTACAAGGATGACGTGATCATGTCTTGGGCATAATTAGGATATAGTGACAAAAGGAACAAATATATCAAATAATTATCACTTATAGGTTATGTTGATATTAAATAATATTTAAACATAATGATGTATTGCTAGATGCTACTTTTATTTTATATTAATAATAAAATAGTTTAGTATTAATATGACCGAGTATTTTACCTATAGGGTCACACACATAGAGTAAGCCCATCAGAAAATATTTTTTATTTTAGCTGGACTAAAATAAAGCTATTGGGCCTAACTCAATTAGAATGAGTAAGGAACCCATTACTTAGAGAGAACAAATTAGGTCAAACCTAAGCCTATAAATAGAGCATAAGATGCTCATAGGAGGTTCACCAAAAAGATACATAAATATGCAAAAGTTGCAAGTGCTACATGTCATCAAACTAGCATTTGGAAGGTATAGTGTTTCTGGTGGGAGTGCTTGTATGGACTTCTAAATGGTGAGGCTAGGATTACTTTGATTTTTTTTCTACAAGAGGTAATCCTAAAATGCATAATTTTTATGTTTGTCTTATGCTTTGAAATATGAAGTTTTGCAAGTCCTATGGGAATCCTTTTTTTTTGCTGCATATCCAAAAGGGATCCCTGATAGTGGTATCAGAGCCTGGGTTCAAAACTGTGTTTTAGGCATTTGTTTTTGTTTCATGATGACATGTTTTTCGTTTTGTAAGAGTTTTTAGAAAATATGATTTGCGAAATTGTCTCTTGTTATAAAGCTTTATGTTTTTGTTTTGTGAAATTGTTTTGTGAAACTAGGATTCGAAAATGAACAAGCATGATTATGTATGAGATCATATTATGTTTCTATTTTGGGTTATCGTATGTGATGCATATTATTACAATGATTAATTATGTATGTGGTATGATCTCTGTTTTTGGGTTGATACGTATGCTTTTGAGATATTCTATATAAATTATATGGGATGCATGTTATAGTGTTTCTCAATTTTAGTATGCATGTTGTTGCCATTTAAATTTGTATGATATATGTATGAGTTTATGTAATTTTCATATTTGATACATGTGATTTTACTCATATTATGGTTGTCGTACAAATTGTGAATTAATTAAGTTGATCTTCAAACATGAATGGTTCATGTTATGGGGCGTTGAGTGATAAGGTTTAAGTGTTACACTTTGGCTGTTCCTTAAGTAGGATGTTCTGACTAGGAAAGACTTGGTACTTAACCTATCTCTCTTTCCTGGGAACCAACCTAACTACAGTACTAATTTTTTGGGACCCCCGTACATTCTTTGCGTAACGCCTTATTACCGAGCCCACGTGTTTAAATACCTGTTTTAAAGTTTTAAATTTCTATTAATGGCTATATTAATTGATTAATTAACAGTCCAACGGTGAATGGTTATGGTCTTAGATTTTTTATTTAATTTTTAAATACAGCCTGCATGTTGTGCCTTTCTCTATTCTTGAATTTCCTCTCTTAACCCTTCACTCGTATGTGAAACGAGTTTCTTTATTATAATGTAATCTTGAAGAAGCCAACAAGGTGGAGACCTAGAAGAAATCTAGAGTGGAGACTCTTGATGGATATGACCTTGAAAGGAACAAAGGAATATGTCGAGGACTATTGAGCCCAATATTTCTAAAGGAAAGGGAAAAGCCATAATGATAGTCAATTCTGGCAAAGGTAAAGGAAAGGGCATGTATATAGACAAAGGAAAGACTGTTACAGGAAAGGGCAAGAAAATTTAGAAAGGCAAGGATAAGCCAAGTACATTAGCCCTAAAACCTATGGGTGGGGTGGCTAAGGAAGGTAATTGTCACCATTGTGGACAAAAAGGATACTGGAAGAGAAACTATCCAAAGTACCTAGAAGAGCTTAAGAAGAAGGGAAGTGAGACTTCCACTTCAGGTATTCTTATTATAGAAATTAACATGTCAACTTCAACATCATGGATATTAGATACTGAATGTGGATCTCATATTTGTCTTAATGTGCGGGATCTAAGAAGAAGTAGGCAGTTGATGAAGGGTGATGTAGACCTATGCATTGGAAATTAAGCAAGAGTTGCTGCATTAGCTATAGGGACTTATTTTTTATCCTTACCCTCAGGGTTAGTCCTTGAATTGGACAATTGTTATTTTGTTCCAGCAATAAGGAGAAACATTATTTTTGTTTCTTGTCTTGATAAGAAAGGGTTTTTCTTTATAATAAAGAATAATAGTTGTTATGTTTATTTAAATGACATGTTTTATTGCTATGCAAATTTGAGTAATGGACTTTATGTTCTAGAACTCGAAACCCCTATCTATAACGTTAATACTAAAAGGGTTAAAATAAATTATTTAAACCTAACTTATCTTTGGCACTATCGCCTAGGACATATAAACAAGAAACACACATCTAAACTCCATCAAGATGGATATTTAGAATATTTGATTTTGAATCAATAGACACATAAAAATCTTGTTTATTGGGGAAGATGACTAAGACCCTATTTACTGGGAAAGGTGAAACGGTGAGTGATTTTCTTGGCTTGATACATAATGATGTATGTAGGCCCATAGGGACAATGGCTAGGGGAGGTTTTAGTTACTTTATCACTTTTATTGATGATTTCAGTAGATATGGATTTGTGTTTCTTATGAAACATAAATCAGAATCCTTTGAAAATCCAAGAGTTTAAGCATGAAGTAGATAACCAATTTAGCAAGACAATTAAAACACTTTGATCCGATCGAGGTAGTGAATATTTAAGCCTAGAGTTTGATGAATATCTTAAAGAGTGTGAGATCATATCTCAACTAACTCCCCCTGGAACACCAAATTGGAATGGGGTTTGAGCGGAGGAATAGAACCTTGTTGGATATGGTTTGATGAATGATGAGTTAAACTGACCTCCCTAACTCCTTTTGGGGACATGCTTTGTTGACAACAACTTTAACACTTAACTGTGTTCCATCAAAGGCTGTCATAAAGACACCATATAAGATATGAACTAGGAAACGACCTAGTATGTCTTTTCTCAAGATTTGGGGCTGTGAAGCTTATGTTAAGCGTCAAAATTTTGATAAACTTGAGCCCAAGTTAGATAAATGTCTTTTGTGGGATACCCAAAAGAAAGTAAGGGTTATTATTACTATAATCCTACCAAGGGCAAAGTGTTTGTTGCTCAGAATATTGTATTCTTAGAAAGGGAATTCATATCTACAAGAATCAGAGGGAGGAAAGTAGAACTTGAATAAATTCAAGACTCTGAAGGCATTGAAGAGCCAATGGTGGAAATGGTGCAAGACCAATAAAATGTTATGATAACACTAACTCCAGTAGCACAAGACTTGCATAGATCAGGTAGAATACGTCAACAACCTGAAAGATATGGATTTCTTATAAATCAGGAAGGAGACATATTGCTAATGGATCAAAATGAGCCAACATCTTAAGAAGAGGCCATTACAAGTCTAGAATATGAGAAATGGCTAAAAGCCATGTAATCTGAAATGGACTCCATGCATACTAATCAAGTTTGGAACTTGGTTCATGCACCTGAACGAGTAAAACCTATAGGATACAAGTGGGCTTTCAAAAAGAAAACTGACATGGATGGTAATATAAGTACATTTAATGCAAGGTTGGTGGCTAAAGGTTTCAAGCAAATTCATGGTATAGACTATGATGAAACTTTCTATCCAATTGCTATGCTAAGTCTATTCGATGTCTACTTGCTATTGTTGTATACCATGATTATGAGATATGGAAAATGAATGTTAGGACTACTTTCCTTAATGGAAATCTTCTTAAGGAAGTGTACATGACACAACCCAAAGGCTTTGTTAAGCCTGAAGCATCCAGGAAGGTGTGCAAACTACAACATTCCATATATGGACTTAAGCAAGCTTCCAAAAGCTGGACTCGTTATTTTGATGAAGCTGTTAAACAATTTGGCTTTATTAAAAATGAGGATGAACCTTGTGTCTACAAGAAGGTTAGTGACTGCACAATTGTTTTTCTAGTCTTGTATGTTGATGACATACTATTTATTGGAAAATGATGTTCCTACCCTTCAATATGTGAAGAATTGGTTGGGAAGCTATTTTTCCATGAAAGACTTAGGTGAAGCAACCTACGTGTTGGGAATTAAGATTTATAGAGATAGATCAAGAAAACTTCTTGGCCTAAGTTAGAATACATACATAGACAAAGTGTTAAAAAAGTTTAACATACAAGATTCCAAGAAAGAAACTTTGCGTATGGCTCATGGCATAAGCCT
Source organism: Clitoria ternatea (assembly GCA_037962975.1). Lineage (NCBI taxonomy): Eukaryota > Viridiplantae > Streptophyta > Magnoliopsida > Fabales > Fabaceae > Clitoria > Clitoria ternatea. Next base: position 14,484,292 of record CM075676.1, read on the forward strand.
ATCAAAAGCTCAATCTCCTTCCACTAAAGAAGAGAAAGAATAGATGAATAAGATTTCATATGCATCTGTTATTGGATCAATCATGTATGCCATGATATGTACCCAACCAAATGTCTCGTATGCTTTAAGCATGATGAGCTGATACCAATCTGATCCCGATGAAAGTCACTAGACTGTTGTCAAGATATCCTAAAGTACTTAAGAAAAACTTAAGAAAAACTAAGGATTCATTCTTGATATATGGTGGGCAAGAAGAGCTCATTATAAAAGGTTACACTGATGCTAGCTTCCAAACTGATAAAGACGACTCAAGATCGTAATCTGTGTACGTGTTTTGTCTAAATGGTGGTGTTGTGAGCCGGAAGAGTTCAAAGCAAGAGATAGTTGCTGATTCTACTACAGAGTCTGAGTATATTGCTGCCTCAAATGTTGTAAAAGAGGCAGTATGGATCAAGAAGTTCATAACGATACTTGGGATTGTCCTAGCATTGTGGACCCTATAAGTCTCTACTGTGACAATAGTGGAGTAATTGCATAAGTTAAGGAACCTAGATCATATCAACGATCCAAGCGAATACTTAGGCGTTTTCATCTCATTCGAGAGATCCTTGATCGAAGAGATGTAAAGATATGTAAGGTGCATACTAATGAGAATATTGTTGACCCACTCATAAAACCTCTTGCACAACAAAAATATGATGGACACACTAGATCATTAGGCATTAGGAAAATGTCTGATTGACTTTAGTGCAAGTGAGAGATTGCTGGTGTATGCACTATAAGCTTTTATACGTTTTCCATTTGTATCATTTTTCTGCTTATCAATAAAATAAGTATTTCAGTTTAAAATTATTTTAAAACATATTTATCCTTGAAGTAATAGGTCATATGATAGTTATTCCTAAAACGTCCCTAGTCAAGTATTTACGTAGGACGTGTAAATACATTGAGACTAGTGTGTGAGTGTATTTATGATCTAATCTCACAGATCATGGATATAAATAATAGCAAGTCTTCACACGAGTATACATTAAGAGTAATGATGTACTGGACAGACCCATCATAAGGATGTTGCATGGATCGTTACATGAATGTCATAAATGATTCTCAATGTGATAATGGTATATGTAGTCTTTCGACCTGAAGTCACTACGATTCCTACATGAAGAGTTTGTTGTTTTAATACAATCAAACATCTTTTGTAACAAGAGGACTGTAAAGGTTGTGATTGGGCAATGAACAAATTATGCAGAGGGATGTGAGTGATGTAGATGGAATTTGTCTCTCCTATGTGACATGAGTGATATCTATAGGCCACTTGATAGAGTGAGACTAAGGAAATGCATGACCATGCTAGAAAAATAAATATTGGATATTTATTCGGATAAAATCAACTCCAGTATTACGTAAAATAAATTGAGTCGTACAAGGATGACGCGACCATGCCTTGGGCCCAATTAGGATATCGTGACAAAAGGAACAAACATATAAAAAAATTATCACTTATAGGTTATGTTAATATTAAATAATATTCATACATAATGATGCATTGCTAGATGCCGCTCTTATTTTATATTAATAATAAAATAGTTTATTATTAATATAACCGAGTATTTTACCTATAGGGTTAGACACATAGAGTAAGCCCATTAGAAAATGTTTTTTATTTTAGTTGGACTATAATAAAGCTATTGGGCCTAACTCATTTAGAATGAGTAAGGAGCCTACTCTTTAAAGAGAATAAATTAGGTCAAACCTAAGCCTATAAATAGAGCATAAGATGCTCATAGGCGGTTCACCAAAAAGAGACACAAATACGCAAGAGTTGCAAGAGCTACACGCCATCAAACTACTATTTGGAAGGTGTAGTGTTTCTAGTGGGAGTGCTTGTGTGGACTTTTAAAGGACGAGGCTAGGACTGCTTCGATTTTTTCTACAAGAGGTAATCCTAAAACGCATAACTTTTATGTTTGTCTTATGCTTTGAAACACTAAGTTTTGCATGTCCTATGAGAATCCTTGGTTTTTTCAGTTGCGTATCCAATATAGATTCCCTAACACTTCTATCCAAGCTCTAAGACACACCAGACTCAAACTTTCATATTTCAAGAATGACACTCTGATTCTAGATTAAAATATAGAAAGTTACTCTCTCCAAGCCAAGTCTACACTTGATTTAAAAATGCACAAAGAGACAAACCTCGTAGGAAAATAAACATTCGCATGGGAAGAAAACAAGGAAGGCATCTGAGCACTTCAAAAAGCTGACAACAAGAAGAGCCAAAGTCAAAAGGCTTCTGAAGGTCAAATAAGCCCTTTTCAATATTCTATGTTAGATGAACAAGAATAAAAAGGCACTTGCTCTATGTTATATTCAAGGTACCCTATTTTTATGCAATACCTTGCTACCCTCCAAACTAGACATTGTCCTTTTCTATTCTCTTATGCTCCAATTCTTAAACGGATACTTTCCTCCAATGGAACAGTAACGGCTATATGGAAGATCCTTTAAAAAGAAGAGATCTCAGACTAGTTAATGTAGAAAATGAATGAAGAAACCAAAAATAGAGACTCCATCTAAAATCTCATTAACACTGCTACTTACAGTCATAGTCTTTATTCTTAGCTCAACTTAGTGTGTACCTTTTGCTTCATTGTAAAATCTCCATACACTATATTTAAGTCATCAAAAACAATCTCTCTTTTATCTCAATTCAAGGCTGATTATGTTTATCAGTCTAAGTTTCTTGTGGGAAATAGTTTTGGCTCGAAGAGGCTTTTGAAAGAATACTTGGGTCTGAGCCAGAAGTGGCTTGTGAAAGAATACTAAGGTTAAGATACAAGTGGTTAGAGCCAAGAATACTTGTGGCACAGGTGTGATGATTGTGTAAAAGGAATTTTTACATAGTGAAAATCATTCAGACTAAAGGGATTGAATGTAGCTTCATGTTTGGAAGTGAACCCGTATAAAATCTGTTGTGCAATTTCCTCTTTCCTTATCCCTATTAAATCTGCTGCCAATTTTTTTAATAAGACTTTTTTTCAAAAAAGAGTTCATAGACTTATTCAAGCCCCTTCTAAGTATGTCTCTGAACCTTCATATACCATATACGTACACATAACTACATATATACATTCATCATCAAAATTCCCTTCCTTGGCATTGCTTCCTGCCTACCGAGCACTAATCTCTACAACCTCTGAAACATCCCTATCTTTAATCACTAAAAACAGTTGTAAGGGTGAGTGACTGGCCATATAAATTAATACAAATAATCACCAATGTATACATATATATATATATATATATATGGAGGGAAAAGCATAGTATAGTCATGAATTCCAATCACCCACTTCATATTCACTTTGCTTTATTTCACATTATCAAAATTCATCAATCTTTACCAAGACATCATTAATAATTCATATAGTGGCACCCTTAATCCGATAAATAATATTAAAGATTTTAATATTTTCATAAAGGAAACTAGAATAAATTTTTCACGATTTAAAATAACCATTGGAGGAAGAACACCACAAATAAAAACTTTAACAATTAACCTCAAACCTTTTTAAAGACCTATCTTATATATGAGGATACAAGAAGTTATGCAATTCGAACAAACATCTACCTAGGACAATCAATCACTTAACCCCCGCAAAAGTATTTTCAGAATGTGAAAATTAAACTAAGAATAAGAGGGGAATATGAGAAATGATCTAGGTATGGATAAGACGATTGTCAAGATTTGATAAAAACATGTATATTCAATCATACATACGTTTCATGAAATAAGGAAGTGCAAATCATAACCCTAACAGGCATAAAAGTATGTAAAATCCAACATTGAAGAAATCCACTAACAGTGGGAATTTCCACTAGCCATGGGTTTCACTACTACATCCCAGGATTTCAAAATTTTTAAGTAAGAGGATCCCACTGGCCGTGGGAATTTCCACCAGCCATGGAACCCATTGTTTTAACCACCCAAAATTGCCAAATTTTCTATGTTTTGGGACAAAATGATCCACTGGCAGTGGAAAATACCACTGGCCATGGATCTCACTGTTGTAGGCACAAATTCTACAGCTTTTTACTTTTAAGTTTTTTCCAACTTTGGGTCCCCTTTTCACTAGGCTATTCAACTCTAATTTTCATGAAATTTTATACAACTTACCTAACCTAATATCAATTATATGGCCAAATTTCAGGCCCAAATTCCATCCCAATCAAAATCTATGCTATAGGGTAATTTTATGCATATTTTGGGCATTTTACATGACATGCCAAAATACAATTGGCTAAACTTTTGATGATCACATGACCAAAAAGCTTTATTTTATCTTTTATAAATAATTTTAGATATTATTTTGTTAGGATTTGGGCCTTGCATGGTTATTAGGCTACTTTTGGGCTTGTAAATTCTATTTGAGCTTGTATTTAGGCCATTTTCCTTTTATTTTGACTAATTAGGCCTAGGGAATAGGAGAAGCCCATTAGGGAGTGCATTTCCCTTGCCTATATAAAGACATGCTCTCCATATACCCTTACACCTTACATTTTGAAGAATATACACGTTTTTATGAATTTGTGAGTGTATTGTCTCTCCTTTAGGCTAGAGTGAGTTTTCCCTTCTAGCAAGCTCTTATCTCTAGGCTCTCATCCCCTAGAGTGGCGAGTAAGACTTATCCTTCTCCAAGGTGACGTCCAACCCTTTTACATCCATCCAATCCATTCCATTTTCACTGTTAACCTTCCAACTCTATCCCTTACCTTTCCATGCTTCTGAATTTGCGTTCATTGATCTTTTTAAAGAAAGATAGCTAGATCCATCCTTCTTGACCTATAAGATTGAAGTTTAGGCTATATCAATTTTGGTCTAAACTTTCTATGGACCTATATTCACATATGTATATATGACTTGCTCCAACAAGTCACATCCAATAACTTATTTTCTAGATCAAGATATGCTCTAGTGGCAATTCAATCATGCCAAATTGCAAAGTAAGCCTATTTGGCCACAACCAACCATGCACATAAGTTTCATACATATATTATAGGTTGTACATGACCTTTACATGAATTCTTATCCATTAAATGAAAATATGACCTATCCACTTCCTTGTTTTGCATTCAATTCATAATATTAATCCTACACAAGTCATATATTCATTCTAATGAATCAGCATTCTCATAATATCATCATTCTCTCATTGATATAGCATAAAAATCAATGTATCATAAGTATCATTACCCAATGTTAGGTCATGACCAAAAATTAGCCTCCCAAAACACTAAGGGCCTATTTGCTTATTCAAGAGGTTACTCAATGGCTTTGTAATCTTTGAGAAATCTTTGATGAATCGTTGATAAAATCCTACATGACCCAAGAAGCTTCTGATCCCTTTAACATTAACAGGCGTTGGAAGTTTTTCAATTACTTTAACTTTTGCTTGGTCAACTTCAATGCCTCTACAAGAGATTTTGTGACCTAGCACTATACCTTCTATGACCATAAAATAACATTTCTCCTAATTAAAAACCAGATTTGTTTCCACACACCGCTTTAATACGATATCCAGATTATCCAAGCAATGATCGAATGACGATCCAAACACAAAAAATATCCATGAATACTTCAATACATTTCTCGATCAAATCTGCAAATATGGTAAACATGCATCTTTGAAATGTAGCTGGAGCATTACATAGTTTGAAAGGCATTTTTCTATAAGGAAAAACACCAAAGGGACATGAAAAGGCGGTCTTCTCTTGATCCTTTGGAGTGACTGTTATCTGGTTATAACCTGAGATCCGTCCAAAAAATAATAGTATACTTAACTTGCCAACCTTTTGAGCACTTGATCCATGAAAGGCAAAGGAAAGTGATCTTTTCTGGTGTCTTGGTTAAGTTTTCTGTAATCAATACACATCCTCCATCCAGTGACTGTTCTTGTTGGAATTAATTCATTCTTTTCATTCTTAATTACAATCATGCCACCTTTTTTTGGGACAACTTGAACCGGGCTTACCCAAGCACTATCAAAGATGGGATAAATCATACCTGCTTCAAGTAACTTCATCACTTCCTTCTTCATTACCTCTTTCATAGTCGGATTCAATCTTTTCTGAGGCAGTGCAATTAGCTTGTACTCCTGCTCCATAAATATCCGATGCATGCAATATGAAGGACTAATTCTTTTAGATCCTGCAAAGTCCATCCAATTGCTCCCATGTTTCTTCTTAGCACTTCAATCAATTTTGCTTCCTCTGACTTGGTCAATCTACTGCTAATCACCACTCGTTTCTGACTGTCATCATCCAAGAAGACGTATTTCAAATGTGAAGGTGAAACCTTTAACTCAAGCTTCTGGGCTTTACTCTCTATCTTCACAGGTAAGTCTTCCATAGATACTTGGCTTGGTGAAATGGATTTATCTACATCAAAATCTTTCAAATTTTCCTCTACAGCTCCGGCCTCATCATCACTGAGCTTATCAACAAAATATACTAAAGCTTTCTCAAGAGTGCTAGAATGATTCAACTTGCATAATTCGTTTTCAATAGCTTCTTCTTCTACATCTATCTGAAAACAATGTTGCTTGTCGTAGGGATGCTTCATTACTTCAAAAACATCAAAGTTTACCTCATCATCATGCACTCTTACTTTTAACTTCTAGTCATCAACATCAATAATAATTTTGGTAGTCTTCAACGGTCTCCCTAGGATCAATGGTACTTCAGAATCTTCTTCTATATCCATCACCATAAAATCCACCAGAAACACAAACTTATCATCCCAAACTAACACATCCTCAGCTACCCCATAGGGAAATTTCATTGATCTATCTGTTAGCTGCAAGGTCATCTTCGTAGGCCTAACCTCCAAGTCTAATTCTCTTTAACATAGACAACGACATCAAATTAATGTTAGCTCCTAGATCCAGCAAAGCCTTTCCCACTGGTAAAGTGCCAATGGTAATTGGAATTATGAAACTGCCAGGGTCCTTAGTCTTCAATGGTAGCGCTTTTTGAATAATAGCAGTACGTCATGCTTCCAACTCCATAGTTTCTTCTAAAAACCTTCTCTTCTTTGTTAGTAACTCCCTCATGAATTTAGCATAAGTAGGCATTTGCTCCATAGCTTCTACTAAAGGAATATTGGTCTGTAGCCTTTTGAAAATATCCATAAATCTAGGAAACTGTCTCTCCTTATCTTGCTCATCCAAAGAATCCTCCAAAGCAAAATAAGGAGAGGCAGTTTGCTAGATTTATGGATATTTTAAAAGTTCAACCATGGTACCTATAGGAATGACATCCCAAATAGGAAAGAAATTCTTTCATGACAGTAAGAGTTTTTTATGGGATGATCTTTTCCTATATAAGGTTGGATTAGATGGAATAATTTGGAAATATGTGCCTGAAAGTGAACAGGAGAGAATTCTTTAGCACTGCCATGATTCTCATTATGGAGGGCACCGTGGCTCCTCAAGAATTGCTACCAAGGTATTGCAATGTGGCTTTTATTGGCCAACCATCTTTCAAGATGCTAAGGTTTATATTCAAAGGTGTGATAAATGCCAAAGGAATGAAGGACTCTCTGCTAAAGCTGGCATGCCTCTAACTAACATTCTAATAGTTGAGCTATTTAATGTGTGGGGAATAGACTTCATGGGACCTTTCCCAAATTCTTTCTCCTATGAGTACATTCTTGTGGTGGAAGCTATACCCACTAGAACCAATGATGCACATGTGATGCTGAGGATTGTTAAGAAAAATATTTTCTCAAGGTATGGGTTACCTAGAGTTATCATTAGTGATGGAGGGTCTTATTTTTGTAATAAGATAATGGAAAAGGCCCTAAAACATTATGAGGTACTCCATAAAGTGTTAACTCCCTATAATCCATAAGCTTGTGGACAAGTAGAGTTATCTAATAGGGAAATCAAGAGGATCCTTGAGAAAGTTGTAGGTAAATCTAGAAGAGATTAGTCTACAAAATTAGATGATGCTTTGTGAGCTTACCGCACCACTTTCAAAACTCTAATTGGCATGTCCCCTTATCAACTTATGTATGGTAAGGCTTACCATCTTCCTGTGGAGTTAGAACATAAGGCTTGGTGGGCTACAAAGTTGTTAAATATGGAATTTAACCAATCTCAGGAGGAAAGAGTTCTGAAACTTCATGAGCTTAATGATTTTATATTGTAAGCTTACTGTATTGCCTCTCTATACAAAGAAAGAACAAAGAGATGGCACGATAGGAAGCTAGAAAAGAAAGAGTTTCAAGAAGGGGACAAGGTCCTATTATTGAACTCTAGGTTGAGACTCTTCCCGGGAAAACTTAAATCTAAATGGTCTGGTCCTTTTGTGGTTAATGAAGTGTTTCCTCATGGTGCTATTGAGGTAAAGGAACCATAAATAGGAAGAATGTTTAAGGTAATGGTCAAAGACTCAAATTCTATTTTAGGGGTGAGTTTAATAGGAAAAAGGGCTCAATTGAATTGCATGCTCCTGCTTAGGAGTCATATGTCAAGCAAGTGACGTCAAAGAAGCGCTTCAAAGAGGCACCCTTACAACTTTATTTTTCGTTCTTTCTTTAAATTGTTGTGTTAATTCATATTAAAAAATAATGAATGTTTTTGAAAAAAATATATAGACAATAAAAGAGAAGGGCAAGGAAGAATTTGGAAAAAAATTTAATTTCTTTTATATAATAATTTTGGTCATGAATAAAAGGTCAAGTAGGAGCATTTTCTAAGAGTCTGGTGTATGTACGTTGAAATAAGGGTTTCTTAAGCTCATGTTCCCTCTTAGGATCAGTAGTTGTGTGTGGTTATGCTTAACTATAATGTGTTTACGTTTCCACTTTGAGGTATCAGGAGTGATGTATGTGTGACAAGTGTTTTATAACTCAATAAAATTAGATTTAGTTTACTTAGGATTTTAATGATTATGCACTGTATTTCCTTACTTTTCGTGATTTTTGCCTTCTTTCCACTGTATTCTCCTCGGGTGCTTTTGTTTTGCAGAAATTAATAAATTTGGAACAATTGAGGATCCATTTTAGGAGTGAATGTTTGCCAAAAGAAAATGGACCCAAGAACTTAAAGATTTCCAACCTAAAATGTTCATTCAAGTGCCTAAGGATCAAAGAAACCAAGTCATATGCAATTATATCTCAAAAAGGGTGAAAAAGTTCATGAAAAAGGAAGTAACAGCCTTATGAATCGATTCATATCAGTGATGAATCGATTCATACGTGTAAATTGCCCAAAAACTTGAATTTTTAGTACATGAATTGATTCATACCCTTAATGAATCGATTCATACGTGATTTATTGGCCCAGAATGACGTTTTCAAGCTTCTGGATTATGGGCAAGACACTACCTTTGATAATTAAGCACTAAACAGCACCAAGAAATTGTTAATTGAAGAGTGCACACTCCATTACATTAATGGACAATTGTTTATGGCAATGGTTTGCTTTTGGACTCCTATAAATAGAAGAAGTAAGAAGGCTTTCTTCATTCCATTCTTGATCCAATTTTCCATTCGAGAGGAAGCATTTCCCTCTTTGCTCTTTCTTTTCTCCTTTATTTTATTTCTTTTCTTTTCTTTTCTCTAGTTATAATTTTCTTCTTGAGAGTTGTGAGGATTGTAAAAGTGAGTGTTCCAATTTGTATACGGTGGAAAATTCTACAAGGAAATACAGTGGTGAAATTATTGGGCTTTTTGGAGAAACCCGTAAGTCTTTATTTTTACCATGTCTTGTATGTTTTATTTTTCCATCATGTGTATGAATTTGAATTATTTCATGAGTAACTAAATTAATTATCTTGGGATTTTAAGGGTGTGACAATATTTGTGTTAATGTTATTTTGACTTTGATTTAAATAAATTTCTATTTTCTATTTAGTTCAAATTATGCTCAAAGCTCTTAGTAATTCCTAACAAGAACCTAAGTGATAAAATTGTATACTTGCGGGTATATTAGTAAGTTTGGGTAATTAATAAAATCAAAAGATTTATTATTACTAGAAAGCTTTTGAACTAAGCCTAAGATTTTGAAATACTTTTTGTGACCACGGTAAAACCGTGAAAGTAATCAAAAATCTTTTGGGGAATAAATAAGGGATTTTCACAAAACGATAATGGACCTTTCTTAGGGATTGAACGTGGTTCTCCATACGTTAGGTACATTAATAGGATTCTGAGAGGAATGTATTAATTAGCTTAAGAAAAATCCGCCTTGGAAAACTTAATTTGATTCTTATTTATGAAAAGTTAAAATTATTAGCATAAAATAAAGTCTTGAACCCCCAAAATCCCAAGATACTCTCAACTCTGATTTTTAAGTGTCTAGAAAATTTTGTTTCTGTATTTGTTTTTATTCTGTGTAAACTTTGTTTTGAGTTTTCTTTTACCAAAACCTAAAATATCAAACTGTGTGGATAATTAAATTTCGATATGTCGGTACTTTGAAAATAGTCCCTGTGGATACGATAATCTTTTATATTACGCGACATAACCCTGCGCTTACAGGCCCTGTCAAGTTTTTGAGGCACCTACGCTCCACCATAGCGTGCTTATGCTGCCCTTCTGTCCATCGTCTTAGTCTCGATCTTTATGGTGCATTTTCACGCTGCATGCCAGGGTTCTTATGCGTACCTGCTGTGAATCTTGAAGTCTCAATCCAAGAAATGACCATACTAACGCTCTTCTCTAGCGTGCCTATGTGATTTATCTGATTGTAGTCTCCATTTGCAATAAGTGTTGAGCGTGCCAACATTGAAACTGGCGTACCTATGCCAGCAACCCTGATTATCTTTGAATTTGTATTTTTAATTGCGCGTATTCATGCTTCTTTCTTGCGTTCTTACGCTAAGTTCATATGAGCATCAAGTAGTGTCAGTTGTTTATGGGTACCTAAGCTTCCTTGGAGCGTGCTTACGCGTGAATCCAGTTTATGTCAGGCCTTGGGACCTTTAATGAGTGTTCTGACGCTCCGTTGTCACGTGCTTACACGTAGGTTCTACCTCCATTTCCTCTATGGTTTTCTCTTTTTAGCTTGCTTACGCCCTAACTGAGCATCCTTACGCTCAATGCAGACAGTGCCCATTTGGCACTGTTCATTCTGATAGTGTCACTACGCTACTCAATAAGCGTGCTTACGCTAGTATTGTATTCCTTGGTTAATAATTCTATGAGCCTTCCGTGGGTACGCTTAGGGTGAGTATTCTTACGCAACCCCTTTGTTCTTGTTTGTTATGTTTTAACAATAATTGAGTGTTCATACGTTGTAGTAAAGCGTTCTTATGCTTGTTTTCTGTCTTGTTTATCATCTTTAGTATTCAATAAGCGTGTTTACGCTTCCTTTGAGCGTGCTTACACGTGTTCCCTGCCAGGAATAAAGTTCATGAATCAGTGTCTTAGCATACTGACACTCTTTTAGAGCGTGCTTACGCATGTTTTCATAGAATCAAGTATTGTTTTTTTGTTTAAGCGTGCTTACACGCATTTTCAACACTCTGACGCTTGCAATAAGCGTGCTTACGCTGGGGTTGAATGTTTCTACGTTGACCCCCTATCTATAAATACTTGTTCCAGTGTAGGAACCCTAACCCTAAACTGTTGTTACACAAGTGTTTTACCCTTTTTCAAATGCAACGGTCACAACCCTTCATTTCTTCAAATTGGTAACAATTTCTCACATATTATTGCCATTTAATTCACTTTAATGTGTCAATTTCTTCTCACATTTCAATTATCACATTTCACCTCATCTTTTTATATTTTACCCATCATTTCAAAGTTCATACACCTTTCCACTTGCTATATATATATTGCATTATATTTGCTTGCCATGGCATCTACACCTTCCCGCTCCATTCATAAAACTGAGAGATTGATTGAAATGGAATAAGCAAAAACATCCTAAAAAAAGAAGGAAAAGGGAGTGGCCACTGCCAGCACTCCTACTTCCCCTTCTCCCATTAAGAAGAGGAAGTCTGAAAAATGGGAGAAACGTTCTAAACATGAAGAGGACTTTGATGTGAAGCGTTTCAAAGATGCCAAGGCTGCTCAGGACGATGAAAGGAGGTTCAGAGAGCGAGGTATGATCAGGGATAGGTGATGTTGCTGAATGAGAAAGATTGTCCTAACCCAAATGTGAGGGCTGTTATGTTTTCCAGGGGTGGCAGAATTTTAATAAAGTGTTGAGTCATGGCTATCAAGAACTCATCAGGGAGTTTTATGCCAATTTGAGGGTCAATGATAGTGATGAGGATACCCTTATTCTTCCTGATCCGGTCTAGATACCGGCCCAAGGATATCTGGTCTGGATACCGGTTCTAAGGACAAAAGGCCGACTCAGCCTTCCTAGAAGTCAACCGGTATCCCAGGATGATGATCCAGTCGGTAAGCATATCGATCTGATCTCACCTAAAGTGAAGTCATTATAGCCGCCCTAGTATTTAGCCGGTGTCAAGAATACCAATCCGGTCTGCAACACACTCGTCAAACCTCTCTTACACCAGTCGTCCGAGGTGACATCCGAGAACCCGATCAGCTTATCCGCTCTCCTACACCAGGTGGCTGATCCGTTCTCTAACCGACAGCTTCAGTATCATAACGGGAAGGCACTCTGCACAGCGGAACATGTCCCTTTCATTCACTGACAGGAGTGGGTACAATCACCAGCGGAATTTACGGAAAAGGTGATTATCCTTCATCCATGTGACAGAAAAGTACACTGATAATTCACCTACTCTCTCGGCATACTCAGAATGTTGGCCCACTCGGATTGACTCTTTATACACATTATCAGAACCAGTGGGCCTACTAACACTCAACAATTCATTTTCCATGCTCATCTATAAAGAATATGTTGCAATACATGTTCCATGTTATGTTGTCCTTACTCTCATTCTCTCAAATATACTGCTTTAAGTATCACAGAGTTCATCTTACACTCTTCTAACTTGAGCGTCGGAGAATCTTCAGAGGTGACACCACCTGTTGCCCACACCAATACGAGAGGTCGGTGTGAAGGATCTCCAGGACAAAAAGATCGACCTCCACACACCGAGAGGCCGGATCTAAGATACCGGATACGCTCAGCCGGTCTTCTATCTCATTTAATTCTCAACTCTTGAGGCTGTCTCGACACCGGATCATAGTCCCCGGATCAGGACAGATCATTGGCACGCCCGGTGGGACTCGGTAGAGTTATTCCCACTTTCTGCAGAAGTTAGTAGTCGACCATGGAAGGAGATGGGCACGAATTTATAGATGGTCATGTGGAAGATGTGACCCATCAACAAGCTGAGGGGAGATTTTTCTTTGAATCACCAGCAACCCACTCAAGGAGAATGGTACCAGTGGCAACCCCTGATCCTCGAGATGAAGTTATCAGGCAACTCAAGGAGGAGTTGATGGAGTTGCGAAGGGAGAAAGGAGGAACTGGGGACAGAGTGATGTCTCAGGCGGAGGATACTCGCCATGCATCTGTGAGAGAAAGATCCACAACTCTCCAGTATTCTAAGATTCCCACCTTTGAGAGGAGAGAACAAACTCAAGACTTTGGGGACAGGATCAGTGTAAGGAAGAGGGGGCAGACAGCGATGGCCTCTGGGCCATACCGATTCAACGTCTCTTTCTCAAGGAGGCTCATGAGTATACTCATCCCCAAGCACCTGCAAACGACCCAGCCACTTTCCATCGAAAAGTATAATGGAGAAATGGATCCCATTAAGCACCTTGATGCTTACACGTATGAGGCCATGTACTTGGGAGCTGATGAAGATGTGATGTGCAGGATGTTCCCACGAACCTTAACGGAGGAAGCTCTCGGTTGGTTCAAAGGTTTACCCTCGGAGTCAATAGATTCTTGGGAGGAAATGGCGACTTCATTCGAGAGCCATTTCATCATCTCTAGGGACATCCCAAGGACTTCCCATACCTTGGCTCAGATAAGGCAGGGGGAAAGTGAAACTCTCAAAGAGTTTTTAAAGAGATTTTATAAAGAAGCTGCTTTGGTTCCTAACCTCACAGAGGCTATTCAGCTTCACATCATTGTTGAAGCCTTATAGCCTGGATTCGCCTTTGCTTTGTCTTTGGCAAAGAGCCCTCCGACGACATTGGAGGAGTTTCGAAGAAAAGCTTCGAAATACGTGGGCATAGAAATGCACTTGGAGGCAACAGCGGCCAAAAGGAAATCTCCAATGCCACATCAACAACGGAGAGATAGATCGGAACGCATGGAGAGACCGGCCCGAGGCAGCGTCTTCGACAATCCTGTGCCTCCGAGTCAGGAAGAACGGATACATGCATTCGGCAATTATGCTCCGTTAAACTCTAAGCGATCTCAGATTCTGAGGGAGATCGGATGGCCAACGCTTACTTCATACGGGGTCAGGATGCCGCCCCAGCTTCGCAAACATGGCGATCCTCAGAAATACTGCGAGTTTCATGAGCAAGAGGGCCACTCAACAGATGAGTGTCAGGCTCTGAAGAATACTATCGAGACCCTGATCCGAGAGGGTAAACTCAAACAGTATCTTTTCAAAGAAGTTACTTCGGGAAAGCCAAAGGGAGTCCGGATTGGCGAGCATGAACAGCAAGATGTTATGTCCCAACAACATCAGGGCCCCCGAGAGGTCATTGATTAGGGAACAGACCATCAAAATTAAGAGCGCCTTCTGCTGTTACAGCTAGTCGGTAAGACGGTGTGCATTCTTTTTCCTTACTTGGGTTTTTTCCGATCGGTTTTACCAAGAATGTTTAACGAGGCATAACCCCGACTCAGCTCTCTGTCTCTCTTTTGTATTGTAATTTATAATTAATGAAATATTCTCTGTGTTCACCTATTGCCTTTATGATGTTATTCGATGCACAACTGCGTTGTGACAAGATACTTTCAGGACGGATGATCCTAACAATGTATCTGTTGTTAGCGATGAACCTCTTCAAAGGAACAAAGGGGTGAACACCGATTGAAGACCCAGATTGTAGGATTAAACCAAACTTTGGGTACGACTAGTAGGTTTGGCCGAACGTCAGTGAAGAACGATGAATGGGTAAAATCCAACACCGATTGAAGGCCCAGATTGTAGGATTAAACCAAACTCTGGGTACGGTTAGTAAGTTTGGCTGAACACCGGTGAAGGCTCGGATTGTAGGATTGAACCGAACTCCGAGTACGACTAGTAGGTTTGGCCGAACGTCGGTGAAGAACGGTGAATGGGTAAAATCCAACACAGATTGAAGATACGGCTAGTAGGATAAAACCGAACGCCATTGAAGACCTGGGTTGTAGGATTGAATTGAACCTCAGGAAATGGGTTGTAGGATTGCACCGAACCCCATTCGAAGGCCGGTGAATGGGTAAAATCCAACACCGAGTGATGAAGGCCAGTGAATGGGTAAAATCCAACACCGAGTGATGAAGGCCGGTGAATGGGTAAAATCCAACACCGAGTGATGAAGGCCGGTGAATGGGTAAAATCCAACACCGAGTGATGAAGACCGGTGAATGGGTAAAATCCAACACCGAGTGATGAAGGCTGGTGAATGGATAAAATCCAACACCGAGTGAATAAAAATGGTGAATGGGTAAAATCCAACACCGACTGAAGGCTCGGATTGTAGGATTAAACCAAACTCCGAGTACGACTTCTAGACTTGGCCGGTTGCTATTGAAGAATCAATCGTTATCGAATTCACTCAGAAGTACCCTTGGGAATTCCTCACTCGGAAATATTCTCCCTTGGAATTCCTCTCTCGGAAATGCTTCAAATTCGATGCTGGACTCTTAAGTTCTTCAGTCGGCAATATTACACTGAAGTCCGACTCGTGAATTCTTTAAATCAAGAATATCTCACTTCGAAGTTTCAATCAGGAATTATTTACTCGGGAAAGTCTCTACCCGAAACATTCTCATTCGAAGTCAAAGTCTATATGTCCAGAAGTGTTTTATCCGGAAAATGCTCCACTCGGTGCCATACTACCCGGAAATCAGAAATATCTCACTCGGTATTTATCCTGCTCAGAAATGTCACACTCGGGGACATCTTCTCAGGGAAGTTGCACTCGGAAATCTCCAACCCGAATGAAGACTCGGATTGTAGGAATAAACCGAACTCCGAGTGTGGTTGGAATGATTAAACTGAACACCGTCGAAGCTCCAGTCAGAAATCTTCCACACAGGGACGTTTACTCGGAAATCCTCCTCCCGGAAGAATCAATCTGAGAACTTCCACTCGGAAATATCACTCGGAACTTCCCAGGTAACATGGCCAGAACCAATTTCACTCGGAGTCGATTACTCAGAGTCAAATGCCCACTCTGAATCGGTCACTCAGAATCAAATGTCCACTCGGAGTTGTTTATTCAAAGTCAAACCTCCACTCAGAATCGCTCCCTCCAATGATTTGACGATTAACGAGTATTACTAAGGCAAAAACATAACGTGTATTTTTACAGGTTACACCAGCATCCAGACCTCTCGCAGGTTGTATAGCTCATATGAGCAACTTCATAAGTCCCTCATATAAGCTAGGGGACATATGATCCGGTCTGGATACCGGCCCAAGGATATCCGGTCTGGATACCGGTTCTAAGGATAAAAGGCCGACTCAGCCTTCCTAGAAGTCAACCGGTATCCCAGGATGATGATCCAGTCAGTAAGCATATCGATCTGCTCTCACCTAAAGTGAAGTCATTATAGCCGCCCTAGTATTTAGCCGGTGTCAAGAATACCAATCTGGTCTGCAACACACTTGTCAAACCTCTCTTACACCAGTCGTCCGAGGTGACATCCGAGACACCTATCAACTTATCCGCTCTCCTACACCGGGTGGCTAATCCGTTCTCTAACCGACAACTTCAGTATCATAACGGGAAGACACTCTGCACAGCGAAACATGTCCCTTTTATTCACTGACAGGAGTGGGTACAATCACCAGCGGAATTTACGGAAAAGGTGATTATCCTTCATCCATGTGATAGAAAAGTACACTGATAATTCACCTACTCTCTCGGCATACTCAGAATGCTGGCCCACTCGGATTGACTCTTTATACACGTTATCAGAACCAGTGGGCCCACTAACACTCAACGATTCATTTTCCATGCTCATCTATAAAGAACATGTTGCAATACATGTTCCATGTTATGTTGTCCTTACTCTCATTCTCTCGAATATACTGCTTTAAGTATCACAAAGTTCATCTTACACTCTTCTAACTTGAGCGTCGGAGAATCTTCGCAGGTGACACCACTTGTCGCCCACACCAACGCGAGAGGTCGGTGTGAAGGATCTCCAGGACAACAAGACCGACCTCCACACACCGAGAGGCCGGATCTAAGATACCGGATACGCTCAGCCGGTCTTCTATCTCATTCAATTCTCAACTCTTGAGGCTGTCCCAACACCGGATCATAGTCCCCGGATCAGGACAGATCACTTCCTATTTAAGGGGTGTTTTCATCCCACTTTCCAGTGAAATTATTAACAAAGCTTTGCGACTACCTATGGTGGAAGATGTTGAATGTCAATACACCAAATTACTGAATATGTTTACATTGGAGGAGAATGTTGGTTTGAGGAGAAAGTATTGGAAGTATGTTGTCAAGAAGGGACCATATTTGAAACTACTATTAGGGGTGCGCCAAAATTTGTAAGGAAAAATACTCTTCTTGATGTTCCTATGATATAGTGCCAATACCTTCTTTCTTCACTGCAACCGGTGGCTCATGCTATTGAAATTATGGTGAAAAGGTTGGTCCTTATTTACTGTTTGATGTAAGAATTATATGTTGATTTGGGTGATTTGATTCTATTTGAATTGGTTAAGGCTAATGAGAAATATGCCCAATTACCATATTGTTCTGTCATTTCATTATTGGCCAAGAAAAATTCTATGAAGGTACAGGAGGAGGAGTTTACTAAGGTAAAAATAAAAAAACCTTGGACCATGCCTGGGTGAAGGACCAAATTGACCACTATGTTCCCAAGGAACCCAAGCGTTCCAAGTCCAAACCAGTCAAACCATCCTCTTCTTACCAAGAACAATCTTCTGCTCTAATCCTCACCACTATCTTGGGTGAACTACAAGCTAAAGAAGATGCAGCTTGGGACGTATGATTTGGTGATGAATCATGATATGTTGTTGAGGAAAATGGCCACTGCAATTAACTTGGACCCTACTGAAGAGATGGGGGTTCTAACTAAGAAAGATCAATGGTTGGCTTCTATAGGCTTCACCATCCCTCTAGTTGATACACCCTTGAGTACATAATTTCCACCACATACTGATCAGGTTGTTGATGATCAGGTAGTTGATGAAGAGATGGTCAACACTACTGAAGAGGGAGATGGCACTGCTGCTTAGTATATTACGAGTTTTATTTTATTTTTCATTATAATTCATTTCAGACTTTATCATTCTAGTTTTGGGTTGTAAAATTTGAACTACTTGTTTTCGTTTATTTCATCTATTATTATAGTTCCAATTTCCATTTCCACATTGTGTGTTTTGATTTCCATTCTATGTGTTGTTCTTAATTCGTTATTTGTAATCACTAGTCGTCACTAGAAGATGCACACATAGCTGCCTACACAGGTAAAGAGGGAAGTTTCTTTACCCCTTAATCATTAATGATTGTTCTAATGTAGGCAAAATAATATATAGAACAAGAATAATAGGACTGTTGCATCCCAAAAATTAAAACAATTATCTTAGGCAATTGCTTAAATAGAATTACTTGTGTGTGCTAGAATTATGATAATCTTTAGATCATTCTTGACATAATCTGTTGTGGTGCATGTTCAAAGACCTAGGATAATAATTTGATGTGATTGCATTATGTTAAGTTTGGGGATGTGTTAATTGATGATTAGGCCTTATCCTTGTAGTGAGATTTGTGCCTGAATTTTTGTGAGTGTACTTGCTTAATAGCAATGTGGCAGAACTTGCGTTTCTCCTTGCTTATGCATAGTGTGATTGACACATGGAAATGATAAAGGCCCTATTTCTATTTATTAACTAGAGCCAAATATAGCATACCTTGTACGTATTTATCCTTTGACCTTAATGATTGAGCCTGAGACTTTTCTTTAAGGATAATACCCACATTACAAGCCTTGATTCTCTGAGAAAATCCATGTATTAACCCTTGAAGTGGCATTGATGGATTGTGTTGTTTTGACTAGTTTCTAGGGACTAACAACACTTAAGTTTAGGGAGATAGAGAGTTCCTAACAACAATAAAAAGGCACATACTTTGAAAAAAAATTTAGTTGTGAAATCAAAAGTGGTGCATGAGAAAAACCAAAAGAAAAACAAGGAAAGAGTCCAAAGGACTGGAAAACAAAAGAAAAGAGCAAAGCTCTGAAAATCGTTAAAAGAAAGTTGAGAAAACTCAAGGTAACATAAAAAATACTGAAGTTACCTTCTGTTGTTCCTTGAAAAAAAGGGGGAAAGAAAAATAGGTTCAAGGCAAGGCAAACATCAATGAACACACTCATTACCCTTACATTGACTAGAAAAACAAAAATAGAGCTTGTAACCTAACCTCATTACAAGCCAATTAAAGTCCTTATTGATCCATGTGCAGTTGCTTTTATGTATGATGCTTAGGAGGATTGTAAGCCTATGTTTACTTGTTGTTTTACAAGTGATGTATGCACAATTATATCCTTTAAACACTTAAGAGTAGAGAGAAACACATTTGACCCAATGAGAGTGAAGCATCATTAACACATTTGCATTCTAGACTTTTGCATTTAGATTATTAAGGATCAATTGAAAGGTTCTTCATCTAGGTGCTGCATTGAAATTGTTTAAGTTTGGTCTGAGGAGGAAAATGAATTCAGTACATTAAAGTTGATTAATTTGAGTTTTACTTGAGGACAAACAAGTTTTAAGTTTGGGGATGTGATAGGTCTTGAAAAGACTTAATTATTTGATAGTATATATCCCTATTTTATGTGAAAGTTTAAGATTAATTGTTAGGGTCCTTCAAGAGAAGTGTTTGAATTGTCAAAACGGTTCATTTAAGACTTCCCATGCTGGAATCGGACATCCTGAAGTGTATAAATGAACAACTGTGGGCCCTTTATTGGTAAAAAAGATAAACCTTCTTCCAATTAAGTTTTCTTTCATAGTAGAGTTTCATTGAACCCCTTCTTTTTTTTCGAGTGAAAGTTTGAATCATTCAAAGCGTCTCCGAGGAGATCGGGTCAGACTATGGATATAAGCCAAAGAGAGGAGTTCTCAGTCATAGTCAATCCATCGGAATAGAATAAAGAAAAGAATCACAGGGAGAAAACCCTCATATTCACCCAAGATTAAATAAAAGAACTCAAATAAATGAAGAGTGCGGGAATTGACTTGATTTTTCCTCGTTTTACGTAAATAATGGCACTAATTTAACTAGTTTTTTATATATGTACTAGATATGAGATCAGATAGACAATTATTGACTACCCATAGGGTCCCATATTTACTCTCCCTAATATTATTATACTATTATTATTGCTAAATATAACTATTTTACTATTAAACATTATTATTATATATACTTGTTCTCTTTTTTATCGAGTTTTCTCGACCCAATCTCATTATTCTACTTATGGAATGATCTCTGCCTTTATTATCACCTACTGAATTCTCATAATTGAAAATCTACTAGGTTTAGGACTGCTTATCGAAGGGATGTTACACTATCCTCCTCTTTTGGGAATTTCATCCTAAAATTCAAGGCTTAGAACAACTAAGGGTACATCTTTCTAATCTCTTCTTCAACTTCCCAAGTGGCATCCCCATCATCAGATGAACTCCAAACTACTTTGACCAAGGAGATTTCCTTTCTTTGCAACTGTTGTAGATGTCGGTCGACAATCTTAATCGGTGATACTTCAAAGGTGAGATTGTTCTTGAGAGTGAACTAGTAAGGACTCAAAACATGATTAGAGCTTGACACATATTTGTGAAATTGAGAAACATAGAAGACATTATGAAGATTTGTCAGCTCAGGTGACAGAGCAATATGGTACGCGTTTGTTCCTACTTTTTCCAAGATCTGATAAGGTCTTACATATATAGGACTGAGCTTCTTAGCCTTTAAGGCTCTTCCTACTCCAGCTCCTTTGCCATCGTATAGGATAAATGTAATGCTTTTTTGTTTAGTGCATCGACCACAACGTTTGCTTTTCCAGGGTGGTATCTAAGCTCGAAATCGTAGTCTTTGATGAATTCCATCCACCTATGTTGTCTCATGTTCAACTCTTTTTGATCTGAGAGATATTTTAAACTTTTATAGTTACCGGAGACTTCAAAGCGAGTCCTATGTAGATAGTGCCTCTAGATCTTTAGAGCAAAAGTAATTGCAACGAGTTCCAAATCGCAAGTTGGATAGTTGACTTCGTGAGGCCTTAGTTAATGTGAGGTGTATTCTACGACCTTTCTTTCTTGCATTAGAACGTACTCTAGCCTTTGGCTTGATGCATCGTAGTATACTTCGTACGGTTTGGCAGGATCTAGAAAAATCAGAACAGGTGTACTAGTGAGTTGTTGACGTAACTCCAAGAAACTACTTTCATACTTATCGGCCCATACAAAAGGCTGATCCTTGTGAGTCAACTTGGTCAATGGCATGGCTATTCGGGAGAAATTCTCGATGAATCTGCGATAATATCTAGCAAGACCTAGGAAACTGTAAATTTCTGTCACGTTCTTTGGTCGCTCTCATTTCAATACAGCTTCTACCTTAGTAGGCTCCACAGTGACTCCTCCTTTGGATATGATGTGCCCTAAGAATTGCACCTCGGGCAACGAAAACTCACATTTTGGTAGTTTGGTGTACAACTATTTGGCACGTAATGTGTTCAGAACAATTCAGAGATGCTCTTCATGTTCCTTGTGGCTTTTAGAGTAAACCAAAATGTTGTCAATAAATACGACTACAAACTTGTTAAGATAATGGTGGAAGATCCGATTCATGTAGTCCATAAAGACTGCAGGTGCATTGTTAACTCCAAAGGGTATGACAAGGTACTCGTACTGTCTGTAGCATGTCGTGAATGTGGTCTTGGGAATATCTTCTTTCTTCAGCTGTATTTAATGGTAGCCTTGGAGAAAATAGTAGCTTTTCACAGCTAGTCCATTAGATCATCAATCCTTGGAAGAGGGTATCGGTTCTTGATTGTAACTTTGTTCAATTGTCGATAATCGACGCATAGACGCATGTTGTCGTCCTTCTTCTTGACTAGTAGAGCTGGTGCTCCCCAAGGTGAGACGTTGGGTCTAATTAGTCCTTTCTCTGAAAGTTCTTCAATTTTCTTTTTGAGTTCGCTCAATTCTTTAGGTGATATTCGATAAGGAGAAATAGATATTGGTCCTACGCATGGTACGATGTCGATGCTAAATTCAAATTCTCGTTCTGGAGGTAGCTCTCATATATCATCAGGGAAAACTTTAGGGAATTCCTGAACAATAGGAATCTTATCAACTTGTAGGGTGTCCTTGCTTTCAGTATTAGTGAGGATCATATATACCCGTGCTCCTTCTGCTAAGGTTACCTCTCCTAAGCTGACAAAACAAGATTCAACGGCTCGACTATATTCGGGTGTAGTATACCCGAGAGAAATGGATAATTTGTGACAATCAATGAGGATACGGTTGGCAGCGGGCCAATCCATCCCTAAGACAACTTCTAGATCAATTAAGGGTAGGCAGATTAGATCTACTTGGTATGTTTTCCCCTCGATTCTAGAGGGTACTTCAAACACATATAAGAAGGGCGAATAGGTTCATTGGCAGCAGTCGTGACAATGATCTTATTAGGCAGAGAGGATGTGGGTAGCTTTAAATGTTTTTACACTATTTTATGGATCGAAGAAAGTTTGAAAATTTGATTTATTGGATTATAAGAATTTTACATGAAATCTTATAAAGATTTAAAATTGAATTGGTTGAGATGCCTTCGATAAAACCAAATGGAATTAATAGTTGAAATTTTTTGAGAATATATATGAGCAAATTGTTATGAAATAAACTAGAAATTGTGAAGGAAGAAGAATTATGGAGGAAGAGAAATTTGAAGAGAGAAATGAGAGAATAGAAATGAAGTAGTCTTGTATTAATGAGTGAAGGGGGTATTTATAGGAGGTGAGAGGGGGACATTTATAAATATCAAAACTTTAGGGGGGACATCCATAATTATTCATAATACTCCCCCTTGGATGTCCGTATTTAGAATGTGCCTCATTAAAACCTTACTAGGAAAAACCCAGTGGGACAAAAACCTAGTGAAGGAAAAAGAGTACAACATTCTTTACAAAGTATATCCGTAAAAATAATTAAATTACAAATATTTAATTCTCCCCCTCATCAGAACACTTATGTAAGCGTCGAAGACCAATCTTCTGTACTAGTTGCTCGAAGACTTTGGTTGGTAATGACTTTGTAAAGATATCTGCTAGATTCTCGCATGATCGGACTTGCTGAACATTTATTTCACCATTCTTTATAAGATCATGAGTAAAGAAAAATTTTGGTGAAATATGTTTTGTCCTATCTCCTTTAATATAGCCCTCCTTTAACTGAGAAATACAAGCTGCATTATCTTCACATAAAATTGTTGGTGGTAGTTTTCCAGCATGCAAGCCACAAGTTTCTTGAATATGTTGAATCATAGATCTTAACCAAACACATTCTCGACTTGCTTCATGTAATGCTAAGATTTCAGCATGATTAGATGATGTTGCTGTGATTGTTTGTTTTATGGATCTCCATGAAATTGCTGTACCACCACATGTAAACAAATAACCTGTTTGTGATCGACCATTATGAGGATCAGACAAATACCCCGCATCTGCATAACCAATTAGGTTTGCCTTAGATACATATGGAAAAAATAAACCCATGTCCATTGTACCTCTAAGGTAGCGGAATATGTGTTTAATCTCATTCCAATGCCTTTTTGTGGGTAAAGAACTATGTCTTGCTAACAAATTAACAGCAAATGATATATCAGGTCGTGTATGACTAGCAAGATACATTAGTGCACCAATTGCACTAAGATATGGTACTTCAGGACCAAGTAGTTCTTCATTTTTGTCTTGAGGTCGAAATGGATCTTTGCTCACTTCTAGTGACCTTACAACCATTGGACTGCTCAATGGGTGTGATTTGTCCATATAAAACCGCTTTAACACCTTTTCTGTATAAGTCTTTTGGTGCATCAGAATTCCTTCCTTTAAATATTCTAATTGTAATCCGAGACAAAACTTTGTTTTTCCCAAGTCTTTCATCTCGAATTCATTTTTTAAGCAATTTACAGCCTTTGAGAGCTCTTCGGGAGTTCCGATGATGTTTAAATCATCTACATAAATAGCAATTATGACGAACTCTTTTCCGAGTCTTTTCATAAAAACACATGGACAAATTGGGTCATTTTTGTACCCTTCTTTCAACAAATATTCACTGAGACAATTGTACCACATTCGTCCAGATTGCTTTAATCCATAAAGAGATTTATTCAATTTGATTGAATAATTTTCTCGAGGATTTGTTTTATATGCTTCAGGCAAATGAAATCCTTCAGGGAGTTTCATATATATGTCATTTTCAAGTGAGCCATATAAATATGCTGCAACAACATCCATAAGGCGTAAGTCAAGCCTTTCACGGATTGCCAAACTTATCAAGTATCGAAAAGTAGTGGCATCCATCACTGGTGAATATGTTTCTTCGAAATCAATTCCAGGTCTTTGTGAGAATCCTTGTGCAACAAGTCTTGCTTTGTATCGCACAATTTCACCATTTTCATTTCTTTTTCTCGTAAAGACCCATTTGTACCCAACTGGTTTTACACCTTTGGGTGTTTGGACTACAGGCCCAAAAACTTTACGTTTTGCAAGTGAGTTTAACTCTTCTTGCATTGCATCTTTCCACTTTGGCCAATCATTTCTTTGTGCACATTCTTTAACTGATTTTGGCTCATAATCTTTATCATCATTTATGATATCAAGAGCTACTTTGAATGCAAAAATTTCATCAACATCGACTTCAGGTCGATTCCATTGTATACCATCCATGACATAATGTATCGAGATCTCTTTATTTGTATCAATTTCAGGTACCTTAGTTTCTTCTGGATTTGAAACTTTGATTATGTCAGGAGACTCTACTGGAGTCTTTATATCCTCGATTCGACCATCATCTTTATTTACTTTTCTTTTCCGAGGATTTTTATCTTTAGAACCAACAGGTCTGCCACGTTTTATTTTGGCTTCAGACTCATTTGCAAATTTATATTGTCCTTCGGGGATATCAATCTTTATTGGAGTATTAACAGCTGGTATATGTGACTTAGTTACTCTTTTTGGATCAGCAAATGCATTAGGCAATTGGTTTGCTAAATTTTGCAAACTAATTATTTTCTGAACTTCTAGTTCAGATTGTTTTGTTCGAGGATCAAGATGTGATAAAGACCTCTCATTCCAGCTAATCCTTTTA
Organism: Clitoria ternatea; assembly: GCA_037962975.1. Classification (NCBI taxonomy): domain Eukaryota; kingdom Viridiplantae; phylum Streptophyta; class Magnoliopsida; order Fabales; family Fabaceae; genus Clitoria; species Clitoria ternatea. Next base: position 14,509,819 of record CM075676.1, read on the forward strand.
TCCAACTGTTTATGTTCTCCCCCTAATGATGGGAAAATAGATTCATCAAAATGACAATCAGCAAAACGAGCTGTAAATAAATCACCTGTTAAAGGTTCAAGATATTTTATTATGGATGGACTTTCATATCCAACATATATTCCCAACCTTCTTTGAGGTCCCATCTTAGTGCGTTGCGGAGGAGAGATAGGAACATATACCGCACTTCCAAAGATTCTTAGATGAGAAATATTTGGTTCTTTACCATGAACCAATTGTAAAGGGGAATATTCATGATTACTTGTAGGCCTGATACGAATAAGTGCTGCCGCATGCAAGATTGCATGTCCCCAAGTTGAAATTGGGAGTTTTGATCTCATTAACAATGGTCTTGCTATCAATTTCAAACGTTTAATCAATGATTCAGCAAGTCCATTTTGTGTATGAACATGTGCTACAGGATGTTCAACATCAATTCCAATGGACATACAATAATCATTAAATGATTGAGATGTAAATTCACCAGCGTTATCAAGGCGTATTTTCTTAATTGGATAATCAGGAAAATGAGCTCTTAAACGAATTAATTGAGCTAGTAATCTCGCAAACGCCTGGTTGCGAGTTGATAATAAGCAAACATGTGACCATCTAGTTGATGCATCAATTAAAACCATAAAATATCTAAATGGTCCACATGAAGGGTGTATTGGTCCATAAATATCACCTTGTATACGCTCTAAAAATATAAGTGGTTCATTCCCAATTTTCATTGGTGATGGCCGAATGATTAATTTTCCTTGAGAACAAGCAGCACATGAGAAATTCTTAGTTTGCATAATTTGTCTGCTGGACAAATAATGACCATTTGAATTCTCAACTATTTTTCGCATCATAATTGATCCAGGATGGCCTAATCGTTCATGCCAGATAACAAAGTCATTCTTATTTGTAAACTTCTGGTTTACTATGGCATTTGTTTCAATTGTACTAATATATGTGTAGTACAAACCGGAGGAAAATGAAGGCAATTTTTCCAATATACATTTCTTATCAGAAATTAACTTTGTAATGTATAGATATTCATCATTTCCTTCATTTGTGGTCTCAATATGATATCCATTTCTGCGGATATCCTTAAAACTCAATAAATTTCTTTGAGACTTCTTAGAATATAATGCACTTTCAATGTGCAATTTTGTTCCTCCAGGCAACAAAATACTGGCTCTGCCGGAGCCTTCAATTATATTTATACTACCAGATATTGTATTAACATTTGCTTCTTGTTTTACTATTTGGTAAAAATATTTCTCATTCTTGAGAATGGTATGAGTTGTTGCACTGTCTGCGAGACATATATCTTCATCATTCACATGAGCATTCATTCTTCATTAAATAAATAAAAATAAATCATGAGTAAAATATAATTAACAATAATATTTAACAAAATTTTATTGATAAAGACAAAATTTACAACAAAACAAATTACATGAAACATTAAAATAATTTATTTGGGGGCACTCCCTTCTCCAATCGAGTGGTCAATTTCTTCTTCAGGAAGAGCAAGAAAATCATCAACACTAAAGTCAGAGAAATCATCATCTATACCAGTAAAATTTGTCTCTATTATTTTCCCTTTATTTTTAAGGGATTTTTGGTATAGATCTACGAGATGCTTTGGTGTGCGACAAACTCGAGACCAATGTCCTTTGCTACCACAACGATAGCAGATGTTTTTAGTTTGTTCGCTATTTTGAGCATCTGTCCCTTTTTTCATAAGTTCTTTATTTTTCCATGTGAATGATGATCTCTTATCATTTCGACCATGACCACGGCCAAAACCATATCCACGACCAATACCATGTCCCCGAGCATTACCTCGTCCACGACCGCGGCTACGGCCACGACCACGACCATGAGTATTATGATCGTGCGTTGCTACATTCACTTCTGGGAATGGAGCAGTTCCAGTTGGACGGGATTCATGATTTTGCATAAGCAATTCATTATTTTGCTCAGCCACAAGGAGACAAGTAATTAATTCAGAATATTTTGTAAAGCCCTTTTGGCGATATTGCTGCTGCAGGAGCAAATTGAATGCATGAAAAGTAGAGAATGTCTTTTCTAACATGTCACTTTCAGTGACTTGTTCTCCACATAATTTCAATCTCGAAGTAATTCTAAACATTGCAGAATTATACTCATTTACGGATTTAAAATCTTGAAATCGTAAATGCATCCATTCATAACGGGCTTTTGGAAGAATTATATCCTTTTGATGGTCGTATCTTTCTTTTAGATTATTCCACAGAACAAGAGGGTCTTTAACTGTTAAGTATTCATTTTTTAACCCTTCATGGATATGGTGGCGTAAAAATATCATGGCTTTAGCTTTATCTTGGTTAGATGCCTGATTTCCATTTTTAATGGTGTCTCCAAGACCTTTTGCATCTAAATGGATTTCAGCATCCAATGTCCATGATAGATAGTTTTTTCCAGATATGTCAAGAGCCACGAACTCAAGGTTGGTAATATTTGACATAGTTATTTCTATATAAGAAGTTGAAACAATATATTAGATATATTTCGAATGAATAAATTTATTAATTATAAATATCTAATGATGGTAACAAGTCAATGATGAATTATTAATTTTATTTTATTATAAGAGTAAAAAAAATGTAAATTAATTAAACAGGTTAAAAAAAATTATTATTATGGTTATTAAAAAAATGTTGCTAGGTAACTTAGTGATATAACAATTTAGTTTGCATAAATACATGAATTGTATCAAGTGTCCTAGTGGTAAGTTACCTTTCTTTCAAGGTCAAGGTTCATGGTTCGAATCTTGGCTACCCTTTGTTAAGGTCCTTTTTTTTTTTTTTTAAATCATTTATGCATGTAATATTTTGATACACATATATTAACATAGTAACTCAATAATGTAAATGTATAATCATTTATGTAGGTGGAATCAATAAGAGCAATTGGAAGCAAAACAATATTATATGTGAAGCATTATTAAAAGTGGTAATAATTGAAAGCATTATGTGAAGCATTATTAAAAGTGGTAATAATTGAAAGCATTATGTGAAGCATTATTAAAAGTGGTAATAATTGAAAGCATTATATGAAGCATTATTAAAAGTGGTAATAATGTGAAGCATTGTTAGCTAGCCATCAATAAAGTGAAAGCAAATTAATTGGCAATTGGCAAAATAATGTAAATATAATTTATAAATAAATCATAATATAAATATAATTAATTAACATATTAAAATGTGATAAAATAACAAAGTATTTAATTTCTAGTTCTTCAGGAACTATCAGTAAATATTTTCAAGAATTCTTCAGGAATTCTTTTAAATCCCATAGGGATGTTCAAAATATAAGTTCTTCAGGAACTTATTAATATTTTATACATCCTGCTGGGATGTGTGGAATATAAGTTCTTCAGGAACTTATTATAATATATATATATATATATATATATATATATATATATATACATATAATATAAATTGAAATAAAATTATGAAAAGAAATTAAAATTCTGTTACCTTAGATCTCAGTTGGTCAGAACCTCGTGCTGATAACGTGTTATGAAATAAACTAGAAATTGTGAAGGAAGAAGAATTATGGAGGAAGAGAAATTTGAAGAGAGAAATGAGAGAATAGAAATGAAGTAGTCTTGTATTAATGAGTGAAGGGGGTATTTATAGGAGGTGAGAGGGGGACATTTATAAATATCAAAACTTTAGGGGGGACATCCATAATTATTCATAATACAAATAAACTTTGATATTTGAGAATCTGGTCATAACTCAACATTTGGGTAAAGTAAAGGTCAACAATTTTACAAACAGATCCATCAAAAGGTAAATCATGGTCTTAACGTTTGTAGCCAATGAAGAGCATCTTTCATTATAAAACCGCAGAAAATAAACGTCTAAGTAAAAAGAAAACCATATTTTGTGAGAATTCACAAAACCGACTTGAAATAATTTTGATTTTATAAAATCAACTTGCAGCAAACCAAAATAGCCAGGAATATGAATGAAGCAATTCTACTAAGTTCAGAACCAATATAGGAATTAAAAGAAAGAATTGTGACATGATACATGTACAACTACAAGTGAGGCACACAGGCCTGCCTAGAAAGAACAATAATATCTATCTATAGGGGTGTTTGTAACTAGTATTTCTACATCAATATATGAGTATGTAACTAAAGATGATGATACACAATGGGGGCATCTTACCCCTCTGCATACAGATTCAACACCCTGTTGTTACATTACTGATCTATGCATTAAGTCACCTACCTCTCTAGGCTTCTATCTCTAGCAGCGAATCAATGATCTATCAATATATACACACTTTGCACCCAGAAGCAGAAAAGGCATGCTCATTCCAAGCAAGCTTTTGAAAAGGGTGTGTCTATAGCACAAGATTTCAAATCAAGCATCGGGATCCAGTGTCACCAAGTAATCCCGCGATTCCTCCCCCTGCCTTTACGTGAGTATGCAATGCTAGCTATTAATGTGTTACCTGTATTGTACAAAGCATTTGATCCCATGAACTTCAATCCAAGGCTTTTTACCAGATATGACAGCCTACTTTCATCACCTCCCTCGACTTCTTGTAGCTGGCGTGCCTGTTCAAGAGAAATGATAGTGTAAAGCTGCAATGGCAATTTTGTTGCACTTGGATAGTTGCTCAATAGCTCCTTGTAACTTTCTTCGGCGTCACCAAAGGTGATTTGCAGAAGTCCCATTGATTGCGGACTTTCAGAACAAGGATCAAATACCAAAGCAAAACTCCCAAATTCCAAATCAGGCCTCTTGAATAAATCAACCAGGATATCATTGTTTGGTCCAATATTCTTAACCAAGCCTTTCCTGGGATAATTTTGACGACCCCGACCTGAATGGTATATGCATGAAGCTTCTCTCAAGCCACTCAAGAATGCACCATGCATAGTGGCCGGATAATACCTACTTGTGGCCTCACCAGCAAAAAACAGTTTGTTCCCCACATTTTCAGCAAGTATATCATAATCACCACCAGATGAATGCACACTCACATGAGAGTATGAACCATAAGAAAAGGGATCACTGCCCCATCTTGTACAAGTTGACTGAATTGGTTCAGGCACAATGATGCCTTGTGGATGAAATATACCTGCAGAAGTAAATGTAACAACATGAAACAATGCAAATGAGGGATAATCTGAAAAAGAAATAATCCATAATACCAAACAAGCAATTTATAATCTATCATAAATGTAAACATTTATGATTGGTTTAATTGATAACAGGTTTTTCTTTGATTGTATAAAGATTATAAACAAAAAATCTAAAATGTATAAAAAAAAATACAGCATTTGAAACTTGGAATAATGTCCAGATAGTAGCTAAAAAACTTCCTTTAATTAGAGAACCAATAATGATAGGAAAATATTGATTTGAGATATGATATATAACAAGATGCGTATCTCGAAATAAGGAAGATATACATGAAAGCATTAAAAGTTCAAAACATATGCATAGACTAGGTTGGTTATATGGAACATACAATGCTATTAAATTCGGTTGAAATTCCCAAGGATATTATTTGCCATGCAATCTACTCGTCATTGGTGCCTCCCATGACATGCATTGCACTAGCCCAAATCCCCTCAGAGATATCCAAATCCAAATGAAGTATCCGAAAGCCAAATTCATGGATTTCAAAAAAAAAAAAATGTATATATAAATAACTTCAGTTGGGTTACAGTACGAGAGAATCTGAGTAAAATTGCAGTACTCATGGACACATGAACTGAGACACACAGAGATTTAGTCATCAAGGGTGATTAGAGGTTGAGACAAGGGACATCCAACAGGTTGAAACAAACAAAACAAAAAAAGAAGCTTTCAATGTGGCGTTAAACATATACGTTAAGTTTCATCACATTGAAACACATCTACGGCAATCAAAAAATTGGGTAAAGAAGCACAATATCACAAGGGCGGCATCCAATGTTTCATAAGCAATTCATCAAATTAATTAATACCTTTTAAAACAGTCAAAACCCGATGCAGCAAAATGGAAGGTTCCGTGGATTCAAAGTTCTGCGCAGCTTCACCAGCCACCAGCGCAATGATTGCTGGACCTCCAGAAACAGTATGGTAACTGTAGAATAGGAAAAATTCCCCTCGTTGATGACTATATTCATTGAGACACCCAAATGTGTCTTGATCTTCCCCCCAAAAGACATACGGAAAAACCATAGCAACTTTGTTCAGCAGCCCAAACCCCATCCTCTCGATGGCCGCCAGTTTTCTTGCGGGCAATTCAGGTTGAAAACAAATGGTCTTCTTTTTCAGAACTCCAAGCGGCACAGTGCATAAGGCAAGGTCAGCCTGAAAGACTTGGTCCCCGGCAACAACCTCAATGCCATCATTTCCATATCGGATAGTGTTAACAATTTTTCCATAAAGAATAGGAACTCCTTCACATAAGGCCTTTATCAATCTCCAATTGCCTCCAGTAAGAAAGCAATGATCACCACCCATTTCATAAGGATCGTCCTGATCCCAGTAGGCAGCCGAAAGATTTGAAAGACATCCAGCATTCGCATATTCCAGATTTGCAAGATGCCAATCAAGCAACTGCTTCTCATCAGTAGTACTTCGAGCCACATTATACAAAACCTGGAGCGTCTGCAAGACTGAACCAAGCGAGGTATCACTTGCAAACCCGCCCATGATTTGCCTCAACTCCATGACTTTGTCAAGCAACCTATTAAATACAAATTCAACACTAGCATCCATTTCCTTATTAACCGGCGCCCCATTTGGCTTATATAAAGGGCAATTCTCTCTGATTTTATGAAGCGGTATAGAAAGCTGACGAGCCAGAACCCCTAAAGGATTGGCATGAATGCCAGTGATAACACTCCCACCAAGATCAAGGGCAGCAAATTTACCCTCACACCCCATCTTCTGAGTATAAACTCTACCACCAGGCCGAGTCCTACCCTCCAAGACCACAACCTTGTAACCAAACGACATGAGTTGCCTGGCCGCCGCCAACCCAGCAAGTCCGGCACCAATAACAACCACTGTCCCTTCAGTTGGCTGCTCGGGCAACTGAGAAGTAAATGAGGGTGAAACCCCAAAATTTATGTAGCCATTATACAAAAGGAAATCATAAGAAGAATTAATCAAATGGTCATACTCATTGCTGACAGTTTCTCTAATCATCCCTTTACTCAACCACAACCTAACATTCCCCCTCCAAAGAGCCAATATATGGTTCCTTATGACAATATAATCATTCTGCTCCTTCCCACCCAATTCCCTGACAACCCCGGCTCTAACCTCGTCCTCGAGTAAAGCATCAATAGGGAAACCGAGCGAAAACGCGATCATGGCCTCGGTTTCGGTCTCTTTCTCCAAATCCTCTTTGGTCCTACTCTTCTTCTTCAAGCCACCACCCAACTGTTTCTCAAACAACTCATCCATCAGATCCTCATCATAATTACGCAAATTCACCTTCTTTCTCAACGAACGCTTCAAAACCACCGATCCATTTGAAGAAGGGGTCTCCATTATTCCTATCTGCGGGTTGCAAAAAACAATCCGAATTTCCAACCCCAATAACGGTCTTATTAAACCGCTTTCAAAACAAATTATTTTCGCTCAGAAACCGCTACAGTTCTGCGCAGGAAGAAGCAAAAGGAAAAGACAGTGTTTGGGCGCTGAAACACTAAGAAAGAGAAGAATGCAAAAAATGTAACCAAGTTAGAGAGAGAAGGGACTTACGGTGATTGGACATGAAGGCTTTCTCTGCGACCATGGAAGGAAACGAAACCAGGATTTAACTGATTTATTGTTATCATGTGTTTGTTGTGGATAGGACGGGTTTTTATGGGTGAAGGTTCTGGGCCTATTGGGCCATTCTCAATCCATAACTTACCTTTTCAAACATCAACAAAGGTAAAACAAAGGTGAACTGAATTCAACGTTTCTTATTGATGATGATGAATTTTAAATTCAACGCACACAAAAAGAAACACAGAATACGGCATTATTTTGAATTTCGCCAATTTAGGATAATGAATTTAATAGCATCCCAATAAAATGATGTTTAATGTCCCTAATTATGTTTTACTATGAGAGAATATCACCTACCTATTGCTTATATCTATTACCTTTTTGTAAAAAATTGATATTTGATATTTGAATTTCAAATTTAAATTTTATATGTATTATTTATAATTTTTTTCTCTTTCATTCTTTATTCTTCATTTATTTAAATATAACCACTAATAATTTTAACAATTTTTTTATTTTTTTAATTTTCAAGACAAAGGTGATCACCATTTATCTACCAAGAGTTCGTTTCTTTTTTTACTTAGTTTAGAAAGAGAAAAAGAAAAATAACAAAAGAGAACTAAAGAGTTGTTTCTTTTTGTTTTCGACTTGAAGTCAATATGACTCCTTCATGAAGAGTTTGTTGTTTTAATATAATCAAATGTCATTTATAACAAGGTGATCATAAAGGTTGTAATTAGGCAGTAAACAAATCATGTAGATGGATGTAGGTGATATAGATGAGATTTGTCTCTCCTTTGTGATAAGAATGATATCTATAGACCACTTGATATAGTAGAACTTAAGAAAATGCATGGCCATGTTAGGAAAATAAATATTGGATATTTATTTAATAAACGTTTACTCTTATATCAAGTAAAATGAATTGATTCATACAAGAATAACAACGATCATACCTTGGGCCCAATTAGATATCATGATAAAGTGACCAAACATATAAAGTTTATCACTTATAGGTTACTTTGATAATTATATTTGGATAATAATGTATTCCTAGACGTCGCTCATTATATTTTATTAAATATAAATTGATTATATTTAATATCAACCACATATATTTCCTATAGAGTCACACGCATAGAGTAAGCCCACTAGAAGATAGTTTTTATTTTAGTTTGACTAAAATTAAAACTATTAGGCCTAACTCATTTAAATTGAGTAATGAGTTCATTCAATAAAAAATGTTCATTAGGAAAGACCTAAGCTTATACATAGAGCATTAGATGCTCACCAGTCGCACTCTTGTTATACATAAACATTCCGTAAATGTTACAGAGGCCGTGCTCTGATGAACTAGCATTCGAACACGTAGAATCTAGTGGGAGTGCTCGCGTGAACTCCTTAAGGGCGAACCTACTACTACTTCGAATTTGTGATTCTATGCATCAAGAGGTAATTAATTAATCGTTTTAACTGTCTGTTATTGCTTTGAAACACGTGACTTGCAAGACCAATAGGAATCCTTGTATTTTCACTACTTATGCACTAGGGATTCCCTAACAGTGATATTAAAGCCAAGTTGCAAAAATCGTGTTTTGGGCAAATGTTTATTTAAGAACATGTGAAATTTTTTTTCTTTTACAAAAAAGAATTATAAAGATTGAATCTTTTTGCGAAAAAAATTCCAAGGTTGAATCTTTTTTCAAAGGTTGCATCTTTTTATGAGATATGATGCAAAGGTTGCATTTTTTTGAAAGATAGTATCAATTTAATTTTGTTTTGTGTATTGATTATTTTTCTCAAGATTTTAATTAAAGAACATGTTTCTTGGATGTGCTTTATCGTATGAACATGTTGTATGTTGCAATGCTGATTGTTTTGTATGTGTTCTAATTTTAAAGCATATTTTTATGTTCATTTAATTAAATTAAAATCAAAGGTTGCATGCAATCCATGTCTAAATGCGTTCAAAGGAACAATGGAGTGGTGACTCAAAAGGATGATAGATCCTAGAAGTAGGACTTCAAGAAGTGGTGCCACCATAGTTCCTTAGGTTTACGCTATTTTGTTTTTCTAGGAAGACCATAACTATCTCATATTTTGATTGCATGTTTTGGGGTTTTATTTTGCGTTGAAGCGTTTAATGAAAGTTGGTAATGAACAATAAGAAAATTAAAATCCCTTAGGCCCGACAATCATACCTTTTAATAAGTAATAATATCAAACTTGATATAAATAAAGTGTAGGTCACGCCATAGTTTGGTGACTTTATTTATGTTTAGTAGGACATGATTGGATAATTGGATTATCTAAGTATAACTTATTAAGTTTTATTCAAATAGGCATTTTTCAATTGGATTGGAATAACCTAAAGGTATGAATAGTCTAAAATGCATTCTAATAAGCAACACTCATCAATGCTAGTTTCAATAAAGTGTAGGTTCTACCAAAGCAAGGTGCCTATATTGATATTAGTAAAAGATGATGGATAATTGGATTATCCAACCATTTATTATTGGACTTATCTAGGTAACTTTAATCAGATTAAAGAACCTAGAAGCATTAATATTGAGTTTAGATGTCTTCCAATAAGTAACACTCATTAGACTAATGTCAATAAATAATGGGCCTACCAAAGCAGGGTGCTATCATTTATATTAGTAAGGCGCGGTGGGATAATTGTAATATCCAAATTATTTTTATTGGGCCTTAACTTAACTAAGTTTTTCAATTGGATTGAAAATAACTTAGAGGCATAAGGATTGAGCTTAAATTCATAAGATGAATAAGGGTAAAGAGTTACCCACTGAATCATCCAAGCATAAGATGCAACTGGAAATGTGTTTCCTACCTAAATAACCAAGGGTTGGGTGATCGGCCAACATTGACTCAACACTAGGCCAGATATGGATCTTGGCCCACTAGAAAAATCTTCCAATATTTGTTTTGAATCAAAATAGTATGAGACAATATATTTTTTATTTAATGACCAAAAGTTAAATATGTTTTAAAATAAAAGTGATAGATTTGCATATAATTTGTTTACAACCATGACAATCAAATATTGTTTTCATTGCGACCTGTCCTTTGGAAGGATACTTTATCTGGAAAAATGCCTAGATAGGTATCGAGACTTTAGAATTATCCTCAATGAAGAGGAAGTGGCATAGTATCATGTTTGGCTTATTTCAATATCATCTATCATTGGGTATTAGATACCCTATGGAGTCTACATAAACTCTGAGCTGTAAAAGAAAATATGAATATATGGAGATATATGATATGATCGTATACAGACTCTATTAATGTTACGATGGTTTGGGTAAATAGAAGTCTAAAAGGTGATCAATAACAGGAAATATGAACATATGGAGATATATGATATGATCGTATACAAGCTCTATTAAGGCTGCGTTGGTTTGGGTAAATAGAAGTCTAAAAGGTGATCAAGAAAGGAAATTATTTCCAGTTTTGGCCAAATAAGACATTGAAATAATTTTTCTAAAGAACTTAAAGGAGTTCAAAAGAAAAGGAAGTAAGACTTCTGCTTCATGTCATGTTGAAGAAGTCAACTTATTTTTACTTCACTGGCATTAGTATCAGATACTAGTAGTAGATCTCACATTTATTTGAAAGATCAAGGAAGTAGATCATTTGTCAAGGGTAGAGAAATCTACGTATAAAATAAAGCAAAAGTTGCTACATTAAAAATAAGATCTTCACCTATTGGGCTAGTTAGTAAACTAGACATTGTGCATATTGTTTCTTGTTGGACAAGAAAGGTTTTCTTTTATAAAATAACTTTATTTCTTCAAAAGGATGTTGATGCACAATTGAGTAATGGATTCTATATCCTAAATCTCAAATCACCCATCTATAACATAATTGTCAAAGTAATGTAAGTAATTTTGAACCTTACTTACATGGTGTTGTCTCCTAAGGTAAATGAATGAGAAACACATTTCTAGACACCACAAAAATTATTATCTAGACTCTTTTGATTGTGGAATCAACTGAGACATGTAAATCTTATTTATTGGAGAGATAATTAAGACCTCATTCACTAAAAAGTGAAAGATGAGTAATCTATTATCTAATACATGATGATGTATGTGGGTCTATTGGAATAATAACTAGATATGTTTTTCAATACTTTGACATACTAAATGAAAAGTTCAATGAGTATGAATTTATTTAACACAAGTCAGAAGTCTTTAAAAAGTTCAAAGAATTCATAATGAAGTGAAAAACCAAATTGGCAAGACAATTAAAGCTCTTGATTAGATCAAGATAGCAAATAATTTGAGCTACAAGTTTGATAACTATCTAATAGAGTAAGAGATCACCTCTTAACTTATTCCTCATGGAATGTCATAATAGCATCTCTATGGGGAAAAGTAAAACTTTGTTAGACACAGTTTAATTATTGATTACTATCAAACATCCCAAACTCCTTCAATGTCAAACTTTATTGATAAAATGTTCACACTTAACCATGTTCCATCTTAGGCTATCTTAAAGAAACCATATATGATATGGACTATGAAGAAACCTAATATGTCTTTAATAATGATTTGGAACTATGATGCTTCTATAGAGCATCCAACTTTGACAAGGTCAGATCCAAATATATTAACTCCATTGACCATTGACCATAATATATCAACAAGGGAAACCGTTAGAAAATTGAAGCGTTGGACAAACCGAAGTGTCATAACATGGACAACCCTAATATCCATGATGAATCGAAGCACCATAAAAATGTACATCCCAGATATCTGCGATGAATTGTATAACATCCTCAATTTTTTTTATTTTTTTTAATAAATTGCAATAAATCAAATAATACTTTGTAAATAATCCAAATTTTCAAAACAGAATTTGAATTAAATAATAATATTCTCAAATTTACATCAGTCGACCGGCTCAATAAGTTTACAATAAATAAATAAAACACTCGGTATTCTCAGGAGCCGGCCAAGGCTTCTACCAAAAATAACTATGTACACTTCAAGCAGCTGAGTTATCTCACGCTTCATTGCTGGGTCTTACATCCACTGTAAAAATAACAACAGTAGAGGGTGAGCATAAACATATCAAATAACAGTTATTGAATTGGATTAAAAGTCCAATTCATAACTAAATATAAAACACAACCGAATAAACTTATCAAAAATCATCATGTTATAATCAATAACATATATCAATGCATATGCAATGCAGATCCGACTCTAATGATGGGATATTCACAACATAATATCTCAGCTATCAGCTGATTCGGCCGTTTTACAGGTACCAAACCGCTCTGCGTCCATAATGTAACACCAGTCACTCTCAGTGATAGCGGTAACACAACTCGGTGTTACGGACCGGCCTTGAGTCCAACTCAAAGGCGTCTGTGGAATCAAAAGAAACCACCACAGGGTCTATACCTTATCATCAGGCCATCCTCCCATCTGGACCGGCATCACAAGCCCCCTGCAGTCCTGTGTGCGTCTGAATGCACATGTTATGCCATATAATAATCATACATCAACAAACCACCTGATTTCAACTATCAGGCCACTACTCGGCATAATAACAAACATAGCATGCAGTTATATATCATGAAAATTTCATGAATATAATTCATATCATAATCATCAATCACATACTAACATCATCACATATCAACTCAATATTATTAATATGAATGGAAAATAAGTAAGCATAAAATATGTTATTCAATTGGGGTCTCAATAAACATTTCATGTACATATCATACATATATCATAACAATAATACCCCAAATCCATTCATAAACCATTCATTTGAGATGTAACGCTCTCCCTAACTGGAATTAAGGAGTTCCAGCAACCTTAAAAACTATAACCAAGTTACTGCCCACTAAGTCCGACTGGAATTGCAATTCTGCACCAATCCCAAGCTTTCTTCGTGAAGAGAAGAAATAGAGATTTAATATTCTTCTTTATTGGATAGTTCCAATAGAGGTTGAAGATAAAAAGATTTTAGATGATGCTTTGCACTTTCCAAAAGTTTTAAGTTACTCCAACGATAGAAGTATTTATATATCTTTCACGTAGAAGAGACGTGAATGAATTGAAGTATTCTGACACACGTCTCTTTAATGATAATGAAGGATTAAGATATTTAATGAAAAAGGATAGCACATCAAAAAGGGTCCCATTCTTAGAAAATATCTGAAAAGTGAACCTGCTAGAATGTAGGAGAACAGATTGACGTGGAAAGCATCCATAATGGAAATATTTATTAATTCCGACTCGGTTTCAGCATATTCTGACTAGGTTTCAGTCTTCTGGGCATATCTTTCCGAGAAGACTCATCAGAGCCTCTTTCCGCTCAGAATACCTTCATTCGGAGGAAATTCACTCGGAAAGGTTTCATCTCATGAAACACAGCTTTTCTTCCTCGGAATGATCCACTCAGAAATGTCATTCAAAAATCTTTCAACTGAAGGATCACTCTGAGTTTGAAATCCACTTCCTTTTTCGGAAATCATTCCACTTGAAAGGATTACTCGGGGTCAAAGGCTATCTTGAAAAAAAATCTGAGCACAAGCTCTCGGAACTCTAAAGATCGATCCGAGCACGAATTAAATGAATTACCACTCGGATATTTACTCTCCTTGGAACTATTCACTCAGAGACACATTCATTCGGAATTAGAGTCTTTCTTTATCTAGAAACACCATTCCTGAAAAAGACTCACTCGGTATGATTCCACTCGAAAGTGTCATACTCAGAGGCACTTCACTTGGAAAGTCCCACTACTTGAAAATAATCCACTCGGTCTCTATTCGAAAATGTCTCAGTCTGAGAAATACTTATTCAAATTCAAACTTCTCTATATTCGGAAGTGCTTCTCTCGGAGTAGCACATTTAGAAATGTTTTCTCTCGGAGACAAGTCCCTCAGAGGCATTTCACTCGGATTTGCCTTATTCAAAAGCGTCTCATTCAGACAGAGCTTTTCCTCACTGGGAAATGACTCTCAATCATGTTTTACTCAGAAAACATCTTAACTTTACTGAGAAGTAGTCTTCTCAGTCTGATTTCACTCGGAATTATATACATTCTCATTCGAAAAATCTTGTCTTTGACATTTTTCACTCGGAAATTCATTCGGAATTTCTCCATTAATCCTTAATAAATTATTTTTCTAAAAATCATCATAAAAATTGGGATGTTACAAATTGAAGCGTCATACTTGCAAATATCCCAAAGCGAACCGAAACGCTTAGGCAAACCAAAGTGTCATATAACAAATAACCATGAGTGAATTGAAACGCTTAACAAATCGAAGTGCCATATAACCAACAACCATGAGTGCACTTAAGCGTTCGAAAAACCAAAGTGCCATATAACAAATAACCATGAGTGAATTGAAACGCTTAACAAATCGAAGTGCCATATAACCAACAACCATGAGTGCACTTAAGCGTTCGAAAAACCAAAGTGCCATGTAACAAATAAGCATGAGTGAATTGAAGCGCTTGGCAAACCGAAGCTACATATAACAAATAACCATGAGTGAACCGAAACGCTCGATAAACTAAAGTGTCATACAACAAATAACCATGAGCGAACCAAAGCGTTCGGCAAACCAAAGTGCCAAATAATAACATACTGCTAGCATATTAGGCTTCAACAATTATTTAGTGCCACCACATGGCGTAACCAATAACATGACAATAGAATTAATATCAAATAATCATCAATAATATTAAGCAGTAGGCTTTACTTTACAATCATTAACTCATGGCACAAAAAATCTCATTTTTACAGTATCATCAACATCAACATGACTTATCATCAGCAACATATGCCAATGCAACAATACCATTATGTTTAGTTTTTAGTCCATTTTGTCTTAGTTTTCTCCCAATTCCCTTGGTATTCGAATCCATTTCGCACATGCTAGGTATTTCTATTTTACAGAATTTGTGATGATATAGGTTTATATGCAAAAGGATTAGAGGTACTTGACGGGCATTGCAATAAATGGAAAGGAGTTTAGGCCAAGAATGCATAAAACCGAAGCCATTTTGACTTTTGAAGAAGGATATAATTAAGTGGAATTCTTTCGGACCTTAGCACACCAAAAAAATGCAATTTGGCAAGTTGTTGACAAATCCACTGGCAGTGGGAATTTCCCACTGGCCGTGGACCATTCTGTCCCAGATCCATTGACCGTGGGTTTTTCCTACTGGTCGTGAAACTCATTACCTTATGAGGTTTTTCACGTTCTAGAACATCAGGCCTCGATCCACTAGCCATGGGACTTTCCCACTGGCCGTGGATCTAGTACGATTACGTGATTTTCCTATTTTTTGGGGCATTTTCGCATAACAAAAAGGGGAACTCATGAAGGAAAAGGACACAGACGAATAGAGACAGCTTTTGAGAGGAAATTTTGGAGCTTCGCGAAGGGAGAACTTGAAGATCTTGGGCACCAACATTCAGATTTCAAAGGATTTAGAGGTTTAGAGTGAGAACTTTGTCTCTAATTTCTTGAACCCTTGTTTTCTACTTTGGGGAGTTCTGATGTTGTACATTGTTATGTCTATTATTGGGTTTGTAATCGCTTTAATGTGGAACTAAATTACATTCTTAGGATCGGGAGGTGATATGTTTATGTATTGATTGAACATCATGATTTCCTATTTATGAATCAGTTTTCTATCCATTTTCATGAACTCTCAATGCTTCTGATGACTTAAAGATAGGCTCAGATGATCCTAATTAATATAGGCAATTGAGAAATTGGCATGTTATTGGAATTGCAAGAAATTGGACTTAGGGTTTTGGATTACAAAAGTGAACATAACCATTTGAGGTTTATTGAGTTTTCATTGTTCTTAATGAATTCGAGTAGCAAATTGAACACAGTTATTTGGTATTGGAATACATTAGTAAGGTTTTGAGAGGAAATTGCTGATCACTTTAAGAATTCTCACCTTAGAAACAGAATTTCATAAATAGTAAAGATTGTGTTAAACTAATACATTGCATATCAACCTCCAACTCCTGAGATCAATTCTTCATTTGATTCCAAGAAAGTTTATAAATTTGTCCTTAAAAGAATTTAGATTTAAAATTTTGTGTTAAAGAAGTTTTTATTTTTTGTATTAAATACTAGCAAATCAAATCAGTCTGGATAGTTAATTCAATGTTTACCGGTACTTGGGCATAATCTATGTGGGAATGACAATCTTTTATATTACGTGGTACCTTGTGTGATTATGGAACGACTATCATTTGTCAACTGCATAAATCTTTATATGGCCTTAAGCAGTCTTCTAGGACATGGTTTAGCAGATTTAGTACTATGATTCAGGAGTTTGGCATGATCTAAAGTGGGGATAATTATTCTAGCTTCTATCGTCATTCAGTCGCTAATTGTATTTACCTAGTGTTTTATCTGGATAACATTGTTACCACCGGAGAAGTCTGTTGTTAGTTGTCGATGGGTGTACATGGTGAAGGTTGGCCTCAATGGAATAGCTGACCGCCTCAAGGCCTGTTTTGTCGCCAAAGGTTATACTCAGATCTTCTGTTGCTAAAATGCCTTTAGTGTATTTTTTCCATTGTCGTCATTCATCACAGGCTTCTTTACCAGCTGGACATAAAAAAATGTTTTTCATCATGGTGACCTGCTTAAAGAGGTTTACATGAAGCAACCTCACTACTTTGTTGCTCAAGGGGAGTCTTCAAAACTTGTTTTTCAACTTTGGAAATCTCTATATGGCCTTAAGTAGTTTCCTAGGACATGGTTTGGTAGATTCAGTACTATGATTCAAGAGTTTGGCATGATCCAGAGTGAGGCTAATCATTCTAACTTCTATCGTCATTCAGTTGTTGATTTATTTACTTGGTGGTTTATCTGGATGACATTGTTACCACAAGAGAAGTTTGTTGTTAGTTGTCGATGGGTGTACGTAGTGAAGGTTGGCCCCGATGGAATAGTTGATCGCCTCAAGGCCTTCTTATCACCAAAGGTTATACTCAGATCTTCGGGTTGGATTATAGAGACACTTTCTCCCTTATTGCTAAAATGTCTTTAGTGCGTCTCTTCTTCTCCATTGTCGTCATTCGCCATGGGCCTCTTTACCAGTTGGACATAAAAAATATTTTCCTTCAAGGTGACCTACTTGAAGAGGTTTACATGGAGCAACCTTACTGTTTTGTTGCCCAGAGGGAGTCTTCTAGACTTTTTTGCCAACTGCGGAAATCTTTATATGGCCTTAAGCAGTCTCCCAGGGCATGGTTTGGCAAATTCAGTACTATGATTTAGATGTTTGGCATGATTTAGAATAAGGCTAATCACTTTGACTTATATCGTTATTCACTTGCTGGTTGTATTTACCTGGTGTTTTATATGGATGACATTGTTATCACTGGCAATGATCATCTTGGAATTACACAGGTAAAACAATATCTCTTCAAGCACTTTCAGGCAAAGGACCTTGGCTGACTCAAATATTTCTTAGGGATAAAGGTAGAGCAGTCCAAAAATAGAATCATCATATCCTAAAAGAAGTATGCAATGAATATGTTTATGTTAAATTCCAAGTCAGCCAACACTCTCATGGATCCTAACGTCAAGCTCCTACCAAATAGGGGGAGTTGAACTATCTCACTATCACTTGTCCAAACATCTCAGTTGTAGTTAATGTGGTAAGTCAATTCTTAAACTCAGCTTATAAGGAACATTGGAATGCAATGACCCATATTGTTCGATATATCAAGAAAGATCTTAGAAATGGTATGTTATATGAAGATAGATGACACACTTGAGTTATGGGATACTTTGGTGCTAATTGGGCAGGCTCCCCCACTAATAGAAGTAAAATGTTATAGCCAGCTTCAATGCGGAGGCAGGGTACCATATTATGGCTATAGTCAGTCAAAAGCTCATATGGCTTAAACAGTTGCTTCGGGAACTTCAATTTGGAGAGGTTACGCATATAACACTTATCTATGATAATCAGGCCGCTTTGCATATTGCCTTGAATCTAGTTTTCAATAAGAGGACGAAGCATGTTGAAATTGACTGTCATTTTGTTAGAGAGAAAGTCCTATCTGGTTAAATAGCCATCAATTTTGTTAGTTCTAATAATCAGTTGGCGGATGTTTTAACTAAATCTCTAAAGGGTCCTTAGATTGACTATATATGTAAGCTTGGTGTATATAACTTATATACTCCAGCTTGAGGGAGGAGTTAAAATTGTAAAAATATAGTAACAATATATATTAAGATTAAATATATTGATTTTATCTTTATGTAAAATAGGAATTTGTATATCTTGTATTTATGTACAAATCTTTATATATACAAAAGCTCCGTTGTGATCATAACACACAGAATTTATATATTCTCTTGTTTTCTCTCTCTCAACATATGTATCTGAGAAAAGCTTTGGCAGGAACCTAAACGAAAGGAAAGGATTACACGTTGTTGGCTAGGACCTCCTTTTCCTATTATGTAATGTGATAAGATAATATATGCGTCGCAGAAATTAGAAATAAGAGAGGAAGAGAAGAGGAAGAATAGTTGCCACCAATAAAATCACTAAGGTAGCATTTAATAGGTAAATTTAAATATTTCTTCAATATGGCACTAGTTCTACACTTACTATTTACATAGTAAACTTCAGGAATGATAAATTTCATTAAAATTCAACATATAGCAACTCGGCCTTTATTGCAAGTCAAAACCGGAAAGCCATTTTGCTTGGGCTGAAGAGGCAGTCAGACATTTAGATGACATGATTTAGGACTCTGCATTATCCTCATCCTCAATTCCAACCCAACGTGTAAATGCAAAAAGAAACTCCTTGAAGTTGACCATTCCATTTTTATCCCAATCCATTTCTTCTGCAGAATTTTGCAGAGAAAAAAAAACATACTCATTAGTAAATAAAATACTACTTGGAAGAATTAAACAAAGACAAGATTTCTGTGAGTTGTTACTGTATTGGAATGAAGTTTTAGAATGAGTTTAGGGCAATGGTAGTTTTTCCATTTTTACAGTATCTAAATAAAAAAAAAAACCTTAGATACAATACTAAATTACTAACTATTAGAAACAGATGAATAAAACATATAAATAGACAACCTCTCTGCAATAAAAGGAATACAAGATACCCTACCATGACCTGACCTCCTTCAATGTTCCCTCTGCTAATTCTTTCCAAGAAGTGTCTTATGATCTAGCTTGAAGACTAAACGTAAGATGTTTTTTTTTGTTTGTGATCAATAGTGAGCACTCACTTTTCTTGTTTTGTGAAAGCATGTTAAATCATATTTCACAACCTTAATATGTATAACGCACCCTGCTAAGATGAGTATGTCTAAGCAAGTTTGAATGGACACTTGAGTGTATATGCATATGCATGTGTGTTCACACATAAAGGGAGAGTAAGAAATAACTGACCAAATCTTCTCATGGCTATTCTTCCAGAAGAACGCTCCCCTGATGTAGTTTCATTTATAGCTTGGACCATCTCACTTTTGCTCACATACCCATCCTTATTCTTGTCCAAAAATACAAATGTATCAACCAAAGTCTCAAATGTGGCCTCCAGATTTGGTATCCCAATTCGTGATTTCTTGGAAAGTCATGGAAAACAATTTGAAGAGGTAGCCAAACATGGAAGTTCAAGGCTTAGAGTTATCAAACCAAACATGAAGGCAAGAATAATGAGATTATAGGCTGTCTGAAGAAATTAATGACTTGGAGAAGCAATGCAATAACAAGAACAGAAAAAATTTGAATGAACACTAGAACTGAATTGCTCATTAAGTCAAAAGATCTCCTTAAATAAATGATTCGCTACATAAGCCTAAAAAAGACAAAAGAATATATACAATTCTCAACAGTTAGTATAATAACCCCAAATAATTTAAACTTCAATATCAGAGGTCAGAATATTTAAGAGCAAGCTACTAGTGTAACTATCAAAATTGAAGTTTTTGAGAACCTCTCCCTATATTGCATAAATAGCATTATGTGGTAATGCAGACATGGCACAGATAATGTATGCTATGCTAGGATACAGCATGAAGAGCTGCTGGATCATGCTTGAGAAGGTAGACAAGGCAGAGAAGTACAATAAACTCACTGAACTTCATTCCCATATCATCATTAAAATCACATGCTTCAAAAAGATCATTTATCTCCTCCTCGGTAAAAGGAATTTCCAGCTTATTGAAGCACTTTTTCAACTCCTCTTGATCTATTACCCCATTAGAATCCTCATCTATAAGAAAAATAAACACACAGCACTAAGCATTAAGCAATTGTAATAAATATAAATAGAAATGTCATGTGCTTAAGAAAAAAAGGATAGTTGGTGACTTTTGTCATGTGCTTTCACATGTAATAAATATAAATATAAATAGCAATTCTGATGAGAAAGAAAAGGAGAACTTAAGTAAACTAAAATCTAATTGAATTTCCCCAAATATTGAAAATTCCAAACATAGGGTTAGCAGCAGTCTTTAGTGAGATTGAGGTATCTACTTTCAGACCAATATGATTCTGAGAAGATGGTCACCGCTTACTTTCACTTAGAAATGACTTTGCGGTATCTACTTTCTGAGCAATATATTTTATGTATAGCATTAGAAAGCTTCTGTTGGAAGGTAACAAATCAAAATGGCAATTTAATAAACATTACATTTGAAGCGGAAACCTACCAAACTGCTCAAATATGGCTTTGCATTTTCTGAGGCTCTCATCAATCTTAGGGAATTTCAAGATTATAGTGTTGAATGATTTCACAGAACATCCATGAGATTCTCTTCGCTGCATTGCTTCAACCATTTTAGCCTCTAGCTTGGTCTCTGGTATCCATGCTTTTTTGGGTGATTCATTCTTTCCCATTGCACCTCCCATTACCTGTCAATAAAACCAGAAAATGGTGCCTTTTGGTACCTGTCATTAAAGAGTGAAGAAATTCTATAATTTAGCTATTCCACAAAGATACAGTGAAGCTCAATCATCAAAAATGTTAAAACATCATTGACACTCACATTCTCTTTATGCATCATTATTTATTTCTTGGTGATAATCAATTACACATAAGTTCTTTAACAAATCAGAATAATAGAGTGTAACACTTTTCTTGATCCCGTGATCTGAAAAGCAACTTATCTTGAAATCAAAACGTCCCTTTTTATGTACATCACTGCGATAGAAGCTTTATTATTGATAGAATGTGAATGAAAGATACAATTCTCTAGACCTAGAACTATCCCAACGCCCAATGACAAGATAAACTCCCTCTCAACCTTTACTGTTATTTAAAGGCAACATGCCTTTATTCCTCTCTTTCTCAGCCCCTACTAACAATAAATAATCGTTATTAACAACTAACTAACTTCCTAATCCTAACTAATTGTTCACCAACTAACTGCAACCTATTACATGCTTAGGATCTATCTTGGGTGTGAATTTCAAGTGTCCTAAATTGTGATGTAAGATATTAATTATCTCTGATTAGTGATAATGAATTTTTACCAGGAAAGAGATAATCATTCATCAGTTTTACAGATAAAGAATTGGATATTTAAAGTTTCAAATCCCTAACGAAGGGGATGCTGAAAACAGAGCGAATACGAATTGCTATATCGTAGAAATAGAAAAAGGAATGAAGAAAAAAAGACATGTAAGTACCTATGAGGAGGAGCAAGAGTTGCCAAGCTCCTTGGAGAAACAGTAGAGATCCAAACCACTAAAACTGTGTGGCAGATTGGAGAAAGAAAAGAAAGTTGAATTTAGAAAACGGAATGGAAAGTGAGGTATGTTAACTCAGTCTCTCTGCCTATGTTTGTGCTGCTCCCACCACGTATTCTCGATCCCCTTTCTTATTACTATATTTACTATTTAGTATTTACGCTGCAATGTGTGGCTTTAAATTATAACACTAAATTTCTATCATCACTCCATATAATTCATATTACTAATTTGCATTTACATAAAGTCTAATTAACGTTAACAAGAGCATAAAATAGAAAGATAAAGGATGATTCGGATTAAAGTTGCATCGTTTAGATATATATATTTTTAATGTAAATCACATGTATTCTCCCATGAGAACTTTATTATTTGATGATTATAAGTATTTGTCGAATTTTTAAATATGTCTTAATTTTTAAACCTTATAAGTTCATAAAGGTAACTTACCGAAACTATTTTTATTAGAAAAAAAATCATGTAATGAAATAAAAAATCAAAAGTATTTAATTACACTTTTGCTCATCTAACTTTGTTAAATGTTTAATTTTGGTCTGTCAATTTTTAATTCCACAATTTTTGTCCATAAATATTTGTTAACATTTTATTGTTCAACTTTTAATTGTGTGATTTTGATCTCTATACTATTTGATTTGTTGAT
This sequence comes from Clitoria ternatea, assembly GCA_037962975.1. Classification (NCBI taxonomy): domain Eukaryota; kingdom Viridiplantae; phylum Streptophyta; class Magnoliopsida; order Fabales; family Fabaceae; genus Clitoria; species Clitoria ternatea. The sequence goes on from CM075676.1 coordinate 14,533,037, forward strand.
ATATTTAGTCCATTTATCTATTTTTAATCTAATTAATAATATTTTTATATTAATTTTATGAATATTTGTAGTTATTATATTATAATAAAAATAATAGTTTATAGAAATAATAATATGAATATTATATTAAAATATTTTATATAGATCGACATATACCATAATTGTAGGTTTTGTTTTAATTCGAGGAGGAAATAGGATGGGAAATATATGGAGAAAATAAGGAGTAAAATAAGTGTGTTTTGGTCAGAGGTAGACACTTTAGGTTGAAATGTATTATTAAGTCTTGTAAAAGTTTAAAAATACGATTACGCCCTATAAAATTTTTAGTTAGTATTAGGTTCCTAGAATAACTTTTGGATAGTATTTGACATTGTGAATGGCTCTGTTAATTGATTATGTGGGTTGAACAGACTTCCAAATAAAGAGTGACATGTGTAATAGTTAAAAAAAAACAAAAAAGGTTCCAAAGTCTTAAACAGTGATATTTCCCCTTCAAATTGGAAAAACTCTAAACCCCAAATTACTTCACGTTTTCTTCCATACCCTATTTATGAAGCTGAGATTGTCATTTGATGTTTATGTCATTCAGGTCTTCTGGCTAGAGTGGTTCGTTTGCTAGGGTTCTACATTGTCATTGATGTAAGTGACAAACCTCTAATGTTACCAATTTCAAATAGTACAAGTAACCCAAGTAGATTATTCTAGAGATGTATAGATTGAACGATATACTAATTTCTTATGACTTAGTTGATGTTTGTTGTCTAGTTATGTACTCTTTTTTATCACATATTTTTTTCCTTTTCTTTTATTACAATAACAACTCATATGGATATGTTAGGTGTGATGATGGTAGTTCCTCAACCAAATTGAGCCAATACATATTCCCAATCAATAAAGGTGAAGTTTCAGATGAAAACATGAATAGGGATGCAAGACTCTAAGGGAAATTGGAAAAATACAAAACTAAGACTCTCATGCTCACCTATTTGTGCCCACTATCATGGGCCCTTATGTTCCTTACATGAAAGGTTAAAGGAAAAGGGTTAAGTTATGGGGTGGGAAATGTCAAATTTGGTTAAAGTATGTGCATGATTTTGGTTTGGTTAGGATCATTCCCTATAATTTTGTTATTATTAGGATTAGCCCCCTTTAAAATGTAATTGATGTTTGTCGTAATTCTATTGAAATTTGGTGTATTAGTGAAATTTGTGTACAATATCAATTAGAGTAGGTGAATGTAATTGGTATTTGTTAAATGAAAAATGGTTTATTGTGGGCAACCTTTATTGTATTGCTCTTTGATATGTTTGTAACTGAGTAGATTTTAGTGATTCATATTAGTTAGCCAAATGAAAAATTTGCATTAACATTAAAATGCATAATCACAACTTGTCCATTACATCATTAAAGCCACAAAATGACAACTACATTATCCTAATAAGTTGTAATAATTTCACCATAATCATAATTTCATCCTAATTACATAAGGGGACAAGACTTGATTGTGTTCCAACAATTTTAGTTGCTAAGTGCACAGGTTGTGGGGTGGCAGTGTGTTGTTGAACTAGAACTTCAGCATCAGTTGGGTTGTAACTCCCTCATCTTCTTCTAATTGCTCTTCCTCTTCCCCTATGTGCATTGTTATTGCTTCTTCCCCTACCTTTTCCTCCCTCATTCCCCTTGCAGATATAATTGTAGTAACTAGATTGGTCTTTCTTACACTCTTTGAAGGTCTTCCCATCTTCTTTCTAACAAGGACATTCTACAAATAATAATGTGTTTATGTTAGAATTAAGAAATTTTTTATTGGAATTAAGAAGTATGTAAATAAGACAATGTTTATTGTTTTGTACTAATTGAACCTAACACAACTGTGGCCCTCTTATAGCGGTATTGTATGATGTACTTCATCTACATCAATGATATAAAATTAGTAAAGGAAGTAAATGTATAGATTACTCTATCTCTTACTTTTTTTTAGCATTTAAATTATTTTTAAAAAAATACTTAATAAAATTATGCAATAATTTTATAGTTGTATCGTATGATATACTTCATTTGTATCAATGCTATAAAATTATGAAGGAAAATAAATGTATAGATTACTCTATCTCATACTTTTCTTCAGCGTGAATTCGCTTGTTTACTATTAAAAAAATTCAAAATATTTTTAACTATTTCTTAAACAAAAGAATAATAAAAAATTATTTTCCAAATCCCACAAAGGAGCGGGATCAATTCTTGTCGGGTCCACTTTCCCTTTAAATATATATTTTTCTTTTTTCCTCTTTCCACCATTATTTGTTTGTTAGGCTAATTTCCAAGCTATCCTTAAAATTGCATGATATAATCCGAGGTACCATTCTTAGGAACAAATGGGGGTGCTAATACCTTCCTTATTTGTAACCAACTCCCGACCTCAAAACTCTAAAGGGTTTTTCCAATATAAATCCTTTTAAAAATAAAACAAAATTTTGGTGGCGACTTTATATTTTCAAACGCTGAATCCACGTATAATTTTTTCGGGGTCGCTATTTCGTCACATTGCAATAAAAGTATTTTCAATACTTGGATAAGAGTTGTTAGGATGTATAATTATTTACTCAAATGAAGAAATAACACTTATCATCTCTTTTTTTCTTTCTTTAAAATGCTCACTTAAAATTTTCATCTCTTTCTCACACACTCAGTTTTTTATTCATTTCTTTCATTTACATGAGATCCTATCTATACATTTTAACATACTATTCAAATCCTAAAGGAAATTAATTCTCACTAATATTTTCATTACATATTACCTTAACTATTTAACTTGAAATAAACTCCCATTAACTATTCTAATGACTTAAGAGCCCATAAAAATAATAAAAACTCACCCAAGAAAAACTAAAAGGCTTCTAAAGATATAGTTTTAAATTTTAGCTATATGTTTAGAAGCCTTTTAGTTTTTCTTGGGTGAGTTTTTATTGCCTTTGAGTTTCTAAGCCATTATGATAGATAATGAGAATTAATTTTTAGTTTTATTTTAATGGATATTTACTTGTTAATTGATTATAAGTGCTTACTGGATAATCAATACTTAGTGGAATATTTAGAGAATCTCAAAAGTACAAGTAATCCACTAAAGCCTATAAATAAGATTTCATGTAATATAAACGAAGTAACTTGAGTTTTGAGTAAAATTAAAGTTTTCTCTTTGTGAGAGTTTCTCTTAGATTATTGAATGAGTCGCTTTTTGATCTTATCAAGAATTTTCATTCTTATGACGATCTTAAACTTATCAATCTTTAATTGTGACACCTACTTTTCATAACTTATTACTCACATTCTTATATATTTCTTGAGTGTGACGTCAATATCCTTCTTTAAACCCTTTACCAAAAAAAATACGATCTCCCATCAAACTAAAATTCAAGGTATCCCATTTCTATTTGCATTAGTAAATCTTATTCATTGGATAGATAACTGAGACCTTATTAATTGAAAAGTGAAAATGTGAGTAATTTGATGTCTAATACATAGTGATGTATATGGGACCATAGGAACAATGACTAGAAAGAAATGTTTTCTTATATTTCACCATACTTATTAAAAATTTCAGTAGGTATAAATTTGCGTGACACAAGTTAGGAATCCTTTGACAAAGTTCAAATAATTTAGACTGAAGTAGAAAACTAATTTGGCAAAGACAATTGAAGCTTTAGATAGGATCGAGATAACAACCATTTAAGCCATCAGTTTGATGACTATCTAAGAAACTGAGAGATTATTCCTTGACTCACTCCTCATGGAATACCCAAATATCATCTCCAAGAGGATAATTTAAACTTTGTTGGACATGGTTTGATTTTTTATTGATCTATCAAACATCTCTAATTCTTTTAATGTCAGACTTTGTTGACAAATTTTCACACTAAACTATGTTCCATCTAAGGCTTTCTTAAAGAGACTATATATGATATGGACTAGGAAGAGACCTAGTATGTCTTTATTGAAGATTTGGAATTATGAAGCTTTAATGAAGGTTAGTTTCAAGTTAGGTAAATGTAATTTAGTGGGATACCCAAAGGAAACTAAGGGTTATTATTTCTACAATCAATTTGAGAACAAAAATGTTTGTTGCTTAGAGTGTTGTGTTTTTCAACGAGAGTACATCTCTAAAAGATCTAATAGGAGGATAGTAAAACTTGAAGAAATTTGAGTACCATAAGACATTCAAAAAACAACGATAGAACTGAAGCAAGAATCACAAAATGTTGTTGAAAGGTGGGCATATCTTCAAAGTTATACACATAAGCATGGTAGGGGATAAGCTTATGGTGAATCTCAATTCCAGAGAATGTTATTGAAGAAGATGGCAACTCGCTGGCATAATATCGTGTTGTCATCCTATAACCTCAATGAACCGTGTCAAATTCAAATTGAAAGACTACATCCCAACTTACTTCAGAAAAGACCTATATGTTACTATTTATGCCTCAATAATCTATTTCTTATAATGGATTGAACTTATGGGAAACAATTGACTACCTAGATTTCACCTCTCCCACAATTAGAATAATGTTAAGGAGGACAGAAAAAGCTAAAGGAAAGGAAATTGATTGAGGATCTATCCTAGATTAATAAGAAAAGGGATTTGCTAAAGAACATAGGAATTGTGGTCAGTTAGGCCACAACAAGAAGACTTGTAAATTTCTAAGGCCATAAACTAAAGCAATTGCCACAAACTTAGACCATCTAAGCCCATAATGCACGCTCAAACTTAAAAGAACACCACAAGTCAAACCCAACAGGATGCAAACCCCGTAAAGAAAAATGCTTAATCTTTCTAGCCTATAGTGCAAACTCATACTTAGAATAACACAATTGATCTAACCTAAGAAAATGTAAACCCATAATAACTAAATCTACAAGTTGTGCAACCCATGATTGTTGGCCCAAGTCAACCAACTCCAACACCTCTAACAGGTCCAAAACATGGAAGAAATCAATAGACAAAGGCATAATCAGCATAGTTCTCATCACATCATTATCCACCACCATAATCAACATAGTTCTCACCACACACATATGCATATATGTCATTATAGCCACACCTGGCCATTAGCATCATAACCCATATCGTAACTCACTCATTCTCATCGATCATCGACTAACGCATAAACACATACATAAACATATATCATCATAATCACATATCTTCGTCATAACATCAATATCTAGGTACTTCAACACAAACATATACATATATATATATATATACACACACACACAAAAACTACCACCATAAGTCAAATATCCAAAACACTACACATATATCAATATAGCTATATATATACATCCACATCAAAATCCATTAGGCATTGCTCCCAGTCTATCTGGCACTAGTCGCTATAGCATCCATGGCTTCCTTGTCTTCAGTCACTAAAAACAATTGTAAGAGTAAGTGATTGACTATATAAATTAATACAAGTAATCAACCATATATATACTCATATAACGGGAAAAACATAATATAGTGCAACACAGTCACCATTTCTCATTACTAACTTAATTAACATCAACCTCATCATTTATTTACTTAATCATTATTTCATTATCAATTTAATTAACATCAATCTCACCATTTAGTTCAAATAAACTCATATCATCCATCAAAACCATCACTTCATCATTCATTTAATCAACATTAACTTAACTATAGTCACCACTGACTCTATCAGTCATAAAATACGACTCTAGTATCCAGATACTAAAAAGATCAACCGTCAACTGGGGATCCTACGTGACACCCCGTGAACTCTACTTGGTCCACCGAGCCCGTCTAGCTCCCCACCTCACCATTGGGCTCTACTTGACCACTTGGTAGCTCAACTGGGCCATAACCGATCACTGGAGCAAAAAACAAAGGGTAATCTATACCGATTGGCCGTCCATACCACACAACATGCATATAAAGCAGTTATACATCAACAACAACTTAGTTTAATCAACATTTCTCATTCTTATTTTAGATAATTCATCACAACTCAGTCCCGACATAATAACCATCATCCTGGGACAATCATATTAGCCACTCAGGCCACCAACTCATCAACAACATCATTCATATTTCACCATTCATCATCATAGTTGACAAACCTTAATTTATCAATCATGTGATTCATTCTCAACATTTATAATCATAATTATCATTATAATATCACTTCATCAATATATATATATATATATATATATATATATTCATATATCAACATCATTATTACCATTATGCCATATATAATTATCCATCATCATATTATTAATTATCAACATACATATAAGCAACTTAGGCTATAACACAATATCATCTACTTACCATCATAATCGAGCATCACAATTTACTTACATTTTCCTCAAATCACACATACACAATTATTCATATATTTATATGTAGATAATCATCGTTTACTATTCTACCTTTTTTCCACAATTATCAAAACGTTTTCAATAATTATTCCCATTAATATATACACCCGGTACACACTCTTACCTCAACTCTGCGTTTCTCAAGCTTTGAATTAAACCCTGAACTCATTGATTTCTAAAAATATCTACAATTAAGCATTTCACATAAAACAATTAACCTTTCGACTTCCAAAATCACAACCCATTTCACCAACACAAATTTAAATCCCAATTTAAGTTTTTAAACCCTTACCCTTTTCACTTTTGAACCTTGTTCTGACACTTCGCTTTGATAAACGACTCTTTGACGCTTGCTCCAACACCTAACAAATCAAAATGAAACCCCGTTAGTTTATCTAACAACACCCACTATATTTAGAATCGTCCTTAGGCTCCAAAATGCCAAAAATGGAAAAATCAACAACCTCCCACAAGAATCCCATTTTCGGCCATGAGAAAAAGTAGGAGAAATCATGAAATTTATGGCTTTAATAGCTTTACCTGAATTCCCCGACTTCAAATACGCGTTCAATTTCAAATTCCAGTGACAATTGGGCCTTCAATTTGGAACTCCACGCACGTCAATGGCTTCCACTCTCTCTCAGCTTCTTTCCCCCTTTGCACGCACGAAGAAGGAATGGAAATGATAAAGAAAATGTTAAGTTTTAATATCAAAGGCAACATGGATATTTCATGCATTTTCTTTTCCTTTCTATTTTCTTTTTCAAAATAATACTCATCATGTATAATTAAATTCCCAAATTAATCCTTTAGTTTAATTAGCTTACTTCTAGATTTATTTATTTTAAACCCAAAATTCTCAAATTAATTTATACAACACAACTGAAATTTAATTTAAATTATTGGGATGTTACCCTTGGCAAGAAAGAATAGTTGCATTCAAGGTTGAATAGTGAAAGAAATCCTACTAAGGTAAGTACTGGACGTAGCCTCAATTATTGGTTAGAGGTGAATCAATATAAATTCTTGTGTCTGAATCTCCCTATCCTTATCCTTTTAGTTTTAGTTTGTTAAAATATGTTAACACTACACATTGTGATTTAGAAGGTTATGAAAACATTTTTGAAGGTATAAACCTTGTGAAATTAAAAGGATTTTTAGTTAGAGTTTTTGTTAAAAATGAGACTTTGTTCAAAAACAAGAAAACCTATTTATGAAGGGAACCTTAGTTTTTCAAAATCCATTTCTAAACAAGAAAGATAGTTATTTTCAAAATACTTCAAAATAGTTTTCTAAGTATCTCAACCTTGCTACTAAACCTTAAACCAATTTAAGAAAGTACATGGACATTGTAACTACTATTAAACCTCCTAATAAATAGCATTACCAACAAAACTAATACCCCTACAAACACTTCCAAACCCATAAACAAACAACACCAGAAAAATAACTTATACCCTATAGTCATTGGCACAATACTCATTCTTTTTTACCCCCATTATTAAATAACAACATGAACACAAACCAAACATTCAAAACAAAGCCAGCACCTAGGATAACCAACAACAATTTGTTCATCCTACTTTGCTTCTTTAGTGCTCCTTACATGGACATTAGTCTCCTTAATCATAGTGTGATCAAGTCTTTGTCAACTACTCTATGCCATTTAAAAGAAAATCCATAGCCATCACCATCCTAAAATTAAAGAAAAAAAGATACCATCACCACCTATATGCAGGTCAAACCAACACCCATATTTCCATATCAAACAACTTAAAACATTTATCACTTGTCATGCCTTGTATTTTTTACAACCCCATAAATGTATACCAAAATTTTTGAGGTGTCTTTGCAGTGCATAACAAATGTCGTTAGGTCATTAACAAATTGGAACTCTAACCTCACTCAATTTGGTTCGAATCATCAATATAACCCTTGGGAATCCATATGTTGAGAAAGAAATCATAAGCAACTAAACATATGGAGAAGGAAGAAAAGATGCAAGTAACAAGGTAGAAAGTGAACATAGAAGAGATGAAGATTTCAATGGCCGAAGAAGAATGATGAATAAACCCTAAACTCTCTTTCTTAAATTCTAATTTCTCTATGTAACATATCTATTTCGTCCAAAAATTTTATTGAAGTGACATTTGTTAACTACAGATGTCACATCAATAGATTTAAAAAAAATATTGATATACTTTTAAAATTTAAAGAAATAAATAGGGAAAAAACATTTAAAACTAAATCATTATCTGAAATGAACATAAGAAACCAACTTATATTTGAAAGAAGGGACAAAAAAATTAGCAATTTGTCGACATGAAAGTACTGAAAGATTGGTTTGGTGAGTGGTGAGTGTGTTGAATAGGCAAAGGCAACGATGGTGGCGACGGTGTTGAGGAAACTGTGGGAATCGGCGTGGCTGAAACGATCGGGGAATTCAAGTAGCAGCAGCAACAACAACAATTCATCTTTGCCCCTTGGACTTGGTGCCTTCGAATCTCTCCCTCCCGACATACTGATGCAAATCTTCCATCTATTGGGCCCAAAAGACGCCGCCAAATTGGGCCTCGTTTGCAAGTCTTGGCGATCCCTCCTCTCCAACGACGCCCTCTGGGCTCACTTCCTCCCTCACTTCGCCCTCTTCGCTGAAACCTCTCTCAGTCTCAGCTCTGATTACATTCCCTTCCAGCGTGTTTACGCTCTACGGGAACGCCTCCCCGCTTCTGTTATCATTGACGGTAACCACGTCCTTACTTTCTTTACTTCTTTCTCTTCTCTCTGTTATGTTATGCTCTCTTTTCCTTCTTCTATAGGTGGTTCTGGCTATTGCAAATTCGGTTGGAGTAAAGATGCTGCACCTTTGGCTCGAGTCCTCACCTTTCTCGTAACCCCATAACTGCTTCCTTTAAATTTATGTGCTTCCTTAGTTTCTTTATTCACTATTTCATTTCCAGGAATTTGGTAACGTGGAAACGCCCATGTATACTAGACTTTGCCATTTTTTTGGGACTATCTATACCAGGTTTTTCTTCTTATTTTAGGTGAAATATATTATTGGCGATTCAGTTTCTGGGATTAGTAGTAATACATGTTGGTTGCATTCATCGATGTAGGATGCAGGTTAAACCAAGTTCTCAACCGGTTGTTGTTTCGGTACCAATATGCCATTATGACGGTGAGTCAAATTTTATGGCTTTACTGCACTTGTTAGGAACTTAGAATGAGAATTTAAACATGATATATTTTTGTTTTATAATTTCATGTTTGGAAGCCAATATTACTTGCATTATGTATGCATCAACATTGAGTAAACCTTTAAATTGGTCTTTGAAAGATTAGCGAGCATTCAATGATTTTTGCAACTAAATTAGTTCCTCAAGGCTATTAACTAGCCATCAAATTTGTCCTTTTATGTCATCACTTCATTCTTCAATAAGGATGAGTGTGGTTACAACTTCAATTTTTGAAAACCATTTTGGTGACAAAATCTTTGGAAGTCCATTGTGACAAGCACTAATTTTTATACACGCAGCCACGCGGGGTTAAATTGGAAGTAGGTTGTTTTCTTTCCGTACGAGAAAATGTTTGCCAGTTATGACAGTGTTAGCTTTTGTTGAGTGGGCTAATCTTTGTTTTAGCAAGATCTAACAGTCATAACGTTGGCAAATGTTAGGGATTAATTTGTAAATGTTTTCTCATGCAGACCAACATGTAGAGTTTTTAAAATTATATAGGGACCAAGCGGGAAAATATTGACAATTACAAGGATCAAATTTTTAATTTAAGCCACACACACATATTTATCATGTACATCCTGTAAGAGGTGAGAGTACTTAATCTTGGCCTAAGTCATGAGAGTACTTAATCTTGGCCTAAGTCATGCATGGCTATCACTGAATCTTAATTCTTAACCATTTATTTTGGTTGTTTGGTCAAGATTATCTTCTTTCTTGTCACCTGATGGTTTCCATTCAATAGATGTGTAATGCTCTCTTTCCTCATTGCAGATACTGAATCAGCCAGAGCATCAAGACAGCAGCTTAAAGAAGCAATCTATACTGCCCTGTTTCACATGAATGTTCCTGCTGTTTGTGCTCTCAACCAGGTGCATATTTCAATGAGAAAAAGAAATCAATTCCAGTTACTACTTTACCTATGCTGAACAAGAATTTTTAGTTGAGTGTTAGACTTGGAGGATCTGTTAGGATTTAGGTACTTGCAAGCTTGCTATAGTTTGATGAGTATATGTGCTTAATTTGTTTCCTTTTATTTCAACTTTTATAGCCTCTTTCAACTTTCAAGTGCCTATATGTGATTTCTCCTATCTTCTTTAGATTTCCCATCTCTATCATTAAAGATGATGTCTCCATCTCTTCATTTCTTGTAGAAAAAAAGGTTGTAGTTTTGACTCGTTTTCCACATTTTCATTGAATTTATGATGGTCAACCAGACTCTTTATCCCCATCTATTCATGTAGGTGACATTTCGCACGGATTGTTCCATTCAAATATCAGCCTTTTAACCCGTGTGCTGTTCTGTTTTGCTTTTAGGATGTGCACCAGACATAAAGTATAACTCATTTTTTTCGTTTCATTCTAACACGTCTGCCAAGCGCTACTGTAAATTCTAGATTCTTCTCCTTTCCGTAGAGTTCATGGTATCATTGTACTAATGTGGTCTGGGTTACCCTCTCATAACTCCAAGTAGGCAACTGGGTGTGATGTACATGTATTACTTTTTTATTACAGAATATTTTTTAACTCATGTTTACTTGTGCATTCTCTTGAAAGTAGACAATGATTACTCTGGTTGTGAGAATCATCAACAATTCTGACATGGGTTTGTGGTTGATAAACTGTATTTGATCAATTATAATACAGAGAAAGGCAAGGAACCCAGATTTTTAAGATAACCCAGATTTTTAAGGTTTATAAGGAGTTTTCCCATCATTCTATTTCTGATAAAGAATAATGTGATATGTTGCCTGAAGATCATAGTAAAATCATGCATCAGATGTCTAGTAAATAAATTACATTAGGAATCTCAAATATTGGTGCTATGTAACCATCAAACCAGTCTTATCAAAGGTCTACCTCTGCAATGAGGCAAGGAGGTTTCTGGACTAGTGGCTGGGATGCACGCACAAGCAGGGTGACGTCTCCTGTCCCATCCCGGAAACGTCTCAGAAATGGGAATCGCAAAGAAATGTCAAGGAAACGTCCCTAGCGAGGGGGACAACTGGGCCATGTTTCAGAAACGTTTCTGGCCCCAAATTGAAAAACCCACTCTTAACATACAGGTGGGTCAAGTCCTTTCCCCCTTTCGCTCGATATTGTTCAATGCTCCTGCTGCCGTTTGCTTCTGGCCTATTACCTTGAAGGCTCTTGAGTTTTGTTTCAAAATCTACGACTTCCATCACACCTCTCAAGGAAAAATAAGCACCCACCACATCTTCAGCGTTGATGAAAAGGCCCACCATTGAGTTCTGCTTCACGCATACTTCCTGATGAGAAAGATCCATTGTTGTATTATGCTTTGGTAAAGGTTCAGAGCAAAACAGAGAGAAGGAGATTTGGGAAAGAGAAGTTGAAAGAAGGCAGTGTAAACCTTACTTCCTTCATTTATTAATATAAATATAATACAATAACCAAATGCAATTTGCAATAGGCTGGAGTGAATACTGCTCATTTCGTTTCGTATCTCAAGACAAATGATGAAAGTGCCATGGTTCTATTTTCAACAAATCAGAACTTTGAAAATGATTTTTAAGAAGTACTGTATTTTATGTTTGTAGTTAGATTAGATAATGGGATCTTAAGAAGAAGGAAAAAAAAAAAAAGATTAGACAAGAGTAGGTAGTAAAAAATAATGATTACTACTGCTGATGAGTCTAGGGGTGGAAATAGGTCAAACCCGACTTTTGCTAGGTCTGAGGCCTAGTTTGACCTGTTTTATTGATATGTGTGACCTGTTAAGTCTTTTAAGGTCTGTTTATTTAAAAGGCTTGTAAATATGCAAACGGTCCTTTTAGCCCGTGTAGGTAGCAGCCTATTTATCTAAAGAGGCTGAAAAGCCTAATTTAGGCCTACAATGTAAAATACAACAATTTTGAACAATATTATTTAATAATTGAAAAGAACCTAAATTACACATTATCTTTTTTTTTTTTTAAATCAAAAGAGAAACTTTAACTTTTTTTAGTAAATCAGTGTGCATTATTTTTTTGAATACATTATTGTTTGGCCAACTACATAGTGTATAATGGTACCTAACACAAGTGTACAGGTGTAACACCACTCCTTGTTATACATTTATAACATTATTTCTATTTTGAAAAGTTTTAATTTTAAAACAAAACTAGGGTTAGTTTTTAGTCGTTTTTTTTTGAAACGTTAGTCTTTAGTTTTTAGGACTAAGATTTTTTATTTTAGTATGAGGCTATGAATAGGGCTAAAGAAAATATTCAAACAGCTTTCAAAGGAGATGAAAGGAAATACAGGGAACTTGATCTTGGCCCCTCATGCCTAGTTTGAGAAGCTTTCCACCAGTCTTCTTCAACTTGGCCTCATCCTAGCTGTTGTGACCCCTCCTTGTTTGTTCTATCCTCATCTTCCTATACCCTCTATGTGCTTATTTATGTTGATGACATTATAGTAACTGGCACCTCTTCCTCTTACATCCACCATTTACTGCACCAACTTTAGTCTCGATTTGCCCTTAAACTTCTAAGGGAACTTGAATTCTTCCTTGGTTTGGAGATCACCAAACTCCCTAATCATTCCGTACTTCTTTCTCAAGGAAAGTATATTTTGGACCTTTTTATCAAGGTTGGTATGGATCAGTCCAAGCCTATTGCCACATCAATGGCTTCTTCTCTGCGACATTCCAAATTTGGCAATGACCTCTTTGATGATCCATCTCTCTACAGATCAATTGTGGGAGCTCTTCAATATGCAACACTTACTCGCCCAGACGTTGGATTTTCTGTTAATAAATTTGTCTGTTCATGGCTTGTCCCCTGCAGTCTCATTGGAAGGCTGTCAAGCGTATACTTTGCTACCTGCAAGGCACTAAGTCATTTGGACAGTTTTTACAGGCTTCCCCTGCCTCTCCATTTACCATTTGAGCTGTCTATGATGTTGATTGGGCCATTGATTCTGATGACCATAGATCCACATCAGGATCAGCTATCTTCTTTGAGTCAAATCTCATCTCTTGGTGGAGCAAAAGCAGCCGTTGGTACCCGATCCAGCACTGAAGCTGAATACCGCAGCCTTGCTCTCACAGCACATAAAATCTTATGGATTCAGTCTCTCGTCACTGAACTGTGTTCCTTTCACGCCTCCAGTTATCTACTGTGATAACTTGAGCACTGTCAACCTTGCTTAAAATCCTATCTTCACCAACGCACCAAATATCTTGAGCTTGATTTACACTTTGTTCATGAATGTGGTGTTGTTGGTCAACTCATTGTAACTCATGTCCTAGCTGAAGATGAATTGGCTGATTGCCTCACCAAGCCTTTATCCAACACCTCATTTTTGAGTCTAAGAGACAAGCTCAAAGTATGTGACAAGTCCTCATTGTCACCCACTGAGTTTGAAGGGGGAATGTTAGTATACAATTGATATGTGAGCCCAAGTAGCTTGGTAGTGTGTTAGGCAAGCTCCATGCTTGCAGCTGACTCAGCAAGTTGTTATGCTGAGTCAGGATTGTGTTAGGATGGGCCCCACTTTGTTAGTAGCTTCTCTCTATATAGATCACTCTGCTATGTATCTCAATAATCAAGTTACATCTCTATACTTTCATTCTGCATCATGAACACTTCTCTCTCTAGTTTTCTCTCTCTCTTTCGCCTTCTTTGAGTATATTAAATATAGTATCTTTTATTATTTTTAAAAAAATTTAATTTATATTAAATAAATATTATTTTATTTCCAATTTAATCAGTTCAACTAATGATTCATTGGTTTAACCATTAACTCATTGACCCAGTACCTTGGTCAAGTCGATCACCGGTTCGGTTTTAATAATACTGAATAAAACTGTCGCTTTAATAAAAACAAAAAAATTAATATATCATAATTTATAAAAATGTGTAGAGTAGAGGTTTGATGACTTTAATTTACTATGTATTTATATATAATATTTTTTTGCGTCGTTTCTACGCCATACCCAGTTCTTGAAATTTTGGAGATTGATGTTTCCCCCTACCCGTTTCCGTATTTTCCCCTTGCAACATACTGGCTCAAATGGCCTGATGTACAGATGTAGCCATGAGAAAGTGTCAGGTGCTGCTGGCCTAGTGATTAAATAGGAAAAGTTAAAATTTTTGCACTGGTGATTTTGTTGATCATTCACTTGGTGGAACGGATCAATCTTTCATAAAATTGGCATTGCTCTTGTTTCTACCATATTTAACTAATTTATTTTCAATGTCGTATACATGCAGGGGACTTTAGCTCTGTATGCTGCACAGCAGACTTCTGGGATATCTGTTAATATTGGTTTTCAAGTCACATCTGTAGTTCCAAGTATGCCCCTAAATTTTTGTCTTATGTTTCCTAATCTGGTCTCTTTGTTGGGTCCAGAGGTAGGCAATGTGTGAACATTACCTCTTTTATTCTAACCCATACATTGTTTCTTTGTATAAAGAAAACAAATTTAGGGTCAATGTTTTTTTTTTCCCTCCGGTGTGAGTGTGTCTGCATTGTTGTTTTACAGTTTTAAATGGCAAAGTGATGCGAAAGGTGGGGGTGGAGGTTGTGGGGTTAGGAGCACTAAAACTTACAGGATTTCTTGGAGAACAAATGCAACAGAACAACATAAGTTTTGACTCTTTGTACACTGTTCGAACACTGAAAGAGGTATTATCATTGTCCTTTCTGTTCTGAAATAGCTATATATATTGATTAAATTTTACTTATTTTTGGTGCTGCAGTGCTCTTTAGAGGACTAAAGTGGACCTCTACATTGCTTATTAAATTGAGTCTACCTGAACGTCATTAATCTATTCTTGCTTCTATGCTCTCTTAGATTGAATTTTGGTTTCAAATTTTAACATCTTTAACATGTCTAGAATCCTGATTCAGTGGCAAATAGATAAATTCTGAATTCTCTTTCTTTTTCCTATCTAATGCCTTCTCCGTTCACCAATAAAAGCAGGTTCATCTGCCCTGATTCCGTAATACAATATTTTTAAGGATCTAAAAACTAGGCATCCAAGTTATAGCTTAAACTTTTTAAGTAATTTGGTTTTGGTGCAATTTATTTATCTAACTCCCCACCTGTTTACCGTTCACTCCCAACTTAATATGCCACTAAGGAATTATATACTTGTATTGGCAAAAGCACGATTTTAGGAATTTAGTCCTTGCAGCTAATTCATTTGTTTTCTCTATGGTAGAGAAAACCATTTGATGTCATGGAAAATTGTTGAGGTTTCAATCCCTTTATCTCACCGGAAAAAAATGGCTATTTCTGACTGTTGTCACTGTATTAAATTGATCATGAACCTCATAGAAGTTCTTACCATTGTACATGTGTGGGAGATGAGAGGAAAAATTTGTTTGTTACCAGATAATTCTTTTTTCAGATATGTTTATTTTTGTTAATCTGTATTGAACATATACTGAAAATACTTGCTAAAATAATTCCCTTAAACTAAGGACCAAATAATCAATTTAATTACAAAAGATGATCAGGAAACTGATGAGGATCATTCAGAAATGGGTGATTCTCTTTGAACAAATCCTGTGTGATCTTTTTTATATTTTTCTGTGTTTGTCTCTCTTCCTTTTCCACCTATGTCCATCTTTCTTTTCCCTCAGAATCATGTGAGTTAAGTTGACTAATATTTCATTAGTTGCATGGCAACAGAAGCTATGTTATGTTGCTTCTGACTATGAAGCTGAGTTATTGAAAGATACACAAGCATCTTTTGAAGCTGCAGAAGGGTTGTTTACGCTCTCAAAAGAGCGGTTTCAAACAGGAGAGATCCTATTCCAGCCACGCCTTGCTGGGGTGTAAGTTTTTGTACTTTTGCGATATGGTTACAACAGATTCAGTATACAACTGTACACATCTGCTGCAGCGATTATGTTGACTATGGTGTGATTCATAAATTAGCATGCCATATTATTATCACAATTTCAATTTTCTCTTATTTTTTTTCCTGTAAAACTTGTTGCGTTTGTTTGGGCATTAAATTTTGTTAATCTTAATAAGAAAGCAATCATTTTTTAATGTACTTTTAAAAACTAAAAAGAAGAATAATAGATTTTCAAGCCACTAATTTATCCTGCAACATACTCTCAAAAGATTGAGGACATTTTGTTTGACAGACTATTATCTAAATATGCTAGAAGTTTTCTTAGATTTATACTTCTGAAAAGTCTCAGGTTGATAATTGATTGCACCTTTTTTCATTTTAGTTTTTTTCCCCCCGCATTTCTAACACTTCTCAGTTCTCAACAATTAATGGTGTGTTAGATATCGTCAGATTTAGATGATAGCCTGATGGATTATTGTATTAGAAATTCTTTTCTTATCCTAATTCTACTTCTCTTTTTAAAGTTTTGTACATTAAAGAACCTTCTGTATTTGTGCTTGTTGGTATAGGCGAGCAATGGGTTTGCACCAGGCCATTGCTCTTTGTATGGATCATTGCTATTCTGCAGAATTATCAGGCAACAATGACTGGTATAAGACTGTAGTCTTATCAGGGGGAACTGCATGTTTACCTGGTTTAGCAGGTAAATGTCTCCTTTGTTTTCGGAACCCTACATCCTTGCAACAGAGCAGAAAGAAGAAATGACTGGTGATGAGCTGGCTATATTTGATATTTCTAATTCTACTCTTGGGGGTTGCTCTGTTTCAGAAAGATTAGAGAAGGAACTTCATTTGTTACTCCCTCCTCACGAGTCAAATGGAATTAGAGTCGTACCTCCTCCATACGGTGAGGATACTGCATGGTTTGGTGCAAAGATTATTGGAAGTGTAAGTTATCCACTATTACAAATATTCAATTTTGCTTGCTGCATTGGATGTCACTCTTTATGTTAAATAAGTCCTATGATTAATATTCATGTTTTGCTTGCTGCGTAGGATATCTCACCTTTATGTTAATTTAGTCCTAACACATTGAACCTTCTTGTAAAACTGGATTTTCATTAATATTTTCTCAGCTTGAACCTAAGTTACACGTTAGTTTGTGCTTCTCAGGCTGACTGTTTTCTGTTATGTACAGTTGAGCACCTTCCCTGGTCCCTGGTGTACCACAAAAAAGCAATTCCGTCAGAAGTCTAAACATAACCGTAGTTGGTGATTTGCTTAACGATTTAACTTCTGATAATTTCTACTACAGGGCTGCAACAGCAAAGGGTAGCATTTAGTTTTACTAATATTTTAGTAACATGTCAATATTAATACGTAGCTTTAGTGATAAGAATTTTGTTCAGGATAAGAAAGCTACACAGCTTTCAGTATGTCTTATACTAAACTATATGAAGAAGTTAATACAATCTAAGATTCAAATTTATTTCTCAGAAATAGTCTCTTATAATGAATTCTTTGGTTTATTGTTTTGTTTATTTCTAGTGAGGTACCACTGAATCTAACACGTTAAACACTTCAAATTATGTAAACTTTCATTTTCTTCTATAAACAAAAATCTAGAAAAGAATGTTATAAATGGAGATGTTGAGCGGTACACTAGATGATTGAGAGCAGGAATAGCATATCGATTAGAATTAGGCGTAGTAAAAGCAATGCATCAACATGATAGCAGGCATATTGAGGTAGAGGCGTCAAAATAGGTTTCAACCTGTGAGCCAATCTGGCTTGGGGTGGGTTTTAGGTGAGTCGAGTTAAAAAAATGACTCATTTTTAAAGTAAAGTGTTTTCTGGCTCGGCCTACTGAACCCGGCTCACGGTGGGTTAAACTTATGGTGAACTGCGTTAACCCATAAGTTGGTGAATAAAAAAATAAAATGGCAACACATGGGCGGACACATGACATAATTAGAGACACATGGGGTCAAGACTCAATGACTCCACTCACATCATAATTTACAAATCGACCCTAATTTTTTCTTGCTTCCAACTTTGTCTTTCTCTTCCGCACATGAGACTTAGGTTCCTCCCCTTGTTTCTTGCGTTCTTCACTACACGACCTTTTCTCCTCCCCTCTACTGACGCATTGATTGGACCTTCTTTCCTCCTTTCCGTGACGCACACGAACATGAACAGAAGGCTTTTTTCCAGTTTTCTTAACAAATTATAATATTCTGATTATATGTTTGTGTTTTGATTTTGTAGATGAGAATGAAATTGATGAACCAAAAGTGAAGGAAGTTGAAATTAATTTGTCAAATCATGCTTCGAATGTAGGCATTTTTCAATTTTTGATTGGTATTGGAATGTAAGGAAAATAATTTTTTTTTTGGCATTTTTCTATTATTTATTTGATTTTTATTTTTTAAAAAGGTGAACCAACCCATGAGCTACTTGAAGGGTTGGTGGGTTGGGTCTGTTTGAGAAAATTGGCTCACTCAAAAAAACAAGCTGAGTTACAAAAATTTTCAACCCATGGTGGGTCAACCCGTGTAAGTCAGGTTAACCCATTTTGACAGTTCTATATTAATGTGTGTAGTATGTCAAAATTTCAATAATCTATTCTTATTCTAATATGAAATCTTGAATAACAACTAAGAAAATTTCAGTCGACAATTCCACCTTTTTCATTCTCAATCAAATCAGTATTAAAGATCTTAAATGATTTTAGGAAGTTTCTAATTAAATTTATCTCATACATGGTTTTTAGACGTCAAGTTTTAGAATTTATCAACCCCACTTTTTTTTCGATAACACCAATTAAATATATGAAGATTCTGAGCTCAAGTATGACATCAATTCGTATGATATATATTCATTCATATGATCTATATTTATTGTAGGAAAAGAAATAAAATAGGAGCGTTTTGACTTTTACAGCGTAAATTAATAAGAAAATTAAATAAAATTGTACTTTTTGTTTGATCATGTGTAAGTTTGATTCATTAATTCTAATCGAGCATATTCAAAATTTCAAGTTATGCAATTCTAGTAAGCTCTTCAATTTCTTTTACTTAAAATCATTATATTCTATTTCCTACCAAAAATATTTATAAATTGAATTGATTAATTGTCTTTTAGAGGAAACTTACTAACTAAAAAATCAACTTGAATATAAAAAAAACAATCTCAAAATTTTCCCTCTTCAAACTATAATATTGCATTATATAAAATTCTTCGTATTTTAATTATAAACTTTGAAAACTATTTCATATCCTAATTCTAACATAAATCTCCAAATATTTTGTTAAAACACATAAAGGTTTTAAACCAAATAAAATTAAAAGTGTAGGAAAGTAATTTGCTCAATGAGAACTTGAGAGTGCAAAATCACTCATAACTTAAATTAGATGGATGAAAAATGCAATTGAACCTATAATAAAGAAAATGATATAGACACAACATTCTGTAAAGAAGAAAACGAGTGATAGAAAGGTATTCATCCTAAATAAGGGGGGAATGTAAATGAGTACTTGGCCTGTTACTGTAGTAAATGAGTATCTATTTTTTTTGAAGATTAAATGAGTATCTATTTAAAGATGGTTTTCTGATCCTATTTTTAACTTTTATCCGGAGGTTTAATATTTTAAACTTTTAAAGCCATGTGGCAAAGGCTCCTGATGGCAATGGTGGGGATATATTTAGGTAGGTTTAATGTAATTTTAACTCTCCTAAATTTTTTAAAGCTGACCTAATACCCCTTATAAAAAATATCTTATTTTAACCACTCAAACTTTTAGATGGATTAGAATCAACTTTCACATAAGTGAGTTCTATTAAGTATTGGGATGACAAACATTAAATCACCTTTGTTCAAAATATTGTAAACACTAACCTAAAGACCAAATTACAAAGTGACCTCCTTCACGCTTTCCAACTCACCAAACCTTACACAACACCAAAGAATCATGGTGTAGCTAACGACATCCAGTGAACAACCCTTGTTAGACATTTCTACTGTTTCATATTATAAACTCTTCTTTACAAGGACAAGCAAGTTTAGAAAATAATTATTGTCTTGATTTTGTAAAAGACAATTTTATCTTTCTAAATTTATTTTCATTTAAAGTCAAACTCCATTATTTTATTTATTAATTACACCAATTTAAAATATTAAATACTTTAAGATAAACTAGGATAAAATGTAATAAATACTCCTAATTTTTATGTAGAGGCTTATAAAATAAAACACTCATTTTTTGTTTAAGGGATTATAATATAAAATGGATGAAAGTTAAAACTAATAACCTTTAACAATTCCAATCATTCTTAGTGGTTGTTGTGGAAATAACTAAGAAACATTGTATTTTGTAGCAATTATTGATAAAACCGCCAAGAAGTGTTTGGTTTAATTAGTGGTCAGAACCACAAAGGTTTGTTGAAAGTTAAGTTGAAAACCTCCATGTGACTTAGGTTTGCTCTCCTAGGGTTTCTCTTAGATAGCTAAACCTAAAAACATTGTAGGATTTCCTTAAGTTTCTTCTTGGGACCCAATACTTTAGGACGATGGTTGGAACTAGCAAAGATGTGGTTTTCTTATGAAGATAAGAATGAGGTTCTTCATATGGGTTTGTTGGAAAGAGACAGGGAGAGGGAAACCTTAATTAACGCATGGCTTGTGAGATAGTTGTTAACCTAGAATTCTTATAATATTAAGGCATTTGAGTCAACCATTGTCCAGGCATGGAGAGTGAAATAAGGGTTGGGTTAGGGATGTGAGGAGTAATCTAAACACGTTTAGATTCTTGGAGATAAGGGTCATGGACAGAGTGCTCAATAAAGGTCCCCGAAACTTTGATAAGCACCTTATGGTCTTGAAGGAACTATGGTTAGATGAAAACCCTATGGAGGTGGAATTAAACATGGTCCCATTATGGCTTTGAGTATATAGTCTTCAAATAGCAGTGAGAGTAGAGAGGACATTTAAAGTTCTTGGAAACTACATGGGGGATTCATATAATGGGATGCAGAGAAGGACATGAGGCTAAGTAAGATCTTGCGAACTCATACATGGGTGGACATAACTAAGCCAGTTAAACGGGGAACCATGGAGGGAAGGGATGAGAAGAATCCAATCAAAGTCATGATAAAATTTGAAAAACTAAACAATATCTATTATGGGTATGGGCTATTGGGTCACCTTCTCAAGGATTGCAAGATGAAAGATAATGAGTGAGGCAATGAAGATTAGAAGAACCTTCCATATGGTCCATGGATTCATGTCTTTCCCTTAAAGCCAAACTCAATTTCCAAATTTATGGAAGAAGTGTCAAACCACGGGGTTAAGACAGGCATTTTGAAACGAAAAGGGGACCATTAACCTTCATCAAAGCCAAAACATATTAATGTGGTTGAGGTTTTGACAACATCTCTCTCAAAAGTTAAGGTGGTCAATTGGGGAGAAAAGATGGTGACGGGTAGGAAGGAGGTAGTGAAGAGGTGGGAGGTGATGTAAAAGATTTTGAGGCCAAAAAAACTCAAACCGTATAGGAGGTTAAGGATGGTGTGATGGGTAATGAGGGTGTTGAAGTGGAGATTGACACTATCACTGGAGAAAAACACTAGAAGGATGAAGGCCTTATTCTTGTAATTAAAAAATGGAAAAGGATTCAACGAGTGCCTAACGAGGGTCAAGATGGTATCTAGGCAATGATGAGGACACATAGGTTGGATATGGACTTGAATGATGGATATGGGGGCACCAAAAATAAAAAAATACAACATGATGGGATTGGTGGAGGTTGTTGCTTAGCCTCGCCAGGACACATGAAAATCTTATCATGGAACTATCATGGGATAGGGTCACTGTTAATTATGGGAAGTCCTACATTAAAAGTTTTAAAGGGAGGGGGGACCTTCCAAGCTTATATAAGGAAACTCCCTCCTAAAGTTTTAAACCATCCCATAATTTCCTAATTAATTATAAAGGCTTTTGTTTATATTCTTTCTCTTCTTTTGTAATATTTCTTTAGTAAAATATTAATTGAGTGGTGTCTGAGGATGTAGCCAAAATTAGCTGAACCTCATAAAATTTTGGTATTCTTTATTGGTTATTTAATATCTTTATTTTTGGAAGTTGTTGTGAGTTATTGTGCTATTAATTGCATAGAAAATTCTGTCTAAGGAGATTAGGTATTAAGTGGGACTGTTTATGACCCTTCCAGTCTTTCTTGGGAATTAGTAAGTGTAATTTTTAGTACAATTATTTACACACTACAATTGAAGATGGGTGAAATAATATTTCAATTCCATAACAATTGGTATCAGAGCCAATTGGTTTTGAAGTATGCTCTGTGATTGCAGTATAAACTGATCTTTCATATCAGAAAAGATTCCATTAGGCTCTAGGCGTTCCGCATATTGATAGCTATTAATTACCAAAATGAGTGAGCAAAAAAAAACCAACGAAGAAGGAACGTCTACCTCAAAAATAGAGTCTTCCTCATCTATTTTGATGGTAAGGGGAACACAAAATTGTCCGTTGAAAGTTTTGACGGTACTGGCCATTTTGGCATGTGGCAATGTGAGGTGTTGGATGCCCTTTTTCAACAAGGGCTAGATATTGCTATTGAAGAGAAGAAACCAGAAGAAGTTGATGAGAAAGAATGGAAGATGGCCAATCGATTAGCATGTGGTACTTGTAACACCCCGGTCTGAAAATAGGGGTAAATTTTTCACGATTTGAATTGATTATAAGTAGAAGAAATTCAATATATATATAATTCCAAGTAATTACCCCAGATCATTTAATAACCTATCTCATATATGAAGATATGAGAAGGTATCAAAGTGCTCCTTGGACTATCGGACTCGAGGCCGTCACAAGGGAAAAACAAAAGATGTAATTAAATTTAAGAGTTATTAAAATATATACCAAAAAGAGGATGAAAGATGCCTCATCGATTTGTTAAACGATAGAAATAAAATTTAATAATAATAATATCTTTTATACATTATCAAGGTCATTAATGAAAATTAGCCATACACATAAGGTCTAATTTTCCTACATGACCTCTAAAATCAACTATTATCAAATTAATTTCAAAATAAGCATATACACACTATATGCTATACAAAAATGAATATATATGCCGGCCAAGGCTCACCGACATTCCTTCCGCATTTACCTTCATCAATCCTCGACCTCCAAAAGAGTAGGATTTTGCATCACACCTACATCAAGCTTAAAAATGGCAACTAGGAGGTGAGTAACATAATTCAAATGTACCAAAATCATACATTATGATGATATTTATACATGTGTGCATTTTATTCATTTTTCAGGAAACCATCACAAGCTTCACACACATGATACATCATTCCATCTTAACACAATGCAATATCATATATAATATATGCTTAACATTCTCAATAATCATCACATTTTTAATGTTAGTACCTCAGCTTACTTTCCCTCTATTTAACAATCATCCATCGCCACCACGGGCTACCAACTAGGCATATCTCTAGCTATATTCAAATGCTCTTAAAGCTAATGCATATGCATAAAGGAATCATTTTCAAATACGGATTCGACTATGGGACAGAACAACATATCAAATATGGGACAAGCATAGGTGTGCTACTATGCCCCTACTGCAGTAGTAAAATGTGTACACATATATTTTAATTCGTGCATGCTTACAACATCATACTTTTACTGGTACCAAACCACTCTCGCCCATCTGTAGCATTAGTCACCCCGCGACTTACGGATCATCATTATGGCCTTACTTGCCAAAGTGCTATGAGCCTCCCCCGAACACACATCAAGGGAGCCGTGCCCCATCGGACACCGAGGTAAACTACTTATAACAGAGCCGCCCTCCCACAGGGCCTGCCACATAGGGTGCCTCATCACCAAACTAAGGGCAGCTTCATGATTCCCGGAATCACTAGGGAGCAATAACAGTATACCCGTGCACTGGGTCGCCCTCCCACTAGGCCTACCTATTGGAACCCCTAACATTCCATATAAGCAGTGAATGATATGCCATGGATGCAATGCCAATCAATGCACTCTCATACTGTGCATCCTAAATGCCACTCAATTAATCATCCATTCACGACTACCACTTAGTGGATTTTAATATTCTCAATCTTTACCAATTCTCATTGGAACTCACACACATCGATAATTAGTGGCAATCACATTTATCAATTCACATATACATAATTGGGATATTTCACATCATTGATTTCAATTCAAAACATGGTCTCAAACCATCATGACATATTTCATCAATATATTCAACATAATATCTGATTCGGTCTCGATACCGGTACCAAAGTACGAATATCACTTTATCCATTCTGTGTGCAATACTGACCCAACAGGTAAAACTTCGGACTGATAAGACCGTATAGGCAATCTCCCTATACCGGTATGTCCGTGTTAACACCTCACATATCGGATTGAATCCGTTCTCCATATCAGAGACGTAAGGGATAATCGTAAGTGGCTTAGGTAATAGCGCTCATTCCCATTATTGGTGTCGGGGATATTCCCCCGAAAGATGCATTCTCCACCTCTTAAGCCACACCTGCCTCCCATATGCATATTATATATATATATATATATATATATTTTCCATACTCCGACAGAACAAGGTGGTTAGTCCACTTTCAATTTACATGGCTCGAGGAAAGTCAGGTTTTGTCCTCTAGTCAAAGTAGATCCACCATCCTCCACGCTCATCTTATTCTGATACATTTACTGACTTGAGCGTCAGATAATCTTCGTAGGTGACACCACCTTTCGTCCACATCAATGCATAAGGTCGATGTGAAGGATTTCCAGGACATCAAGATCGGTCTCCTCTCACTGGGATACTGGATAATCATACTAGATACATACAGCACCGGTATAAAACCTCAACCATATATTGACTCTCGTGGTTGGTCCCATACCGGATCATTGACTTCGGCTCAGACCAGTTCAATATCATATTCATCATCCCAAATACATGCCACATAACATCAATCATTCTAAATGCACTCAAATCATGAAATCATTACATCTTCCACCCAAGCAATCATTAAACACAATTATATATACATATTTTCACATCATCAATGGATGAAATCATGCATATAGAATAGTTACCCCCTCCTACCTCAAGAGAAGTAGTAATCAACGTGGTCCGATGATTCCACCTCGTCGATGGGGTTATTTCCTACATTACAATATGTTACACAATTAATTTTCTATTCAGACCACCAAGATTCAAATATATATTCATTTACTTGGTGTCTATATCACTTTAAATTCTTAAACCTCATTTATTTCATTAATTTTACCACAACCACCACGGTTTAGGTGCCTACATTTATTATTATGCACTTTTAATGTCAAACCCATTAATGGGTTCCCACATTGATGGTTCCTAACAACCATCATCAATTATTAAGCTTCATTAATGGCCATTCATCATTAATAACATCATTTTACCTCACTAATAACAATTATCTAACACAATAAATGCTTTTCCACTCATATTTTGTATTTCCCCAAATCATAGGGTTAGGGTTTCTCTAAAACCCAACAACACTCATTAAATCACTTTCCCAACATCAAAACCCAAAAACCCATAGTTCATACTCTTGAGAAATAGCAAGAGTTTACCTCAAGAGAAGGAATGAGAGAGTTTTCCAAGAGAGGGAAGAGCCACACGAAAATGAGGAGAAATAAGGGTGAGACCTCAAGCTCCAAACTCTTCCAAGCTCCTTCAAGAACGGAAATAGGAGAGGAGAAGAGGGTCACCACCCTTTTGCTTAGGGTTTTTTGAAGAGAAGTAGAAGAGGAAATGAAGGAGAAGAAAAAGAAGCAAGGTGTTTGTTAAGAGAAACCAAAGAGCTAACGGGAATAAGAAGAGAAAAATGGGTCATTTGGCTTTATTATTAATCCCTCATTAAAGACTCATCGTTTTATGACAAACATGATCTTTGTTCGGGCTCAATACTTTATCCAAAAATTATTCCGAGTACATATTCGGATTCCCAATAATATCCTTAACAACTCTGACCAATATCATCCCAATTGGAGATACTTGGTCTGACACCCATATTTCAACCGGGCTCATTTTCAGCTATCTGGTTCCAATAAATTATAAACAGTTCCCAAAAAAATATTAATTTATTTATTCCTAATATTTTGGAACATTAAATAACCCAACTATAATCATTTAATATTTATCTCTTTAATTAATCTTTTGTTTTAAAATTTAGGGTGTTACAGTACTATTCAATCATGCCTTTCAAGAGAACAAAAGTATGCGTTTTGCAAAGAGACTTCTGCAAATAAATTGTGGAAGGAATTGGAGGAGAAATTCTTGAAGAAAAGCAGTCAGAATAAATTGTATATGAAGAAAAAGTTGTTTCGATTCACATATACTGCCGGCACCACTCTAAATGATCACATCACCTATTTTAATCAACTTATGTCTGATTTGGTGAATATGGATAAAACATTCAAGGATGAAGATTTGGCCTTGATGTTGTTAAGATCTCTTCCCGAGGAGTTTGAGTTTCTTGAAACTACTCTACTCCATAGGAAAGTTGTTGTCTCACTAAGTGAAGTTTGTGCCGCTTTATATAGTTATGAGTTAAGGAGGAAAGACAGAAGAAGCATTATAAATGAAATAACAGACGCTCTGGTTGTTAGGGGAAGAACACAATCCCAAACTAGAGGGAAGAAGGGGAGATCTAAGTCACGGTCCAAGCTAGAAAAAGATGAATGTGCATTTTGCCGAGAGAAGAGACATTGGAAGAAAGATTACCCGAAGTTAAAAAACAAAAGTAAGTCAGAAAAGGGGAAAGCTATCTCTAATTCAAATGTTGCAGAATGTGATGAAGATTTAAACTTTTCATTGGTTATTGCACCATCTGATAATCCTTCTAGTGCATGACTATTAGATTCTACTGGAGCCATCATATGTATCCCAATCGGGATTGGTTTATTGATTTTAAAAAACTAGAAGGCGGAGATGTCTATACGGTAAATAATGAACCATGTGCTGCCATTGGAATTAGTTCAATACGCTTGAAGAACTATGATGGATCAGTTAGAACTTTAACTGATGTTTGATATGTACTGAGCTTGACAAAAAAATCTAATTTTTATGGGAACTTTTGAATCAAAGGGTTTCACAATCATTGTAAGAGAAGAAGTAATGAAAGTCATCTCTAGTGCATTGGTGGTGATGAAAAGGAATTTGAAAGAACAATAATTTGTATTACTATCATGGTAGTACAATTACCGGGATTACTGTAACAACTTCTAGTGAAGATAGTGAGATGGAAGCTACCAGATTATGACATAGATGTTTGGGGCATGCTGGAGAGAAATCCTTGATCTTGCTTGCAAAGCAAGGATTGTTGAAAGGAGTACGTGCTTGCAAATTAGACTTTTGTGAGCACTGTATCAAGGGGAAGCAAACAAGAGTGAAATTTAGGACTGCGATCCATAATACACAGGGGATTTTGGATTATAATCACTCTGATGTATGGGGACCTTCCAAAATGGCTTCTTTGGGAGGAAAACATTACTTTGTTACTTTTGTGGATGATTTCTCTTGGAAGGTGTGGGTGTATATTATGAAGACTAAAGATGAAGTGTTGAAAATTTTCCTTACATGGAAAAAGATGATTGAAACTCAAACAGGCAGGAGGATCAAACGACTTCATAGAGATAATGGCAGAGAATACAAGAATGATCCTTTCTAGAAGGTCTGTAATGATAAAGGTATCATTCGACACTTCACAGTCAAAGAAACACCACAATAGAATGGAGTGGCAGAACACATGAATTAGACACTGTTGGAGAAAGTTCGATATATGCTGTCCAATGCTGGTTTGGGCAAACAATTTTGGGTTGAAGCTTTGACTTATACATGTCATCTGGTGAATCGGTTGCCATCATCTAGGATTAATGGCCTGTCGCTATTTGAAAAATAGTATGGGAAACCTGCTATAGACTATGATTCCTTGCATATGTTTGGATCCACTGTTTTCTACCATGTTAAGGAATCCAAGCTAGATCCAAGAGCTAAAAAGGCTCTATTTATAGGGATCACATTTAGAGTCAAAGGATATCGTCTCTGATGCTTGGAAACAAAGAAGATAATTCATAGCAGGGATGTTACTTTTAATGAGTCTACCATGTTGAAGAAAGTAAAGCCGGTAGAGGAAACTCCAAAGCAGGTGGAGTTTGATAGAAAAATTGTTATTCCAGCTATACATACAGAGACAGATAAAAATACTCTTATGGTAGTAGAGGAGTCTAGTGAAGAAGAGGTTTCGATTCAAGAACCTCCCCAGTAACTCTTGTCATCGTCAGAGCCAATTGCAAAATGTAAAGGAAAGATGAGTAGTAAAGTTCCTCTGTGTTATACAAATACAATGGCTTATGCATCCCCAATTGTAATTAAAGATATTGCCGACACTTATCATGAAGTAGTCTAAAGTTCAGAAGAAGATAAGTGGAGAATTACAATGAATGAAGAAATGCAATCCCTTCATAAGAATCAAGCATGGAGACTAGTTAATCTTCCGAAAGGAAAGAAGGCAATTGGATGCAAATGGGTGTATGTAAAGAAAGATGGATTTCCTAGGCAAAGTGATGTTCGCTACAAAGCAAGATTGGTGGCTAAAGGCTATGCTCAAATAAAGGGAGTTGATTATAATGAAGTATTTTCCCCAGTTGTAAAGCATTCATCTGTCAGAATATTGCTTGCTCTGGTAGCACAAATGGATTTGGAACTTGCTCAATTAGATGTAAAAACTGCGTTTTTACATGGAGACTTGGAGGAGGAAATCTATATGACCTAACCTGAAGGGTTTAAAGTTGCTGGTAAAGAGAAAATGGTTTGCAGACTTGAAAAATCATTGTATGGTTTGAAGCAATCTCCAAGGCAGTGGTATAGACGATTTGACAAGTTTATGATATAGTAGAAATACACACGAAGTCAGTATGATCAATGTGTATATTTGTGCAAGCTACAAAATGGATGCTACATTTATCTCCCTCTATATATTGATGATATGTTGATAACATCCAAAAGTCATAAGGAGATTGAGCACTTAAAAGCTCAAATGAAGAAGGAATTTGAAATGAAGGATCTAGGAGAAGCTAAGAAGATTCTTGGCATGGAAATAAGCGGATATAGGAAATTGGGGAGGCTTTGTTTGACACAAAGAATATCTGAAAAAGGTATTAAAGCATTTTGGGGTTAATGAGAAATCAAAACCAGTTAGTACCCCACTTGCTCCTCATTTCAAGCTTAGTTTATCATTGTCTCTGAAAACTGAGGCAGAACGGGAATACATAGCAAAAGTACCATATGCTAATGCCGTGGGCAGTTTGATGTATGCTATGGTAAGCACAAGACCAGACATTTCACAAGCAGTTGGAGTTGTCAGTAGATATATGCATGATCCTAGCAAGGAGTATTGGTAAGCTGTGAAATGGATTCTGTGGTATATTCTGAACACTATAGATGTTGGATTAATGTTTGAGAAGACCCAACAAGATGACAAATATGTAGTTGGATACTGTGATTCTAACTATGCAAGCATTTTGGATAAACGTCGATCAACAACTGGTTATGTCTTTACTCTTGCTAAAACACCAGTTAGTTGGAAGCCTACTTTACAGCCAACAGTGGCTTTGTCTACCATAGAGGCAGAGTATATGGCAATTATGGAAGATGTTAAGGAAGCAATTTACCTTCAAGGTCTACTTGATAAACTTGGAATTAGGCAAGAGTAGATGGAAATACATTGTTATAGTGTTATTCATTTAGCAAAGAACCAAGTTTATCACGCAAGGATGAAGCACATTGATTTTCATCATCACTTTGTATGAGAGATTTTGGAAGAAGATGAAGTACTACTTTAAAAGATTCCAACAACAGAGAATCCTATAGATATGTTGACAAAGGTGGTGACAACGGTCAAGTTTCAACACTGGTTGGACTTGATCAATATTGTTAGAAGTTGAAGATCAACAAATGAAGACATTACTATTGTTTGAGAGAAGACTTTGAAGATGCAAAATGTGGAAACTTCCCAAGGTGGAGATTTGTTAATTGTGGGAAGTCCTACATTGAAAGTTTTAAAGGGAGGGGGGACCTTCCAAACTTATATAAGGAAACCCCCTCCTATAGTTTTAAACTATCCCACAATTGCCTAATTAATTATAAAGGCTTTTGTTTATTCTTTCTTTCCTTTTGTAATACTTCTTTAGTGAAATATTAAATGAGTGGTGTCTGAGGACGTAGGTAAAATTAACTAAACCTCGTTAAATTTTGGTGTTCTTTATTATTTATTTAATAACTTTATTTTTGGTAGCTGTTATGATTAATTATGCTATTAATTGCATAGAAAATTCTGTCTAAGGAGATTGGGTATTAAGTGGTACCGTTTGTGACCCCTTCAGTCTTTCTTGGGAATTAGTAAGTGTAATTTTTAGTATAATTATTTACGCACTACAACTGAAGATGGGTGGAATAATATTTCAATTCCACAACAGTCACCACGTGTAGTTCAGAGCCTAATGAATTTGGTCACTTCAGAGCACCCAAATGTTCCGGAAACACAAAAGATAGACGTGAAGATGAATAAGTTGCATAGTTTTGAGGGTTTATAGAGCATAGTATCAGTTAACTATAATGATGATGAGTGTAGTCGAGTGGGAGGCTTATGTTTGATGTGTAGAAGTTTGGAGGTAATAAAAGTTATGTCTTTCTCGTTGAACCATATACAAGTGTAGTGCCCTAGATTTCCGTTAGGAACAAAGGCATGAGGACAAAACGAGAGGACAAAGGTTTGATCTAAGCTCTTGGGGACACTATAAAGTGGTGTGGTTTGAAAGTAATTGACTTTAAGAGGTATTGATTTACATGGTCTAATAAGAGAAAGATTCCATAAACAGTGGAGGAAAGTTTAGACTTTGCTCTAATGAATCACGAGTGAAGGCAATGTTAGATGGGTATAAACGTCACCCACCTTACAAGACATAGATTGAATCATAACCCGATTTGTGTTAGAGTGGCTAAGTGATGGAAAAAGGTTGGTAGAGATAAATGCCAACATAGATTTAGGTTTGAAGAATTATGGCTTAGGGAAGGAAAAAAGTGTGAAGAATGGTCAAAAATATTTAGGGGACGGGCAAGGAGGAATGAGATACAAATTGAAGAATCTGGGAGCAACACTTGATGATAGGGTCTTCACAAATTTAAAGGGCTTGGGAGGTAGATTAAGTATACCCTAGAGAGACTAAAACCCATGCATAAGGAAGTAATGATGGATAAGAACACTTATTTTCTTTCATTGAAAAGCCTCAGAAAAAGGGAGAAGAACTCAATTGACAATTATGGATGAAGAAGAAGTGGAATTTAAGGAGGAGATTGATTTGGCTTTTATGTGAAAAATAGGTTTTCAAGGGAACACATAGAAACTCTAGAATGGCCTTACATAAAGAAAGAGATGAAGTTGGCCTTGGATAATATGCACCCTATCAAAGCGCCTAATAATGATAGCTATTGCTCTTTTTTATAAAATGTTTTAGCATATTATAGGTGAGGAGGTTTCAGATTTGGTTTTGGGTATCTTGAATGATGGGGCGAGTCCAAGATTGTTTAATCGTACCCTTATTATTCTTATCCCAAAGAGTATAAAGCTAAAACATGTGGCTAAGTTTAGGCCAATTATGTAATGTTATTTTTAAATTATTGGTTACAAAAGCTATAGCTAACTGCTTGAAATTAATATTTCCAGATATTATGGATGAGACCCAGAGTGCTTTTATTCCTCAAAGATTAATGATGAATAATATGCCTTAATCACCTTAGAATACTTCTGCTACATAAAGAAGAAAATCCAAGGCAAGAAATGGATAACTAGACATGTCCAAGGCCTATGATATGTGTCAAGTGACCCTTTTTGTTGAAGACACTTGCACGTGAGGTTCCTTAAAATGTTAGTGAATTTAATAAGAAGGTGTGTATCTTCTATCATTTTTTCCTATAATGGTTAATGGTAATCCTTATGAGGCCTTTGAACCATAAAAAGGTTTGCACCGGGTGACCCTTTGATGTAGGATTCAGAATTAGATCTTGAAGTTTTCTCCATCTGTAATCCTTGCTTCATGAAATTATCATCTCCTTCAAGTTAAAATTTGTAGGCTGAAACATACATATAGTAGAAATAAGGTGGAAAATTGAACAAAAACTCAAAAAAAAAAAACAAGAGAATAGGAAAAACTAGAAGATGGAGAGGATTTAGGAGCCACCCTTGATAAGATAAGCCATATGAGAAATTTCACCACCCATGAAATGATCCAAAGGATGAAGACTCAACAAGTACAAGCGAATTTGAAGAAGAGACAAAGTCTACTCAGATTTTTCTAATGGGCAAATCAGACTTAAAGTCTGAAGAAAGTACAAAGAGTCTGAATCAGAGGAGGTAAACCAATCTGAACTCAAAGAAAATTATGAAGCTTTCTTTAAAGATTTTTCAACTTTTTAAAAAACTATAAGTTGTTGAAAAAAAATTTTAGATTATATTATGATGATTAAATTATTAGAGAAAATAAATTATTAGATTATGATAATTAATTATTTATGGTCCAATATATGTGGGAAAATTAATTAGACGCTAATTGTGATTTATTGAAAAATTAAAATTTACTGAAACCAGATAATTTAATAGAAGGTGTGAGATTCATTAAATAATTTTAGGCATTTGATGAGTTTAGAATAATGAGGAATTTATTGTGGTTATAGTGGTATGATTAAAATAATTCTTGGTGTTTAGGAGATATTTATTCAGACACGGCGTAGGTTAATAAACGACAAAAATACGAATGGACATGAATTTAAGAAAAATGCAAAATTCCCTTTTTCCTCTCTTTTTACACTCTTTTTTGTTCATTGGACAATGAGGTTTTGTGGACTTTTGGACAATGGATTGGTGCATCCTTTTGACCATTGGGTAATACCCAATTTTGGCATTTTCTCTCTCCTTTCTCTTTACATTTCTGATGGCTCCTTCTACTTTGTCCATCCTCTTCTCATTTTCATCTTCTTCTCCTCTCTCTTAGCAAAAACCGTCCATCTCCTCCCATAGCCATTTCCACCCAAAATTTCTTGGATTTTTTAGTTTCATGTGACATTGTTGGCACTTTGGAGCAAGTCTTGTATTGGCTCTTCCTCTCTTCCTTTCAATTTTGTTTTCTCCTTGAGCTGAGTGTGAGGTAAGAGCTCATGACATTTAATGACATTTATTTGGTGATTTGAGGTTATTGAATCTTAGAGATGGTAGAATAAAATTATATTGAGAAATGTTTGTGGAACTCAAACCCTGGGTTAGGAGACCATTGAGTTTTGTTGATTGGTTGTTGGTGATTGAGATATGATATTATTGGATTTAGAATGCTTGAAATGATACAAGAAAAACTATTGGAATTGATGTTTGGCAATTGAATTGAAAACCCTAGAGATTGGAAATTGGGACTTTTGGCAAAACTTGGGAAATTTGGAATTTAATTACCATAAGAGTAATTTTGAATGTGGAAATGAATTTTGGAATGATGGGTATTAATTATTGTTGTTGGGAATTTAAGAAATCAAGAAAATGTAATAAGGCACTAAGTTGGTACAATTGGTAGAAGTGGTATTTCGTGGTGTTGGCATGAATGGAATTGGCATGATGTGTTAAGGCATTGAAACCCAGTAAGGATGATGGGTAAGGTATTTAGTGTGTGTTGGTGACTTAAGAGGTTTGTTGTAGCTATCTAATTATAGAAAATCTTAATTGATGGGAAGGAATTCTCGAAACCTAACAAAATGAGGAATTGGTGTTTATAACATGTTTAAGACATGTTGAGAATTATAAATATAATATTGTATATATTTAGAATTTAAAAATAATGCCTTGATAGGCAAGTTGATTAAAATTTATGTGTTGTAGAACCTATTCTAAACGACAAGGCGGGATCGTCAAATCGCTCAGATTACTTCCCTCAAGGTAGGAGAAGAGTTTATATTCTAAATGCATGAGTTGAGTATTTGATGATTGTTGCATGTGATATTGCACATGTTGCCTTGCTATAGTTGTTTTGATCCTTCGTAACGTTGGATATGGTGATAGTGTTTTGCTTGACAAATATGTGTTGTGCATTTAGAATATTAGTGGTGTGCCTTTGTGGTGATTAATGATTGTTTAAGAACTTGGGCAAATGTGTGCCTTATGTGTTTCAAAGTTGTGTATGTTCACTACTAAATTTAAAGGATGATTATTGATGAAAATGGAATGAATGTTGTTGATTTGGCATACCTTTGAATGTTAATGAAAATAGACAAGAGTTGTTATTATAAGAATTGCTAATGCCATTATAGTTGATGCTAATGTAAGCTTGTGATGTGTGTGATATTATGTTATTAAAAAGAGGTTGTGAATGCCACACTTAATCTTGAAACAATGGTAATGATTATTGAAATTAAAATCCACTAAGAATTAGGTGGTGATATTGTTGTTGTTAATAATGATGATGATGGATGAGTGGCAGGTAGGATACATAGTGTAAGATTGCATATGTTTGACATCTACATTGCATCCACGATATATTTCATAGCTACCGGTATGGGATGTTAGAGGTTTCTCCATTGGCCTAATGGAAGGGCAGCTCCGTGCACGAACATTTGTTTACCCTAGTGATTTAGTGGTAGAATCACGAAACTGCCCACGCTTAATCATAGGGGTTGCATGTGGTTGACTCGGTGGGGGTGGCTCTTTGAGAAGCAGGTGCCCCTGATGGTCCTATTGGATCACAACTGTCATGGCATAGTTCATGGTTGGCCCACAACACTATTTGTTGTTGATGTTATTTATCGTTGTCATGGTGAAAATGATTGGTGTTACATGATGGGCGATATGGTTTGGTACCGGTAAAACTAAGATTTGATATACATATATATATATATATGTACACATTTTATTACTGCAGTAAGGGCATAGTTGTATATCTATGCTTGAAACCTATGTTAATGGTTGTTATTCCCACAGTCAGATCCGTAAGTGTTTGATGAATATGATTCTTGTGCATATGCATTAGCTTAAGAGAATTTGCATATATCTTAGTGATATACCAAAATGAGGATGAGTTTGAAGTGATGGAAACATCGGGTGATGAATGATTTGGGTGAATGAAAACCTAAAGACTAACAAGTGAAATATTTATGATGAAGAGACTATGTAAATTAGTGATGTTACTTGTGTTAGCCCAATATGATGAAGGGAAATGATATGTGTATGTGTATATGCTTTGCTATGGTTTTAATTGATGAATATGATATATGTCTATGATGATATAACGAAGATGTGATGATAATTGGTGATTGTGATGCAAAGCTTACATGTCATTTATATGCATATACACACGATCACAAAGTATTCATATTTGTCACTTAGAATGTATAACTCACTCTCCATGTTGTCCCTATTAGTTTTATGATACAGGACTTGCATGGGGTGAGAATGCAATTCCAAAATGCTTTATTTTGGTGGAGAAGGTAAATTAATTGTAAAGGAAAGCCTTGGCCAGAAAATGTTGAAGTTTTAGATATTGTATGTATTTTGAAGACCATGATGTTGATATGGATGTGGTGGTTATGGATTAAGACTTAGATTACTTGAACTTATATTCTTTTGGGTATACCTATGTATACATAGGTCAATTTTTTTTGTAAATGATCATGTAGACATTGAACAGTATGATTTTACTATTTTTTGTAGTGACATTGATGTTTCTGTTGATGGATAATCCATGGATTGATGAAATATCAAACTTGTTAGCTTGTGATTCAATGTTGATGTATGATTTAGCCATGGTTTAATGATTGGGTTGATGAATGGATTTTTATGCAAAAGGGTCTTGATTTATTTAAGATGTTTCCCATATGTTTTGTACCCTAATATAAGTAATTATTAATGAAACTGAGTCCCAAAAGTCTAGGTATTGCATGATCTAAGGTCCCCAAGGCACAATGCATTGAAAATTGGAAAATGGAGGATCAGGGGGTGATCCACGCCAGTGGATCACTCTGACTTGAAAAATTCACAAAGGGCATGGAGGCAATGCATTCCACGACTAGTGGAAAATTCCCACTGCTAGTGAAATGCTCTGACTTGAAAGGTGTAATTCTGGAAAAATGGCAATGTATTCCACAGCTAATGGAATGGATCCACAGCTAGTGGAATGCTTCCACAACCTTTGAAATCCTCAAATGTTGGTTTTATGCATTTTTATGGCATTTTGGTTTAGGATTTACACTTCTTTGCTTCATGGCTTGTTTGTATAATGAATGCACTTGTTTGTATTAAACATTGGCAATTACTTTGTGTGTTTTTGGATCTTTTCTCATATCTTCATATATGAAATGAGATGGATGCCCGATATACACTAAACTCTTTTCCGTTATTTTAAATACCGTTGTGTATACGTTGTGGGCTTTTGCTTTACGATCCAACTCTTTCTTAATTTTTTAAAACATGGCCTCTGGTTTTCTGTGAATTGAATCTTGATGTAAGTGAGTTGTTGTAAAGCTTGAAACCGTGAAACAATTATTTATACTTTCACTCATTATTTGTGTTTACATCGGGATTCGGATCCGGGGAATCGGGGCGCCACAATAGTTCTTATGATGGAAATGATGTTTATGTTGATAGAAAATTCTTGAGTTAATGAGACTTCGAAATTGCTAAGGTTGAGACCCATTGTTGATGTATGAATTAGGCATGGTTATGATGAACAATTTGATGAATGATTTGAGGAATTAAATACTTGATGAATTTGAGATGTTTTCCCTGTTTTTATGCCTTAGTTTAAGGAATTTTCACGTGCAAAATTGATCCTTAATGTAAGAGGAAATGATCCCTATAACATGGAAAAAAGGTGCCTAAGAGTGGTTTTGCTAGAGAGAACCACGACTAGGCCCCGGACCCTTTAGCCAGTAGGATGTAAAAATTGGTTTCCAGGAAGATTGAACCACAACCCTAGTGAGAACCACGGCCAGATTGTGGAATAATCTGTCAGATGCCTTAAAAATTTTATGTTTTCACACAATGGCTTGGTCCTTTACATCCCTTTAGGTACCGTATTAAACCTCATTGCTTTACGGCCTAAATATGTAACGTAATGAGTACATTTTCACTAATCTTTGGCATTTATCTTATGTTTTCTTTGGCTCTTTTCTCATATCTTCATATATTGGAAGGGATGAATGCTCGGTATACACTTAACTTTTTTTGTTGTTTTAAATATCGTTGTGTTTATTGTTAACCAAATGGCCTCAATACTCAAGAGGGGGGGGGTGAATTGAGTGTTTAAAATTTTTTGTTGGAATGCCTTTAAAAATGATTCTTAATACACTTTTGATGTAAGATAAGAAAGGTAATAACAATTGAGTAAGTATCATACAGTACTTGATAAGAATCAATATATTAAACACTTAACAAGTAATACCAATACTTAGTTTTGAAAAACTTCACTAAATATTATCTCAGACAAAATTCTAAATAATTGGTGTGCAGAAGTAAATTCCTATTTGAACAAGAGATTTCTAGTCATGAACTCAGCTCAATCAATTCATCAAACAGTTTATGTGCACAGATATAAGGAGTTTAAGGTAAAGAGAATTGTAAACCAATTTAACGAGTTCCACCAACCGGGTGTATGTCTCGCCTTCAAGCAACCTACTTGAAGGATTCAACTATTGAGAATTTGAGATACAAGCTTTGAGCAATTTCAACTTCCTAGTGTCTCACACTCAAGAACTCAATCCTCACAAGCAAAGGGCACCCCACCTAAACTCACAATCTCTCAATAACCCAAAGGTTGAACCCCAACCTTTGTGACAACTCAAAATCTCAGTTTTGATGAAAGAAATTACAAGAATAAACTCTTAAAAGAGTACGTATACAAATTGATAGCACTCAATCTAACAACTCTTAAGAAAATATGCAAGTTTGGAATTGAGAGTTGCAGAAACTATATAAGAGAAAGACTTAATCAAATAACCTTTATATGAAGGATGTTAATTGTCTTGTGCTGCATTTCTCTTACTTGAATCCATGCTCTATTTATAGCCCTTGGAGAGCTTCTAGCCATTGTGCAACTTGTGCCTTCGAATGTAGTGGAGTATGGGTTGTTTTCCTTAATTTAAGGAGCTATATAAAGTTGTTTCCCACTAGTTGAATCGATTCATACGTCTTAGAATCGATTCAAAACATTCTGTTTTATGATTTTTGCATTCCAGCTTCGTGTGAATTGATTCAAACTTCTTTGAATTGATTCAAAACATTCTGTTTTGATAATTTTGGTGCTTCCAGGTTTTTGAATCGATTCACATCCCTTTGAATCGATTCAAGCGATGTTGTTAACTGATTTTCATGTCTTTTTGATGCATTCTTAATATGTATTGGGTCATCATTGGTTTCCTTGATCCTCATGCATCTATTTCTTGACTCTTTAACAATTTATGAGCTTGTTCTTCATGAGTTGGTTGAATCTATGATATGAGCATGTCAAATCCAGGTATATACTTCTTTGGTTATTCATTGCACTTGCATTTGGTTCATGTATATTGTTCCTCTTGTTCTAGTTCACTTGTTGAGCTCTTGTCATTATCAAAACCTGTTCACAACATGTAAATACATTTATGTTGTGGGATTTTGCTTTACGATCCACTTCTTTATTATTTCTTTTAAAAAGTGGCCTCCGGTTTTTTGTGGTTTGGGTCTTGATGTAAGTAGGTTGTAGTGAAGTTTTAAACCGTAAAAAATTTATTCGTATTTCTATCAATTATTTGTGTTTACATTGGGTTTTAGATTTGAGGAATCGGGGCACCACATAAAATGGTATGGTATGTGGTGGACAGTTTTCGTGTAAGAGAGAAGGAAGAGAAGATGCAAAAATGAGGAGATAGGAGATGAAGGAAAGAGAGCATCAAAAATTGAAGGAAAAAAGAAAGAAGAAAGATTGGCTTTTTCTCTTTCTGGATCTATACCATTCAATTGTTCTAATGGTCGATAATGTCTTGCCTTTAATCCATTGGTCCATTCTATGCATTTAACCTTTGGTTAATAGGATGAAAAATGAGACAAGGGGGTACACGACAATGACATGAAGAAAAGTTAGATTTTGCAATTTTTCTTAATTCATTTCCATTCGTATTTTTGTCGACGATAAATATGTGGTGTCCGTAAAATTACTTCCTCAATTCTAAAAGTTATTTTAAACATAACTTCATACTCACAAAAATCACCATATCATCCTATATCATCAAATATCCAAAAATAATTTAATGAGTCCTATATCGTTGATTTAATCGTTCAATTTTAGTAAATTTTATTTTACCGATAAATCATAATTAATATTTAATTAATTTCTTCACATGATTCGGGCATCAAATAATTAATCAATTTTGTATTAATAATTTACTTTTTAAAAAATTTAGGATGTTACACTTAACAATTTTAATGCCTTGCAAGAGTCTTTTGAGCTTGGCCAATAGCTTTCCTCTATAATAAAAGGGAACATATGTTTTTCTATGTAATGTTTTTAGGTCCTCCTAATCATCTATACGAGGAAAATGATCTTTCTTCTTATCCTTGCAAATTTAGGTCCACGAACTACGACATGATTTTGAAAGAAAAGGCTAGCAATCCTAACTTTTTTGTCATCTAGTCATAAGTAAGTTGAAGAGTTGTTCAACTCTCATTTCCCAATCAAGGTAGGCCTCCATATCACTTTTACCATGAAATAAAGACACATCGAATCTTACTTCTCTTAGTCTCCCATCCTTATGATGTTTATGTTGTCTCCTTGGCCTATCCTTTTTTTTACTTCCTTCTCTTTCTTGTCTACTCCTTTGCCTTCAATAAGGCTTTTTTCCTCTCTATTTTTGATATGATCAAGCCTTAGATTGATAGCATTAAGTTGCTCCATCAAGTCTTTCATGTGAGGAGGTGTCCTTTCTATACTTCTATCTCTAGTATTATCACTATGAGAAGATATATTTATGTTTTTTATTTAATTTTATGCATAAAGCAATAAACTAAACCATTTTTATAGATATTCAAAAAAACCTATAAAGTTACGCTATGAAAACTAGCAAAAAGAATGAGGGAAAGAAGATTAAGGATGATTGTGCCAAAGCCTGAATTACTAGTCTATGACTGGCAAGCAAGCAACAAGTCAAGACACTAGTCGTTAACAAGTAATTAAATTTCTTAAGCATAATTACCCTAAGTAATTTCTAAAAGCAAGCAAGAGTCTAAAAGTCTAAAGTTTGAAAGTCCCAAAAGACAAGGACAAAGAAGCAGTATTGAATATATTTCACCAGCCTCCAAATACAAGGAGGAAAAATGAATTATTCAATATAAGTTCCAAAAAGTTATTTGTGTGTTACAAGGCTTTGTGTCCAAGATACAAAGCCTCCAAGATACATAATCGGTTCTTTACTTTATCTTAATGTAAGTAAGCCTGAT
Organism: Clitoria ternatea; assembly: GCA_037962975.1. Lineage (NCBI taxonomy): Eukaryota > Viridiplantae > Streptophyta > Magnoliopsida > Fabales > Fabaceae > Clitoria > Clitoria ternatea. The sequence continues at coordinate 14,574,113 of CM075676.1, forward strand.
ATCATGTTTTCTATATACATGTGTACATGTTTTCATCTTGTCTAAATGAATCTCATGTATCTACTATTAAAAGGATATTAAAATATCTAGCAGGAACACAACACATGGGTTTATGGTACCCAAAGGTGTGGGATCCTATCTTGTTGGTTACTTCTAATATGATTTTGTAGGATGAAAGGTTGATCAAAATTGTACTAGTGGAACTTACCACTTCCTTGGCAGTTCATATGTTTCTTGGTATTCCAAGAAGCAAGCCAACATGGCGTTGTCCATCGCTAAAGCTAAGTATGTTGCTGATATGCTCAAATCTTATAGTTAAGATAACACTTTGCAAATTAAGGTATTCATCTTGATCACATCCTCATACGATGTGGTAACACTGGTGCCAAGAACTTTCTTTGGAGATTACACTTTCGAAAGATGGAAAAATGAGTTTGATGCTGTGATTGCCAAAACATAACTTTATCACAAGGGTGCTTCAAGATCTAAAAAAGACGTGGGGTCCCTAGCAACTCATATTCACATCTTTCAATACTTTCTAGTGAAGATCCTAGTACCAAGGAACTACCACTTTTTTGAAGTGGTCTATGATCTACTTATATGGGCCATGAACCACCAAAAGCTCATCAATCAAGGGAGATTAATGATTAAACACATGATGGAAGAGAAGGATTTCATCTTTCCTTATGGCATGCACATCACCATGTTGTGTGAAAGCAATAATGTTAATCTTACTCTCTATGTTGCAATATCTAAGGTTAATTGTATTAATCCATTTTTTTATAGATAAGTATGGTATAATGAAAGGCTAAGATGCTAGCTAGATTACCTCTTGAAGGAAAGGTCATTCTAATAATGTCATAGAGGTGGGGCCACTAATCTTGGTGGTGACAGCCTTAGTGGACCTGAAATCTAGGGTGATCATAAGAATCATGACATCAAGCATATTCTAGATGTTTTTTGATCCTTTGGGAGCATAAGTCTTTGGTCAGTCCTCTTAAACTACACCTCTACCTTAAGACACAACTTTTGAGGAGAAGATGCTCACCATGATGCAAGGGATGGGTGAGGATTACATAACTCTCACACTTGTATGGAACAATACATCGTGATGATGCATGAGGATATCGAAATTTTTTGAGTAAAGATAGGAGAACTTCATACAAACATACAAAGGTAGTTATATGCCTTTCTGGTTCAGAAAAGGATATTGTTTAGAGTAAAAACTTCTAGTAATACCTCGTTATTTCTTTCCTTGTATTATATTTCTTTTTGATAATGTCAAAAGGGGAAGAAACAGAAGAAAAGTACGTGGTGTGATTTTTATTTCCTTTATGCCTATCTTTTTAAGTTTCCTTAGGTTATCTTTAAAAATTTCTTTGTCTCAGGAAGGTTATAAATTTTCATTTTGCTACTTAAAGGTTTGCTTTATTCATTCTTATCACCTAACATCTCAATGAGATGGTTTTCCATCATCAAAAGAAGGGATTTCTTTGTGTATAACAAATTTTGATAATGACAAACCTAAGTCAAACCTAAGACAAATTGGACTAAGACTTTAAGCTAAGGCAAACAGATTAAGGAACTTAAGCTAAGGCAAGTGGACCAAAATCAAGTTTACCAAAAAATAGAAAGTCCTTGCATGGACGTTCATATCAAAGAGTGGGCAAAGCTTCGAAAGAGGGTCCTTATCTTTAGTGCTTACCTTTATAAAATTTATTTTTGTGAAGACAGTGAAGTCCTAAGTGAGCCAAGTGAACTAAACTCGTGCGTTAAAAAGTGGTCTCAAATGAACTATTTAATGAATTGAAATCTAGTTAGAGTTAAGTTGCATGGTTCGAACCACTCTGTGCCAGGAGTAAATCGAATCACACCAGGAGGTTAGTTCAAATCATTGGTCTTGTTAGTTCAAACCACTTACTCGAATGAGTTTTTTTTTCTAGACCCTAACTTATTTTTGGTAACCAAGTGTATTTTTTATTTCCTTATTTAAGGATATTTTTTCTATAAATTGAGGACCTAGGTTTTAGAAATAATATCCCACTACTCAGTTGTTCTTACACGAGTTAGTTTCTCTTACTCACTTAAGTCTTTTTTGTCATAGGTTTTGGTTTGTAAGCTTTTCTTGTTGTGCTCTTTGATTAAGAGTGTTTTTGGTTCTAGGGTAAAAGAAAGTCTTCTCTAGAGAGACTTTTGAGACTTTGTTGATCCTATTGGGGTTGAAATCAAATTGTGAGGTAGTATTAAGTTTTAGGCAAATAGTCCAAAAGTTGTACTAAAAAACTTTGTAATCGATTTATCATAGTGAAAAGTTTTAAGCCTTTGTGTTGAGAAACTAGACTAGATCAGAATGGTGGTGATCGAACCAAGATACACCACAATTTGCTTTTCTCTTCACTTATCTCTTTATTTCAATTCTTTTACTTATTTTATTTACGTGCCCTTCTTCTCTTCATCTAATTTCAAAGTAGTATTTTATTTTAACACTTCCAAAATAGCATTCCATTCAAACACTTCCAAAAAATTGTGTTTTTTCAAACTTAATTCACCCCTCTTAAGTTCAAGATAACTTTCTAACATTATCAAGATTAGGGAGGGAAGTCTTAATCAAATCTATTTCCCAAGCTATATTCCAGATACGCTACGCTGTTAGATTGAGGGTATGATAAGTCAGTTTTTTTGGAGGAGATCTAGAGAATATGGGCATTCATTGGATGTGTTAGGAATCATTGGCACTACCCAAGTGTCAAGGAGGGTTGGGCTTTAGGGTCTTCAAAGCATTCAATAAGGCCGTGCTAGCAAAACAATGGTGGAGACTTTGTGTTACGAAAGGTTTATTTTTGTCTAGAATTCCCAAAGCACGATATTATTGAAGTCGTGTCTCAGTAGAACAGGCTACCATTGGCTATAACCTTAGCTTTGGTTGGTGAAGTATCTTCAAATCAAGGCATGGTAGTATGGATAGTTCCTACGGGAGAATTGGAAGAAGAGTGGATGTCAACATTTGGTATGAACGATAGGTTCCTTCAAGCCCTAATTATCAGGTTAATGAGTATACGCTACTGGATGTGGATGTATCTCTTGTGAATCATCTAATTGATATGGACCTAGGTACATGGAATAGGTCACTCATTCATGATTTGTTCTCGTCATACATGGCTATAAAATCATGTCCATTCCTTTATCATGGAGAGCTAGGGATGACATTTTGGCATGGGTTGAGTCGAATACAAGGGTCTTACATTGTGCGTAATGGATACAGTAGTCTCATGTGAACAAGTGCATAAAACACTCCATCATTTTCATGCCATGGTGAGTGGAAGAAAATATGGGGTGCCAAATGCATACCCCGCGGTACATACGTGGTCTGGCGAACTTGTCAAGGTGCTCTTTCAGTCCGTGCTGCTTTGTCTAGGAAGAAACAATTGTGCATGCTCTCCATGAATGTGAGATGTCACGATTACTGTGGTTTGCTTCAACCCTTTCATTACATATTCCACAAGAGGTAGGAACAAGCTTTGGAAATGGTTAAATGGATTTACGGATGTTGCACATGATGGTGTGCTATCTGAGAACATAGGAATGATAAAGTGTTGTTCAATGATGAGGCACGTAGTGTTGAGCATACAATATGAAAAGCCAGTTCTGTTACAAGGCAAAAGGTATGAGTTGGAAGTCACCAACAATGAGGATGATTAAAATGAATTTTGATGCCTCAGTTGCAGGAAGCAATGAGATTGGTTTGGGTATGGTTGCACGTGATTTCTAAGAAGTACTAGTTATTGTTGTTTCAGCTATACCAATCCAAGTGGAAGCGTCAATAGGTGTGTAAATTGGCGAAGGAGCTGTGCTTCACTGAGGTGGTGGTGTTTAAATCAGATTGCATAGTTGTCATCTTAGCTTGGAGAGCTCGAAACGAAGGAACAAACTACGTACACATGTTGATGAAGGATTGTGAAAAGTCTATTGTTTTTTTTTTTTTTTTAACTCCTTTCCTCTGGTTCATGTTAAAAGAGATGGCAACCTAGCTCATTTAGCTTTTGTTTACAATGGTTTTGTATGGATTGAATCTCTACCAGATGAAATTTCCTATGAACCGGTAATGGATATTTGTCTAGTTATTTAATAAAATCCATGTTTCCCATAAAAAAAAAAAAAAACTGCTGAGAGTTAGAAGCCATATTCTCAATTAAACTTCTGCCTGCTTAAAGAGTCTGGTACAAAACTCCTCCATATACCGCATTAATCATCTTTTTATCCATAATCTGGAAACGTTTTAGAAACTTCCATGTTCGCTTCATTTATGACATCTTGTTTGTGAGATTATCATCATCAAACAAAACTATTATTCAACATAACACCATAATTCATAATTGAAAATACTATGAAGTAATTGTTCAAAATTAACTTTGACAACATTTAATTCCAAGTTTTCCATGTGAACTTCCTCATATACGTACCATTTTATTTCAGCTAAAATGGTTATCAATTGACACCTATATCCATCATATTAAACACAGAAACTTAACAAATTAATAAAAAAAAGAAATGCAAATTCAGAAAATGAAATTCGATGGTGGATTTCATTGAGAATAAAGCTATGTCATTCAAAGCATTCTTTAACGACAAAAATCGTAACACCTTGATTATCAACTCTTGGTGAACACGTGCCCTTAGTGAACGGCGAGATTTAAATAACACAAAACCATATTCAAAGTACAATGTACAAAACTAAAAATATGCATTTTCTGGAGCACGTTATGGAAAACTCACAAAAAAAACAAAAGCATCAACAAGAAGATCAAAATGCACTTGAAGCACATTGAACACATACATCAATTGCAAGAACATAATGTGATGAACTTTTTGGTGTTCAATCAACAATCCCTTACTCAAAGGTCTGAACGCTTGGTTATGTGGAAAAGAAGAATGAAAAAACGAATCAGTATAACCTATTATGATAAAACAACGTCTATACATCTCAACATAAGAATGTTTTGGGTATCAAATTATAAAAAAAGATAATATGCGGTATTAATATTTTTTTTTATACTCAGCGGGCTTACAAGCCCAAAGAAAACACTAACCAAAATAAAAAAATTAGCTTGGGGAGGAAGATATTGAAAGTAACATAGGTTTTTGAATAGTATGATTAAAATTTTGATAATTTTTTTTTATAAAGACAACTCTTTATATCTTAAAGTTTTAGTTAAAAAGAAAATAGTTTATTAAGTCATTTAAATACCTATCTGAATTTTTACAAAATTAAAAATGTAGGATAAGAAAGACAACAACATTAAATAAAACAGTAAAAATATATAACATACAAAAAAATATCAAAGTAGCTAACCTTTTAATTAAGGCTACGTCTTTATTTGAGTTAACAAGAGTTTGGATTAACTAATCATCAAGCAAAATGCAACTTATACTTTCTAATAAGGATCCTAAGTATTCTTTTATAACTTAACATCTTTAGGCTAATAACCTAATTAATATTTCTTAACTTAACATCATCAGGCTAATTGAAAAGTATTTTTTTTTCTTGATTTATCTTCTTCAAGCTAATTGAACACGTATTCTTTCTTGACTTATCCTCTTCAGACTAATTAAACAAATATTCTTTCTTGATCAAGTTTGTTTAGGCTCTTACAATCTTCATAAGGAAGAAGGGAGATTCTAAGTCTTTATCAAAGAATTTAGGGATGTCCAAGGGCCAACCAAACCAAGGTTTGACCAATGGAAAAAAAAAGATCCGTTGGTTCAACGGAGTTTTGACTGTCTCAAACAATATGAAGGATCCATATTAACCATTAGATTTTTCATTTTCATAATTTTGTTTCCTCATACCAAACGGGCATTAAGACTGAAATGATTGTTTATGATATAAAAAGAGTAAACTCTTAAACTATTTTACAAGAAAAGGATATAGAGATTTACATAGCTTGTAGAATGTGTAGAGGGAAAAGAAGTAGTTGATTGGGACACTTTGCATCTTGAGTGATTCATAGGTTTTCTTTAGATATAGATGTTGCGGGACAAAAACCTTTTATCAAATGATGACTTGACATTTGTTTAAAGCTATTGGAGTGCTCTGAGAACACTAGTGGAAAAAATGGATATAATCACGGTTAAAAAAGGCCTTTATTCACGGTTAAAGAACCGTGGTTGTTGCAGCCGTGGTAGTAGATGATGGTCTTTAACCACGGTTAACAACCGTGGTAATAAATCACATCTAACCACGGTTAAGAACAACTGTGAATATAACTTACTATTTATATTCACGGTTATCGAGCACAACCGTGAATATAAGAACTGAAAGGTGTCAGTTACATCCACTTATATTGACGGTTATTATGGATAACCGTGGATATATACTATATTTATCCACGGTTACTACCAAAACCGTGGATATAGACCCACTTATATAGACTATATTTATCCACGGTTACTACCATAACCGTGGACAAAATGTATCTATATCCACGGTTGTCCATCATAACCGTCAATATAAGTATTAAAAGGTTTCAGTTACAAACTACTTATATTCACGGTTATTATGGACAACCGTGGATATAGATACATTTATATCCACGGTTATGGTAGTAACCGTGGATAAATATTGTCTATATTCACGGTTGTTGCCATAACCGTGAATAAATACTGAGTTTTTTTTTTAATATGGATTCTATTTTATCGTTTCCTAACCCTGCATTCAGACAAACCAGTACAGTATACAGTATGCCACAGCAACACTATATCAAAAGAATGGTATGTATATATATAACAATTTATTTTCAATATGAATTCATAACAACCTAAAGAATGAAAGTATATACAATTAAGTTGAATGTAATGTAATAAAAGTAAACCCTAAATCCTACTAGATACATATATAAAAGAATAAAGATCCTATATCTAGCTTTGCCTAACTTCAATGAAGTGTGAGGCCCATTGCCTTCTAACATCATCTACAAGTTCCTTTGGGAAAAATGACCGGTCTTTAAAGTACTGCAAAGAATGCACAAAACAATTAGAACAAAAGCTTTATTTATTACATGAAATTGATAAAATTGGTAGAAAAGTAGTCCAAATGATGAGACTTACCTCTGTCCATCCATCTACTAAATGATGTTGGACAATGGTCAGCATAGTGTGCATGACGAAATAGCCACACTCAAAGGAACCTTTCTGCCTGTAAGACTACAATGGACATATAGTATAGAATAAGTGAATTCGCAACTTAAAAAACATGTACTGAAGTTATTCATGAATACGATTGACTTACTTTTGGGTTTAGCCATACAACTGTTTTTCCTTTGGGCTTGTTTCCAATCAGTAGATTGTATCCAACCACCGCCCTACGTCAAACAAAACACAAGATAAGTTAGAATTGTATAGTTCTAAAAATGATGTAATCGAATTTGTGGTTATTTTTTAGGGATGAACTTACCCGTCTACTATATCTTTCAGGTCTTGTGGAGCTGTCCGATGCAAACTATCAAAGTACACAGCAAGATAGTCCTTCGGACAGATCACCAGAAGCGTCCAGTGAGCCCTGCAGTTACCAGTGATAAGTGAGACTTCAAAATGAAAAATATCATGACAATAATTATGGAATAGAATATTACCCTTTATGATAGGGGCCCATGTATATAGACTTCCCAGACTCAAACATCCAATTCTGGATGTATGTCTGGGTGTTCTGCAAGGTGTTTCCTTGCCTCTGTATGAGAGAGGGCTCTAAGAAACCGTAAGTTCCTTGGAAACCCAAGTCCACACAGAGTTTTGCCAGAAACCTAAACAAGTTAAGACATGGTTAGCGACAAATAACTTGTATAATGAAAAAATTGGACAAAACAAGGATATACTTACAGCTCCCACATCTGAAAGATGGAGCCGTTCAGCATCGACGTCCCCAAAATAATGTCACAAATGTCAGAATTTGTAACGTAAACTGGAAAAGCACTGGGACGGCCGAACACTAGTGGCTGCCATGGGACCTGAACAGTGACGTCTGCTTGCTCATACCCGATGCGCCATAGCATCCGGATGGGATCCTTGGCCGGGTCTGGCTTCTTCAATGTCTGTTCCTGTTGAACAATTGACAACCATCACATTTTGTACCATAATTGACAAGGAAATAAAGCTAGCTAGTGTTTAGGGTTTTTACCTGTCCAGGGGCAATCACCAGAAGTCTGTTGGGCCACATCAGAAAGTGGCCCACCGCCTGACCGACGGTCTTCACCTCCTGAGTTGCCACTGGCACAGCAACATCCTCCTCGAGGACGAGCACAACCGAGACCCTGGACATACCATCAGGTAATGTCTGATGGTGAACCACAAGGCCTAAGTTATGCACCATACCAGTGGCAACTGGCTCCTCCGACCCGTCAATGAACAGGTCACATTGACGGGTGTCTGGTGGCTCGACCTCGTCATCCTCAGGGTCAGCTGCAGCGCACGACCCCTTAGTGCTAACCTTCCGTACCTACATATTTACACATCAAGCAGAAGTTATTCAACAATGAAATAAAGTGATTACAAACAATAAAATTGAGGAAATTAAATAAAGAACCTAACCGGTGGGTCGCTAGCTGGTGCAGTAGTCTCCTGGCGGTGGCTGAGTGAGGCCTTCATCTCCTCCCTGAATCGGGCCATCTCCTGGTGGAGCCTAGATATCTCCTCCTGGTACTCAGCCTTCACAACAGCCACCTTTTGCTCCACCATTTGCTCAAGGGATGGGGCAGGGTCGGGAGCACCGTAATAGGCGCGGAGGCCTGTGAAATATGAATGATTAGCCCATAATTGTTTAACAGATAACAAAATGAAGGCATAGAGTTAGTTAGCACTTACCTACACCTCGACCAATAGCACGCACTCTTCCTGGGTGCTCTGGCCTGCCGATGGCGGTAGTCAAAATATCCTCTCGTCCATGGGCTACGAAAGACCCTTGGGTTGATTGCTCAACCAAGGAATCCTGAAACCAAACAAGTTAGTATTCAATTCCTTGACGTAAACTGATATAACAAACATTGATATAAAGGGGAATACTTACTATCCGTGAGGCAACCTCCTGAGCCTGTGAGGAAGTGTATTCCCCACTCTTCTTGATCCTAGCCCGCTTCCATCTGTCGTGGCGTGCAGGTGGGGAAGGGGGATCCACAATGCCAGTGTCAGTCTGACACTGACTCAGCCTCTCCTGTGCCAGCCGCTCCTCCAACCTACGGTAACCCCCACGTGACAGTGTGTGTGGGCAGTCATTTAGCTTCCTAGTCTCCTTGGCTTTCTTTCTGGTCTCCTACAACAAGAAAAAAAATATTCACAGTTAGCCGTATAAATTATACATATTATTTAATCATCTAAAAACCAATGTACCTGAAACTCGGCAGAATGTCTAGATGCAACAAAAGCATCCCAGGTCTCCTGATCGATGAATGGATACTTCTCTCCAGGGAACTTTCCTTGGTCGTCCCCGAATACATACCTACAATGAAAGGTACATTTAAACTAAGGATTGGTACAATTTGGTGAAGCGTTGATTAAGATTTTAAAGTTCAACATACCTCGTGGTGAGTATGGATTTGAACGACCTCCATCGCTCAGCCATGATACCGAGGACCTTCCTCCTCGCTATGTCGGAAGATGGTATCTCAAAAGAATCCTACATGAAAGGAGTTAGTCCATAAAGGAGTCCTTATTAAGAGTTACATGAAATAATACACTAAAATAAAACTTAAATAATATCTAAGTTACCAGAACATCACTCCATAGCTGGTTCTTCACCACCTCCTCGACACTATCCCAGTCGGGGATAATGATGGACACCTTCGACCGTACCACAACCCCCAGATAACTGCTAAGCTTCGTGGCATGCGGTCCACTGAATCTACCGGTGTTGACATCCATGTCAACAACTGGCCTCTCTCCCCGGTGACGCCTACGTGCGACGTCTGGCATCCGGGTAACACCTCTACTCTTCCGAGCAGAGGAACCACTGGCCTGTGAGTCGGACCTATATATATTGATGGTTACATTCACGGTTATGATGTTAACCGTGGATATATAGTTTTCTCTGATTAAAACGTTCACCTTATAATTTCAAAAATGTCACCGCGCATGTTTTTATCACTGATCCTCTTCTACCCGTGAATATATCCCCGTTGTTATATCCATTTTTTTCACTAGTGGAAGAGTATTTAATCTTTGTCATCATGTGATTGGTTGTCTAACTTTCCAATTTGGTACATGGGATGGACGCTCCTTTGTTGTAGTCCTTTTGAAGCTATTCTAATTAGGTAGATAGTTTGCTTCAAGTCAAAATGGTTATAAGATAACAGAGAAATATGAACTTTAACTTGTGACTTGTGTATACTATTTTTAAGTAAGTCGTCTTAGATGAGTGAGTGTGTGAGTTCTAAGATCCTTCAAATAGCTACTTGAGAGATTGAGTGTCTAAGTTCTATAAACCTTCAGACAACTATTTAAGAATGTGAACCTTTAGACAACTACTTTAAGAGTCTGCTATTTTAACTTATGACTTTTATTTATCTATAAATAAACTTTAAACATAGCTCATAATTACCATATACAAAATGAGATTCCAAGGAGGTTTTCCTATTGAAAACAAAGATTGTTTCTATCTTTCTAAAGGTACTAGATGATGACGGGGAAAATAGAGAGCAACCAATCCTACTTTTTCCAGAATTCTTATTCAGATTTTGGTGGATCCAACTATTGAAACTAATGCTGAAAAATATGCTCGATTTATCCTAATCTGTGAATATGTTCCAGAGCTCCATTGTGGGTTCACAATAAATCACTAACAACATGCATAATAGATTTAGGTTGGGCGAGACATATAAGACATAGATCACAAGTTGTCATGCTCCTTTTTTTTTCTCCCTTCATTTGTACAAATTGAACCATGAATGGCATACGAAAGTTTTTATCCGAGGAGGTCCAATCCACTTCCAAACTTATATAAAGTCTTGGTTATAGCAGTTTCCATGGTCCTCATTGCTTATTTGGTGAGATCAATTATAAGCAGTTTTGAGAGAAAAATTCCCATCAACAGTGTGTCTTCAAGAAATGTTATCCTAAACATTCTCATATTTAGGAACATGTATTGTAGCTAATAATTTAATATAATATATAAAAGCTTATGGTGCCAATATAACTTTTCGAACTCCAAATGCCCTTGTATTCTCTTCAACATTGTTTTTGCTGATGGACTTTTTCTTTGATTCAAGTACTTCTTGACTTGGACTTGATCGTATACATTGACGTTCAAGTTCATATATCATTTACTAAGTAAGGATTTTCTTTATTTGTATAATCTTTTACTAAAATTAAACAAAGTGTGAGTAAAAATATTTTAGATTTTTATTAATAATAAAATGTGTTATATTAACCTTTGATATAATATTAACGTAATTTATATTTATACAAACAAAATTATTTATTAGTATAATTTATTAAATTATTAGTAAAAATCTAAATTACATATACTACAGTTTAATTTTTGTTAGTTAAAAATTATACGAACTAAAACTTTCTTAACAACTTTATGGTATATTAGTAAATGACATTTTTTCATCCTCTCAATCAAATCCCTGTAAATAACAACCAAATTATGTATTAAATACAAAAACTCTAATGTAGTTGTTTGGAACGAGATATGGATTTTAGCTCTTTCTTAAATAAGTATTTCCCGATAAATTTTTATTTACTGGGTAAGTTTTTGTGCATATAAAAACACAAATTCTTCATACTTATTTCACGGTAATCCAATTTATCTGAGAATAATGAATAAATTTTCTTTTAAGTTTTAATTTGGGTGAAAGAAAAAAATCCCTTCTACCAAAGTGTTTCTAACTAAAATACTTTTTAGAATTCTTAAGCATCCACTTTGACATGTAACCTTTTTTTAATTTAGCTTGTTACTGCTTCACAGGCAAAGGCAAATCATGAACGACAACATGGTAATGAAGGCAAAAGAAATTATGGATGGCAACATGAGACATGATAATGTATTAGATGAGTGAGTTTTCATTGTTGTCGTGGAGCTTGTTACCACCACACCGCTATGTGCCACACACACCTCCCCCCCTCTATTATACTCACTTGTCATCTTTCTAAAGGGAACCCAAATATTAATATCGATAGCGAAATTTATCTTTAAAGACATGAAACGCCAAATACTCTGTGGCCTCACAAATGTTCCAGCCCCCACTCTCCTCAATTCGTATTTTATTATTTTTTTTATTTTCAACGATTCCACACATATCAAAGTTCTCCAATGAAATCTACCTCATTTTAACAAAATGTTAATAATGTCAAAACACGTGTTGTTAGAAGTTTAATTTAATTTAAAATTGGTTTGGTTCTAAATATAAATTTAATCTTGACATTTGATGCAGTTTTTTCTTTAGTCCCTACACGAAAACTTCTACCTTTTGATCTTCATCTAAAAAACCGTTTACCAGTTAATTTAAGCTATTTATCAAATAACGATGTTAAATATAATCCTTATATCTGGTTTCTTCCATATAAATTACTCTATATTCCTTCATACAACAAAGTGATTGACACGTATATGGGTATAATGGGTAGAGGGAACATATTTATGTGAAGCTCCAACGTTATCTTTTCCATTTGAGGCTCAACAGGAAGTGAAAAGATACATAACACCACATTGCACAGAAGGTTAATTATTATTCAACTGAAGTCAGAGACAAGACTCTTCAGCAGGCCCTGCTTGCGTTTGAATGTTTCTCTTCCTCTTCCTAAAACGAGACTGTGAGAGATTACTTTCACTTTAAGAAACTCATCCATCCTTTCCCTCTTGCTTGTTTTCTGCATAATTTCATTGTTTTTTCTATTACTTGTGCATCACATAGTATGACATGCCATTCCATGATCATTTGTCATTCCAATTTCCTATGATTATATATGACTAGAACTTCTTCCATATGTATGAAGATTGGACTTGGTTTTCTTGTCCTGAATGACTATTACTAATTCATAATTCATAGCATGCATGCTCTTTCTTATCTTTTTGTATTTTTTACAAGTAAAGCTGTTAAACTTGAGGTTTGAATATAAGAGCTCGAGGTGACTACCTAAACCCTCCACTATTCCACCGACCCTAGTGGGTATGTGTTTTTTTAACTGTTTGAAATATTGGTAATGGGAAGGGGGGGAAGTGTGGGAACCAAGGTTCAAACCTTGCTCCTGACACTTCAGGTGTTCACGTCAAGCATCAACTATGTTAGGCTTGTAGGGCTAACATCGCATAAATTATTGGTAGGTGGTGGTGGAAACTGATAAATGGATAAACCAAAAGTATCTATAAATTCTGATGAGGATGGGAGCAGTGATACATTTCCGGTATTCAAACCGGCAGAGAGTGAAGATGTTGAACAGCAGAGCAGTAGAAGAGAGGAAGATGGGGGTTCTGTCATTGCTCCCTCTTATTCTGTAACCAGTGTTGACAAGTGGATGGCATTTTCCAGGAACCCTGATGACAACACTAGAAAAAAGGATAAAATTGCAAATGAAGGGAATGTGTTGAGGAATAATGTAAATGAGGAATCATCTTCTGGTCATCAAATTTTAACTGAAGCAACCATAGCTAAAAGAACTGCTGAATGGGGTCTGATGATGAACTCTGGGAATTTCAAAGCAGCAGGAGTGGAGAAAACATATGCTTCTTTTGACAGTGACAGGGGAAAAAACTTATCGGATAGGTTTGTGGAATCAACACGGACGTCTGGGGACTCAAGTTATGGATCGGAATCATTGTCAGGGGTGTTTCCAAGGGTGTCACAGGAGCTGAAGGAAGCATTGGCCACACTGCAACAGACATTTGTTGTCTCAGATGCAACCAAACCGGACTGCCCCATCATGTATGCCAGCAGCGGCTTTTTTGGTATGACAGGCTACTCTTCAAAGGAAGTTATTGGAAGGAACTGGTGAGCATGTACCCTGCCTTTATATACATTCACATAATATTATCATGTTTCACTCAATCTTTTAAGCTAGACAAACACTAGCACAACGAAATGCGAAACTTTTTTGGTCAAAGCAGCCAATTTGTGGTGGTTGCAGTCGATTTCTTCAAGGGCTTGAAACAGACAAGAAGGAAGTGGAGAAAATTCGGGATGCAGTTAAAAATGGGAAAAGTTATTGCGGCAGACTCTTGAACTACAAGAAAGATGGAACTCCGTTTTGGAATCTTCTCACTGTTACCCCAATCAAAGATGACCTTGGCAATACTATAAAGTTTATTGGGTAAGTCCTGCCTTTTCCCGTCTTCTTATGACATTTTTATTGAATTTACGTGATAATGGATCAAAACCATGTGCTTTGCTTTTGTGTTCAGCAAGCCAATGGTTTGTTTGTGCCTTGTGCATTATTTATGCTTCATACCAAAGGACGCTGGAGTGGGTGTGCTAAAGATGTAATATTATTCATGAATTTTTCATAACTGCTGAAGCTTATTCTAACATGTTTGGTTTCTCCCTTTTGAATTCCAAAACCATAGTTTGGATGCAAACTACAATAGACAATCTTTTACCCAAACCAAGGTTTGGGACATTTGAAATGGCAAACTAAACACAAGTGCTTGTTCTTTACTTCCAAAACATAAATCCTTTTGCTGTTTGGCATACCTGGACTGTGGCTTGTTTACGGACTATAAACGAAGTTACTTTAATCTTGCATCTATATATTTGTTGGTTCAAGTGGTTTAAATTATCCACATTGAGGGTTAGTACACTTCCTTAAAGAATAATAAACAAAATGAAAAGAATAAGCAGGTCATGAACCCAATGCAAGAGCAATGCATTTAAGAGAACACATGTAATGATACTTACACAATCTTTATCTCCACAAATCCCTCACAAACTCCCAGGTGAGCCATTGGATAACACCTTGATTCCACTATGACCTTGATTTTTTGAATGGTCCAGATGAATTCACCTTGGAATTTGTGAGGACTTGTGAGGATAAGAAAACCTGTATACGGGTGTCATTACTCAAAAATAAAAATAAAAATCATTATAGCTATGGAGGATCAGAACTCTTAGCTTAATAAAGCTAGAAATGTGCTTTTAGGGAGCAAGGATGTATCTTGAATGTGAGTTGTAACAATCTAGTGATATTTTGTAAGGTATTAGTGTTAGTAATAGTTAAGATGTGGTTACTTCTTAATGCTTAATTTGGTTATGACCACAGAATGCAGGTTGAGGTTAGCAAGTACACAGAAGGCATGAATGAAAAGGCATTACGACCAAATGGATTGCCTAAGTCATTAATTCGATATGATGGTAATATGTTGTTAAGCCGTTTTACTTAGTATGTGAAATTTTGACTTTACATGTTATTATTTAATTTCATTTGCCAGCTCGTCAGAAGGAGGAAGCTTTGGGTTCCATCACTGAGGTTGTCCAAACTGTTAAAGACCCAAAATCCAGTATCCGGGATAGGAATGATGATACCAGCTCCAAACATGAAGAACAAGAAAAATTCAATTTTGATTTTGTTTTGCCAAAGTCTGCTGACATTGGGAATTCAACTACACCTGGTAGACAAACTTCTTCACTGAACATCCAACACATGAGTTCTTCTCAGGAGAAGAGCACCACAAGAAAATCAGGACGAATTTCTTTCAAAGGGTATTTTTTTTTCCCTAAGTTTTATCCAAAATTCAACTCTCACTTTGAATATTGCTTGACTTAATATTTATATTCTGAAAGATTTTGTGGTTTTCTTACATTTGATTTACTAACTATACCTCCTACTGAGTTATTGATGAATGTTCAACTTGCAAATTTGAGTCTTATCGTATTTAATGTGCCTGATATATTCTCTATTTCATTTCAGTTTCAAAGGGAGATCTCTGAGTTCTGCAGGGAGAGATGAGATGAATCCCATTGTTGAACCTGAGGTTTTGATGACCAAGGAAATAGAGTGGTCCGACAATTGGGAGCGTTTACAAAGAGAGAGAGATATAAGGCAGGGAATCGATCTAGCAACGACATTGGAGAGGATAGAGAAGAACTTTGTGATTTCTGATCCAAGACTTCCAGATAACCCAATTGTAAGATATAAAACCATTTTTTGGCCTACACTAAATAATAACTTAAACCTCTGCCTATATTCTTCTCTTCCAATAAAATTGGCTTTAAGACTAACAAATTCTTTCAAATTATTCATTCTTTGATTTACCAACGCAATTTAGCCCCCTTTTTAATGAAGGGAAATTAGTATTATGTATAATAAAATATTATTTGATAATCTAATATAATATTTTTGTGGATAAAGATGCATTAATCTCTTGAGACTTAAAGCTGTTATGTGGTGATTGGTGATTGATCAATCCAAGCAGACAGTTGATCTTTCTTCATAAATAAAATCATGTGGTAGTTATTTTGAATAAAAATTCCTAAATTAGGAAAGGCTTGTTTGGTTTTAAGTTATTTTTTATAAATTTTTTCACCAATGAATGATTACAACAATGCCACCTTATCTTCATTTTGTTTTATAACTTAAAACTTATGGCTTATAGCTTATGACTGATGACTTTTCAAGTAGCTTATAACTTATAACTTTTTAGGTAACTTATTGAAATAGAACTGTTTGATAAAACTAGCTTAAATTATGTTACATGACTTTATAAGATATATAATATTTTAATTATGCGAGAGATTGTTGAAAGAGAAGAAAGTGAGAGAACATGTTATAAATTCCGTGTGTTGAGATTACTGTGCAGCTATATCATTTATAAGAGAATGTAAATAATTATAGAATATACAATTACCCTAATTAAGATTAATTACATAAATATAGAATTAATCTAATTGATCTTAATATGCATGGTTACTATATTTACCTAACTCTAATAGAGATAAAAGTTATCATTTAAAAAAACTATAATGGTACAAATGATAATTAAACAATTAATGAGAGATTTTATGACTTTTGAAAAGTCATAAGCTACCTCAATTAGCTTTTCAAAAGTTGAGAGCTTATAGCTTTCATCTTTTTTTATGTTCACCATATAGCTCTAATAGCTCTTGAAAAATCATAAGCTCCTAGAAAAACTATAATCTACCTACGCCAAACAGACACATAGAAGATTGCTGCTCATATCATACAGTAGCAGTTAGAAACAGTAAGTCATTGGAATACACATAGACAAACATACATCTATGTGTATAGAATACAAATATCTTGAATGTGCTGTTAATACCATTAAGTGACTAATCTTGCTTCCTGTGCAGATATTTGCATCTGATAGTTTTCTTGAACTTACAGAATATACACGAGAAGAAATTTTGGGACGAAATTGTCGGTATAAATTTTACTTTATTCATATACAAAATGTTTAATTTTTCTTCCGTGTTCATTGCTTCCGTAGAAACATTCCTGTGATGGCTTTCTTGTCTCCTGCCAACCATATTAGTTAGTTTAAGTTCTACTAGATTGTATAGTCCTCTTATTTTCTTCGGATAAAATTATGGGGTTTAGGTATAAAGGGAGAAAAAGAAATGAAATATAAATTTATATTGGTTAAATTATAATATGTTGATCTATACATAAAACCTAGAGGGCTCTTTCCTATTTATACTAATTATGATCTTATATAATTAGCAAAATAAATCATAATAATAGATGAAAATATGATAATTAATATTAATGGATATGGTAGAAATAAGAAACTAATCTAAAATATTACCATATATGACAGTATAGTTGCATATATTCTAACATCTATTGTCTACAAATTCTTTTTAAATGTTAATATAGTTAAGAGAAAAAAGATGACCTGAAATTTCATAATAGACATGAAATTTCAAAATGTTGAGATTTTGACATTCACCTCCTCTATGGTGGTGGATGGTTATTTTTTTAGCAAACTGGTACACTCATAAGATACAAAAATCATCAATTTAGTCCTAGAAATTTTATTTATTGAGAAATATAGGTATGGGCAAGATTGGCTAGAGTCATTGTGGATATAAAGTCTAAAAGTATGTTAAAAGAGTAAATCCTTAAATTAGTCTTCAAAACTGTATTGGACAACTTAATACTTATTCCTTGAGATTTTAAAAACCCTTCATTAGTCTCTGATTTTGTAAAAAGACATTTACTTTAGTCCTTTTTAGTACAAAATGACAATGAATAATAAAGTACAAAAGGACTAAAGTAAACATTGTTCTGCAAAGTCAGAGAATGACAGAGCTTTTGAAAGTACTACATTATCCCACTCATATAATCTCTGTTAAAAGTCCCACATTGACTAGAGATATGGTCAATCAAAAGTACATAAGGTGGAGGGTAATCCTCATCCTATGAACTAGCTTTTAGGATTGAGTTAGGCCCAATTCCCAAATTTAAGATGGTTTTAGAGTCTATCCTAGATCTGTTGTTGGGTCACCCATGTTGTCCACTTGAGAGTTTACTCTAACCTAGAAAGAGCTGACCTATATCAAAGATGTAATAAGATAGCTTTTCATGGTCTAAAATTCTTGCCATACTTTATCCTCATTCTGGTTTTGGACTGTAATCCCTAAATAGAAGTTAGCTTTACAAGCAAAATCTGGTCATAATAAATTATATGATATTGATGATTATTGTATAACATATTGTGAGCAGAAAGGTTTTGTTGTGGAAATGCATGAGGATATGATATACATCCTATTTGTCGTTATTTTAGATCTATATCTACTTAATGCAAGCTTTTGCTTGCATGGACTGTGACATTGTAGTTCACTACTTCACTTTATTCATTGAATAGGTTTCTTCAAGGACCAGAAACCGATCAGGCAACTGTTGCCAAAATTAGGGATGCTATAAGAGAGCAGAGGGAAATCACTGTTCAGTTGATCAACTATACTAAGAGTGGTAATTAATTGGTCAGCTTGGAATAATAATGAGACAGTTGACTGGTGTAGATATTGTTACATTTTTGTTGTTTGAATCTAGCATTCCTTTTTCTTATTTACATGCTGAGCTCTGATTTATAATCTGTAGGAAAGAAGTTCTGGAATCTGTTTCACTTGCAGCCGATGCGTGACCAGAAGGTGATTGTCATACAATCATGCTAGGAAACAATTAATTTTGATAATGGAAAGTCAATATCTATTACACAATCCGTTGTATTCCATCCTTTTAATTTCTTATGTTTAGTTAGAATGATTTGTGTTCAGGGTGAACTTCAATACTTTATTGGTGTCCAACTAGATGGAAGTGATCACGTAGAACCCTTAAGAAACCGCCTGTCTGATGCAGCTGAGCAACAAAGCGCTAAGTTGGTTAGTGTTGTCTTTTCAGTCTTACTGTTTCTAGATAATAGGATGTTTTGTTTTCATATTTACTTTGTGACAGCCTATTTTAGGATAAAACTAAGAATGTGACATACTTTAACCCAATATTTTTCCATATATAAATATTTTTATCATATGTTACTCTCATCAGGTTAAAGCCACTGCAGAAAATGTTGATGAAGCTGTCCGAGAACTTCCTGATGCCAACTTGGTAAGATATTCTTCTTGGGAGAGCGTGTGGGTTTATAAACTAGGGGTGTCATTTTTTATTCAAAAGAAATTGATGTTTCTTTTTTTTTTTTTTGAGGAAAGAAATTATAGATTAGAAGACAAGACTACTATTGCAGAATAAACTATAAAATATAAAAAACGTCATTATTATCATTATAATGTGAAAACGTACATGAACCCCATTGTTGGTGTGCCATAAATATGCTATATAGCGTAGATGTTATTCCAAAATCTCACACTTCAACAGTAACAATTATCGGGTTATGTTAGTGACATTTGTTAGATGTAGTTAGAAGATCTAGATGATCTCATGTCTCATACTATCATGATTATACATTAGTATAGCTTAAGATTTTAGAGTATAATAGATAATCTTTTTGCAACTGAATCAATATTTCTTTATATTTTGTCATTTGTTTCCTTATTTAATCAGGATTATGAGTCTCGTGGTTAGCATAAATAAAGCTTTGTGCTGTGTCTTTTGCATCATGTTTTTCACATCAACTCAATATTCATTTTCATATCATTCCATTCTGTGTCTATTTTCTCCTTTTCTGCCTTTTCTTTTTAACTAAATAATCTCTGAAATTCAAACATGGTATTAAAGTGTTACCTTCCTTTAACTTGTCCTGTCACTATTTTGCTTGAGTTTCTTAAAGTATAACAGGGTCATTGTCTCCATTTCATCTTTGCTGGTGGGCTTTCTTCCAGCTACCATCACTACCATTTCCAGAATCCTTAGATCTCTTCTTTGTATATTTTGTCTTTCTAGCAGTCTCCCTTCATGTCCTCTGTTGTTTCATATCTTCCGATTACACTTCTTAGAAGAAAGCATGTCCTGAACTCCATGAAGTGACTCTCAACATTTCTTTTTCAGAGGAAGTTTAGGGATGTTGAGAGAGATAGAGAAATGGGAGATCATATGATGAATTATGTGTGTTTAGATCATGAGGGAGCTATTGAATTTATAGGATAGCGTACATAATTACAAGATATACAGTCACCATATTTTAGGCTAATTACATGAATATAGAATCAATCTAGTTAATCCTAATATACACAATAACTATATTTACATGATTCCAACACTTCCCCTCAAGCTGGAGCATATAGGTCATATACACCAAGTTTGTTATATATATATATATATATATATATATATATGTATGTATGTATGTATATATTGTTAATTTGAGGACCCCTTAGTGGCTTAGTCGAATATATTCGCTAGTTGATCATTGGAATTGACAAAACTAGTAGATATTTCCTCGGACATGACTTTTTCTCTAACAATGTGACAATTGACTTCAATACGCTTTGTCCTCATGGAATACTAGATTTGAGACAATATGTATGGCGGTTTGGTTATCACATATATGCGATATCTGTGTAACTTCCCCAAACCTTTTGTCAATGGGAGAGTTTGCCCAATCTGCATCTAAATACCCCACAATTCGAGTGTGTCTTTTGTGTTCATACAAAAGACCTTTTCCTGTGGCTTATTTGATGTATCGAAAAATGCTAGTCATTATGTCATTATGTTCCTTACACAAAGAGTTAAGGATTTGATTTACTACACTC
Organism: Clitoria ternatea; assembly: GCA_037962975.1. Lineage (NCBI taxonomy): Eukaryota > Viridiplantae > Streptophyta > Magnoliopsida > Fabales > Fabaceae > Clitoria > Clitoria ternatea. Next base: position 14,595,256 of record CM075676.1, read on the forward strand.
ATTGTGAAATGAGATATTTGGACGGTTAATAGTAAGGTAGCTCAACTTCACAACTATTCGTCTGCACCTTTTAGGATCAAGAAAGGGCTCCCCCTTATTTGGCAGAAGCTTGACATTGGGATCCATGGGATGTCGACTAGAAATTCAACATTCTTATATCTTCTAGAATATTCATCGCATACTTCCTTTGGGATATGATGATCCTATTTTTGGACTGTGCTACTTCTATTCACAAGAAATATTTCAGTTTACCAAAATCCTTTGTCTGAAAGTGTTTGAAGAGATATTGCTTCATCTATGCAATGTCGAGATGATCACTTCCGACAATGTCATCAATATAAACAACTAGGTAGATGCAACCAACAACTGAATGAAAATAGAAGTCAAAATGGTGAACCTCGCTCCAAGTCATACCAAACTATTGAATCATAGTACTGAATCTACGAAACCCCACTGAGCAACAAAGCAACGGACTTATAGAACACCCCCACACTCTAGAATGGAGCGTGGACAATATGAGTGGCCTAACGACTGATAGATAGGCTCTGATGCCACCTTAAATTTAGGCCTTGGGCCTAATTCATTCCTAAAAGTTTGCTCATAGGATGAGGATTACCCTCCACCTTATATACTTTTGATTGACCATATTTCTAGTCAATGTGGGACTTTCAACATACCACATCACGCTCAGGAATGAAGCGTGGATGCATACGGGTAGTCCATGGGACTTATTAACACACCCCTTCACACTCAGGAATGGAGCACAGATGAATATGGGTGGCCATTGGGACTTATTAACAATAACAATAGACAGGAGTAGTCACACATAAGGCATTTTGAAAAAAGGAGACAAAGTGTCCCCATAATCCAGTTGGAAATTTTGAGTATAACCTGTGAAGAGACAAGCTTTAAACCAGTCAAACTTGCCATCTGGGCCAACCTTCATTGTAGGTACCCATCGACCACCAACAACTAACTTCCCTAGTGGTAGTGGAATGAGGTACCAAGCACACATCTTATTTATATTATTGTTTTCATCCTGGAGAGGCAACAAAATCTACTACATTCTTAAGATGGGAAATAGAGGACAAGGAAGAAAGACAGGAATAATAGGAAAGAGAGATGTGATGATAACTCAAAGCAGTATAGTAAGGAGAAGGCTTATGGGTAAAGCGTATACCTTTTCGAAGAGCAATGAGAATGCCAGACTCAAGAGGTGGGGCGGGAGGAGGAGTTGAAGACGTTGGCTTCGAAGGTGAGTCTATGTGGTGGTGTTATTGCTAGGTGACAGCAGTACAGGACGAAGATGCTGCTGATAGACTTGAAGTGGAGGAGGAGATAGGTTTGGAGGGGATGGAGACTCCTCTAGAGGACAAAAATAGACTGTAGTAGGTGTAGTCGTGGGAGGTGAGGTCTTAGAGGTGGATGTGTCAGACCTAGAAAAATGAAACATATTTAAAGAAAGTGATATCAACATTGATAAAATATTCAAAGACTAGGACAATAAAACTTGTACCCTTTTGAGATCATGGGTACTTGTGGAAACACACTTATGAGACTGAGCAAAAAGTTTGCCAATGTCGACCAAGATCATGAGTAACACATGTAGAAATCAAAAACCTGAGGCGGTAAAGGATGAAGAAAGTGGTGAGGATATAGAACTTGATAAGAGATTGTACCTTTCAGAAAACATGTACCCGTCATAAAATCAAAGAATTGCATGCCTCTTTCTTTAATATTCTCTTGGTTACTCTTTCTTAATTAGTGTAGCTCAAGAGCTTGTTCTCTTTTAAGAGACTGAGTATATTAGCAGCACCCTACATTTGTATATATTTTCCAGATTTTCCTTTGGTGCATCATTTTTTGTTTGCCAAGGTTATCATTTGAAGAACAGAGATATGGTGTTTTTTATCAGTTATATTTCATGATATCGTATGAATATGTGATATTGTAGAGACCAGAAGATTTGTGGGCAATTCATTCCCAACCTGTCTTTCCACGACCTCACAAAAAGGACAACCCTTCTTGGTTAGCAATAAGAAAGGTACGAATTTATGTATTTCACTTCCTTTGGATTTGTTCTCATATATAGTTATTGTAGTATACGTTCATTAGCATTTCACTGGTGATATTTGTGATTTGTTGCATTGCATTTCCAGTAGTTAGGGATTTTACTATGCAGGCTAGTAGGCACAGTTGTCACAAACTAGTACTCCCTCTATTTTTCTTTCTGTCCTTTAAGCACTTCTCCTTTGATCATTTTGTCATCACTCTGTAAAATCTAGGAGCAACTAATGTCTTTTCATAATTTTACCCTTAATTCATCATTTACTGAACAATTTTCCCACCTATCCATTTGAGCATCGTGTTTCTAAGTGTGCTACCACCCTCAACGATGACTTATCAGAATAAATGGAGATTTTAGGTGAGGGAATTATAGGAAATGGATAGGTGGGAAAATTGTGCAAATACTAGAATACCCAATCATTTCCCCAGTTCTTGCACAAATGCTTGAACAGAAATGATAAAAGGAAGGCAGTATATATTTTTAAATTTGAATATGTCTCATATGTTTATAAATTGGTCTATTTTTTTTTACATATATTGTCTTTATGTTGTTTTTTGTCATATTTTTTTCTTTTACTGTTTTAGATAGCTGCAAGTGGTGAAAAAATTGGCCTGCATCATTTTTTGCCCATAAGGCCGCTGGGTTGCGGAGATACTGGCAGGTAACTGTTGAGTCTGTCAACTTCATGATCAACTTGCATAAAATACTTGCGTTGCCTAAAGATCGTCTTGAAAGTCCCACATTGACTAGAGATATGGCCAATCAAAAGTATATAAGGTGGGGGGTAATCCTCATCCTTAGAGCTAACTTTTAGGAATGAGTTAGGCGTAATACCCAAAATTAAGAGATCGTAGCAGAAATAGCTTCCTCCTCACCGTCTTCTTCTCAAAGTGGCATAATGGTTTCATCTTTCAAATAACATGACACACCGAATTTCTATTTAAACCATCATTAATAGAATGTCTCTCTGAGAGATGATTCTTGAGCCCTATTTGATTTTGGAAGCCTAAACTTGAATTATCATTACCCCCTACAATTTTCTGTTGTGAAAATTCCTTCACCTGTACTTGTTCCTAAAAGTTGTCAAGATAGCTCACATTGGCTAGAATGCTTACTCTATCCATGGCTTGAAGTAATCCTTTTCTATAAGCTAACTTTTGGGAGTGCGCTAGACTACATCTGTTTCTAATAAAAGTGAAGACAATCTTCCCGTGGTCCTAAGTCAATCAATTTGAAAAATCATGTGTGTCATCACTTCAAGAGTGGAACAGATTATGATTACTCCAATCAGGCACTAAGTTCCAAAAAATACACTTCAAATTTTTTTCACATTGTTGGTAAGGCATTGGTGTATATAAGAATCAATGTACGATTACGGAAACACTAGTATTTCCTGGAAACCTCACTTCTCTTATTAGTGTTTCCTTAATCGTACATTGATTCTTATATACAACAATGCCTTAGGCACAATTATAAACAAGCTTTTCTATACAAGCTGTCATGGATGCCCCATAATGGTAGGAGAGAGAAAACTAATAAGGTTTGAAGGTAACTCACAAAAAGCAACAAACGTTTTTCATTTTGTCTTGTATTTCATAAGTAGTTGCACAAAAGCATATTTGTTCCATTTAGCATTTTATTCAAAACGCTCTCACAAGTCATGAGGTATTCTTCCTATAGGTCGTTGCAGGTTTCTTATGATCCTTCACATTCTGCACCATTAACCTGATCCCTGACCCATATGAAATTTCACTTTAAAACATTCCTTGACTTCTAATAATAGATGTGAAGAAGGAAGCCTTGGAGGTTCCCTAGTTTTCTTTATTCGAAGTTTTAATGAGTTCCTTTTTCGCTTTTATGGCTTTATTGAATCATAGATGCTCTGCTTTTTTTATTGAGGCACCATTCTGTTTTGTGCTGCAGTGTTCATTTGGTGGAACTTCAAGGTACTGGTGAATTATATGCAATGAAGGCAATGGAAAAGACTGTAATGCTAAATCGTAATAAGGTCTGGATATGTAAGAGGCCACAGTTTGTTCTTTTAAGGTTTTTTGTGAACTTCCCATCAACAATTGAAATTAAGCTAACTGATATATTATTTGGAAATATAACATGATTTTTGCCAAGTACGACCATTATAATTTTTCAATAGTTGAGACCAATTGGTTCGGTTGGAAATTTGGAATAAATTGAGTCATGCCATTCCTATAAATCACAGCTTTGTATAATTACTACACTGGTTCTTGACCTAATTCTTAGTATAAATAGGTATACAACTTTCTATTTTCAATTGAGTAGTATCATCAAATAACTTGTTATTTAGAGTTTCTATTATTATCTGATCTACCTCTTCTGTATCTAAACTCATGATTTAAAAACTATACATGCTTCTATAAGATAGAAGAAAATGAATGTGTAAGGGTATTATTCAAAACCACAAATGCAGAGGCTAATATATCCTCCTGTGACATTATAGCATACAGATGTGCAAACTGGATGGAAGATTGTGAAGCAAGAGCCAAATAACAAGTGTTGATAGATGAACTAATGTTTTTCAAACACACAGCTGTAATATATCCTTGGTTGTCAGCATAAGCTGAAAAGAAATACACTTACTATGCTCCTCAGCTTTTCAACTATAAGTAAAACATATTAACTTGGCTTGTGTGTTGAAGCTGGGCAGAATTTAAAACTCCTTTTTATGTTTGTTTCAGAGAGAATTAGTTATATTATCTCACTCAATATATTTAGCTGGAATATATTTCTGTGACTAACATTGCAGGTTCACCGAGCATGCATTGAGAGAGAGATTATATCATTATTGGACCATCCTTTTCTTCCAACACTATACACCTCATTTCAGGTAAATAAAAGAAGTGAAAGGTCATAGTTTAGTTGGCTGTTGCCAATTGTTCTAACATTTTCTTTACCTCAACAGACTTCTACACATGTATGCTTGATTTCTGACTTCTGCCCTGGAGGAGAGTTGTTTGCATTGCTTGACAAGCAACCCATGAAGATCTTCAGAGAAGAATCAGCAAGGTACTTCTTGACTGTACTACTGCTAGATGTTCTGTTAAATGTGCATGAATCTATCATTTAATTGCTAGAATTGAAAGCTATCATCCCTTTCTCTAAACAAATTGATGTCTAGATAACTCTATTTTAGAGAGAGCAATATAAAGAACAAATCATGTGTCCTAAATTTGGATATTGGGCCTAACTCAATCTTAAAAGCTAACTCATAGGAGAAGACTTATTTTCACCTTATATACTATTAATTGGGCATATTTCTAGTCAATGTGAGACTTTCTAATAATGTGTCTCAATAACATATAGGGAGAGGCATAAATATTAATCATGTAATAAATATAAGCTACAATGAAGGAGGCTTTATGCCTGTTTTACAGTAACTAGATCAAAGGAATGATTAATAACTTAACCCAACTATGTATATGCTTCTAACAGCTAATATCTCACTTTGGCTAAGTAATAATGACCTAAATATTCCTTATAAATATAGGCATTCCTCCCCACTTAGGCTAACTTTCGGCATTGAGTTAGGCCTAATTCATCTTAATTCTAATGTGGTATGAAAGCCTCTGTAAGCAAGTGACTAGCAAAATACATAGCTGGTAAAATTCTATAACCAGTTCATATTATATATCATTAAGTATGGGAAATTTATACATTTTCACCCATCCATTCAACAGCCCTCTTACTCCTATCTTTTTCTGTCCTATTAATCAAATCACCTATTACATCTTGCATTTCTTCTCTCCTCCTGCACCCAAAAAGAGGGCATCAAAGTTTCATTTTCCTAAATATTTTCTCTAAAACATGGGATTGACTACCCCGACTACATACATGAACTTGGAAATATTATAACTTGACTTAATAAAAATAAATATACATACTTATATATTTGTAATACAGACTATATTTTCTGTTAATTTTATAAACCATGTATCCAGATTCTATGCAGCAGAGGTTGTCATTGGTTTGGAATATCTCCACTGTTTAGGTATGTGGCTCTTTACATCTATGTTTGTTTTGTTCATATTACATTCTTAGGCAGTTTGTTTTACAAAATATCTTATATCTGTATAGAGTTGTATGGGTTTTGTTCATATTACTTTTTATGCCAGTTTGGTGTTTATAGTTCACTGTTCAGTTGGAATACATTTGGAAAGATCTTTCTGACTCCTGTGTGAGAAAAGTAGTTAGTTTTAGAAACTTATGGATGTCCCACAATTGTTGTTAATATCACTTGGTGATGTTCCGTGAGGATGATGATTAATAGCATTGGCTAGTTGATCCCCTTGAGAACCACTAGCAATATGACTAGTCTTTGAAGAATTCCATCATTCGTCATAGTGTAATTTAATAGCCAAGTCTTGAAAATTTTCAGATTGTAATGTAGAAGACAATGGTAGCAAGGAATCATTTTACAATTGAAGTTACATGGCATAGATGAGGCAAAAAAAGACAGTATCACTTGAATGGATGGTTCAACTTATTTTTAAAGACATGATTGTTTATGTTGAGAGAGAGAACAACAAAATACATGAATTCTGTGTGTTGTGATCACAACGGAACTTTTACATTTATAGGAAATTGTACATAATTATAGGACATACATTTTCCTAATTACATAAAGATGGAATATATCTAATTAATTCTAATATGTACGGTTACTATATTTATGTAACTCTTATACTCCCCTTCAAGCTGGAACATATAAGTCGTATGCACCAATATATAGTCAATCCAAGAACCCTTAGAGATTTGATAAAAACATCCACTAACTGATCATTAGAACTAATAAAACTAATAGATATTTCACCACATATGACTTTCTTTTTGACAAAATGACAGTCAATTTCAATATACTTCATTCTCTCATGGAAAATTAGATTCAAGGCAATATGTATGGCTGCCTGATTATCATAGATAAGTGACATCTTTGCAACCCCTCCAAACTGAAGTTCTCAAAGCAAGTATTTGAGCCATATGAGCTCCTGACTTGCTATAGCCATAGCACTACTCTGCCTCCACATTGGATTTGGCTACAACACTCTGCTTCTTACTCTTCAGAGAGACAAGATTACCTCTGACAAAGATAAAATATCCGAAAGTAGATCTTCTGTCAATGGGAGAACATGCTCAATCAACATTAGTGTATCCCACAACTCAAGTGTGTCCTTTGTATTCATATAACAGGTCTTTCCTAGATCTTTTTTGACATATCGAACAATGCGGGTCACTTCATCTCAATGTTGCTTACAAGGAGAGTTCAGGAACTAACTAACTACACTAATTGCAAATGAGATATTTGGGTGAGTGACACTGGGATAGTATATCTTTCAGGATTCGGAAGAAGCTCTCCTTGATTTGGTAGGAGCTTGACATTGGGATCCTTGAGAGTTTCAACTGACTTGGAATTTAACATAGTTGTTTCTTCCAGAATATCCATGTCATACTTCCTTTGAGATATGATGATCCCATTTCTGAACTGTGCTACCTCTATCCTCTAGAAATATTTGAGTCTGCCAAGGTCCTTCATCTGAAAGTTTTTGAAGAGTTGTTGCTTTACTTGTGTATTGCCGAGGTGATCACTTCCTGTGATAACAATGTCATTCACATAAACAACCAGGTAAATGCAAACAGTAGCTGAATGACGATAAGAGATAGAGTGACCGAAGAATGCCAAACTCCTGAATCGCATTACTGAATTTGCCAAAGCATGCCATGGGGGACTGCCTGAGACTATATGGAGATTTTCGCAGTCGATAAACAAGTCCAACAAAGCAGGGAGGTTACTCCATGTAAACCTCTTCGAGCAGGTCACCATGAAAGAAAGCATTTTTGATGTCCAACTGGGTGGCAAATGGCAACAATGGAGAAAAAGAGTCACACCAAAGGCATTTTGTCAACAGAAGAGAAAGTGTCTTCATAATCCAATCCGAAGATGTGAGTATAACCTTTGGTGACCAGATGGCCTTGAGGCGGTCAACTGTTCCGTTGGGGCCAACCTTCACCATATACACTCATTGACAACCAACAATAGACTTTCCTGGTGGTAGAGGAATGAGGTCCCAAGTCCCACTACTCTGTAATGCACAAATTTCATCCATCGTAGCTTATTTCCATCCTGGACGGGTAAAGGGAGCTTTTGCATTTATAGGGAATTGCACATAATTACAGGATATACATTTTCCTAATTACATAAAGATGGAATCAATCTAATTAATCCTAATATGTAAGGTTACTATATTTATGTAACTCAACAATTTACTTTTGGCAACTTTGTGACAGACTCATCTCTAGGAAAATCGTGGAGCCTGATTGATGTCACAAGATAAAAAAATCAAAAGAGGGGAAGACTAAAAACTACCACACTATGAAATTGTATCGTGGAAGCTAAGATGCTGAATAAAGTTGTCGGAATGAAGAACATAACCAAAGGAGGATTGAACCTGCCTGAAGGAATAACATAGTGAAAGGGAGCCCAGACACAAAGTGTAACACAACAAAGAGGACAACAAATTAAAAGAAAAATTGAGACAATAAAGTAGTTCCACAGTTGAGGAAACTTGATAGCAGAATAGTGACTGACCAAGTCACAGAGGATGGTACTCCTTGATAACATGTTGAAATTATAAGGTTTTAGATATAGAGGGGTAAAAAGAGATGAAAAGGAATCGAATAGTAATTGACATTAAAAGAATTAGAATATGTTGATGTGTGCATTAAACCTAGTGAACTCTATACCAAAAAATAAACCTAGAAGACTATTCCCTATTTATACTAATTATGATTTTATAGGGAAATAAAACATAATAATAAATAAAAATACAATAACTAATCCTAAGGAAATCTATCTTAGAGAATATTCTAAGATATTACTGAATATGATTATGTAATTTTATTTATTCTAACATATCTGTCCTATCACACCTGTTTGGGATAGGGTTGTTTTTTCTGCTTTTAATTTTAACTATTATATCACCATTCAGCAGTGTTCAAGGTTTGATATGCCTGTCCTGAAAGATTTTTTTTAATGATGGATAATAGTGAAGAAAAGAAACTAGATGATCATTCTTACCTGAGTATTGGTTTCTTTCCTTGAATCTTTCTAGGTATAATTTATCGTGACTTAAAGCCTGAAAATATCTTGCTTCAGAAGGATGGTCATGTTGTATTAACTGATTTTGATCTATCTTTTATGACACCTTGTAAACCCCAGGTACGTACCCTTGTCCTGTATAAGCATGGTCCATTTATATAAATTATTGGAAATTCTTGATCCGTATGAAATTCATTGGCATCACACTTTCCCAGTTATCTAGCTTTTATAGTAGAAAAAGTATTACTCAAGTTTATATATTGTTCTCCCTCCCATTGTTTTGGAGAAAATCATAATACATTTTTTTAATGATCTTTATAGATACAGATTTCCTTTATTCATATCTTTTAGAGTCAGAGGGGATCTTGAAACCCCAACTTCTCCACTTTTTCACTTTGCATGAAGCGCCAGAACACAGATATTGATTCTCAGGTTGTCTTTATGCTTGATAATTGTCAGAGGCTTAAATTGGAAATTATTCCTGTAGGTTATAAAGCAATCGCTACCTAAAAAAAGAAGATCACGAAGTCAACCACCACCAATATTTGTTGCAGAGCCAGTTACACAGTCAAACTCATTTGTTGGAACTGAAGAATACATTTCCCCTGTATGGTGAATTTTTCAAATCTGCTTCATTCTATTTAAGTAAACAAAAAACATACACATGATATGGCTGTATTAGAAATAGTCCATATTTTACTTTTCATCACTGTTTCCTTATGCACTTCAGCTTAGGACTTAGGACTCTTCCATTTTTATAAATAGAGCTTAGTGCCTGATTGGTAACCAAGTTATACTGATAGAGTTTGGCCAACGACACCATTCAATGATTAGTGTTGATCAAACAAGGTAAATCGACGTTCGTGCAGTCTGTGATTCATGCCTTGCCCATAGGGCGTATAAGTTATAAAAGATGGGAGGTGTTATATATGTTGTAATGAAGAGTGTAATGAAGAGAAGATAGAGGACATCTTTGTAGCTTTAAAAACAAGGGGGATTTCATCAAACTTGAGGGAATTTAATGTAATCTACTAAAAAACATAATGAACACAAGAAAATTATCATTTGTGTTATCTATTGTTATTATTATCATTATCATCTTTCAAAGTCTTTAAGATACTTGATGTCAGGAAATTATAACAGGAGCTGGGCATACTAGTGCTATTGATTGGTGGACTCTTGGTAAGCTCTTCCATCCTTATATTTGAATACGAATTATGTAGCCTTTTTTTTATTATATAACTAAACCAACTTCTCTGCTAGGCTTTCTGTTATATTTAATTACCATTTTGATCTTCCTTCCTCTAGTCCTTAATTTAAATATATGCACCACAATTGCTTTAGTATCAACGAGGCTTCTTTTCCTAATGCCTAGGAGGTATAATTTTGTCATGGCTGATGGAAACAAGTGAGAACTTGATAGCTGACTCCAATAAGAAAAGATATACAGGGATAGGGAACTAACTGAAGCTGTAACACAAACAAATATATAACTGTCAAATGATTTTTATTTTTAATAGGCCAAAGTTACCAATTACTAATTTTTTATTTTTGTTAATAAAAGGGAGTCGAACCCACGACCTTCTCCTTCCTTCATGAATGACTCCCTATAACTGTCAAATGATCACCTACAGTTAGTTCGTTTGAGGATGATAACTACTAATTGATAGTGAGGGACAGAGAGGGTGGGAAGATATAAACAGGAAATGGAACAGCTTGGAATTTTTGGCTGAACCATGTGTTTATATTAGTTCAGTATTCTTCTCCTTGGAATTGAAATCCATTCATGCCTAGCTTGTTACATATTGCATTCACTCTATTCCCTACTTTTAGTAAAGATGACAGCTAACTCTCCAATTCCATCATGCTTTAACACCTAACACAATCAGTCCTTGTTGGAGAATTACCTGGACCATATAACAATCTACTTTTGTATTTAATTGTCTTTTTGCTAGCATTATATATTGTAAGAGGTTGATCATCTCACCACCATATCTGCATACAAAAGGACCTCCTGTAAGCCAGTGGTCCTTTTGTATGAGAGAACCTTTCCACCTTGCAAATACTCTGCTTTTGATAGATAAACATGTTGAGATCCTAGTCAAAGTGGAAGTTTTAGTAGGGCTTATGCAATCTTTACCTCATGAGTTAGCTTTTGAGATTGAGTTGGACCTAGTTCAAATTTAGATGGCATCAGAGCCTGGCGAAGATCTGATATTGGGCCGGCCACCTTTAAATGTCTAAAATCAACTTGGCCCTACAGATTTCCCAATGCCATCAATCTTACCTGTGGATTTCCCGGTGCAATCTACCTGCCCCCATAGCTTTCCAGTGCAATCAATCCCTCCAAATTTCCATTTCCGAGTATGATGAGGCCTATATTTTTCCAGTTTGAAAGTCTATAGGGTTTCATTTTTGGTGATGTCTTAGAATGTTACTTTGTTATGAAGACTTAATTCAAGAGCCTAATTTTATGGTTTTTTATTTTTTGTTAGAACTTATCTAATCACTTTGTCCACTTCTTTATTACTTCTTTCATCTTGTTTTGGTCATACAATTCTTATGAATGTTGTGGTTTTCATGTTGAAAGATTCATTAAATGTATAGCCTCATTTTTTACATTCACAATTTTGTTTTTTGTATTCTGCATGTAGGGGTCTTGCTGTACGAGATGCTCTATGGTCGTACACCATTTAGAGGAAAGAATAGGCAGAAGACATTTTCCAACATCTTACACAAGGATCTTACCTTTCCAAGCAGTATCCCGGTATATGAAATAGTGCTTGAGAATTAAAGCCACTGATTCGTTTTCCAAAGATTTCCTATTTTCCCACATAAAATACATACTGAAAATCATATGCATTCAAATATATAGTTATTTGCTTTTCAGACTTCTTTTTGCGGGTGAGAATTAATATATTGCGTTGTTATATCTTAGATGGTTCTCCTTCCCCGTTATTTCTTTCGATTTGTTACCATAATTTAATCAACAGATAATGCTCTAGATTTTTTGAACACATAGAAAAGATCATAATATAGTCTTCCCTCCAATCCTTTTTATATGAGAGAGTAAACCCAATTATCATGATCAATAAAGTAGTTAACTAGTAATTAAGTTCATTGGTTTCTCAAAAAAGTAATGATCTTTCAATCTTACCCATATGATGATATTATTTAAATGTGGTAGATAATGATAAAATATGAACGTCTATCTTCTCCTAGTTTGTTGGTTTTAGTTGCCATGTCTCAAACAATTTATTATTGTCAGTAAATACATCATTAAAATGCAGGATAATTAAAGTAGTTAATAAGGGTAAATAAAAACACAAAAAATAAATGTTTTATAGAAATTGTAACTATTTTATAAAACAAACCTTAGGCTTCAAAACGCTACCTTATGAAACGAGTGACTACTGCATTTATTCTCTTTCATCTATACAGCTCCCTCTATCATGAAAACCTCATAATTTCAACAAAAAAAACATATAAATGCCCTGCTTTGGCCATTGAGGGTTTCTTTTGATATCCGTAAGTATATAGATTAAATCATATAAAACGGTATATAAATGCGCTATTTTGATCATGCTTGTAGTTAATGCTATCAATTAACTGATATAAATTGTTGCAGTTCATGCAGCTACGGTTCTGATTATATGCATTAACTATGCAAGTGTCAACAAATTTCAGGCTAGTCTTGCAGCCAGGCAATTGATTAATGCATTATTGCAAAGAGACCCAGATAATCGTCTAGGTTCAACTACTGGTGCCAATGAAATCAAACAGCATCCTTTTTTCCGCGGAATCAATTGGCCCTTAATCCGCAACATGGTATTATCCTTGTGATTTCTTTTTCTTTTAATCTCACTGTTAAAAAAATATTGACTGGGTTATGTTTTTTCATGCAGAGTCCACCCCCATTAGATGTTCCTCTTCAATTGATAGGTAAAGATCCAATGGCAAAGGATATCAAGTGGGAAGATGATGGGGTGCTAGTTAGCTCCATTGATATGGATCTTTTTTGAAGATTGGCACCATTTACTATGGATGTGGCTTTGTTAGCAACATGTGTGACTCATGCTGCAGACATTCAGGTGTTGTAGTGTCTATTGATTTCGTTACCGTCTTGTGATCTGGCTGGCAACAAACAACTTGAAAAAAATCCAAGTTCTGTAGAATTAGCATAAAAAGTAGCATCTACATTTGAATAAGCATGTTTACTTTTAGGAACATGCTTTCTGGTTATACACATCCACAAATACATCAATAATGTATATCTGTAAATGTCTTAAAAGCTTCATACATATTATTAGTTATTGTAATTATCCATTCCGACTAACATGTGATTGATTCAAATACTATATGTTTAATTATTTTATGAAAGGTTTTCAAATCCTGTTAACAGAAAGAAGAAAGAAAAAACTGTGTTGAAAGAGCTAGTCTTGTTATATTATGAGTATTTACATCTTGAATGTCTGGAAAGAATACTTGAAGTTAAATAAAACAAAAAAAAAACCTTGATCTATTTACACAGAATAAACTTCATCTATTACCAGTTTAGTCCTAGTTAAGTTGTAGTATGATTAAGTGCTTGCCTATGCTAGAATCAGTGAGAAAGAAAATGGAAAAAATTTAGACACTTGTGGGGATGGTTCACACACTAATGTTCATTCCGGTGTAAAAAAATTAGTTAAAAAAAGTTATTTTATTGATAATGAATTAGAAATATAATGATGGTGCCTTACAGTTTTTTTAATTTTTGGTTTGATCTTTTATTTTTTAAAAACCAAATTAGTTATCTATTTGTTAAATTTCTTATAATATTAAACGTTAACTTCTATATCACCATCTTCAAGTGCCAACATTTCCAACCCTCCCTCTTCTAACCATTAAATTATCATCCACATCAAACCACCTCTCCATCAATACCGTAACTAGCAAGATCGAATTCTCTATGTTATATCCATCAAATCCAAATTATATAAAATGTTTATATTCATTAGTTTAGGTAAAGAAGCGTGAAAAAAATGTTGAGGATGATGATGAGTGGGAAAGTGAGATGTGGCATAGCTGTGAGAGGAGGAGGACAAGGGGAGCTTGGCAGCCATGAGAAGGCGGGAAAAGACTATGAATAATCTCAGTGTTAATAAATTTAACAAAAGAAAAAACTTTACAAAAAAATTAAATACATGAAGGATTAAAACACAGAAAGATGACCAAACTAGGGATCTATAAGTACATAAGGGACCAAAAATATTTTTGTCAAATATAAAATATTGGTGTTTGAAATTTGTATGGGAAAAAATAAAAATTAGTTTGATGTATAGAAGATTATATTATTTTAATAATGATTTGCAAAATATCATTATTTAATGTATATTAACAAAAATTAGTAATCTTTTTGAGTAAATCCAAGAGTATCATCTAACCAAAAGTTAAAAATTAATGCTTCTAAAGTGAGTTTTACTTCTCTCAACAAAGTCTTTTTTATGTATTCTTAGGAATTTGAATCATTAACAATATGCTTAAAAGATTTAGTTATCTACCAATTGTGTGGCGCCTCTAAACCTTTTTAATTCTAAGTAATCAACTCAATCATTAAAATGTATAGTCAGACTTAGAAATTTAAGGATTATTTTTTTTATTTTTTTGGTCCGACTTAGGCGTCTTCTTGTAGGTTAGGATTCAAATAATAAATCAAGTTAATAAACTTTACATTCTTTCTCACTTTAGCTTGAACATAAGTATATATGTATCACTCAGTTAGGTCTTACAACCATCAAGAGTTTAATAGTTTCTTGAACGTTTTAGGGAACAATCCCAAACTAATGCATTAGGTATGACTTACTTTACCTTGGTGTCTTAACATACAATCAAGTTTCCTAGATATCAAATACTCATGAGGAAACAAGTCAACCACATTTCTATCACACTATGATCACCTCAAAACTAGTGAGATACAAAAAAGTAACAAAAATAAAAAAATAGAACAACGAGTATATTGAATATCATCATTGTGTCATAAACATAACCACAATTATAGCCCCAGAGTAACAATTCTCATATGATAGGAGTCAAGTAAAACAAAGTAAATTCAAACATTAAATATAAGGAAAGGTGGCTGTGGAAACAAAATAAAGCAATAACAAGGAAGCACAAGACCTTGTGGGCTCATCATTATCATCATCGTCATTTACACCTTCAACTTTTCCATCAGCACGTCCCCCTCCAGAAATACCCATGGCCTAAATGGCCTCACGCATCATAGCCTCTACCTTCTATCTCTTTGTGTTGCCATCTAGGTGATGAAGGATTGCTTTCAAATCTTGAAGTGTGGATCTATCCTAGAATCCTTGATACCCAAGCTACTAACATCCAAAATCTTCGATCATCTTCAAATTCCCATGCTAGGAAAAATATAGAAATGTGTGGTTTTAAGGTTCCTACTGCAAAAACTATAAGAAGAAAATAAAAATAATGGGAGAGAAAGAGAAGAAAAAGGGACGGCCACCATCCTATAGAAAGATAAGCCTAAGTTGATCGCAACAATGAAGATGTTAACCTTATATTCTAGAGAGAATTTCTTTCTCAAGGAAATATGCTCTCATATAAAATGACTCAAAGTTATGTACATGAGAGGGAGAGAAGCCTATATATAGGCTCAAGGATCGTGTTCAAGCATAAATATGCAAGGCCTAAACCCCAAAGAAAACAAGGCCCAAAAGGTATTCCAAACATAATACAAGTGAAATGGCTTAAAGATAGCCCAAACAAAAATACAAAGAAATGGTCATCAAGTTTAAGGATGACTATTAAACCTTAACTGAAATCCTAAATGCAAATAGAATAGAAATGGCCCAGATAGGCCTTAACATAAGATCCTAACCCTAATTTACTAAAGTACGAAAGAAGAATAGAGTGATATGGCCCTTAATGTGGGCCTCATGGTAGGCTTAGAGTCCTAACTAGGTAAGATGTCATACCCCCAAAAGGGGATTTGTCCTCAAATCTAAAGCTTCCTCTTCAAGAAATCCCACATCAGGATTAACCCTATTCCTTCAAAATAAGGGACAAAATAAATCTCAAACAATCTACAAAATAAGAAACAAAGAAAGGGTAGAGAATTTATTAATGTTTATGTACATGATTCCACTGGGCTATAAAACTAACCTTAGAACCCTATTGGTGTAAACACAAGTGTTTATATAAAAAGAGGGGATATCATTATCAAATTATGTAATAAGATACTCGCATAAGAATGCACATGCAAAGCTACAAGGTATCCAAGGTCTCCCTAACATGAGCCTATATGTTATATACAGAGTGTCACTAGAAGTATAAGTAATACCATGAGATGTAACAACAGACATAAAAATACTATGAGATATGAATGAATGAGATGTCTTAAAAGGGTCATAATGGGTAGGTGCACTCAAACTAGGGAATATGGAATCCATGTCATACATTGAAGAAACTAATTCCCTATATAATCCATCAGGCAAGTATACGACATCACCATGTAAAACACACTATAAGGTCCTATACAAATCCTAATATAGGAACTATACATGACTCACAAAATGACAAACCTATTAGGGAATCTGAAAAGGTCAAACAGTGGGATACAAAGATTTTCTTAAGGTCTTGTAAAATTTCGTGTTTCAAAACACATACAAATAATTAAATTGAGTTAAAATTATCTCTTGTAGACATAACACGAGATGAATTATCAATGCAATTGTAGTCTCATACTTAAGGAGTCCACATGAGCACTCCAATTAGAATCTACACTTCTAAATGCTAGTTCGTCAGAATATAGCGTTTGCAACTTTTACAAAATTTGTTTATAACACAAAAGTATGGCTTATGAGTATCTCATGCTCTATTTATAAGCTTAGGTCTGATCTGAGGACACTCTTAGTGATTGAACGCTTTCTCTTATATTAAAATAAGTTAGGCTCAATTGTTTTAATTTTAGTTCGACTAAAATAAAACAATTTTCTAATGGGCTTAATCTATGTGTATGACTCTACAGGTAAAATATTTAGTTATATTAGTAATAAACGTTTTATTATTAATATAAAATAAGAATGACATCTAGCAATGTATCATTATATCCAAATATTATTCTGACATAACCTATAAGTGAATTTTTTATATGTTCGTTCCCTTTCTCATGATATCTTATTGGGCCTAAGGCATGGTCGTCATCATCATTGTATGACCCAATTCATTTTAATAGACACTAGAGTGGACTTTACCCAAATAAATATCCAATATTTATAATGACTTTAGATTTAAAAACTACATATATCATTATCATATTGAGAATTTCTTATGACTTTCATATAACAATCCATGCAATATTCTCATTTAGGTCTATCTAGTACCATTACTCTTAATGTGTACCTGTGTGAAAACTTGATATCATCCATATCTATAATCTGTCAGATCAGAATATCAGTACACATACTAGTCTTAATGTATTTATATGTCCATATATAAATACTTAACTAGATACAGTTTAGGAATAATTCTCATATTACCTACTATTCTAAGGATAAAAGTTTTTAAACAATTTTTAAAACTAAAAAGACTTCTATTATTGATAAAAAAATAATAAAACAACACAATGAAAAGCATAATAGCTTGTAGTGCATACACCAACAAAACCTACAAAGTCCATAAACACATGTAGGACAACAAAAGACACGACTTTAGGAAAAGTTAACTTAGAAAAGTATAACCACATTCTTATTCTATAAGACCTTATATTTACTATATACAACCTGGAAGAAATTTGAAGGTAACTATATACTCTCAATACTCAATCCATCCCATAGTTAATGTGAGAAGTTAAAGAAGTTTCATTGTAAGTTATCATGTTACTAATGAAGACTTCTTCAAAATCCATAAAGCGTGGTAAGATAATTAGGATGGAAAGAACACTAGAAGGAAAACAAGTAGGAAGAGTGGGTGCCCAATAAACTCATACTAACTTGTTAGATCATTTTCTTCCTTTGGAAGGAGTAACCTTATGACGCCCTCGATTAACTAGGTCAAATTCCCATACCGGAATGTCTTACTTAATTAAGGAGTCACTAGTTAATTAGAAAAATAGAAGTTATTTTTGTTCAATGATCATCAACACATAGTTCAAAATAGAATGATAATAAAATAGATCAATTATTCATTTGGAAAAACATAAAACATAAAAGTTGTAGATCTATGTCTCTTCTTTAAAACGAGGTATGGTATGCAAAAATCCGACATCAGACGAGGGAGATATGCCCCAAATATAAAAACTATTCTAGGCTATGATGGGAATTAAATTTGTGATAAAACAAAATTCTAGGACAAATGGGTAAGGAATTGACTTTCGTGCCTTTCATCAAAGTTGTAGAGAAATAAGTCTAAAAAATTTTGACGAAAGAATCATTCAATTTCATGGTCATACAAGTAAGAAAATTGGAAATTACCAAACATAGTGCAAGTTGTAACAGTGAACACGTGAGGCAGTGTGGTATTTTAAATTTTGGGATTGAATGGGCAAGAATAGGATTTCATGATCGACATCAAAGTTGTAGGAAATTTCGATACTGAAATTTTGAGACAAGAATGACTCGGTTAAATTAACGAGAGAGAGAGAGAGAGAGAGAGAGAGAGAGTTATGCTTAAAATATAAACAGATGCGCAGAATGGCTCTTACAGTTAACTTGATTTTCACTGAATAAATTCTTGGAGGGTCAAGCGAGGCCTCGAACCCTTCACAAAAATCATAGGGTATGGTATTAGGAACACACTGGGATAAGAATAATTCAACTCAGATACCTCGGTATTCTCTTGGCCAGAACCGGTAAAAGTACATATAATTACTCAATTAAAATTATATAATTTATATAATACTATTTAATTACTAAGTTTTCTCAACTAATTAATCATTATTTTTCACCCAATTAAATCTAAAATATTTATCTTAGCCCTTTAAATCCTTCCAAAATATTAATCATTATCCTACAAACAAGTCGGTCGCAACCCAATTATTATTTCACATAAACAAACACAAAAATTAGCATACCTTGGCTCAGGGACCAATTACACACAATTGAGGGATGTTACAAACCTCTAGCTCTCACCATGTTCACCACTGCACTCACTTTAGATTTTCTTTTCTAGACTTCTTTCCCTTTTTCTTCTTGTGCAAGTTTCTATCCCCACTCTTTTTTCCCTTATACGCTTCCGCTATTGTTAATCTACTTTCACTTATTTAGGTGTTAAAAGATGCAACACAAACTTTCTCATATGATCCAGAAAGAATATGTGTTACCAACACCATTATACATGACACTTGTCATATTACCATCGTCTACCAAACAAAAGATTAATGGACTTGATGAGAATCACATTGATAGGTGGCTGGTTTGTGCTTGTCCAAGAAAACAAATTAGATCTTATAAAATAATTGGTAATAGAGGTGTCAATTTCATCCAATTATCTGTTAAATATCCAATCTATCCATACATAATTCATCTAATCTATCCATTTATAAAATAAAAATATGAAGGATTTAATAGATTAGATCTCATTTATTTATTGGATGGATATGGATAGATCCATCATAATTTTAATCCATTGGATTTTACTTTTTTTTCATTAAAATCCATTGGATTCTTAAATTAAAAAATCTATTTCTTCCGGATATAAAGTGAGTAAGACCTCCATTTTCAAATAAACTTTACACACGGCCTCGGCCTTACTATTCTCTTCCATTTTACATTTCTCTTTTCATCGTCTTAGTAGATTTCCTTCATGCATTTATAAAATAAGTATGAGCATATTACTCTTAAATTATTTAATAAATTAAGGTCATAATACATGTTAGGAAAGAAATTAAAAGAAAAAATTTGGAGAGAAGAAAAAGAGAAATTAAAGTGCAAGAACATAAAGTGAGAAAATAAAAAAGAATTAAAAGAAAAAATCGGAGAGTAAAAAAAGATAAATTAAAATGTAAGAATATGAAACGAGAAAATAAAAAAAGAATTAAAAGAAAAAATTTGGAGGTTAAAAAAAGAAATAAAATGAAAAATATGGAGAGAAATTTAAAAAAGAGAGAGAGAAAAAAAAATTAAAGTATAAGAATATAAAGTGAGAAAATAAAAAAGAATTAAAAGAAAAAATAGAAGAGTAAAAAAAGATAAATTAAAATGTAAGAATATGAAGGGAGAAAATATAAAAACAGAATTAAAAGAAAAAATTTAGAGGTATTAAATGAAAAATTATATACCGAGTCCCACCGGGCATGCCAATGATCTGTCACCGACCGGGGTCTAAGAGATCCGGTCTCGGGACAGCCTCAAGTATTAATGATTGAATGAGGTTGGAGACCGGTTCTGTGTGTATCCGGTCTCTACAATCCGTTATCCTGGAGATCCTTCACACCGGCCTGACGCGTTGGTATGGGCGACAGGTGGTGTCACCTGCGAAGATTCTCCGACGCTCAAGTCAGAAGAGTGTATGAACTCAGTGAATACTTATGCAGTATATAGAGAGTTTTAGGGTAAGGACAACGTAACCTGGAACATGTATTGCAACATGTTATTTATAGTCGAGCGTGGAAGATGAATCGTTGGATGTTAATGGGCCCACTGGTTCTGATAACGTATATCAAGAGTCAATCCGAGTGGGCCAGCATTCTGAGTATACCGAGAGAGTAGGTGAATTATCAGTGTACTTTTCTATCACATGGGTGGAAAGGTAATCACCTTTTCCATAAATCACGCTGGTGATTGTACCCACTCCTGTCGGTGGATGAAAGGGACATATTCCACTATGCAGGATGCCTTCTTTATTTATCAGTCAATTATAAGTCACCCGGTGTAGGAGAGCGGATAGGCCATCCGGTATCTCAGATGTCACCCCGGATGACTGGTGTAAGTGAAGTTTATCCAGTGTGTTGCAGTCTGGATCGGTATTCTTGACACCGGTTGAACTCTAGGACGGATGTAATGACCTCACTTTAGGTGAGATTGAATCAGTATGTTTACCGATTGGATCATTAACCTGGGATATCGATTAACCTCCAGGACAGTTGAGTCGGACTCCAGACCGGACAAACCTTGTGCCGGTATCTAGACCGGATCATTTGTCCCCTAGCTTGTGTGAGGGACTGTAAGTTGCTCATATAAGCTATGCAGTTCACGAGAGGTCTGGATGCTGGTATGCTCATACAGAACACGTTTATCCATATGTGTATTGTGCAATATCGTAATGCTATTAAGAGTAATATAGCTTTGATGTATATATCTTTTCAGTATTCAATAGCCCGTTCAGTGTGATTAATGTTGAGGTCGGATTGAAATAATTACCTCAGAAAAATTAATCAAATCAATTAAGATAAAAGAGCTTTAGAACAGAGAAATATATAAATGAATACTGTCCCCAAGTATAAGTATGTTAAGGGATTGGTACCTCTCACGGGGCGTTACCCTTAATTCTTTTGGGGAGAGAAAGAGTCGATCCGTTGTTCATGACAGCGGTGCACAGGACGGATGACTAGCAACAATCTGTATTGATCCCAATCGTCGATTCAGAGAGTGGGTGTGATTGAGATTATCCATTCTGAATGAAGTGTTTCAGTCGTAGGAGTACGGATTGGGTCTTGAAAGACTTCAATCATAAGGATGATGATGTGGATAGTCCGCGCCAGGAGTTACATCATCAAATCACAGAATAGGTGATTGAGATCATCCGTCCTGGGGGAATTTTTCTCAATCGTAAGAGTACGAATTGAGGCTTCAAAGACTTCCATCATAAAGAAGATGATGGGAATTGTCCGCGCCAGGAGTTACATCATCAAATCACAGAATAGGTGATTGAGATCATCCGTCCTGGGGGAATTAGTCTCGGCCGTCCTTAGAGTTCAGGTTTGATCCGACTAACAATTTTGGAGCTCGGTTAAGTCTTATAATCGGAGTAAGACTTCCGGGAGGACTATTTCCGATTGACCCCTCCTGTGTGGAAGATTTCCGAATGATCCCTCAGGTGAAAGGTTTCCGAGTGGGGTGTCCCTGAGTGTGACACTTTCGTGTGGGATTACACTGAGTGGAACATTTCCGACCTCCACATAGTATGGTACCGAGTGAAGCATTTTCCGAGTGAAACACTTAAGGACAGAGAAATGCTTCGACTTCGGATGAGTGCGCTTCGGGTAGAGATTTTTTGAGTAAATAATTCCTGACTGAAACTCCAGAGTGAGATTTCCTCAGCTTACAGAGTTCAAGAGTCGGACTTCAATGAGATATTGCTGAGTGGATTATTTAAGAGTCTAGCATCGAACTTGAAGTGTTTTCGAGAGAGGAATTCCAAGGGAGAATATTTCCGAGTGAATTCGATAACGATTGATTCTTCAATAGCAACCGACCAATTCTAGAAGTCGTACTCGGAGTTCGGTTTAATCCTACAATCCGAGCTTTCAGTCGGTGTTGGATTTTACTCATTCACCATTTTTCTTCACTCGGTGTTGGATTTTACCCATTCACCATTTTCTTCATTCGGTGTTGGATTTTACCCATTCACCATTTTCTTCACTCGGTGTTGGATTTTACCCATTCACCGGTCTTCATCACTCGGTGTTGGATTTTACCCATTCACCGGTCTTTACCGACGTTCGGCCAAACCTACTAGTCGTACTCAGAGTTCAGTTTAATCCTACAATCCGAGCCTTCACCGGTGTTCAGTCAAACTTACTAACCGTACCCAGAGTTCGGTTTAATCCTACAATCTGGGCCTTCAATGGCGTTCGGTTTTATCCTACTATCCGTTCTTCTTCATCCGGTGTTGGATTTTACCCATTCACCGGTCTTCATCGACGTTTGGCCAAACCTACTAGTCGTACTCGGAGTTTGGTTTAATCCTACAATCCGAGCCTTCACCGGTGTTCAGCTAAACTTACTAACCATACCCAAAGTTCGGTTTAATCCTATAATCTGGGCCTTCGATCGGTGTTCAACCCTTTGTTCCTTCGAAGAGGTTCATCGCTAACAACAGATACATTGTTAGGATCATTCGTCCTGAAAGTATCTTGTCACAATGCAGTTGTGCATCGAATAACATCATAAAGACAATAGGTGAACACAGAAAATATTTCATTAATTATAAATTACAATACAAAAGAGAGACAGAGAGCTGAGTCGGGGTTATGCCTCGCTACCTTCTTGGTAAAACCGATCGAAAAAACCCAAGTAAGGAAAAAGAATGCACACCGTCTTACCGACTAGCTGTAACAGCAGAGGGCGCTCTTGATTTTGATGGCCTGATCCCTAATCAATGACCTCTCGGGGGCCCTGATGTTGTTGGGACATAACATCTTGTTGTTCATGCTTGCCAATCCGGACTCCCTTTGGCTTTCCCGAAGTAGTTTCTTTGAAAAGATACTGTTTGAGTTTACCTTCTCGGACTAGGGTCTCGATAGTATTCTTTAGGGCTTGACACTCATCTGTTAAGTGGCCCTCTTGCTCATGAAACTCGCAGTATTTCCGAGGATCGCCATGTTTGCGAAGCTGGGACGGCGTCCTGACCCTGTATGAAGTAAGCTTTGGCCATCCGATCTCCCTCAGAATCTAAGACCGCTTAGAGTTTAACGGAGCATAATTGCCAAACACATGTATCCGTTCTTCCTGACTCGGAGGTACTGGATTATCAAAGGTGCTGCCTTGGGCCGTTCTCTCCATGCGCTCCGATCTAGGATAGTTTTTGTCTCTCCGTTGTTGATGTGGCGTTGGAGATTTCCTTTTGGCCGCTATTGCCTCCAAGTGCATTTCTATGCCTACGTATTTCGAAGCTTTTCTTCGAAACTCCTCCAACGTCGTTGGAAGGCTCTTTGCCAAAGACAAAGCAAAGGCGGATCTAGGCTGTAAGGCTTCGACAATAATGTGAAGCTGAATAGCCTCTGTGAGATTAGGCACCAAAGCAGCTTCTTTGTAAAATCTCTTCAAAAACTCTTTGAGAGTTTCACTTTCCCCCTGCCTTATCTGAGCCAAGGTATGGGAAGTCCTTGGGATATCCCTAGAGATTATGAAATGGCTCTCGAATGAAGTCGCCATCTCCTCCCAAGAATCTATTGACTCCGAGGGTAAACCTTTGAACCAATCGAGAGCTTCCTCCGTTAAGGTTCGTGGGAACATCCTGCACATCACATCTTCATCAGCTCCCAAGTACATGGCCTCATACGTGTAAGCATCAAGGTGCTTAATGGGGTCAGTTTCTCCATTATACTTTCCGATGGAAAGTGGTTGAGTCGTTTGCAAGTGCTTGGGGATGATCACGTTCATGAGTCTCCTGGAGAAAAGGACGTTGAATCGGTATGGCCCAGAAACCATCGCTGTCTGCCCCCTCTTCCTTGCACCGATCCTGTCCCTAGAATCTTGCGTTTGTTCTCTCCTCTCAAAGGTAGGGATCTTAGAATACTGGAGAGTTGTGGATTTTTCTCTCGCAGATGCATGGCGAGTGTCCTCTGCCTGAGATGTCACTCTGTCCCCAGTTCCTCCTTTCTCCCTTCGCAACTCCCTCAACTCCTCCCTGAGTTGCCTGATAACTTCATCTCGAGGATCAGGGGTTGCCACTGGTACCATTCTCCTTGAGTGGGTTGCTGGTGATTCAAAGACAAATCTCCCCTCATCTTGTTGATGGGTCACATCTTCCATATGACCATCCACATAGTCACGTCCATCTCCTTCCATGGTCGACTCCTAACTTCTGCAGAAAGTGGGAATAACTCTACCGAGTCCCACCGGGCATGCCAATGATCTGTCGCCGACCGGGGTCTAAGAGATCCGATCTCAGGACAGCCTCAAGTATTAATGATTGAATGAGGTTGGAGACCGGTTCTGTGTGTATCCGGTCTCTACAATCCGTTGTCCTGGAGATCCTTCACACCGGCCTGACGCATTGGTGTGGGCGACAGGTGGTGTCACCTACGAAGATTCTCCGACGCTCAAGTCAGAAGAGTGTATGAACTCAGTGAATACTTATGCAGTATATAGAGAGTTTTAGGGTAAGGACAACGTAACCTGGAACATGTATTGCAACATGTTATTTATAGTCGAGCGTGGAAGATGAATCGTTGGGTGTTAGTGGGCCCACTGGTTCTAATAACGTATATCAAGAGTCAATCCGAGTGGGCCAGCATTCTGAGTATACCGAGAGAGTAGGTGAATTATCAGTGTACTTTTCTATCACATGGGTGGAAAGGTAATCACCTTTTCCATAAATCACGCTGGTGATTGTACCCACTCCTGTCGGTGGATGAAAGGGACATATTCCACTGTGCAGGATGCCTTCTTTATTTATAAGTCAATTATAAGTCACCCGGTGTAGGAGAGCGGATAGGCCATCCGGTATCTCAGATGTCGCCCCGGATGACTGGTGTAAGTGAAGTTTATCCAGTGTGTTGCAGTCCGGATCGGTATTCTTGACACCGGTTGAGCTCTAGGACGGATGTAATGACCTCACTTTAGGTGAGATTGAATTAGCATGTTTACCGATTGGATCATTAACCTGGGATATCGATTAACCTCCAGGACGGTTGAGTCAGACTCCAGACCGGATAAACTTGGTGCCGGTATCCAGACCGGATCAAATAGGATCTTAGGAAACCTGCGTGCCACTGATTTTCAGTATGTACAGTTTGTTTTATATGACCATGTATTGTATATAATTGTGTTGTATATAATGTATCTGTTCCACAAAAATTTTATTATACCAAAAAAGGAAAAACTTCTATATTTTTCAAAAACTCGTAACCTCTTAGTTAAGTAGGACGATCTAGTGGAAGGGATTGTCCTAGTTAACTAAGGGTGTTACAATAAACATCTACTAGGCTGGCTACACAGACTAGGCCCTAAATATAACACCTTGTATTATCAAATAATCATAAATTATTAATTCTCATCAACAACAAAAAGTAGACACACAGACCAGGCCCCAAGAGCACAATCAGATATCAATAATCATTATATTATCAGAATTACCAAATCACCAATAATCATCATACATATTTATTTAAATAAAAATGGGCGGCCACACAGACTCTACCCACTAAAACAAAATCCCAATCATATTACACACTACAATTTAATACGATAAACATAGTCACATTATCACATCACCACCAAGGTACAACCAACAATGTAATCATAATCCAACTCACACCCTACATAATAATTATCACCAGTCATAAGTTCTTTTAAGCTCATCACTTCTTTCTATTTCATCAATTAGAACTAAGTCCATATCCATGATTTGCATCATACTATTATTTACTAATTTATATCAATTATCCATTCCTTTCTCATATCAATATGCTTTACACATAATTAACTCCTAATCTATCAATTTCATTTTGTAGCAACATGTCATTTATTATGATAGCAACATTTCCACAATTAGCATATCAACACTGCACACACTTACTTCATCAATTCATGTCAACAACATTATCCTTAATTTCACTATACATTTTCCTAAATCCACCAAACACGGCCTAAAAGTTATTGTAAGTCATATACTTTTTAAAATCATCAATCTTCTCATTCAATTCATTATTACATACATCTATAACCTTTACCTGCAACAATTTCATAACAACTCATTCGCTATAATTCATAATTTAGTTTCTGAACTTTCTCAACAACCATCACAATCATCATGAACACAATTTTCATGCTCAACAACCACAATCGTTCCATTGCCAAACAATTTAATTTGTAATTTCACCAACACAATTCATATAACTCATGTACGTTAGTTCATCATACACTCTATATTAATGAACATAACTCATAATTTTTAAAATCTCTATTTCTCTATCCCATCGATTAATATCATACTTTCATTCACTTTTATTTCATATAATTTCACTTATTATTACCTATCACATCAACATAACTAATTTTCTATATTTCATCAATTATATTAAATTTCATCGTCTAAGTTATTCCTTTTTTTCAAACTCGACTAGGGTTGATACCCAATTTTAATTAATTATAACACCAAACATTCCCTTACCTTGATTCCACGCTTTCATTAACTGTTTGAGATGGATCATGCCTCACGGCTTGATAATCCTTTGCTTGCTTCCGGTTCCAATACCCGTTTTGCTTAACGACCTTCTGAAGCCCGCTCTGATACCTACAATTACCGAAACATGACACCCATTAATCGTTCGCCATACCCATTGCCTTCAAAGTCATTTTCAAGCTCCGATTCGCTAAGAAGATGCAAAACAAAACCTCTTCCATGCAAAATCATACTCGGCCAAGAGATGGGGAAATAAGGGAAATGCGAGTTTGAAACCACTCATTGTCATAAAGCCATACCCAAGTCCTACACTGCCTTGAAAATGCCAAAATCAAACCCCCTTCACACGGTCCAAAGAAAGAAATGGAGAGTGGGAGAGAGAAACATGAAATTGAAGGCACATATAGACTCACCTCGTTGCCACGAACTCAAATGCAATCAATTTTAAGTTTTGGCATGAAATGAACCCCTAATTTGAAGCTAGAAACTCATGGACATGCAAAGGTAAGAAGGGAGAAGAAGAATGTGTGATACTGCCGGAGGAAAAAGGTGAAATTGACCTTAGTAACATGAGGGCATAATTATCCTTTTGCAATTCCCTTTTTTCCTTTTTGAATTTCCTTTTATAACCTTAATTAAAACTTCTACTTTTAACCTTTTGGTAAATTAAAATTTACCATCACCTATTAATTTACTTTAAAGTTTATAACCAACCACTCAAATTAATTTATTTAATTCCCATTGCCTTAATTAATTAACAATTAATTCATAAAAATTTTAGGAAAATCTAAATTAAAATTTAAATAATTTATTTATTGATTTACGCCTATCACCGATAATTTAATTAATTACCTAGGATGTTACATGACATGTCATAGATAGAAGCGTCTTTAGGATTCATGGGACACCCTATAGTTTTACTTTTGTATTTTTGTGGGCTCATGTAATTGTATTCTTTAGTGATATTACTTCTTTACTTAGTATTGTTACTAGAAGGGTGAAAAGGTTAGTCTTTGATCCTGGATGATCTTTTACTACATTAATAAACTCTCCATCTTTGTTTTAGTCTTTTGAATCTTTATTACATATCTTGGACTCATTCTTCTTCTTTTATTATGTAGGGATAATGTTGATTTCACCTTTAGAGCTTTAAAGAATGAGTTTGGATTTAAAGGAAAATCCTTTTTAGGGGGCAAGATGAGGATCCAACTAGTACTTTATTGTAAGTACACTTCAAGCACCTCTAAGTTCTTAGTAGGCAATTCTATCTTGCCCCAAGGAGTGTCACAACTCTTAAAGGAGTTTAGGGATATCTCTCCTACAAACATTCCTCATGGGTTACCACCTTTGAAGGGGATTAAGCACCAAATAGACTTGATACCCCATGCTAGTATTCCAAATAGTCCCACTTATAAGTGTAACCCCCAAGAAAGCAAAGAAATAGAAAAATAGTTAAATGATCTTTTGACCAAGGGATGGATAAGAAAGAGCCTCAGTCCTTGTGTGGTACCAACAGGTATAGGTATCCTATACTTAGACTCGATGACATGTTAGATTAGCTTAATGGCTCCATCATATTTTCAAAGGTTGATCTTAAAAGTAGTTATCACTAAATAAAAATCAAAGGTAATGGATGGAAGACCGCTTTTAAAATAAAACTTGAATTTCATAAGTAGTTGGTGATGCCTTTTACCTTAACCAATGCCTAAGTACTTTCATAAGACTCATGAATCATGTTTTGAGAGAGTTCATTGGACACTTTGTTGTAGTGTACTTTGATGACATCTTGGTCTAGTCAAAGTCTATGAACTCTTATATTAGTCATCTAAGACTTGTTATGCTTGCCTTAAGGTAACATAACTTTTATACGAACCATGAAAAGATGTACCTTTAGCATGGATAACATTGTCTTTCTTGGTTTTGTGGTAAGTTTAAAAAAGGTTCATGTTGATGAGGAAAAAGTTAAGTCCATAAAGGATTGGCCACTGAGAATATGTAAGAGAAGTGAGAAGTTTTAATGGGCTTATTAGCTTTTACAAAAGGTTTATGAAGGATTTCTCTATCTTGGCCTCACCTCTAAATTAGTTGGTGAAGAAAAATGTTGCTTTTGTATAAGGCCTAAGGCAAAAGAAAGCCTTTAATAAGTTGAAAGATAGGCTCACGCTTGCTTCTATTTTAGTTTTTCCAAATTTTTCTAAAACTTTTGAGATAAAGTTTGATGCCTCAAACGTAGGTATGGACGCGATTTTGGTTCAAAAAGGTCACCCCATTGCTTATTTAAGTGAAAATTTGAATGAGGCCTCCCTTAATTATCTCACCTATGATAAAGAACTTTATTCCTTAATTAGGACCTACAAACTTAGGAACATTACTTGATTCCTAAAGAGTTGTTCATACATAGTGACCACGAGTCACTCAAGTACATAAAGGGCAACATAATTCAAATAAAAGGCTTACTAAATGGGTTGAATACCTAGAACAATTCCCTTATGTCATAAGGCACAAAAATAAGAAGGCAAACATTATGGCCAATGCCCTGTCTAGAAGGCAAACCCTCACAGCTTCTCCGGGAGCTAAAATGCATGGTCTAGAAGTTGTACTAAAAAGGTGAGGACTTCTCACTACACATGAATTCCATAAGCTAGATGGTTGCCTTTTCAAAGAGAATAGGTTGTGTATACCTAGGGGATCCATGAGAAAGTTGCTTTTGAGAGAAAGTCGTGAGGGAGGACTCATAGGGCATTTTAGAAAAGATAAAACTTTATCCACCCTTAGTGAACATCTCTTTTAGCCCCATGAAGAGAGATGTAAAAAGTCATTGCTCTATATGTACAACTTGTAAAAAAGCCCAAGTTAAAGGTTTTAACTCAAGGCCTTTACACTCCCTTACCTACACCTGTCACCCCTTAGGTTGGTATTAGTATGGACTCCATCGTTATTGTGTTTGATAGGTTTAGTAAAATGGCTCACTTCATCCCTAGCCACAAGGTTTATAATGCAAGCTATATTTCTAAACTCTTCTTTAAAGAGATAGTGAGGCTTCGTGGAATCCCTAAAACTATTGTTAATGATAGGGATACTAAGTTCCTTAGCCATTTTTGGAGAACCTTATGGGCAAGGCTAAGAACTAAGTTTCTCTTCTCCACCATGTCATCCACAAACAGATGGTCAAACCGAAAGGGTCAACAAGACCCTTTCCATACTTCTAAAGGTAAGTATTAATAAAAATGTCAAATCATGGGATAAGTGTCTACTATATGTTAAGTTTGCTTATAATAGGGTAGTACACTCCATAACCAAGCATAGTCCCTCTGATATTGTGTATGGTTTCAACCCTTTTACTCCCCTTGAACTTTTTCCCATAGCCATATTTGATGATCTTATACATGTTGATGATGAGGCAAAGGCCAAATATATTAAAAAGTTACATGAGAGGGTTAAAGACTAAATCCTAAAATGAAATAAGCATTATGGTATGTTGCTACATAGCCAATAAATGTATAAAAAAATATCCTTTGAAGTTAGGGATTGGGTTTGGCTTTATTTAAGGAAGAAAAGGTTTCCTACTTTTAGGAAGTCCAAACTTAGTCCCAGAGGTGACAGTTCTTACCAAATCAAAGAAAAGATTAGTAAAAATGCATATAAACTACACTTTCCTAGTGATTATGGTGTCAGAGCCATGTTTAATGTTTCTAATCTATCTCCTTATTTTATGAATGACATGGATGATGAGGATGGCTTGTATTTAAGGTCAAATCCTCTTAAGAAAGGGAGCATGACGATGACCTCACTAACTTAGAGGATACTGAAAGGATAGAGGATACCTTGGAGAGTTTTAGTGGTCTAAAGACTAGGTCAAGGACCAAGAAGACTAAGCAGGCCTTCTCAAAGCTTATGGCCTCATTACTTAATCCCAAGATGGGCCCAAGCCCATGAAAGAGCTCTTGAAGACCTATGCACACCTCACATACATCATTTTGGAGAGATAGGTTTCATATCACTTCACTCATTGGGCCTTATTTGGGCCTCCATTCTTTTGTATAGGATTAGGCTTAGGACTTAGTGTATTTTCATTTCTTAGAAGCCCATTAAACATAGTTAAGTTTGGGCCTTATGAGGCCATGTTGCTTATTAGGCCACTTTTGGGTCTTGTATATGTTTTCTTTTCTTTTGGGCCATTATTGGGCTTTTTTTGCATTCTTTTATTGTAGGCCTTAAGTGGAGCCTCCAAGGACCATGGCTTAGCTAAAATTTCCAAGATAGGGAAGATTATAAATAGTTTTCTCTCTTTATATTTTCACTTAGCTTAATTCATTTATTGAATTTCAAGAGATTTGTTAGATCCATTCTTTCTTTAAAAACTTAAAGCTCTTAGAGCTTCTATCTTATTATTTTTATCTTTGGGTTCTTCCAAAGTTGTGAACTACCTTCATAGGCTTATCTCTCCTTTAGAGTCCACTTCCATCTTTTCCATTTCTTTCTATTTTTTTATGTATTTTAATAATAAAAAAACCATACAATTTTCATCAAGCATGTCATGGCCAAGGCACTTTGATGAAGGAGAAATACTTTATTTGATTTCAAGTGAAGCTTAGAGAACAAGGCACTCCAAGACTAGATCATAACCCAACATCACCTTTCTCTTTTTAGTCCTTACATTTTAGTGCTTATTTGGTGGAGGTGCAAGTTGTGAAGACCTTTGTATCGAAAAGAAAAACCTTGTAACCTTTAAAAGTTTTAGGACTTAAATTTGTATAT
Organism: Clitoria ternatea; assembly: GCA_037962975.1. Classification (NCBI taxonomy): domain Eukaryota; kingdom Viridiplantae; phylum Streptophyta; class Magnoliopsida; order Fabales; family Fabaceae; genus Clitoria; species Clitoria ternatea. Next base: position 14,627,283 of record CM075676.1, read on the forward strand.
ACATTTCTCCTCCTTATTTGGAGGCTTTTGTATTACCTCACTTTGTAGTAGCTTTATATTTTCCTTGTACTTTTGGACTTGGACTTTGGACTTTAGGCTTTTAGAAATTACATAAGTTAATTACGCTTGGGATTTTTTAATCACTTACTAGCAATTTGTTATTACTTTGCTTTCATGCTAGTTTAGGCTAGTAAATTGGGTTTTGGACTAACTTTGTAAGGATAAGAAGAATGGGGAACTACCACCCTTAGATGATTGGAGTGACCTTATTAGGAGTTTGTTGAGAAAATGGTATATGCTCTCTTACTATAGAGATGAGTTATTGGCTAAGCTCAATAGGCTCACAAAAGGCATAAAGAGTGTTAAAGAATATTATAAGGCCCTTGAAATTACTATAGGTGGGGTTAATATTGAATAGGATGAGGAGACCCTAATGCTTAAGCTTCTCTATGGTCCATATAGAGAGATAAAGAAAAAGGTAGAGCTTTTACCTCATGTTAATCTTGAGGAGCTCCTCCATCAATATACCAAAATGAAGAGCCAATTAAGTGATGAGGGATTCTATAGAAGAAGGAACTTCAAACCCTTTAGGCCCAAATGGAAAGGCAAGGAGTAGAAGGAAGTGGACATTTCCTCTCCTAAGGTGAAACCTGAGGTGCATTACAAGGAAAAAGGGGATAAAGCCTCCAACTTTAAATTATCCAAGGAACCCAACCCCACCTCTCAATCTTCTAGTTCTAGGACTAGTTCTATTAAATGTTTTAAGTGTTAAAGGAGAGGCCACATAGCTTACCAACTTCGCACCAAAAAAACCATGATCTTAAGAGGGCAAGATCACTACTCAAGCCAAAAGGAATCTTCCTCATCTTCTAATGATGGATTTAGTAGTGAAAGCTATGATAGTGAACATACCATTAGGGAATAAGGAGACCTTTTAATGGTTAGGAGACTCTTAGGTATCCATGCCTCACACCTAGATAATTCCCAAAGGAATACCATCTTTAGAACTAAGTGTAAAGTGCTTGGGAAAATTTGTTCCCTAATCATAGATATGGTAGTTATGCCAATTGTGCTAGCCACCATATGGTTAGTAAACTCAACACTAAGACTACCCCTACACCCTAAGCCATATAAGCTTCAATGGCTAAATGATAATGCCATTTTTCCATTATAAACTATGAAGATGGGGTCATTTATGATGTCATTCTTATGGAAACCACCTATCTTTTGTTTGGTAAACCATAACAATATGATAAGAGAATTATCTATAATGGTGCTATTAACACCTATTCTTATGTCAATGACAAAAAGAAGTTTATGTTGAATCCTCTAACACCTCAACAAGTGATAGATGATCAAATACAAATGAAGCTTTAAAGAGAGAAAGATAGTGAGGTAAGTAAGAAGAAAATGAAGGAAAGGAAATATAAAAAAGAAAATGCAAGTGAGTCTAATAACCAAAGTGGTGAGAGTCGTGAGTTACTCCTTATAGTAAAACAAAAAGTGTTAGATCATGTTGTTTCTTACATTCTAAGTACCTTTCCATGTCTTGTGGATTTCAAGGAAGTCTTTGATGACATGATAATTTTAGGCCTTACATGGCCCTATTTTTGTTTGGGTCATATTTTGGCCTTAGGATCATAGGCTCCTTAGTTTGAGTGAAAATTCTTCTTTACCATAGGTTAGTTAGCTTAACTAGGGTTAACTTGTGTTTAAATAGAGCTAGGGTTTAATTTGTATAATTTTCTATCATTTGTTGAACGCAAGAGCATTTCTAGAGTAAGAAACTCTCTCTTCTATTAAGAATTTTGTGAAAAAACTAACTTGTTCTTATCTTTGGAGCACCTCTAAAGTAATGAACCTCCTTAGGCTTACCTTTCTAGGTGGCACCTAAATCCTCTCCCAAATCTCCCATTTTATGTTTTCCTCTCGTAGTTTGAATTAGGATTTTCACATTTTCACTTAGAGTATGATTTGACCAAGGCTTAGATCATGAAGGAAATCTTGAATTTGATTGAAAATGAGGCTTGAAGATCAAAAAATCTCTCAGAGATAGATCTATATCTCAAAATACAAGATAAATTCACCTCTTAAAGTAAACCTTTATTTATAAAGTCCTTAATGGGCTTGACTGTAATTTTTTTCTCTTATCTATTACATATATACACATCAATTAAAAGGGTTATCAATAAAATAGAATATTATTAGATATTACCCTTTCTATTCCAATTTAATTGTCTAGAGAGATAAGTTATTCCAATTTAACTGTCCACCTAGAATTTTAAAGCACTAATAATTACATTTTTTCAATAATTCTTAGATGAGAGAGAAAGCAAGTTAAATAAAGAGATAATGTATTTTAATAAATAAAGGCTAACTAAAGCATTTCTGTATGTAATTAACATAAAATAATTGTATTCAGTGATTTTTGTATTTTTTTCACTTTCATTAATTAAGAACAGAGAAAGTATAAAATAGATATGCACATTCATTATCAAATAGTATTAAGAAGATATATGACTCAATTTAGTCCAAGAGATATCAATTAGGCATGGGAAAAAGGCAGGTCGAGGGAGGTTACGCCCCGCCCGTCCTCGTCCCCATAGAATTCGAGGCAGATTCATGGTCGAGTTAAAATAAGACGGGTTTTGAATTTTAAAATTCCTCAAGCTCCCCCGGGTTCCTTTTCAGGTTTTGGGAAATCGTGGGAATCTTACCATACTCTATTTTTCTTTATTTTTCTTTCTTTTTGATAAATTATATATATTTAACACATCTTAATTCTAATAATATATAAAATAAAGATTAAATTTTTTATAAATAATAAACTCCATGATTATATATTATTTTAAGAAAAATATATAAACTTGTTATTATTTAAATATAACTATAATAAAAATTATTGAATTTGTATATCGGGATGAGTTTGGATATGGGGTCGGGGAGTTGCTTCCCCACATTCAACCCTGTCCTTATCAAAATCGGGACTAGGTCGAGGCAGGTTTTTAAATTATTCATAGTCAAAACAGATTTTACCGTAGGGTGAAAACAAATCAATCCTGATGTATTACCATTGTCATGCCTTAATATCAATTTGTAACAATCTCATAATCTTATATCTTAAATACTATATTCTTTTGAGCTTTTGCCCCGAAATACTAAATTGTTTGCCTACTTTTGTACCTTAGTAATCATTCCAATTTATTTAAGATCTTGAGTAATAACTCAAATTTCCTTTTCCAACTTATTGATTTGATTGGTGAATTATGAGGAGGGCTTTTGAAATGGATACTTGGGTTGTAGATTTATAGTCTAGAAAAGGCAGCAACAGAATTCTAATAGTTGTGAAGTTTATCCATGGTAAGGATCCTTCAAACTTTATGAAAAAATTATTGACGTGCAATCTGTTTGTGGTGGAATGAATCATGGTAAATTGTGTTATTTTCTTATTCCTTGTTTCTCTACGGTATTGAAGTAATGGTGGTTAAGTTGTGAATTTTATGAATTATTTTAACTTGTTTACCTGTAAAAGAATTAAATGCAAATGCAACTTTAATTATGAATTATTTAAACTTGTTTACCCGTAAAAGAATTAAATGCAAATGCAACTTTAACCGGGAGGATTCACATGCAAGCAATGGAAAGGAATACTAATGAAGGTTGGTCTAAATGGTAAATGCTTTGGTATTATTTAAATAAAGTCTTAAGTTGTAAATTTTATGTATACAAAAAACTCTTTTTGGAATCTTACCTGTCATATCCAGATAAACGATACGTAACTTGATGTCCCCTAAAGGCAAAAGTATTGTGATAAAGAAAAAACAAACTAAAATTTCATTTATAAACACCTCCTAAGAAAAATGACATTACAATATATAATGAAAATAGTGGTAGTCCAGGAGAATTTTTCTATAGACAGCACAATGCTCTGAAACCTAAGGCAAAAGTACCATTAAATGAGCTGGTCCCATTAAAAAAGACCGGGATTAAGCTCTTCTCTGCAACTCTTCTACCTACCAAGGTTCAATTGACTGTACACACAAGTTCTCTCATAGACAACAGGTATTTAACCAACTAACCCAAAAACTCTAAGGTGGAAGAAAGCCATTAACGTATTTATAAATGCAAACCATTGCAACTGCCATATACATATTCTGTCCTATATGCTGCCTTTGTTGCACTTCTAGTTTGGAATGTTTTGACTGCTGAGATATCATTGCCTACTACTACTCCTTTTGAGACAATAGTATTATCAACACTTGAAGAGTACTGTATCACAGCATCCAATTGTCCACATGCTGCTCCAATAAACCCTGCATACATCATCATCAACCAAGCCACATTATTTGAAACTCTTTCAATTTATCCAAAGAATTTTACTAACAAATGATAAATAAGGACTTTGATACACATTAATAATGGTTACTTTAGTCTCTACACGGTCTTTTTTTTCATTTTTATGTTTTGTTTGCCATTATGTGACTACCACAAACGTCTCTCTTTCAAAAATTAAGTCAAAAAGCGTAAGGGCCGGCCCAAGGTAAAGCGGGTAAAACCTTGCTTCCTCGAAAAATTATTTACTTACACATGTAGTTTGATTGGAAAAAAAAAAGTTAATCATTACCTAATATATTATATTAGTTTATTAAGAGTAAATAGATAAATTTTTTCTTAAAAACAATGCTCTTTTTCACTATTAAAGGCCTCATCTATCCTTTTATTTCACTACTAATTAATGTCATTCACCTTTCCATTCCCTTCATCAGTACTCTACAATCACTACAAGTTTCTTTTTTTTTGCCATGTCATCAACTTGGTAAAAAGCTAATATTAAAATTTAGAAAATAGTAAGAATCAAAATTGCCCTGAACATCCCACATCTGCAGAGGAAAGAGCATCATGGACAATCTATGAAGTATTTCAAAACTAAAATTAATAAAATCTTACCTAAGATCAATAATATTACAAGAAAAATTAAATGAGTTGACTCCATTGTCAATTTTTAAAAAAATGCTAAACACGATTGATTACCATAATTTAATAATTAAATTTATGTGTAAGAGTTTGAAACATAATAATTTCAATTAAATTCATATTGCTATTGCTTTTAGAAAGCCTCATTTGAGAATTCACTTTCAACCAAAATTAATGTTGGCCAGTCCTGGTAAGTATTCAATTTAGGAGGGAACCACCTAACAAGTGCTATAAATAGGATACTGCAAGGCACAATGGACATACGTGAAGAACTACAATTCAAAGAAATAGAGTCAGTTTGTCATACCATGCCCTACATAATTGGGTTGCCTTGGCCTAAAAATGCATCTAAAACATTATGTGGACAAAGCCAGTTTTGGTGAGTTAGGTAATATGGCTAGTAGTGAAAGTAAAGTTGAAGAAACGTAGAGGGAAGTGCATATGGATAACCCTGAAGAATAAGTTGTACTCATGCATAAAAAACACTAAATTCCTATCTTCCATGACATGTTTCTTTTCTGTCACATATAACTGGTAGGATAAGCAACATTAAAAGTTGTTTCTTGGCCCTGATGAACTTCAGAATTGGTTTATTAATCTTGCAATATATGTTAGCACTTAAAAGGATGAGAAAGTAAAACACCAAACGGATTTTCTTTATGATCCATCAAGTATGATTCAATGTTCTTAAAGCAAACAGCAAATATCACCTAAGAACAATGAAGTACCTAAGAACATGAATTGCAAAGATGATAAATTAAAGTCAACCTGGATTTAAAATGCAAACATGTATCAGAGAAGTACCTAAGAACAAAGGAGAAGGTTTTCCTGGTCTTGATTTGAATTCAGGATGGAATTGAACACCAATAAAATAAGGATGGTTAGGCAGCTCAACAATCTGCAGAAGGTAAAAACCAGCAATTCATAAGCACAGCCACATGCTTATAATAATTCAACAAGTTATATGAGAATGTTTATACCTCCATTCGTTGACCAGTTTCATCCTTCCCAGTAAAAGAAAGACCAGCATTTTCAAGGCGAGCTACCAAATCAGGATTCACCTGCATATGAACAGATCATTTTCTACCTATTCAAATTTGCTAGATAATTTTACGCATGACAATGCAATACCTCATATCTATGCCGATGTCTCTCATCAATGAAGCTTTTGCAACCATATCTAAAGAGGGAGGGCCAAAGGATTAGAAACCTAATAAATCTCATCCATTGAGAGTATATTTTTATCCAGTATATCTAGTCATTTGTAGTGTAGTTATACTGAAACACAGAGATTACTCATTGATATTAACCAAAAGAAGCACAAAAGAAAAATCTGCCTTCAAAAGAATTGAAAGGAAAAATATACTTACAATTTTGCAGATTTGCATTCCTTGGTCTGGAAATATGTTCTCCTAGATCCTAGACGCATGGTGCCTCCCATATGTGTTTTTGATCCCTGTACAAAACAATTCAAACAAATAATAAATATAAAATAAGGGGAAATTTGAAACTTAACTTTATTTTCTTAGCATTAGAATAAGATGACACAAATATGCAAACCTCAGGCAGAAATATGATGTAAGGACTTTTGGTATGTGGATCAAATTCAGTGCTGTTGGCATCATGTACACCAAGAACAGATCGTGCAAACTCTATGACAGCAATTTGCATTCCAAGACAAATGCCAAGGAATGGAATTTTGTTTTCGCGAGCGTATTTAGCCGCAATAATTTTTCCTTGCACTCCTCTATCTCCAAACCCTCCAGGAACAAGAACACCATCTGCACCCTGAAGGCAAAGACTAGTTAGAAAATAAACTAAGAAAGCTTTAGGAACTGAAGCGAGGGAAATTGATAAATATAATCAAGATTGTGAATGAAACCTTTAATAACTTCCATGCTGCCTTATAAGCATCAAGATTCTGCAACGTAGAACCAGGGCATATAGATGAAATTGATATTATGAACAACAATTAATAAAATTTGGTAGTGGTGTAATGACTCATTTACCTCTTTTGCAGTGGCATCTTCAAGGTTGCTAGCTGGAATCCAGTCCACAACAAGTTTCTTTTGGCAATCGACAGATGCATGCACTAAGGCCTGAAGTCAGTATTAAAGGTAAATAAACAAACTCACTCTTATATACAATTATGCTTAAACCATATAATGTGCAGACATGGTAGAGATAAATTCTCAACATGACATAAAAATTATGTCCTTAAAAGCTCATAATTAATTATGCAGCAATAACTCCACCTTTAGAACAGAGAGGTAGGAATCAGAAAGGCATGTATATTTCCCCACTAAGGCTATACGAACCTGTCATTTGTAAGAAACAGAATTATAACTATTGCCAATAATCATGGAAAATATAAAGAATGACTTTGGAGTAGCGACCCACTGGTTCGTGAAGCAAATCGCTAGATTCAGCTCTACAAGTCCATTCCCCTAAATTAGGCTCTTGAGCTACACTGTATATATAATAAACTGCCTCTTAAACCATCCAGAAAAAATCACAAAGGACAATAAAACAACTATTTGAGTTTGTGAGACTAACCCATTAAGGTTCAGCATTTTAAATATTGCTTCATGAGCCTCCTGATCCTAGACCAGAAGAAGAGAATTGGTAAGAAATGGTACCTACAAATGAGATGATTTGCAATTCAGCGGTTTTAGAGGAATACTTACCCTTAAAAGCAAAGGAATGTGCCAGATGTTGGGAACATCATAAAGAGTAACAATGTTTTCTGCCTGGAAACATGCAGCTTCAGTATTGCAAAGCAGACACAGGAGATAAAAAAAAAGACATATATATATACACCAAATTTCTCATACCGGAATCAGGCAAAATTGTGAGAGTTTTCCCTTTGCATTATCATCCAGTACCTAAGAAACAAAAGAGTTTTAGAAACTTAGATTAAAAGTTAGCAATTTCAACTGCTGGATAGAGAAAGAGAGCAACCATTGTGCTACGGCACGCTAAGATATGTGGAGTCAGCCCTTGGCCTCGCAGTGCACGAACACTATGCTGGGTTGGTTTTGTTTTCTGAAGATAAAAATAGTAACAATAATGAAGTAATTACCAATGTTTGATAAAAATAAATAACTTTCTCATGGTGAGACATTACCTGTTCACCAACAACATTCAAAACAGGAACAAGGCTGACGTGAACTAAGCAAAAGTTGCCAGCACCTGCAAATATGTACCATGTAACAGAATTAAATTTATGCCTCACATGTTTACCAAAAACACACAATTTGTGAACAAATCTCACCTACTCTGTATGAAAATTGTCCTAATGCCTGAATAAATGGCATGGACTCGATATCTCCTGCATCCATAAATTTTTTGTTATAAAAGATGGTAACAATTAATTAGTTATCCAACCATGAAGAGTTTTCAACAGTGTACCTATGGTTCCACCCAGTTCTATGATACATACATCAGCTGGACCGGTCTTTCCATCAACCGGTATGTGGGCCACCCTTTCTATCCAATCTTGAATTGCATCAGTGATATGAGGGACAACCTAAAGATTAGAAAACAAATCATTATTATTATTGTTATTATAATTATTTATCAAAATAAAAATTAAAAAAAAAACCTAGTACAATTGATTAAGTCGGACCTGAACAGTTTTTCCCAAATAGTCCCCTCTTCTCTCCTTGTCAATGACAGACTGTGATGAAAACAGGAAATTAAAAGGTAAAGTTGTTGGAGTTTGTTGTAATGATATGTGGCACGGTCTAAGGAACTTGCCTGGTAAATTTTCCCAGTAGTTATGTTATTATCACGGGTCAATTTGATGTCCATAAAACGCTCATAGTTTCCAAGATCCAGGTCCACCTTTAAACAAGAAAGTTTTGATCATCAAATTGTTTCCTTTTGGTTTGTTTTTTTAGCATGAGTGAATTAGAGGAGCAAGTTTAGTTTTGTACCTCACCACCATCATCCAACACAAACACTTCTCCATGCTCCATAGGGGACATTGTTCCCGCATCTGTGTTTAAGTAAGGATCTATACAGCAAATTTAAGAGACCAAAATTACATGGAAGAAAAAAGAGCAGAGGAACCTGAGAAGAAAGTATGCATGCTTTTATCCACTTGGCTTTTCTTTTCCCAGTAATAAACAAAACAAAACAAAACAAACAAACAGAAAGAAAGATACCAATTTTGATGGCAGTGACTCTAAGTCCACAAGCTTTGAGAAGCAAGCCAATACTACTGGCAGTTACACCTTTGCCAAGGCCACTAACAACTCCACCAGTCACAAGCACGTACTTCATTTTTCTACGCTTTTTTTTTTCACTCTGTGCAATGACAAACACACACGGGACAGCACCCTTTTCACACAACACTGCAAAATGGTTCCTGCTTTTTACCCTACTCTTTGCAGGTACCTAAAGGTGAGCATAAAAACAACTCTCTGCAGCGAAAATATGAACGGGGGAAGTGAAATATGAGAATGCCAACGAATGGTTACATTGGCTACTTTATATACAGAGCGTTCTGCTTCTGATTCCAAGAATGAGACATAAACAACGAGAGAGACGGAAAGAAAATTAACGGCAAATCCTGAAAAAAGTTCAACACTATTATATTAAAAAGTATTTACGCAATATAAAAAATTCAAAAAGAATTTTTTTATTTAAAATCACTATATTATCGGTATTGGTTTTCAATAGGTTTTAAAATTTCCTAGTTTTCTTAATTATTCAGACTAGTATCTTGATCGGTTCCGGTTCAGCCAACTAGTCCGATCTGATTTTTACAACTTAGCCCCTATATGTATTTATGGATAATAGGTAAAGTTTGAAATTAAAAATTTAGTCTTAGTTGGGTATGAAACTTATGACCTTATATATGCATAAAGAATAGCAATTGCTTTTATTTTATTTTGAGAATTTTAATATATCACATATAAACTTTAATATACTTATAATATTTTTAATTATTAAATGTATTTTTAATAATATATTTATTATATAGTTGATAATATTATATATTATTAAATATATTTAATAAAATGTATTAAAAATATAAATAATAAAAGTATTATTAGAAATATTATTAAATGACATACATTTAATATAAACTATTAATAATAAAAATATCAATACAAAATAATAATAATTTCAACAATTATTTATTTTTAACCAAAAAATATATTTAATGACATTTATAATATTTATTAAATTATTAAATATATTTCATAATATTTACATTATTAAAAAAAATTTCAAAATTTATTATTAAAAATAAATTAATAGTAATATAATGTTAAATAATATATTTTAAATATATTATTAAATAACATTTTAAAAATATATTTATAATATTTAATAAATTATGAACTATATTTCATTCAGCATTACTAAAAAATTTATATTATGAAAATTATTTTTTATTTTGAAGGGTAAATATTATAATATATATCATTAAAAATATTCAATTTTATTAAATATACATTGGGTGTTCTATTTTTAATAATGGTTTTATTATTGAATATATTTAATAATATATAATATTATTAACTATATTTATAATAAATATATTATTAAGAGTACATTTAACAATAAATTATTATTATAAATATATTGAAGTTGATATGTCATATATTAGAATTTGTACATATATAGTAAAAGTCTATGTTGTTTCAGTCATCAAGATAATCTTTATACAAGTTTTTAATTTCTAACTTTATATATCATTGAATCAAATTATGACACGTGTGTCAATCATATTATGTCACATGTTGTGAGATGTCACATCACTAATGGTGTTAATCCAAAACTAATGGAAAGACCAAATTGAAACTTGAAAAAAAATAAGGCATCAATTTAAAATTAAAAAACATATAAATGACTAAGTTGAGACTCGTCTAAGAGATAAGAGAAAATTAAATGTATTTAGTTTTATTATTATTATAAAGTTTAATTATACCTTTGGTGCTTTATGATATTTTTGTGATTTTATTTGTTTAATTTTAATTATAATATTTGTGTCCTTCCTCATTTAAAATTGTACGATTTCCCTTTCTATTTAATTATTGATCCGGTCCTAACACCGGCCCCCAAGAGCATGGCTTCAATGCCTTGCCAGATCAACATTTGGAATAAAGAGAAGTACTCTTCAAATACACTACAAATACTATACGGAGTGCATACCGCCAGGGCAAGTAACGCCGCCAAGGTTCATAACTCCGCCCAGGCACGTTACCCCGCCAAGGAACGTAACTCCGTCCAGGCATGTTATTCCGTCAAGGAATGTAACCTCGCCAAAGTTGTTACTCCGCCAAGCCATAGGCTCAACTCAGGCGGAATACTGAATTTCCCACACTGCGTAGCGAGCCCATACTCACAACCCCGACACGAGATTGACTCTGTCTTGAGAGGTTAATAATGGGAATCACGCTGTCACGCATAAAGGGAAATAACAATAAAATATTAAAGCACTAACGCTTTCCAGACAAGTTGTGATACCTACTACAATAATGGTGCTAGTAAACGGCGCAGGGACCCACTACCTTTTCAGCATTATGCCTGGAGACAAGGAGCGGGTCCTACCAATAATGCAGCACCAGTGACAGGTATATAAACCTCTCTTGAAAAGGTATAAGGGATGATTCCCATTCTCTGAACCTTACACTCTATTACTTGCATAATCCTCTCTGATTGTCTTTCTAAGTCTCTAAGTATTCTGAGATACTGACTTGAGCGTCGGAGAACGATTGCAGGTACCACCCCCAATTGGGTCAAGGCAAATCAGACCCCGTCAGGCGGACTGTGACACCGCCCCGCAGTACATTACACTCCGCCTCAACATACGAAGACTTTTTGTATTTACATTTATACATACATTGCTTTGTATCAAAACACATTTATATGTATATTTTGAGTTGTTCTACAAGCATACTTCTACACCCCCTGTAAAGAACAGTTCATTGGCACGCCCAGTGGGACCTGTAAACTAGGTAATCCCACAATCTTGATCAATCTTCATCATCAATGGAGAGACAAGGACCAGAGATGCAGAACGAGGATTCTCCTCCACGCAATCCCAGACGTCTTAACTTCGATGATGGTGCTTCGAAAAAAGCAACGCAAGCTGATTCTCTAGATCCGAGAGATGACATGATTCGAATCTTGAGAGAAGAACTTGCAGAACTTCGTCGTGAAAAAGCAAACCCAGCGCATGAGAAAGCTGGTCCCGCAAGACAACCACATCATGAATCACACATGCAGGAGGAATCAAGTACTCCTCACTACTCTCGTATTCCTACATACATGGAGGAGCAACGAAGCCTCCCACTGGTGAATGCTCAGCATCAAGAAGGAAGGAGAGCAGGCTCAAACGCATCCCCCTCAAGATATAAGATGAGCATCCCATTTTCCAAAAGGCTCATGAATGTACATGTACCCAGACATCTGCAAACTATGCAGCCCATTTCTATAGGGAAATATACTGGGGAAACAGATCCCTCTAAGCATTTAGATGCTTATATCTACGAGGCCATGTTTCTAGGAGCTGAGGAGGATGTCATGTGCAGAATGTTCCCCAGAACCCTTACAAGCGAAGCTCTTAGCTGGTTCAAGAGCTTACCTTCAGGTTCCATTGATTCGTGGGAGGAGCTGGCCTCAGCTTTTGGAAGCCACTTCGTGATCTCCAGGGATACACCCAGAACCTCTCATACCTTGGCTCAGATCAAACAAGGCGACAAAGAATCCCTGAAAGATTTCCTTAAGAGATTTTACAAGGAAGCAGCCATGGTCCCTGATCTGACTGAGGCAATCCAGTTGCATATTCTCATAGAAGCTATGCAACCAAAGTCACCTTTCGCTTTGTCTTTGGCAAAGGGACCCCCAACCACGATGGATGAATTTCGCAGGAAGGCATCTAAGTACGTGGGTATTGAGATGCATCTGGAAGCCACTGCATCTCGCAGTAGACCACCCCCTGCAACTCCACCTCAAGACAAAGGGAAAGATAAATTGTTGAAAAATGACAAGTCCCACCAAAGGGACAAAATAGGGAACCAACCTTTCAAACAGCAGGACAGACGCGTGTTCAATTTTGCTCACTATGCGCCACTGAACACAACCTGCGAGCAAATCCTGCGAGAAATAGGATGGACCACCCTCAATGTTTATGGAATTCAACGCCCACCTCCAATCAGGCGCGGTGGAAACCCAAGGAAATATTGCGAATTCCATGAGTCAGTTGGCCACACCACAGAAGAATGCAAGCAACTCAAAAATACCATTGAGGTGCTCATTCGAGAAGGTAAACTGAAACATTACCTGTTCAAAGGTAAATCTCACGATGAGCCAGAGAAGTTTGAAAAGCGACATCGTGATCGTTCTCCGGATCCTGATGGTACTCGGGAACCAAAACGTACGACGGTGTCAGATAAACAAAAAAGCATTGTTCTGGAGTCCGCCCAACGAGAACCGAGCCCTGAACCTAGATCACGAGGTAAAAGACAGGTGGTGGACATGATTGCTGGAGGCTTCGCAGGAGGCGGACCCTCAAACAACGCCCGGAAAAATCATCATCGCATGATCTTATCTGTGCAGGGCAAGAACAAAGAATATCGCCCATTCAGGGACGAAGTTCAGACTCCGCCTATAACCTTCACAGATGATGATTTTGGCCCAACCATCCCTGAGGGAGATGATGCGGTAGTGATCATTGCGGTGATCGCTAATATGGATGTAAAACGCATCCTAGTTGATCAGGGGAGTTCCTGCGACGTTATTTTTTATGACTGTTTTAAACGCATGGGGCTGACTGACGCTGATTTGCAGCCTTACACACAGGACCTCACAGCCTTCAATGGCGCCAAACAGCCTACTAAAGGCTACTTGGACACAAGGATTACCTTCGATGGTGAACCTGGAGCAAGGACTGTGAAATCCAGGGTCCTCGTCATAGATGTTAAATCCCCATACAATGGCATCATTGGGCGGCCTACTCTGAATGCCATGGAAGCCATCGTTTCAACCCCCCACTTGTTAATCAAGTTCATTGATAAAGATAATCAAGTCTCATCCGTCAGGGGTGACCAGGAGATGGCTCGTTACTGTTACAATTTAAGTCTTAACATGGTGAAGCTTGAAACCATGTCTAAGAAAAGGAAATTGAACGAAGGAAACAGTGTGGCGGCATCCGTCAACTTGGTGGATCTTGATCCCAGGGCGGAGTCTTCTATAGACCCACTGAACCCTTTGAAACCAACTCCTGATGGCGGTTCCAAGCCTATCGTTCTGGGCAGCACCCCGGAGCAAACCACTAACATCAATGACAAATTGGAGCCTAACATGGAGGCAAGGTTGATTGCCCTCCTCCATGAGTACAAGGAGATTTTTGCCTGGACAGCAGCAGACATGCCTGGTATGGATCCTAACTTCTGTTGTCACCGCCTGGCGGTGTATCCTGAAACTAAGCCAGTGGCACAAAAGAAACGGCGTATGGGTCCTGCTAAGCAAAATGCTGCTTGCGAACAAACCGAAGAACTCCTCAAGGCGGGGTTCATTAGGGAACTCCGTTACTCTTCTTGGCTGTCCAACGTGGTTATGGTGCAGAAAGCCAATGGCAAATGGCGCATGTGCATAGACTACGTTGATTTGAATAAATGTTGTCCCAAAGATCCTTATCCTCTCCCCAACATTGACAGACTGGTTGATGACTCATCAGGATACAAGTATCTATCCTTCATGGATGCTTACTCCGGATACAACCAAATTCCAATGTGTGAGGATGATCAGGAGAAAACGGCATTTATCAATGACAGAGGAGTCTTTTGCTACAATGTCATGCCGTTTGGGCTGAAAAACGCTGGGGCCACCTACCAGCGCATGATCAACAAGGTCTTTGAGGGCATGCACACAAAGCTGGTGGAGGTTTATATTGATGATATCATCGCCAAGACTCCTGAGGGAGGAGACCATGTTGAAGACCTACGCCTCATTTTTCAACGCCTACGGCAATACAACATGAGACTCAACCCACTAAAATGTACATTTGCTGTGCCTGGGGGAAGATTTTTGGGTTTCATGTTAACGCAAAGAGGCATAGAGGCTAATCCTGACAAGTGTCGTGTGATACAAGAGTTGCAGAGCCCCAAAACATTGAAAGAGATACAATCCCTCAATGGCAAAATCGCTGCTCTAGCACGATTCATGCCAAAAATGGCTCATCGCTCTCTCCCCTTGTACAAGATGCTGAAGAAGGATAAAAAATTCAATTGGGGCCCAGAGCAAGAGGCGGCCTTCCAGAGCTTGAAAAATGTCTTAGCCAGCCCTCCAATCCTGGTAAAACCAAGCCCAGGTGAGCAACTCATCGTTTATTTGTCTGTTTCAGATGAAGCGCTGGCAGTGGCCCTGGTCAAAGAAACAGTCGAAGGCCAACGACCGGTATACTTCACTGGTAAAACATTGCATGGTGCGGAGTGCCGTTATCAGAAGATTGAAAAGGCAGCACTTGCAGTTGTTTGGGCCTCACGACGTTTAAGACCATATTTCCATGCACATCCCATCCTGATTCGCACAGACTTGCCACTCCGTACTATATTGTTCAAGCCAGACTTGGCAGGAAGGATGATCAAATGGTCCATAGAGCTCTCTGAATTCGACATATCCTACGAACCAAGAACTGCTATTAAGGCACAAGTCTTAGCAGATTTCGTAGTTGAATTAACAGGCTCTAGCCCAGATGCAGATCATTCACACTGGACAGTGTACGTCGATGGATCTTCAAACAGCAAAGGATGTGGGGCAGGAATCGTTATAGAAAGTGATGACGGGGTACATCTTGAAATTTCATTGCACTTTACCTTCACTACGTCTAACAATCAGGCGGAGTATGAAGCCTGCTTAGCCGGACTCAGAGCAGCACAAGATATTGGGGCCAAAACCGTCACCCTATGCAGTGATTCTCAACTAGTCATCTCACAAATTCTTGGTGAGTATCAGGCTAAAGAACCTCTACTGCAACAATATCTGGACTGCGTCAATGAGTTGAAACAGCGCTTCGATGAAGTAACTTTCAAGCATGTACCTCGCGAAGAAAATACGCGTGCTGATATCCTGTCCAGGTTAGCCAGCACAAAGAAGGCGGGGTGTACAACCACGGTTGTACAGAGTACTCTGGCCGAGCCAAGTATATCCCTTCCCTCTTCAATTCATATAATTAAAAGCCGCCCTGTTGATGATAGCTCCTGGGTAACACCAATCGTTCGTTATCTTGTTAATGGACAATTACCCACGGATGATCTTGAGCGAAAGAAGCTAAGGAGGGAGGCACCCTATTATACGCTCCTAGATGGGCAGCTATACCGCCGAGGAATTTCTGTCCCATACTTAATTTGCATAAATGAAAACGAGGTGCAAGCTGTTTTGGAAGAAGTCCATGAAGGGCAGTGTGGACATCATCCAGGGGCACGAAGTCTAGTGAGAAAGATCCTCAGGGCGGGGTATTGGTGGCCCACTATGAAGCAAGACACCGCCTCATATGTTCAAAAATGCGATCAATGTCAACGATTCACGAATTTCCACCATACTCCAGCTGAGGAAATGTCATCATCAATAACGCCCTGGCCTTTCTATCAATGGGGTATGGATATTCTAGGTCCATTCCCAACTGCTCCCGGCGGTATCAAATACCTGATAGTTGGTGTTGATTATTTCACCAAATGGATTGAGGCAGAGGCAGTGGTGCACATAACGTCAGCCAGGACTCGAAGATTCGTCTATGAGAATATCATTGCACGTTTCGGAGTCCCTGAACGCATAGTCACTGATAATGGCACCCAGTTCACAGATCGCAAGTTCACTGAACTCTTAGAAAATCTCAGCATCACGCAGATTTTCTCCTCTGTGGAACACCCTCAAACCAATGGACAAGCAGAGGTCGCCAACAGAGAAATCTTGAAGGGCCTCAAAAAACGCCTTGGTGAGGCAAAGGGAGACTGGGCAAATCAGTTATGCCACGTTTTATGGGCATATAGAACCACCCCACACTCCACTACGAATGAATCTCCATATCGGCTAACATATGGAGTCGAGGCAGTCATTCC
Organism: Clitoria ternatea; assembly: GCA_037962975.1. Lineage (NCBI taxonomy): Eukaryota > Viridiplantae > Streptophyta > Magnoliopsida > Fabales > Fabaceae > Clitoria > Clitoria ternatea. The sequence continues at coordinate 14,644,334 of CM075676.1, forward strand.
CATTGAATTGACAGCCCCTTCAGCTCGAGTCCTCTATTTCAATGAGGAAGCCAATCAACAGAACCTCGCACACGAATTGGAGGTTTTGGCGGAATTGAGAGAGGAAGCCTTTGTGAGAGATCAAGCTGTCAAAGCAAAGGCCGCCAAACGGTATAATGCACGCATGTGCGAACGCCGTTTCAAAGAGGGAGATTTGGTCCTGAGAAGGGCCAACATTGGCAACAAATTTGTACACCAAGGCAAATTGGCACCAAATTGGGAAGGTCCATACCGAGTCATCGAAGTTTTGGGCAAGGGTACATACCGCCTAGAAAACTTAGACGGTACTCCGGTCAGAAATAAATGGAACATTTTGAATTTACGCATATATTACAGTTAGTTGGGTGATACGGTATGATCTTTTCTTCCTAACTCAAGGATCTTCCTCTGTATGCTTTCCTTGAAAAGGTTTCGAAAGGATATATCCCAACTCAATCTTTTGTGTAATTCCATTCCCAATGAAATGCCTTCCTGCATTTAATCTTCGCTCTAACTTTGAATTGATTATCCATGGCAGAATTTGTTCCCATGCAGATAAAACGACGACTCTAAAATTGAAGCACAAACGCATAACTCTTTAATCCATAAAGATCAACCAACATGCAACGCCGCTTCATAAACGGAGTCAACAAAAACTCCTTGGGGAATTGGTGTCTCAGCTATGTGCTGCACCATACTGACCCTAAGGTACAGAAAACTCCTTGGGGGGAAAGGATTGGTGTCTCAGCTATATGCTGCACCATACCGACCCTGAGGTACAAAAAACTCCTTGGGGGGAAAGGATTGGTGTCTCAGCTATATGCTGCACCATACCGACCCTAAGGTACAGAAAACTCCTTGGGGGGAAAGGATTGGTGTCTCAGCTATATGCTGCACCATACCGACCCCAAGGTCCTGCAGGCCGCCTATGGAAAGAACTAGTGTCACAGCTATATGCTGCACTAATTCGCCCCCAAGGTCCTGCAGGCTTCTTGTGGGAAGAGCTGGTGTCTCAGCTATATGCTGCACCACGCTAACCCCAACCAAATTCTTGCAGGACGAATTGGTGTCACAGCTATATGCTGCACCATACCGCCTCGAAGGTTTAACCAATTTCTTGCAGGATGAATTGGTGTCTCAGCTATATGCTGCACCATACCGCCTCGAAGGCTTAACCAAATTTTGGCAGGATGAATTGGTGTCACAGCTATATGCTGCACCATACCGCCTCGAAGGAGTCGCACTTCAATCAAAATGCAAAAGGATGAACATTCCATCCAAAACTTGACTCTGCTTAACTCCCAACGTTTTACGGAGTACATGAGAAACAAACTCAAGCACTACCCAACAAGTTCAAGTAAGTTCAATACTTGTAAAATTGTGCTTCGTCAAAATTCCTAAGGGGCTACTCCGCCTCCTTAAGGAATACAATTTCATTGAAATTCCTAAGAGGCTACGCCGCCTCCTTACGGAATACAACTTCATCAAAATTCCTAAGGGGCTACTCCGCCTTCTTACGGAGTCCATTTCATTGAAATTCCTAAGAGGCCACTTCGCCTTCTTACGGAATCCATTTCATTGAAATTCCTAAGAGGCTACTCCGCCTTCTTACGGAATCCATTTCATTGAAATTCCTAAGAGGCCACTTCGCCTTCTTACGGAATCCATTTCATTGAAATTCCTAAGAGGCCACTCCGCCTTCTTACGGAATCCACTCCATTGAAATTCCTAAGAGGCCACTTCGCCTTCTTACGGAATCCATTTCATTGAAATTCCTAAGAGGCCACTCCGCCTTCTTACGGAATCCACTCCATTGACATTCCTAAGAGGCCACTCCGCCTTCTTACGGAATCCATTCCATTGAAATTCCTAAGAGGTCACTCCGCCTCCTTACGGAATCCAATTCCCTTTAAATTCCTAAGAGGCCACTCCGCCTTCTTACGGAATCCATTTCATTGAAATTCCTAAGAGGCCACTTCGCCTTCTTACGGAATCCATTTCATTGAAATTCCTAAGAGGCCACTCCGCCTTCTTACGGAATCCACTCCATTGACATTCCTAAGAGGCCACTCCGCCTTCTTACGGAATCCATTCCATTGAAATTCCTAAGAGGTCACTCCGCCTCCTTACGGAATCCAATTCCCTTTAAATTCCTAAGAGGCCACTCCGCCTTCTTACGGAATCCATTTCATTGAAATTCCTAAGAGGCCACTCCGCCTTCTTACGGAATCCATTCCATTGAAATTCCTAAAAGGTCACTCCGCCTCCTTACGGAATCTATTCCTTGGAAATTCCTAAGAGGCTACTACGCCTCACTATTAAAATCATTTCAACGAAATTCCCAAGAGGTTACTACGCCTCATTATTGAAGCTACTTCAGTTAAATTCTCAAAAAGGCTACTCCGCCCCATTACTGAATTTATTTCATTGAAATTCCTAAGAGGCCACTCCGCCTTCTTACGGAATCCACTCCATTGACATTCCTAAGAGGCCACTCCGCCTTCTTACGGAATCCATTCCATTGAAATTCCTAAGAGGTCACTCCGCCTCCTTACGGAATCCAATTCCCTTTAAATTCCTAAGAGGCCACTCCGCCTTCTTACGGAATCCATTTCATTGAAATTCCTAAGAGGCCACTCCGCCTTCTTACGGAATCCATTCCATTGAAATTCCTAAAAGGTCACTCCGCCTCCTTACGGAATCTATTCCTTGGAAATTCCTAAGAGGCTACTACGCCTCACTATTAAAATCATTTCAACGAAATTCCCAAGAGGTTACTACGCCTCATTATTGAAGCTACTTCAGTTAAATTCTCAAAAAGGCTACTCCGCCCCATTACTGAATTTATTTCACTGAAATTCCTAAGAGGTTACTTCGCCTCTTCGCTGAATTTTACTTCACCAGAATTATAAAGGGGGCTACCCCGCCTCATTATACTTAGTCATATTTCATTAAGTCCTCAGACAAATATTCCGCCTTCTCAATATCATTATACGAGGCATAAATACGACGGGCTTAAACACTACATCTATGAACAAGTATACATTTGCAGGAAATATGCTTCATTAATATTGTCAAAGATTGATAAAAGTCCAGAGCCTATCCTGGAACAAGGCAATATTAACAAAATTCAAAAAATAAAAGCTGGCGAAAGGTTTCAGGAGCTGGTCTTTAAGGGTTGGACGGCGTCCCTTCTTGTTGGACAGAGGTGGCTTGACCTTCACCAGGTTTGCTTAAACTTTGAGAGGGAGGCAAGTCCGCCAGAACATATTCGTCATTGGGCGCAGGAGCATGACCCCCTTGAACAGGCACCATCAATTCTCCATTGATGAATTCATAATAAGGATGAATGCCTGTGGTGGTTAGAGCAACACCTGGATTGCGGTAACGGAGTTGACGAACAGCCATGCTGAAAGCATCATCAATCGCTGCCTCAGCCGCATCCAGCGTGGATTGTAAATCCTTGTCAAGCTTTTCATTGACGGCCTCAGAGGTAGCTTTTTCAGCTTGCAACACTTCAACCTGTTTTTCAAGGTTAGTATACGCAGTAGCTGCTTGGTCTAACTCCGCCACCCAGGTATCTTCAGCAGTGGCCTTATCAAGTTCAAGAAAAATCAACCTCTGCTGGAGCTCACTTGCATCCTCGCCCAATCTTTGTTTCTGTTGAATTAAGTCTGAGATCTGTTGTTTTAGCAGATTATTGTCAGCCCTCACCTGGGTCAGGCCATTCACCTCCTCGCCCAGTTTTTTGTTTTGCTCTTTTAAGCCAGAGACCTGCTTCTCCAGCAAAGCGTTATCAGCTCTCACCCGAGCCAGCTCCTCCTCCAGCTTCTTGGCGTTAGCATCGGCGGTGTCAAGATGTTTATCCTTCGCCTTGATCACCTCCAACAGCTGCTCATTGTCATGTTCCAAGCTACGAATCTTTTCCACAGACTCGTGGTAAGACGCCTGGAACATGTTGGCCTCGGCAGCAACGTCAGCTATCTGAGGGACAGAGGCCAGGAAACCATCTATCTCTGCAAGATGCCACCTCGCAGCTGCGGCAGCCTCCGGTACCTCCTCGAAGTCGATGTCGGGGCGGAGAATGAATTCTGGGTCACGCCTCTCTGACTGGCGGAATCCCGTATTTGTAAAGTATAAGAAGGGATTCAAGCGAGACCCCGCCTCAGGCAAAGAAACAAGCCGCCTGGATGTTTCCCCTGGTACATCAATGGGAAATACGGCTGTCCCTCGGGTGGTCAAGCTTAAGGCGGGATCCTCAGACGGGCGGACTGGGGAGATTTGAGTTCCCTCTGTCTCGTCCCCCATATCCTGGCCAGAAGCAGCTTGAAGTCCCTCCGCTTGCTCCCCCTCGATATCTTCTTCGAGAATGCCTTCAGCTCCGCCCATATCAGCAGAAGTACCCACAACAGGTACTTCCGGAGTCTCCTCCAAATCAATGGCGGCATCAATTGACGTCCCCGCCTCAGCCCTCTTCTTGCCCTTGGTCCTCCTTCTTTGCAGAGGCTGGAGGTCTATTTCCTCTTCTTCTTCTTCAGCAGCTTCTGGTTCTTGGCGTTTTTTAGAACGCCTTTCAACAGTAGCTGCTGAAGATCCTGCACCACCTTCAAAATTTGCTATGTTGGTGGAGGCAGGGAAGGGAAGGGTCTTTGTGAGAGCAGCAGTCAAACTCCTCCTGGGCTGCACATTATTTTCCGCGTTCCTTTCCCTGCGGCTCATTTGCATCTGCTTAATACGGTCCATCCCAGGGAACTCCGCGATTTCTCCTGCAAAATAACAAGATGAAGATTCAGTTAGAAAATGCAAGGTAGAGGAAACACTCAATCACATTGCAAATTGTTCATAATATTACTCAAATATCCTTGAGCATCCCGCCCAAGCAGCCTTCGACAAAGAATCAGCTTGTGGACGGAGTTGTACTCCTTCAAAATCCGGAGTACTTCCACAGACGCCGCCGATAGAGCACCCTCCTCAACTTCATATGCTCGTTTAGTTAAGAGAAAGTGCTCATGTGTCCATGCTACGGGAAATTTATCAACACCCTCCTTATTCCGCCAAAAGACAGGTTTGCCCTTCCTGACGGATACCTTCACGAAACTCATCCTGAAGTGAAGTCCGCCTTCCTTGGCTGAGTCAGCAAACGCCTTAAAATTCAAAATCTTTGGCTCCGCCCGGAGAGTCACAAAACCCATGCCGCCGGTTTTCATATTTACTCTCCTCATAATGCGGCAGAAGGAGAAAAACAACGCCACTGTAGGCGTAAACCCCAGATGTTCAGCCATCACCTCAAAGCTGCGAACTATTCCCCAACCGTTCGGATGCAGCTGGGAAGGGGCACAATCCAAGAACCTAAGAACACCCATCTGGAATTTATTCAATGGGAAACGCACCCCTAACTGGGTGAATAGAATATCGTACATATATATGGTACGATTATCCTGAGGACGATGGCAGACCCGTTCATACGTCTTGGGTGAACGGACGATGAACCTATCCTCATATTTCTCGTCCTTCCATACCGGAACAGGCAACTCCACTACCCCTCCGCTCGTCATCGCATGTCGAGAGGAAGCATCCTTGACATCTTCCTCAACCCAACAGTAAGGGTCATTTTCGAGTGTTTTCTCCCAATCCAACCCATGCAATACAACATTTCTGCACTCTGCCATAGTCAGCACTTGTGTATGGGAAACACCTCCTGACACAAATGAATGTACAGCATTACTAAAGTACTCCACGCTGCTATAAAACGTCGAGTCCCTCCCAGTATAAAAAGCATCATCTCCACTCTCAATGTCAGAAAACATGGGACGAACAGAAACCCTAGAACGTGACTCTGACCTCTTTCCTCTCATCTTCCTTTTCACAAACACACAATAAGGGAAAACAAAGCTGACCCAAAGGAAATGAAGAAACAAAGAAGAAGAAGAAGCAAGTACCTTAAGCTTCTGGAAAAATAGAAGAACTCCAAACACCAGTGAACTTGCAAAAGAGTAGCAAAAACACTTTCAGCAAACAAATACGAACAGAGAGATGAAGCAAAACATTCCCCTTCTGAAAGTTTACCTATTTATAGGCATGGCTTGGGGGGAAAATAAGCGAATCATCAAGAATCTCGAAGATGTGTTTGCAGCCGTCAGATAAATCTTATCAACGGTTCTAAAAAACTTATGCGTTTACAACCGTTGGATTTACCCCACTGACGGTTCCTTTTTTACTGAAACCAATAGATATATCTAAGGGCAGATATTTCATGGGCCACGTTTTCAAAATCCAAGGCCCACGGTAATAACCTCGAAAACGGTTCTCAATTGCCATCACGCGCATTTATGTCCCATCATTAGAATGGCAACCGTTACGAGGGCATACGTGGCAATAGGAGACTGAAGAATAAAAAACGTGGTTTCGAGGCGCATTAATGACAGGCATGACAAGTGATGACAGCTAATAAATGCACGAAAGCACTTGTCCACAAAACCGGACTAGCAAATATCGCCTAAACCCATGTCTACAAAAGCTAAACTTAAGTGTTGTAGCTTATTAAAGTGACTCCGCCAGTCACTATAACAAGCTAGGGGGCATATGATCCGGTCCTAACACCGGCCCCCAAGAGCATGGCTTCAATGCCTTGCCAGATCAACATTTGGAATAAAGAGAAGTACTCTTCAAATACACTACAAATACTATACGGAGTGCATACCGCCAGGGCAAGTAACGCCGCCAAGGTTCATAACTCCGCCCAGGCACGTTACCCCGCCAAGGAACGTAACTCCGTCCAGGCATGTTATTCCGTCAAGGAATGTAACCTCGCCAAAGTTGTTACTCCGCCAAGCCATAGGCTCAACTCAGGCGGAATACTGAATTTCCCACACTGCGTAGCGAGCCCATACTCACAACCCCGGCACGAGATTGACTCTGTCTTGAGAGGTTAATAATGGGAATCACGCTGTCACGCATAAAGGGAAATAACAATAAAATATTAAAGCACTAACGCTTTCCAGACAAGTTGTGATACCTACTACAATAATGGTGCTAGTAAACGGCGCAGGGACCCACTACCTTTTCAGCATTATGCCTGGAGACAAGGAGCGGGTCCTACCAATAATGCAGCACCAGTGACAGGTATATAAACCTCTCTTGAAAAGGTATAAGGGATGATTCCCATTCTCTGAACCTTACACTCTATTACTTGCATAATCCTCTCTGATTGTCTTTCTAAGTCTCTAAGTATTCTGAGATACTGACTTGAGCGTCGGAGAACGATTGCAGGTACCACCCCCAATTGGGTCAAGGCAAATCAGACCCCGTCAGGCGGACTGTGACACCGCCCCGCAGTACATTACACTCCGCCTCAACATACGAAGACTTTTTGTATTTACATTTATACATACATTGCTTTGTATCAAAACACATTTATATGTATATTTTGAGTTGTTCTACAAGCATACTTCTACACCCCCTGTAAAGAACAGTTCAATTATTAATAAAGATTTGAAGCTAATGAAGATGTATAGAGCTTTTAAAAGTTAGGAATTACAATTGTATAATTTTTTTAAAATGGGAAACTAAAATCCTAACATTAAAAGTTTAGGATTTAAAAAATTCACATATTTCTAAAAAGTTAGAAATTAAAATGTGATTAAAAATTAGAAGACTAAAGTCATAAAACTATCATAGATCAAAAGTGTAATAGCCTTATCAAATGTATGTGCGCGGGGGGGGGGGGGGGTTAATATCCCCGTAAGTATACGGGTTTTTATTGCGTAATAAAATAATTTGTATATACGATGTTCCAAGTACTGATTATAATGAGATTTCATGTTATCCAGACAACACTAAATTGATTAAAATTACTTGAAATTGAAAAGGACTCTCAAGTAGCAAATAGACTTTTCAAACTAAGGACTTTTATAGGAAATAAGGATTTCTTAGGATTCCACAGACATCAAATGCATATATGATTTTATTATTATTTTCCTTATTAACAAATATCAAATTAAGTCTTTTAAGGCAGATTTTCCCAAACTAATTAACATTTTCCTCTCGATTAGTATCAGCATATTTAACTATCAAAGAACCTCGTTCACTCCTTAGTTAAACTCATTAGCAATTCATGAAAATCTATTTTTTTAATCTTAATTCCTCAAAACGTTTGGATTACTCTCTTTTCTAACCTTAGGTTCACTTCAATAGGGTTCAAATGTAATAAGATTCCTCAATCAATCTTAATCATTTTTAATCACCTAGGATTATTTCTAAATCACAATACGCATAAAGCATAAATTGAATTGAATAAAAGACAAAAATTCAATAACATTGAAAATCAAAGCAAAACCATATAAAGAGTCGTCACACCTCCTTCATCCCAAGAAAGAGGGGTTAGTTACTTATGAATTCAAAGTACCCAAACAAGGTTTCAAGAAAGGAAAAAGAATAAAAAATATTACACTTTGAAGAATCACAATTCCTAACCAAATACCAATATCTTTCATGAATCTTCTCTGATCAATCCTTGTTCTTCAGCGTTCTTCTCCTTTCTCTCTTACAAGTTCCTCTCCTTCAGCCATCACAAAGTTTAGAGAAAATCTAAGACAGACCCAAAAGATACCTCCACCAAAGTTAGGGCTATGTTTTTCAAAATTTTTCATGCAGCCCGAACGACGGACATGGCAGGAAACAAGGCTAGGTCATGGTTCTCTTTGGAAGGCCCAAATTCAATGTAATTCATAGGTAGTGCAAACACGGGTCGACAATGTTTCTTGCCATGGTTGTGGTTCTAGCTAAAGGGTTTTTCTTGCTTACTTTGAGTCTCTACTTCATGTCATGCACTCTTAGAAACAAAACTTGTCTTTAATTGGTTTGGTATAATGAAAAAGTTATGAAACAAGAATACCTAAGCAACATATATGGAAAGGAAACAAATAATCTAGGATGAAGGGGAAAATGCAATGAAATATGCTTTTAAAAACTAAGGAAATAGCCCTAAATAAAACTCTAAGACACTCATCAAAATTCCCCAAACTAAAGCATTGCTTGTCCCTAAATAATCATTAATTTACTAAGTAAACAACCATGAGTAGGAATCTTATCATACAAGGGAACCCAAACAATAGTATGATCTTTTCAATTTAAAATCAAGGATCAAAATGTGAATGCAAAATAGTTTATTTAATTTTCTATCCATACTTCTCAAGATTCAACAAGGTCACTCTCTTACTATTTCTCACTTAGTGTATAAAGGTATATAGCGAGTGTTTCACTCAAATCACAACAATATGAACATTTACCTGAATTCCTCTTTCAGACACTAAATGTCTTAAAACAATGCCCTCCCTTACCATTAAGTGGCATTCCCCCCAATTGAGGACCAAATTGGTCTCCTCACAGCACTACAAAACTTTACATAGATTTGTTAAGCAGTTATCAAAATTTATGTCATAAACAGAAAAATCATCCATAAAAATTTCCATCATATTTTCTATCAAATAAAAAAAATGGCATGCATGCACCTTTGAAATGTCGCAGGTGCATTGCAAAGACCAAAAGGCATTCTCCTGTATGCATACGTACCATAAGGACATGTGAAGATTGTTTTCTCTTGAACATCTAGGTGGACAAGGATTTGATGAAATCCTGAGTACCCATCTAAGTAGCAAAAATCAGAGTGCTTAGTAAGCCTCTCAAGCATTTAGTCAATGAAAGGGAGGGGAAAATGGTCTTTCTTGGTGACTTATTTAATTTTCTATGCTCAATACACATACGTCAACCAGAGACTATCCTAGCGGAATCAACTCATTTTTCTCATTTTGTATTACTGTCATTCCTTCCCTTTAGGGCACCACATGCACCGAGCTTACCCACTCACTACTAAGAATGGGGTAAATGACTCCTACATCTAACAATTTCAAAATCTCTTTCTTTACATCTTCTTGAATTTTTTGGTTAAGCCTCCTTTGGTGTTAAGTAGAAGGCTTAACCTGTTCATCCAACATTATCCTATTCATGCATAATGAAGGGCTAATCCCTTTAATGTCATCCATTGTGTAACCTATGACCTTTTTATACACCTAAGTTGTTTCAAAAGTTTCTTAGTTTCATTAAGATTCAATTCTGCATTAACAATCACATGATAAGTGAAGTTAGGGCTAAGAAATTCATACCTTAATATTGGAGGTAGGGGTTTCAGCTTTGGCTTACGGGTTTCCTCATTTATATTTAAAGTGTCACATCCCTACTGTTCATTATTACTTGATTAACTAACAACAAAACATTTTTGAGTGGATCCTTGGGGGAGTAGCTTGAGACTTCTCTTTCACCACCTGGTCATATAGCATGTATCATCAATAAATGGTTTCAATATAGAATTTTTAAGGCTAAATTCTACTTTTTGATCTCTACAACAAGGCACAATTTGTCTTGCTTAATATCAATGATTGCTCTGAAGGTTTCCAAAAATGGCCTACCTAAAATGATAGGAATCAATGAATCCTCTTCTATTTCTAAAACTATAAAATCAGTAGGTATAAAAAATTTTCCTACTTTGATTGGGAAGTCTTCTAAAATACCCATGGGGTATTTAACAGATTTATCAGCTAGTTTTAAGAACATTCTAGTAGGTTTCAGTTCTCCTAGTCCTAATTTTTTAGCAATGGATAAGGGCATTAAACTTACACTAGCACCTAAGTCACATAAGGCCCTATCAATGTTCATATTACTAACCATACAGGGAATAGAAAGGTTACATGGATCCTTGAGTTTTTGTGGTAATTTTTTTGAATCAAAGCGTTGTACTCCTCAGTAACTGCAACTGTCTCGTCCTCTTCCAACTTCCTTTTGTTGGAAAGAATATTTTTCAGGAACTTAGCGTAGGTAAGCATTTGTTGTAATACTTTAGTGAAGGGTACATTAATGTACAATTTCTTAAGCACCTCTAAGAATTTTCCAAATTGCCTATCTAGCTTAGCTTTGGCCAAGCTTTGGGGAAAAGGCATAGGAGGCTGATAAGGTGGTATCCCATCCTTTTTAGTTGAGTTTCCATTCTCTTTTCCCAAAGACAACTCAGATTTATGTTCTAGCTTATTTTGTGACAGTTTGTCTTATCATGACTCTTCTTCTTTCATTAGAGCTGGTGCTTCTAATTGTTTTCCACTCCTTAAATTTAGCCATGGTTTGATTAGAAAACCTACCTTCAGGTTTTCCAGGAAAGATTCTTGGAATTCTACTCGTATTTGAGGCTTGTTGAGCAATTCAACTCTCTAGCATTTTATTGTGAATAACTAGACAATCCACCTTCGTCGTCAAGTTCTTGATGGCCTTTTGTGAATTCTTAGTTTTGCTTTACCTGAGTAGTAACGAATGTCTCCATCAATGTTTCCAACTTTGACTTTTGAAGGGTAAAAAGAGCTTATGGTGGCCTATAATTTTCTAGCATTCCTTGGGAAACTCGATTCTAAAATCCCGATGGACCTCTATAGTTGCTCATAAAACAAGAGTCAAAGTTCATAATGGCATATGTTTATTGAACTTCATGTTCTTGTTGATTTATAGTCGTTGCCAATTGGCAATTTGTAGCTGCATGTTCTGAAACACTACACACCTTACAACAAACATTAGTAGTACCTGTTGCCCTTAACTTATCAAGCTTTATAGATAAGGCTTTTACTTTAGTAGTAATAAGAGAAAGAGCATCTCTATTAGATGCTTACCTGGGGTCTAAACAGGTAAACCCTTTTTTTGAATTCCATTGGTGGGTATTTTGAGCAATTTCCTCAATCAGATTGTAGACTTCCTCCATGTTTTTACTCATGAAGGCTCCTCCAGCTGTTGCATCCAAAGAGATCTTTTAGGTGGAATTTAGTCTATTATAGAAAATATGGACTGTCAATCATCTCTTCATTCCATGATGTGGGCACTCTTGCAATAGTTCTTTATATATCTCTCATTCATCATAAAGAGATTCGTCTTCTCTTTGTGTAAAATTTATAATTTGTTTCCTTAACAGATGAGTTTTGTTCCACAGGCACCATTTGTTCCTAAATAGTGATAGAGCCTTCTGAGAGAGAGTATAGTCATGCCCTAGCTTTATCCCTTAGTGAGAATGGGAATAGCCTTAGGCGAATTGCATCATTTTTAGCTCTATTCATCTTGAGCATATCGCAGTACTCAAGGAAAATTTGGAGGTGGAGATTTGAATCCTTAGAAGCTAGTCCTCCAAATTGGTTTTGTTGCACCATGGATAGGAGTGACAGCTATAGCTCAAAATTGATGTCCTCTACCACTGGTCTCAAAATACTGGACCCTCTTTCATTGGTACTGAGAGCATTAAAATCTTGAGATTTGCACCTTGTCTCATTCGCATAAAATGAGAAAGAATCCTACAAAGAAGTGAACGAACAAAGACCAAGCGCGTCTCTGATACTAAATTAAAATATAAATGAATGAATGAGTAAAATAAATAAATAAATAAATAAATAATATGAATGAAAATTTAAAAGTCTCATCTAACTAAATCTCAATGCAACCGATATTGGGGAAAACACAGTCCATGGCAACGGTGCCAAAAACTTGATAGCCCTGTAAGTGTATAGGTTTTTATTGCATAATAAAATAATTCGTATCCACAAGAATCGTGTTCCAAGTACCGATTATAATGAGATTTCACGTTATCAAGATAGCACCAAATTGATTAAAATTACTTGAAATTTGAAAGGAATCTAAAGTATCAAATAGACTTTTTAAACTAAGGACTTTTACAGGAAATAAGGATTTCTTGGGATTCCAGAGGGATCAAACGCATATGTGATTTTACTATTGTTTTTCTTATTAAAAAAGATCAAATTAAGTCTTTTAAGGTGGATTTTCCTAAGTTGATTAAAACTTTCCTCTCGATTAGTATCAACATATTTAACTATCAGAGAACCTCATTCAATCATTAGTTAAACTCATTAGTGATTCATAAAAATTCTTTTTTTATCTTAACTTCTCAAAAGGTTTGGATTACTCTTGTTTTCTAACCTCAGGTTCAATTCAATAGGGTCCAAACATTAGAAGATTTCTCAATGAATCCTAATCGTTTTTAATCACCTAGGATTATTTCTAATTCACAAGGTGCATAGAGCTTAAATTGAATTGAATAAAAGACAAAAATTCATTAACATTAGAAATCAAAGCAAAACCATATAAAGAGTCGTCACACCTCCTTCTTCCTAAGAAATAGGAGTTTAATTACTCATGAATTCAAAGTACCATAAACAAGGTTTCAAGAAAGGAAAAAGAATCAAAAGCATTACACTTTAAAGAATCACAATTCCTAATCAAATACCAATTGTTTTCATGAATCTTCTCTGATTAATCCTTGTTCTTCAATGTTATTTTCATTTCTCTCTTACAAGTTCCTCTCCTTTAACCGCCATAAAGTTTAGAAAAAATCTAAGACAGATCTAAAAGATGCCTCCAGTAGAGCTAGGGTTGTGTTTTTTAAAAATTTCCATACAACCCAAACTACGTCGTGGTAGGAAACACGACTAGGTTGTGGTTCTCTCTAGAAGGCCAAATCCAATGCAATTCATAGGTAGTGCAAACCACAGCCTAGTAGTTTTTCTTGCTTACTTTGAGTCCCTGCTTTATATCGTATACTCTTGGAACCCTGAAACTTGTCTTTAATTGGTCTGTTATAATGCAAAACCTATGAAACAAGAATACCAAAGCATCATATATGGAAAGGAAACAAATAATCTAGGATGAAGGGCAAATGCAATGCAATATGCTCTAAAAGCCTAAGGAAATAGCTTTATATAAAGTACTCTAAGAATATCATCAAGGGTGAAGGGATTAGCTTTTCTTATATGAATTTTAGTTTATTTTATTTTATTTTTTGGTTTCGGTTGGAATTTTATTAGTGTTCAAATAGCCTTGGAGATATCCTAGAGTAATAGCCCTAGTGAATAACCACAAAGCAATCTAAGTGCATTGATTTAAACCTTTATCCCCAACATAGATAAGTCTATTACAAGAGATAACTATTTTAGTAGTATTTAAATTATAGATAAAGCTAGGCAAAATAAGAGACAAGTAAGCTATCCCATATTCCAACAGATTGAGCATATTAAGCGGATGACCGAGTGAGTGAAGGTCTGACTAGTGGTTGATCGAGTAGGAATTAGACCAAGCGATAATCGGGTTGAGTCACGCATTAAACTAGTTTGTGGACTATGTTGAGCATTAACTAGCTAACCCTCTTAAGGGTTAACTGGGCTTAGTACTTGGTCTGTGTGCATGATGCAATAAGGGACCTTGAGGACAAGGGAACATAAGCCTGTCAGTGATCAGCTCTGAAAGAATGAATGAGCAATATTGTTCTTTAGATTTTTAATCAGCGTAGTAACCTTTCCTTATGGCTTCTAATTGCAATGACTAGGTGAACCCTTTAGTATGTTTTAATGTAACACCTTATTGAAAACATTAGTTAAGTTGGTTGATTGATCGATTACATAAGTTTTGTGGTCAAGTGGGTCATTGGTGTAGTTGAATGGTTGACCTGTGAAAGTTTTTAAGTTACTTCTCCTAAGATTTCATGACATGTGTCATGGGGAGTCTGTCACCGTTATGCCTACATATCTTGTGTGTAGGTGTCATTTTTCTTCTCTCTCTTCACTTCATTTGTTTAAAAATATTTAAAAACTCTTCATGTATTAAAACCCTTTCACTTCCACTTTCTTCTTTACCTAAAAACCTTTCTCTTTCTTCTTTTCATCTTCTTCAAAAAAATATTTCTTCTTCATTACTTCAAGTTCCTTTGTCTTCTCTTTTTTCTAGGCCTTGCTTTGTCTCTAGAGTTCCCCTTAGGAAGTTTTCTCTCATTTTTTATAAACTTATTACTCTATTTCTTTCTTTTCTTTAATGTTTCCTTGCCTTATGCTCCTTCATTTTCTAGGTGTCATTTCTTTATGGTTTTGATCTTTTCTTGGTTTTTGTTTTGATCATCTTGGTAAGGTTTCTTCATGTTTAGTTATTTTTCTTCATCCTTGATACTCTGGTATTTGCTTGTTCATGTTCTTTGTTTTCTTTTTAGGATTTTGGTTCCTTATTCCTATTTTTTCTTCCTTTTTTGAGTGATTTGAAAGGTTAGTTCCCTCTCTACCTCTATATTTATTTTTTGCATTCTTCCTTCTATTTTATTTTTTGCATTCTTCTTCTCATTTTTGGTATTCTTCTAACAAGATATGGTGAGGCATATTACTGTTTATCTAATCGAAGCATCAAGTATCTTGGTCGGTAGAATAAAGTGAATGGGTCTAAGTTTTTTGTGTTTTAAAGGAGGAATGTGTGTCTTAGGATAAAGGTTCAGACCTTAGGGATTTCTGTTATACGTATGAGCCCTACCCTAGTTGATTAGGTGTTTGGGTTCCCTTTACAGACTTCAAGTGAAATATTCTAAATGTTTTGAATATTGCTCTTTCTTAGTTGTAACATAATATATAGGGCTTTATTCATGCTTTCAATGTGTTATGCCCTTTTTATGAGATCCATCATACTGTTCAGGAATATGTGTACTTTTTCATAATCAAAGTATTTAAGGCAAATAAGCTAGTGGGGTGGGTATCAGTCAATGGTCTTTCTCATCAATCAATCCTAATTGCCTTTACTCAACCATTTAAAAATGTCTAGGATAGGTTCCTCAAAGTCCAAAGGAACCTCAATCATCATGATTTTATATAGGATTCTTCAAGGAATCTTAAATTTCCTTTTAACTAGATCGCTCGTCCAGTTTCCTTTGCTACTCTTAGCCTTGAAAACTTCTCTCTCCAAGAGTAGGCCGAGTTGGTCTTTCTCCAATGCATCCCCCTCCTAGTTGTTTTGCCTTGTTATACAAGGATAATCCGTCTTAGTTTCAACAATATTTAAATAAGAAATCTTTTCTATCTACCCATTTGCTTATTTTTTCTTTCTTTGTCGTTAATAACTTGTTTGTTTATTGTTTTGAGTTTTTGTAGCTTTTACAACTATGGCACCAAAGAAAATTTTAGATAAGTTTTGCACTCATATTCAAAATGAGCAATAAAAGGTTTCAAATGAGTGGCAACGCTCACCTAAATGTGTTCAGCTTGATGTCGACTCCCAAGTGACCGATTAGACTTCTTCTCGACCTCCCTATGTTGATAAGACAATTATCCATGAGAAAAGGTTGGTCCTTACAAGGTTAATCTTTACTGGCTTAATTCTTCGTGGCTCGGTCCCCTAGGATTCTAGTCAGAAGATCCCTAAAGAGTTATGGCTTGCCTTATGTCAGTATTTTATGGGGGCCGACGGGATAAAGATTGAGTCATTGTGGGATGTTTGGTTAGATCCTTCAACATTACTTAATCATCATTTTCTGCTGGTGGGTGATACGAATCATTTTAACTAATTGAAATTTATGGATTTTGGAAAGCCACCACTACCTACGTGCTTTGTACTAGTACCTTAATGCTCCAATCTTACCAATAGGATAATAAAGTCATCAAAGTTGCTTATGTTGTGACCACTAAGGAAAAGAAGCTTTTGACTGAGAAAGAAAATATTCTTACCCTGATTAAGTAAAGTTAAAAATAGAAATAAGAAGTTAAACATTTGAGGAAGACTATAAAGGATCAACAAGTTGCTTAAGAGAGGGTGATCCAGCTTAAGGCTGAGAAGAAATCCCAAGTGCTTTTTCATAATTTGGCGATGGACTCTGGGTAAAGAAGTAGATCAACTGAGAAGACTAGGTTGGAGTCCAAGATTGAGGATTTAAAGGATGATGGTGTAGATCAATTTGCAACTGGGTTTAAGCTGGCTAAGAGTCAAGCCGAATGTCTTTATTCTAACACTGATTTTTCTACTATAGACTTGATGAAGGAAGTCCATTATGGCAAGCTAGTGAACGCTCCCTTATTTTTCTTTCTTGTTTTGTTCGTTTTGAAAGTTTGTCTTGGATATTTGTCTTAGATATTTTATTGGTTATTTCTTTGCCTTTTGATATTTTCTTTATTTTTGTGTTAGCATGTGCCTTTAATAATATTTTTAAAAGTTATCATGAACTTGTGAAATGACTTAGGCAATTTAAGATTATTACGAACTTGCAAGATGATTTATACAATTGATTACAAGCTTACAGGAACAACTTAGGCAATTTTAAAACTACTTACAAACTTAGGCAATTTAGAGTTAATTGCGAACTTAGAAATAACTTTAGGCAATTTGAAGCTTATTGCAAACTTAGGCAATTTGAACTTAATTGCAAACTTAGAAATATCTTTAGAAAATTTGAAGCTAATTATGAACTTAAGCAATTTGAAGTTAATATCCGAACTTAAAGAAATAACTTAGGCAATTTTAAGCTAATTGTGAACTTAGGCAATTTGAAGTTAATTGCAAACTCAGAGAAATAACTTAGGCAATTTAAAGTTAATTGCGAACTTAAAGGAATAACTTCAGGAAAGTGGTCTCTACGTCTTTTCTTCATTCGATCAGGCTCATCCAGAGACTTCTGCCTGAAGAGATATTACTTTAACTTGCCCTCTTGAATTAGGACTTTGATGGCATCCTTCAGCTACCTACATTCATCAGTAGAGTGCCTTGTTTGCTCATGGAAGTCACAGTACTTCCTAGAGTTTCCTGGCCTCTTAACTAGCACAGGTTTCCTCACTCTATATACGTTGAAAGATGGCCAACCCACTTCTTTTAGAATCTGGGACGGGTTGGCATTAAGAGGAGCATAATGAGAGAATGCATCGACATGTTTCTCTTGCTACCTTGGCTACGAAACCCCATCCTGATCCTTCTGGGGGTCCTCTCAAGCTTGGGCCTCTACTTCTCTTTCTCCACACGTGGTGCAGGGGTTGATGGCTTGCTCCTAGCCATTGTGGCCTCCAAATGTATCTCAATACCAACATATTTAGACGCCTTGCATCTGAACTCCTCTAGAGTGATAAGTGGGCCCTTTGCCAAAGACATGTCAAATGGGGACTTAGGCTGCAAAGCCTCAATGATAATGTGAAGCTGAATAGCTTCAGACATATCTGGAACCATGGTTGTCTCCTTATAGAATCTCTTTAAAAAATCCTTAAGAGACTCGGTTTCACCTTATTTGATCTGAGCCAAGATATAAGACATCTTGAGTACGTCTCTAGAGATAACAAAATACTGGCCAAACACCTCAGCCATCTCCTCCCACAAATCGATAGACCTCGAAGGTAAACCCTTAAACCATGTTAGGGCTTCACCCGTCAGTGTACATAGGAACATGCAACACATGACATCAGCTTCAACTATTAAAAACATCACTTTATACACATAAGCATAGAGATGCTTGCTTGGATCTGTCTCACTCGTATACTTTCCAATTAAAAGAGGTTGGATGATTTGGAGGTGCTTGGGAATAGGCACATTTATGAGTCTCTTGGAAAAATGGATACTCAACTTGTATCTAGACACAAGAGAACTGGAAAGAACACCCTTACGCCTAGGGTTTGGTTAATTTGTATGAGACTGAGTCTCCTGCTCCTCTTCGTACGTTGGGATCTTGAATTAAAATAATGTACACGGCATCTCTTGCCTGGAAACTTCAGGCTGTTGCTGCTGAGCCTTGTTTGAGCTCACTCTCTCTGCATGGGCAGATCATTCACATCTCAACTTAGCAAGCTCCTCCCTAAGCTGCCTAATGATCTTATCCCTTGGGTCAGGAGTGACCATAAGGACCACCTTCCTAGATGAAGCGCTTGAGGTGCCAAAAGCCAAACGCCTTGGCTCTAAGAATGTCAAATCTTCAACGTGCCCATCAAGAACTCTTTCCTCCATGATGACTTAACTTTTTCTGCGATCGTGGGACTAAAAATTTACAGGTCCCACCGGGCGTGTCAATGAACTGGTCTGGGCCGGGGTCCAATAACCAGACTTGCGATAGTCATTAAATCTCTCATTTACTCTCTAATATCACACTGGTCTAGTGGGGATTTAATATTATCTCCTCGATTCCAGTGGGGAATAAAGGTCTTAGAGTGATTTCTCGTACCAAATCACTTGTCTTACGTGTTATAGGGGAGAAAGGGGGTGCCACTTGTAAGGACACTCCGACGCTCAAGTTAGTGAAAGTTCTAAGAAATTTCAGAGCTCAAGCATAAGGTTATAGAGAATGTTCTTACATGTTACATTGATGCATGGTTTTATACCTAGAGAGAGTGGAAGAACCTTCTTGCTTACCAAGTCTTCCGTACATGGTGTCAGTCCTTTCTCTACTCTTCTACAATAAAGCTAACTCATGATGGAGACGTTTCGCAGCGGTTCTACCTAGCCATCAATCACTTTGCAGGCTACTCGTTAGGCACGATAGGGTACTAAATCAACTTTGAGTCTCTAATATTAAGTGAACAACTCGCAACGGGATCAGTTTAGGGACCTTTCGTGTGACCGGTATCAAATTGTTTCATTACGTGAGACGTCGGTGTTGAGAAAATTGCTCACAACGGTCATCACATCATACCAATTACAGAAGATGGATTTTAGTCAAATTACCATTAAGCTTAGGGGCCGGTCTCAGGACTGGATCAGTACCCATACTGGAAATTCGTCCTCCCATATCAAACAAAACAAGTTTTATCCTTAAAATATTAATTTATAGTAGGAAAATAATATTATTATTTATTTATAATAATAATAATAATCCCTTTAGTCACATCGTCGTGTCAGCTCCATGTAGGAAATTAGAAGGAAGAAAAGGAAACTTTTGAATCCTGCGACCCAGAGGTTAACTCGGTTGGCGTGGGGGCGGCAGCAAACCAACGAGGTTGGTAGGCCCAAATCCAAAGTACTAATTTCTAAATTTTTATATTTCATTTTATAAATCTTTTTTTAATAAAAAAATTGGGTTTATTTTAAATACGTTTTTCTCTCTTTATTTTAGTCCTTTTAAACATAAAGGACTAAAACTTAGCCTATATATAAAGTTTAAAGTATACTTTAAAAAAAAAAAAACAAGAGTATTCCTTCGATCAAAAGTGTAGTTGTTATCTATAGTTCTTATACGAATGTTTAGCCTTTGGGCAATAAATAATAATATTAGCATTGTGAACTTTTTATTTCGTTGTTACATTCTTATATTGCGTCTTGGTGACAATAAAAAGACCAATGATGGGATTAATTAAAGTTGCCGACACCAAAGCGGCAAGAAGAAAATTTTAAATACAGAACACAAAATTTTACTATAGTTTTAATGAATTAATATCGTGAATTACATAAGTTATTGTTTACAATGAAGAAACTGTGATCAAATTTCTTGTTGAAACGCGCAAGCTATCATTACAGTTATAACACACGTTACTCCTTTGTATTTACCTGTAAAAAAAAAAACTTAAATGTGTTTTCATTATTATAAAATAAGATCGTTTTGGTTTCCGTACGTAAAAATATATATATTTTTACCTTCCATTTATATAAATATTTTATTTTTTAAGTCTTTAATGGGAATTTAAATATGTTAAAACATTAATATAATTAATCAAACTACACATCAAATAGTTTTTAGATGAATGTACAATCGATTACTTACTCATATTTTTAACAAATAAAATATAAGTTTTGGTTATTAAGGATATCAAATTTTATTTATTACAATTTTAAAAATAACTTTAATGACTAAAAATATATTTTGACTATTGGAGTCATATATTAATAGTGAATTCAACATATCTTGAATATAAACAAGTTAGTTTGATTTGTCACGTAAATATTAACGAATTCAATTTACGTAGGGACTAGAAAGTATTTAATATAAGTTGAATATATAAGAAAAAAATATTTTACATTGAGCAAAACTGAAAAACTTATTTTATAGGAAAAAAACATAGTTGAGCCAATAAAAATAAAATTTTTAATTCACCATTTTGTAATAATTTATTTAAATATTTTTTTACATGATTAATTTGTTTTAATCAATATATGTATTAACATTGTACAACGTGGTAATCCCATTGATAATTGGCTACATACTACTAGAATTCAATTAACATATTAATTTTTTTGTTAACCTCCTTATACACACTCCTACAATAATGTGTTTTAACGTCTTGGATATAACATTGGCTACGATACCAATGCTAGTAGCGTCAGTCAGGCAAATGCTAAAGAAAATTTTAATTACTAAAAAAAAATAAAAACATAGAAGAATTGTAAGAAGTTTGGAAATTGGCATTAATTTGGCGTTGGTAACTATCAACAGCCTAGATCTTCTTTGTTTTAACCATAAGTGGCCTAGATCTTTTTAGTGTTGGTCATTAGTTAGTGTTTGTGTTTGGGTTATTTTTCCTATAAAACTTTTAAAAATTTGT
This sequence comes from Clitoria ternatea, assembly GCA_037962975.1. NCBI lineage: Eukaryota > Viridiplantae > Streptophyta > Magnoliopsida > Fabales > Fabaceae > Clitoria > Clitoria ternatea. The sequence continues at coordinate 14,665,693 of CM075676.1, forward strand.
GATTTAAATAGAGCAAAGGTTATGTGTAATTTTGCAATTGTGATATGTGTGAATTTTTAATTATGCTGAGCATGGTGAAGAAATGAGTATGTTGTGTGCATGATATAGAGTGCAAGGTGAAGGGAGGGTATAATGGTGGTTTGGTGTTGTCATATTTAGGGTTCTCTTTAAGTCATCATTATTTAGATTTGATCAACACAACCAAGGTTCTGTTTTACATGCACTGATATAGTGTTTGTGATGAGACTAATGTTAAGTCTATTGTAGCATCCATTTTTAATATTTTACGTCGATTAGAGGTCAAGGTTAAAAATGGAATTAAGAAATTCTTCAGATAAAATATTGATTGTTATCTTAAAATATTAAATGACTTGATTAATGTATTGTTGAGATTTTAGATAAAAAAGGATGATTGAGAAAAAACATAGACTAAACCATTAACATGAAACATATTCTTATTGGATTACATGTAAATTTCAAAATTTTTTAAAAAGCACTTTGGTTGGGATTTGAACTAATGATCAAAGAATGAAAGGGTACATGTTTAACCAATAAATCAACACTTATATTCAATATACATGCAAGTACTTATACATGTATAATACTATTAGTTATAATAAATATGTTGTGATTAATATATTTATTAAATATATCCATAATAATATATTTAAAAATATTTAATAATAATAAATATTATTAAAAATATTTTATGAAATATATATTGTGAAATATATTATTAAATGTATATTAATATTATATTTTTTAATTTTAATAATATATTTTAAATTCATTGTTAGATACATTATTAAAAATATATTATTGATAATATATAATAATAATATATTTAACAATGATTTATTTATTGCTAAAAATATATTTAATAGTATTTATAATATTTAATATATTATTCAATATTTTTTAATATTTATATTATTTAAATATGTTAAAAAACATTAATAAATAATAAATTTAAAATATATTGTTAAACATTATATTATTAATAATTTATTTTTAAAATATATAGTATTATATCATTAAATATATAAAATATATTATCAAATATATTTAGAATATTATAAAAATATATTTTAATTAATTTTTGTCATTTAAAATTAAATAAATATGTTATTCACTCTAGAGGCTTCAATTAACTTGGACAATTCTTCATACTAGATTGCCCTACTTAACTAAGGTGTTCCTTAATCTTTAAAAATTTGAAGATGTTTTTTTGTACACTGGGTATAGTAAAACAATCTTTTAGAATCATTTATATAATAATGGCATGTACATTCAGTAAAAGATTACATACTCTGAAAGGATAACAAAACACGTGGACTCCCAAAACATAATCCCATAACAACTAAAGTCTACCAAAAAGAACTTCTCCGCATTGTCCTTTTACTAGATAAGATAGACGCCTGTACTCCCTACTTGCTTACAGTGACACTTCGGTGGGAACTTCCCAATTCTACTGGTCGGGGCCTTGCTTGTGTCCTTCATGATTTTCATCTAGAGGAACCACAAATAGAACATACATAACCAACTAGAGGGGTGAGTATATTACTCTTAACTCATGAGTATGCATAAAAAGATATCTTATCATAACCACACATACAGTTCAACCAATAGATATTCGCCGCCACACAACAACTGATGAACATTACCTAAGATCACAGTCATCAATAAAATGGGTTAGTTAGTCAATATGTTATGCATGGGTTAGAAGTTTTATGATTCATCTTCAATTAGTGTTCCGTGATGCGGATGAGGCCCAATAAAATCCATATCCTCAAATTCATACCACCATGGTGCTCACACTGGGTAGTGGATGCTAGAGCGACCGAAGTACATTGAATTCCCAAACATCAGGGTGAAGGGACACTTATGCCCAAACTTGTATGGATCCATAACCATCTCAATAACTCTTGAGCAGAATCACAACGGAATCGGTTCTCCGTGACCTTAGAAACACTCGTCTTTAGTCAAAGTACACTAAGTTTATCAAGGACTGCCTGGTGTCGAGCGCGACACTAAACCATTGGGGTCCGACCTAGTTGTACTCCCAAGATCTTCCACGGGATTGAACCAACATGTTCTCCAATGTACCCATCATTTAGGCTCTAGTATAAAACCCAATCTTATCCATATGATGTGCATGTGATATAGTATTTTACTCTTCTCTTTTTAACTTTTGTCAAGTGGGGTCCTTACGTGCAATGCCCTTTGTCCTTAACATCTCGAGTAAATACATACCATAAATATGTTCATTACTCATACCCAAATATCAATCCATAGGGGTGTCAATGAGTCTTACATAAAAAGGCCTTGAATAATTCATTAGTTATCTCAAGAATACTAAAACTTGATTTTAGGAAAATATACTTAGTCCTTATAAGAATATGGTGGAAGCATTATCGAAGTAATAGTACTTAACTGGTCCAAAATAATTAAAGAAGTACAAGCTTTACTATAACTAGAAAAAAGTATGGAAGTAGTTTTTACGAATATAACACTTTTTGACTTGGTTTAAATGAGAAATTTGCTATACAATTCGAACACTTAAAGTATTATTCAAATTTATTTTGAAAGCTCAAATAGTATATTTGTGGTCACAAAACCCTTAACAGGTTAATCCTCTTACCGATTTTGTCCAAAATGTCGCTTCGTCGTGTTTTCGACTACCAGTTTCGTTTCCTTTGGTACCCAAAACCAAAATCCTTTTCAAGACTTATCTTGAAAACTTAAGAAATTATTTAAATCCTTAAGATAAGCGGTAGCACCAGAAGTCTCAAAACCATTTTCTCGCTGATTTACTGATGTGAACATCAAAATAAAATAATAATTATTAATAATAATTTTGGCCCCCCCACTCCGGGAATCCTGAAGCAGGATCCGGAGGTTGTCTCCTCCACTTTCTCCATCACCATCATCAATTACCCCCACTAACAGACTCCACTGGAGGACCTCTTCATTTTCTTCATGATCCGAGCACCACCACCAGAACACGGATCTCCCTCACCTCATCACTTCCCAACATCAACCATCATCATCACCCAACAACAAAGATCCCTTCATCAGACAACACCCTCACCAGATCAATTTCTTCACTCTCATCTTTCTCAATACCACCAACAACCACAAACAGCAAAATAAACAGAAAATAGAAACCAAATAATAACAACACAGAAAACAAAAGAAAGGGGAAGAAGGGCCCTCAGCGCCGGTCACCGCCTCTCCGACCGCTGGTCTCCACCTCACCACCGCCGGCTTCCACCTCACTCTCTCCCTCGGTATCTCACTCTCCTCCCTCACCGATCTCCTTCTTCTCTCCCTCTCTTCCTCCGTCGCTCTCACTCTCCTCTCTGACGCTCTCTCTCTCTCGCCTCTCTCGGATCTCTCTATCTCTCCGCCTCCTTCGCCCTCTCTCTCACTGTCGCCGGTGACCACCGGCGAACTCCTCTCCCTCCGGTGACTCATCCCCTCCTTTCCTCTCTCTCTGATCCTCCCCCTCTCCCTCACTGTCGGCTCCCTTTTCTCTTCTTCTCCCTCTCTTTCTTTTTCTCTTCCTCCCTTCTCTCTTTACCACCGCCCCCCTCTCTTCTTTCTCTTTTCTTTTCTCTTCTCTTTTCTTTTGATTAGGTTAATTTTGGGCCTCAAATAGTGAGGCCCATTATCATATCCCCTTTCTTTTTTTTATTTTGTAGTTTTGGGCCCTTAAGGCCCATTTTCATTTTCTTTCATTTTCTTTTTTTTAAAAAAAAATTATTATTATTATACTTTAAAAAAAAAATTATTAAATAATAACAAATTGTTTTTAATTGATAAATAATAAAATTCTAAAAGACAAAATATATTGGTCTAGTTGTTATTTTTGTGTCATTAGATTATGTTTTTAATAATAAAAATTCTAAAAATAACCAATAAATAGTTTTTTTTTTTTTTTTTTTTTAGTTGATGGTGAGCCTAAAAGAAAAATAGATTATAATTTAAATATACCTTTTAAAAAAAATCAAAAACATATTTTCTAAAATAAAGGTACAATTAGTTTTAAAAATAATAAGGTTGTACTAGATCTAAGTATATCTTTTATAAAATACAACCTTACTTGCTAAATCTATAATCTCATGAGCGATGTCGTGCGAGATTACTTTTGCCTACATTCGCGATATAAGAATTCGAGGGTTTATGCACGTGCGATGTACTTCGCCTTGTATTTTTCCTTCTTCATGAATTTTCTTTCTTTATTTAAAAATTAAAATAAATCAAAAAAATGACTTAAGTAATTTCTCAGATTTTCAAAGAACTACGTGACCCTGATTTCTCAATACACTTGAGAATACGTAGGAGCGGGAATCAATTCCTGTCGGGCCCATTTTTTCGTTACTAAATTTCTCTGTCTCTGTTATTATTTCAATTAATTTTATATAGTCAATATTTTAAATTTTATTGTTGCAGGGAGGTTAATTTAGACGTGACGTCTTGTTAATCTCGTATTTTAATATTTTTATTTAAAATAATATTTTCTTAAAATGAGGTTAATTTAGACGTGACGTCTTGTTAATCTCGCGTTTTTTTATATTTTATTAAAATAATATTTTCTTAGAATGAGGTTAATTTAGACGAGACGTTTTGTTAATCTCATGTTTTTTTATTTTATTAGAGTGTTATTTTCTTTAAAGTGAGGTTAATTTAGACGTGACGTCTTGTTAATCTCATACTTTTAATATTTTTATTAAACAATAATAGTTTCTTAATTAATTTTATTTTTTATTTATTTATTTATTTTAATGTTTAAATTTATGTATAAATTAAGGTTAATTTGGATGAGACGTCCTGTTAACCTTTACTTTCACTCTGTTTTACTTTTTTTATTATAGTTATCATTTTGTCGAGTTTCTTACTGTGATTGCTTTATCGTCTCTTACTGTTACTGTTTTAAACCTTCTACTGTCATTATTTGTTTTCTTACTGTCACTGTTTAGTCTTTTATCATTACTGTTTTCTTCTTTCTTACTGTCGCTGTTTGGTCAAATTTCTTACTGTCACTATTTAGTCTGTTTTTTCTGTTTGTGTTTCTTTTGTTGTTTTGTATTTTTTTTTTCATAAAAGAAGTTAAAATAATTTCTAGATTATTTTGAAATAAGCGCTATCAATTTGAGGTAACCGTTTTATAACGGACAGTTGTGAGGTGCTAATACCTTCCTCACCTGTAATTCGACTCCCGAACTTAGAATTTCATTTTTCATAACCAGTGTTTTAAAAGAGGTTTTTTCTGATATTTTTATCCTAAAAAATATTGGTGGCGACTCCCTGTTTTTCTTTTCGAAAGGATTTCGAAACCCGTTTTACTTTTAAGGGTCGGCCATCCCGTCACGATCCCGGTCGCGACAGATGGCGACTCCGCTGGGGACAATTTAGAGAGTCAAGCCAATCAAGTTGATAGCGCATGTTTTTAAATAGTTTGTTAATTATTTAACTTCTTCCTTTATTTTATATCAATATTTGTATGTGATTTCTGTTTTGTATGTATTTTGTTATTTATGTTCTGTTAACGTCTGTGTGATTGTTGAACCCTAGGGTAGACGACTTTGTGTAATCGTTTTGTGTTTGTTCTCTGTGCAGGATAGGATAAGGTACAGGTATTGAATGCCCTTTCACACACTACACTCACAATTATCACACACTTATGAGTGGCGCCCTATACCCGGGCCCCAAATGAAGCTTAAGTTAGGAGAGGTTGGTAGCGGTGTCGTTTGGGATGTACTTCCCATCCGGCGATCGTAAGAACCTCAACTAGAGTTCGACCTTTCATGATGTACGCACCTAGTAGATCCCCTACTGTTGTGGTTACATCATGAGTAGGATCTTGGCTCTAGTGACCTTTTAGAAGTCTAGTACAAGCCACCCAATGTGAGGAGTCCACTGTTAGATAAGCTATAGGTCCCAGAAAAGACTTTCAGAAAAACCTGACTTAAGGCACAAAAGGGCAGACTTTACTATACCTTATCTCATTCTCGTTTTCCCTTTAAATCCAAATTGATGAACTGCTTACATGTTCAAAGGGTTACTTTATTCAAAAAAAAAATGACTCATTTTCTTTTTTAAAAAAAACTAGTAATCCTTTAACAAGTAAGCGGCTCCCTCTCTTTTCGTGTACTTATGAGTCCTGGGTTATAAATCTTCCCAATCATCAAAACAAAAATGAAAACAAAAATTCTCTTCAAGCAGATATTGACGATGTTTGGAAGATCCATGACCCACGCGACTTTAGTTTCACGCGAGTTTTGCCGACCGCTACTTCTCAAAGTGAAAATGTTTTCCAATAAATTAATAAGGAAGTAACGGTTTACAAAACATGACGGTAGCTGATTTTTTTCCTTTCTCTTTGTTCTTGTAGGAAGCTGTTTGGAACTTAGCAAGTACCTTTGAGCAATATGGAAATTAACATGAGATCTGATAGTTGTGACACAAATGTAACCGAATTGAGAAAAATATTACACGTTAAGGCCAAGAGGATCGACATGGGTAGTCTACAAACAATGGGGAGAAAATTAAACCTAACACAGAAAATGGCTTTTACAAGAAAGTATGGGAGGATTCTAAGGCTCTTAGAAGTGGAAGTGCAAACTGAAGCGATCACTGCCTTAACACAGTTCTACGACCCACCTCTCAGATGCTTCACATTTAGAGACTTTCAGTTGGCCCCATCTATTGAGGAATTCGAACGAATCTTGGGGATGCCTTTGGAAGGACAGATACCTTACCGTCATCTTGATCATCATGCAACTGTTACTTCCATCGCCCGTGTTCTGAAGATCCATCCCGAAACTTTAAGGAGTGTACAACTGAATAGAAATCAGATCCCTGGATTCACTCGGGAATTTCTCGAGAAACATATGCAGGTCCTGGCAGAAAAGGAAGATTGGGAAGCCTTCATGGATACTCTAGCTATTGCCATCTATGGTGTTGTCTTGTTCCCCAACATTGACAACTATGTGGATTATGATGCTATCGCTGTATTCCTAGCTCGCAAGCACAGGCTTGAGAATCCTGTCACAGCTGTATTGGCAAATGTGTACTGCACTATGGATTTCTGCCACACACAAGGTGGAAGGAGGGTTATTTGTTGTTTACCTGCTTTGTATGTATGGCTCACATCTCATGTTTTTAACCAAGTCTGTAAGGCGGAATGTCCGGTTTCTGATCTAAAACTATGCCAACTAGCAGTGAAAAGTAGGCGTGAGTGGGCCAATCACCTGGTAGGGCTCACAGCGGAGAAAGTTAGATGGTATCCCCAATGGTTAGAAGTTGAATCCATCATTCATCACTGTGGAGATTACCCAAATGTTCCCCTTATTGGTACGCAAGGATGTATCAACTATAATCCCATCATAGCCAAGCGTCAGCTAGCTTATCCTTTGCTTGGACCACCTGATGAAGAGTCTTTCACTCCTTTCATCTTGTATTACTCGAAGGGAAGCTATGTCTCTGTCATTCGGGATATAGCGAATGCATGGAAGAAAGTCTACCGAAAAGGAAAAGAATTAGGGGCTCGGAGCCATGCTGTCAGAGAAGAATATCATGAATGGATCCTGAATAGGGTCTCTATTGTTAAATTACCCTTCAGAAGTCCCTCTTATATCCTAGAAAATACTCCTGCTCCATCACTTGTTGTGGAAGATAAAGCAACCAAGGCACTAAAGACCAAAATAGAGGAACTGATTGCCAGGAACAAGAAGTTAGAAGAAGACTTGCTGAAATGTCAACAAGAATACACCTTTCAGAAAAGGGAGAACTTAGAGAACAAGCAAACCATTGAAGAGATTGGAAAAAAACGAAAGATTGATGAAGACTACATGATAAAACAAGACCAATGTCTTCAAGCGGCCAATTCTCAGCTAAAAATGAAGAGCAAACAAAGTGATACCATCTTGGCTGAGAAACATCTTCTGAAGGATATGTTGGCACAATCCAAAGAAAATGAGCGGACTGTCATGGTGCAAAAGGAACTTCTTCAGTCTCAAGTCCACAAATTGGAACAACAGCTTAGTGAAGTAATGGAGGCTTGCGAGCAAGAGATAAATGGGGAGCGACAACGCGCCATGAACATTGAACAAGATTGTCAAGAGACCATACGCCTCTTGGAAGCTGAACAAGATAAAACTGTTCACTTGTGGATGGATCGTTTCGCTAAACTGGCATACCTGGCTAACGGGGCTCTAGAAGACCTCCCATTTTTACTCAAACAAGCTGAAGGAATTGCCAACCCTATCAATACTCCTAGAGAAATTGCAACGTTCTTAGATTACTGCAGAGGACGAATTTGTAAAATGAGGGAAATGATTGCCCGAGCTAGGAATGACTGATTTATTTTCCTGCTTTGTAACCCAGCACTTTATGGCAGTAATGTACTTTTTCGAGATGATGGATTCCTTTGTCTTCACAACTATCTCATGTTAATTTCCATTTAATGCTTTACTTAGTACTTTTGAACGTGACGTTCTGAGGAACGGTCGAAGGATTCGTCAAGTTCCGATATCGCTTCCCGCATAATCTCATTTTACTTGATTTTATTGTTTGCTTATTTTTCTAAATTTTGTATTCCTTTCTAAAGGCAGCACGGGGACGCACCCTTACGGAACCCGACTACAGAGGAAGCTCATGGCTGAAACAGAACAAATGAATGAGAACCTCAAGAATGAGAATAATCAGCTAAGGGAACAAATTGCAGAACTAACGAAGCTCTTGGAAAGGAGGATCACTGAAGGGGGCCCTTCTACGGGAAATGAGGAACAAACACCTACTCCACCATATCCCCCTGGTTTTGGTCCAACGTCGGGCCAGGCTGTAAATCCCACGGCAGTTCCCCTCACTATTAATGTTGGGAGTCCCAATCAACCTGCTGATTCCCACACCAGGCCTCATGACTTGCCACATGGTTATACGCCACCACACATTTTCATTGGCTCAGACGGTAACCCTGTACCCTTTCCACCATACGGCTTACCTCCAGGGTATTTCCCTCCTCTATTAATCAATTCCCAAGATGGCAATACCCTACAGTGGACAAACCCCCAAGTTCCAAACCCTACCCAGACAACCATTCCGCCAATCAACCAAACCCTAGGTCCTCAAACCACCCAAGCTCAAACCACCCAAACTCAAACAACCCCAGCTCAAACCACCCAAACTCAAACCGCCCAAGCAGCTCAGCTAATCCCCATCACCCAAGCAACAGCCCAATCACAGGGACCGGCGCAAAATACTAACCTGATGAACCAAGCTCATTCGACAATGCCTTTTTACCCATATTATGGTTACCCGTATGGGTACATGAATTCTTACACTGCCAACCCGCGAGATGCGACTCAAACGATAAATCCGGTTATTGATCATGGCACAACCACAGAGTCCCAGCAAAAAGGGAAGATAGAGATCCTGGAGGAGAGATTGCGGATTGTGGAAGGTGTGGAAGGACTTGGCTTAACAAATGCTTCTGAACTCTGCTTAGTCCCAGATGTCATTATTCCACCAAAGTTCAAAATGCCAGATTTTGACAAATACCGAGGGATGACTTGCCCTCGAAATCATCTTACAATGTATTGCCGAAAGATGGCTTCCCATGCCTCCGATGACAAGTTGCTGATACATTGCTTTCAAGACAGCCTAGTTGGGGCTGCGCTCACTTGGTACACTCATTTGGAGCGAACTCGTATTCGCTGTTGGAAAGACCTGGCGGATGCCTTTTTGAAGCAGTACAAGTATAACTTAGACATGGCGCCTGATAGGATTCAACTCCAAAACATGTCAAAGAAGGATAATGAGACATTCAAGGAGTATGCACAACGCTGGCGTGAGATAGCCGCACAAGTAGATCCTCCACTCTCTGAAAGAGAGGTAGTGACCATGTTTATTGACACACTCCAATCACCTTTCTATGATAAGATGATCGGTAGTGTTTCATCCAATTTCTCTGATATTGTAATTATTGGAGAAAGAATAGAGAGTGGTCTAAGGACAGGGAAGATTTCCAAAAGCCCATTTGGGACACCCGCTGCAAAAAGATCAGCACTAGGTGAGGGGAGAAAGAGAGATGGGGAAACCAATTCCGTCTCTTATGACCAAAGGAGAGCTCAATCCAGACCATTTGGCCCTACCACTTTTCAACATACCAATCACTTTCCTCATGCTCCATACCCACATATGGCAGCCGCTACCCATAACCAGATCCCTTATCCCGCATCACCACAATCCCACATCCGTCCACCCATCATCAGGGCACCGAATCCACAGCCAACCCAGTACAATCCTTTGCAACAGTGGCCTCAACCACCTAATCCCAACCAAAACCAAAGAAGACCAAATAATGAACGAACACCGGTCCAATTTGACCCAATTCCTATGACATACACTGAACTTCTACCTCACCTTATTCGATATTCCCTTGCGGTCCCTTGTCCTGCAAAACCATTGGAACCTCCTTACCCTAGGGGGTATGATCCAAATGCCCGATGTGATTATCATGCCGGGGCACCCGGGCACTCCACAGAAAATTGTATGGCCTTGAAATATAGAGTGCGAGATTTAATCAAAGCCAATTGGTTAAATTTTAAGGAAGGAATGCCAAATGTGACCACAAATCCCTTGCCCAACCATCAAGGTCCTGAGATTAATGCTGTGGAAGTAGATGAGGAGCATGTGGTGAATGTCTCTGATGTCAAGACACCATTGAAGGAGATTCATGCCCAATTATTCAGGAGAGGTTTAATAAGAAAACCTTGGGACTATGAAAATGATAAGGAGCAGACTATTAGCCACCAAAATTTTTGTAAAGTACTCCAGGGACTCATGGATAGTCATGTCTTCCAAGTCTATAGGCGTCATGACAGTGATGTAAACATGGTTCATGGGGAAACAGGAATGTCAGTTCCTAAACCACTGGTAATTTACTACACCAAGAACCCCTCAATGACTATAAGCCCTACGCATCATCCTGTCACAATCCAGACACCCGCTCCTTTTGCATTCAAAGATTCTCACGCTGTTCCGTGGAAATATAATGTGGAGGTAATAGTTGAAAGCTCAAAAATGAATGACCCATTTTTGTCAAACATATCAGGGATAGGAGGAGTGACCCGGAGTGGTCGAGTTTACTCTCCACCGGAATTAAGGAAGGAACCAAGTCTAGTGAGTGGAGCTGGTAGTAGTGGAAAGGCCAAGTTGGTCAAAGGGGATATTGATGGAGAAATCAAAAGAGCTGTAACTGATGAAGAAGCTCAAGAGTTTTTGAAATTTATTCGCCAGAGTGAGTACCAAGTGATAGACCAGTTGAACAATACCCCTGCAAAGATTTCCCTTTTGTCACTTTTGCTGAATTCTGAGCCCCACCGAAAAATTTTGATGAAAGTGCTTAATGAGGCTCATGTAACTCACGACATCACCATTGATAAATTTCAAGGAATAGTGGGGCACATCGCTGCTGACAATTATCTATCATTTACAGATGATGAGATACCTGTGGAGGGAATGGGGCATAATAAAGCCCTCCACATCTCAGTTAAGTGTCGAGATCACATATTGGCGAAGGTGCTTGTCGACAATGGGTCATCATTAAATGTCATGCCAAAATCTACATTGGCCAAGCTCCCTTTTGATGGAACCTATATGAAACCAAGTTCTATGGTGGTGAGAGCATTCGATGGCACTAGAAGGGAGGTGATAGGTGAAATTGAGCTTCCAATTCAAGTAGGGCCATGTACTTTCCAGGTTCTCTTCCAAGTGATGGATATTATGCCTGCCTATAGCTGCTTGTTGGGTCGGCCCTGGATCCACTTAGCTGGAGTGGTTCCCTCTACTTTGCACCAAAAACTAAAGTTTATTATTGATAATAAACTAATTATCGTTTCTGGTGAAGAAGATTTTCTGGTCAGTAAACCCTTATCTACCCCCTACATCGAAGCTGCAGAAGAGGCACTTGAAACTTCCTTTCAAACTTTGGAGATTGCAAATACCACGTATGTTGGAGAAAGAAGTGTAGAAATAAAGGCCCATATGCCAAATGCATCCCTGATGATGGCCAAAATGATGTTACAAAGGGGATATCAACCTGGAAAAGGCTTGGGGCATGGCTTAAAAGGAAGAATGGAACTGGTGCATCTTCCAGAAAATAAAGACAGGTATGGTTTGGGATACCAACCTTCAGCAGCTGACAAAAGAAGAGTAGTAGAAGAAAAGAAAGAGAGGAGGATTGCCCGTTTAGAGGGTCGAGAACCCCGCATTGCTAGAGTCCCCCTATGTGACCTCTACCAGAGCTTCCGAAGTGCTGGTCTAGTACCCCCTGATCAAATAGCTGCTATTGAAGATGATTCCTATGAAGATGGAAGCTTTGTGATCCCTTGCTCACCAGACAGAGATCTTTGTAACTGGGAAGCCATCGAGCTGCCCACAACTTTAAATGTTCTATCAAAGTAATTGACAAAACTTTAATGACTTGTTGGCCTCATTGCTATGCCTAAGGCTTTGGGGTATTTTTCTGTAATAAGGGCAAACACATGTTTTTATCATTTTCAGTTTTCACAATAAATATGTATTGAATTCCAGTCCTTCTTGCTTTCCCTATCTTTGCATTGATTCCCTTATCCTTTACTTATTTTTTATTATTCACCATAATAACCTGAATAAACGCAGATCTAAAGATGATCCTCTTGAGAATAATGAGCTTGCAATCCCATTTTGTGACTTTGACCACCCGGTTGACTATGCTGATGAGGAATATGAGGAAGTTTGTGATCCTTCACCTGATTTAACAAGGTTATTGGAACAAGAAGACAAAGAAATTCAGCCTTATTTGGAGATAGTTGAGATTATTAATTTGGGGAATGAGGAGGATAAGAAGGAAGTCAAGATTGGTACCTCCTTGAGTAAGGAGCGGAGACGTGAACTAATTAAGCTATTAATAGAGTTCCGTGACATCTTCGCTTGGTCTTACCAAGACATGCCCGGTCTTGATTCTAGCATTGTTGAGCATAAATTACCACTGAAGCCAGACTGTCCCCCGATAAAGCAAAAATTACGCCGAATGAAGCCCGAAATGCTCTTGAAAATCAAAGAAGAAGTTAAAAAGCAGTTTGATGCCGGATTCTTAGCAGTGGCAAAGTATCCTCAATGGGTAGCAAATATCGTCCCTGTCCCAAAGAAAGATGGAAAGGTACGAATGTGCGTAGACTATAGGGACCTAAACAGGGCTAGTCCCAAAGACGATTTTCCTCTGCCACAGATTGATGTCTTGGTTGATAACACAGCCCAACATACAATCTTCTCGTTCATGGATGGTTTCTCCGGGTATAACCAGATTAAGATGGCACCCGAAGACATGGAGAAGACCACATTTATCACTTTGTGGGGCACCTTTTGTTACAAAGTGATGTCCTTCGGTTTGAAAAACGCTGGGGCAACCTACCAAAGGGCAATGGTGACTCTTTTCCATGACATGATGCATAAAGAGATAGAGGTTTATGTGGATGATATCATTGCTAAATCTAAAACTGATGAAGAGCATATTGTTGATCTGAGAAAGCTTTTTGAAAGGTTAAGGAAGTATAAGCTCAGGTTGAATCCGGCCAAGTGTACCTTTGGCGCAATATCAGGCAAACTGTTAGGGTTCATTGTAAGCAAGAGAGGAATAGAAGTAGATCCTGACAAGGTCAAAGCGATTCTCGAAATGCCTCCTCCCTGTACAGAAAAAGAAGTCAGAGGATTCTTAGGAAGGTTGAACTACATTGCTCGGTTTATCTCACAACTGACAGCAACTTGTGAGCCGATCTTCAAGTTACTCCGTAAGAACCAACCGACGCAATGGAATGAAGATTGTCAAATGGCTTTTGAGAAGATAAAGCAATATTTACGGGAACCACCAATCTTGGTACCGCCGACTCCTGGAAGGCCACTGATCTTGTATCTGACAGTGTTGGATGAATCTATGGGTTGTGTATTAGGGCAACATGATGAGACTGGAAAGAAAGAACATGCCATTTACTATTTGAGCAAAAAGTTCACTGACTGTGAAATGAGGTATTCCGCTTTAGAGAGAACTTGTTGTGCATTAGCATGGGCAGCCCGACGTTTAAGGCAATATATGTTAAGTCACACTACTTGGCTTGTTTCCAAATTGGATCCTGTCAAGTATATCTTTGAAAAACCCGCCTTAACAGGAAGAATCGCTCGATGGCAGGTTATATTAACTGAATATGACATAATCTATGTCACTCAGAAAGCCATAAAAGGGAGCGCTTTGGCAGACTACTTAGCCCATCAACCTGTAAATGACTACCAACCCATGCACTTTGAGTTCCCGGATGAGGATATCTTGGCATTGTTTAATGAAGAAGACACCCCAAAAGACAAATGGATTTTAAGATTTGATGGAGCTTCTAATGCACTGGGGCATGGGATTGGGGCCGTTCTAATTTCACCAGATAAAGAATTCATCCCTGTATGTGCCAGACTTTGTTTTGACTGTACTAATAATATTGCCGAATATGAGGCATGCTCTCTGGGGATCCAAGCGGCATTAGATGCAAAAGTGAAGAAGTTAGAAGTCTATGGGGATTCCGCCTTGGTCATTCACCAACTAAAAGGGGAATGGGAGACTAGAGACAGCAAGCTAGTCCCTTATCAAGCTCATATCAAGGAGCTAATCAGGGAATTTGATGATATCTCTTTTTACCATGTCTCCCGAGATGACAATCAAATGGCTGACGCTTTGGCCACCCTTGCATCGATGTTTAAATTGAGCAATGACTGTGATAGGCCCCTTATTGAGATAGAAAGACACAACAAGCCCGCGTACTGCCAAGTAATAGAAGAAGAGTCAGATGGAAAACCATGGTACTATGATATCAAGAGATATATCCAGAGTCAAGAGTACCCTGAAGGTGCCACAGAGAATGACAAAAAGACCTTGAGACGACTTGCAATAGGTTTCTTCTTGAATGGTGATGTGCTTTACAAGAGAAATCATGACTTTATCCTCCTTCGTTGTGTCGATACTGTTGAAGCAAGCAAGATCATGGCAGATATTCATGAAGGATCCTTTGGAACTCATACCAATGGACATGCCATGGCGAGAAAGATCTTGAGGGCTGGATACTATTGGATAACCATGGAAGCTGACTGTTTCACTTATGTTCGAAAATGTCACAAGTGTCAAATATACGCTGACCATCTTCATGCACCCCCATCATCTCTGAATGTCTTATCGGCGCCATGGCCCTTCTCAATGTGGGGCATGGATGTTATTGGACCCATTGAACCAAAAGCCTCAAACGGTCATCGTTTCATCTTAGTTGCCATTGATTATTTCACCAAGTGGGTGGAGGCAGCTTCATACGCCAATGTGACAAGGAATGTTGTGGTCAAATTTGTCAAGCGAGAATTGATATGTCGGTATGGTTTGCCAAATCAGATCATTACTGACAATGGCACGAATTTAAACAACAAGATGATGAAAGAATTGTGTGAAAGCTTTAAGATTCGTCATCACAATTCCTCTCCTTATCGACCGAAGATGAATGGGGCAGTTGAGGCGGCCAACAAGAACATTAAGAAGATCATACAGAAGATGGTCGTAACTTACAAAGATTGGAGCGACATGCTCCCTTTTGCTCTACACGGATATCGCACCTCGGTTCGAACTTCAACAGGGGCAACCCCTTTTTCTCTGGTGTACGGTATGGAAGCAGTTGTACCTTTTGAGGTAGAGATTCCATCCCTTAGGGTGATAATGGAGGCTAAACTAGAAGAGGCTGAATGGGTCCAAGCTCGATATGACCAATTGAACCTGATAGATGGGAAGAGACTGAATGCCCTCTGCCATGGCCAGTTGTATCAGAGGCGTATGAAACGAGCGTTTGAAAAGAAAGTACGACCTCGACAATTTCAGGAAGGAGACTTAGTCCTCAAGAAAATTTTGCCAATCCGAAAAGACAACCGGGGCAAATGGACACCTAACTATGAAGGTCCGTACGTTGTGAAGAAAGCCTTTTCTGGGGGAGCCTTGATACTCACGACCATGGACGGTAAGGACTTACCAATGCCCATAAATGCGGATGCGGTCAAGAAATACTTTTCCTAGAAAAAGAATATCAAAACAAAAAGAAAAGAAAAAGAAAAAGTAAAAAAGATGCTCGCTAGGCTGAAAACCTGAAAAGGCGGCCTAGGCAAAAGTTAGAGCAACCCGGTGAGTCGAAAACCTGAAAAGGCGGCTCAGGCAAAATTTAGGGTCAAAATCCTGACAGTATGACTGAGACTTCCCATGCAAAAGGTGCGAGTCCAAACTGGGGCACAAAGATCATGACTGAATCGTTTTCTTAGAAGCTGAGTAGAAGGGTGAGCTTGAAGTCATGATATGGGGTTTAAGATGCGCGTTATCCTCAGAGGTTCACCAAAAGATCAGCAAGCTTTCCCTTTTTCATCTATTATCAACCTGTGTATTAGACTTTTTTTTTGTTTCCCCTACTTCCCTCTCCATGTACTTACTCAACTCGTAAATAAATTTCACCCTTTTTCGATACGTGTTTATATTGTGAATTTCATGAATATGATAAGACATGTGTTTTCCTTTATCAAATAAAATAAAAAATATAATTATTTAAAGTTGTGGGGGGCAAGATGCTCCTATTGCTCGATCTCACCTCAGGTGATCATTATGAAGACTTGAGCCCAGACGCGCACTTTGAAGTTAGAGTTACTTCATTCGTTCTGTTCGGTCATGAGTCACCTCAAGAGATCATGGTTCCATGGGGAGTCTCCTCAGATTTCTATTTACTTTGTCATTGTTATACTTATCCCTTTTCTGCAGGTTGTTATAATAAGCAGTCATGTGGAGTCTCATCATCCCATTCAATTCCTCCCCAGTGAAACTACAATCGCCAAAGCTGGCACTTCTCAAGTTCTTTTCCCCAGTGGAACCAACCGCCAAAGCTGACACTTCTCAAGTTCTCTTCCCCAGTCGCCAAAGCTGGCACCTTTCAAGGTTTCTTCCTCCATCGCCAAAGCTGGCACTTTCAAAGTTTCCTCCATAATTGCTAAAATTGGCAATTCCTTGAAATCTCCTCCTTAATCGCCAAAGATGGCAATCCTCAAAATCTCATCCATAATTGCCAAGGTTGGCAATCCTTCAAAGTCTCATCCTCAACTGTTAAAGTCGGTATCTGTCAATTTCTCTTCCCCAGTGGAATCGGTCGCCAAAACCTCTCAAGTTCTTTTCCCCTGTTGGACTCTAGATTTTCCATTCTCGATTAAGGGGCAGTACTCCGAATCTCCAAATCTTTCCCCAGTGGAACTACACTTCCCAGACAAATCAAATTGGGGCATCTCCCCAAATTCCTCTTGCAGTCAAGGGGCAGTTTCCCCCAAAGCTCTTTAGATCATGTCAAACTGGGGCATCTCCCCCGGGTCATTTTGTCAACCCAAGGGTAGTACCCCGCGCTCCCGGGAAGTTCGAGCTGGGGCATCACCCCATATCTTTCTCCCAGCCTTGGGGTAGTACCCCTAAATCTTCGAATCTTTCCAAAATTGGGGTATCGCCCTAAATCCTTTCTCCATTCGAGGGGCAATATCCCTAGCTCCTTCAGCCATATTTTCCCCGTTCATTTTCTCTCTCAATCAAGGAGCAGTACCCCGAATCATCCAAGACAGCTTAAACTGGATCATCCCTAGATTTCTTTCCTCCAGTAAGCCCACCATACATCTCCAGTGGACTCCAGATTCTTCCTGCCAGTCAAGGAGCGGTTCCCTGAAATCCCTTCAATTTTCCTAATTGGGGCATCACCCCAGACCTACTCTCTCAACCAAGAAGCGGTACCCCAGGGTTCTTTCAATCATCGCCCCAGATCCACTCTCTCAGTCAAGGGGCAGATCCCCGTGATTCTTTCAAATCATGTTAAACTGGTACATCTCTCCCAGGTCTTTACCTTCCAGTCAACTGAGAGGCAACATCCTCACCCTTTACTTTGTGTTCGCCTATTCAGGCACCCTTTCCTTTCAGTCGCCTATTCAGGCACCCTTTACTTTCCAATCGCCTATTCAGGCCCTTTACTTTCCAGTCGCCTATTCAGGCACCCTTTACTTTCCAATCGCCTATTCAGGCACCCTTTACTTTCCATTCGCCTATTCAGGCACCCTTTACTTTCCATTCGCCTATCCAGGCCCTTTACTTTCCAATCGCCTATTCAGGCACCCTTTACTTTCCAATCGCCTATTCAGGCACCCTTTACTTTCCATTCGCCTATTCAGGCCCTTTACTTTCCAATCGCCTATTCAGGCACCCTTTACTTTCCAATCGCCTATTCAGGCACCCTTTACTTTTCATTCGCCTATTCAGGCCCTTTACTTTCCAATCGCCTATTCAGGCACCCTTTACTTTCCAATCGCCTATTCAGGCACCCTTTACTTTCCATTCGCCTATTCAGGCACCCTTTACTTTGTGTTCGCCTATTCAGGCACACTTTCCCTTCCGTTCGCCTATTCAGGCACCCTTTCCCTTCTGTTCGCCTATTCAGGCACCCTTTCCTTTCAGTCGCCTATTCAGGCACCCTTTACTTTCCAATCGCCTATTCAGGCCCTTTACTTTCCAGTCGCCTATTCAGGCACCCTTTACTTTCCATTTGCCTATTCAGGCCCTTTACTTTCCAATTGCCTATTCAGGCACCCTTTACTTTCCAATCGCCTATTCAGGCACCCTTTACTTTCCATTCGCCTATTCAGGCCCTTTACTTTCCATTCGCCTATTCAGGCACCCTTTCCTTTCCAGTCGCCTATCCAGGCACCCTTTACTTTCCAGTCGCCTATTCAGGCATTCGCCTATTCAGGTCCTTTTCCTTTTCGTGCGCCTATTCAGACACCCTTTCCTTTCCGTTCGCCTATTCAGGCACCCTTTACTTTCCAATCGCCTATTCAGGCACCCTTTACTTTCCATTCGCCTATTCAGGCCCTTTACTTTCCAATCGCCTATTCAGGCACCCTTTACTTTCCAATCGCCTATTCAGGCACCCTTTACTTTCCAATCGCCTATTCAGGCACCCTTTACTTTCCATTCGCCTATTCAGGCACCCTTTACTTTCCAACCGCCAAACAAGGCACCTTTTATTTCTTGTTAACCGAGGGTCAACCCCCAATCCTTTTATTTCCAGTCAACCAAGGGGCAACACCCCTGATCCTTTAAATTCCTTTCATTGCCTAGGATGGGCAAATTTTATATTTCTTTCATCGCCCAGGATGGGCACTTTTAAGCTTTCATTGCCAAGGATAGGTGTTCTCAGGATTTTCTGTTTGCCAAAGTTGGCACCCTTTCAAGCTTTTATCACCAAGGTTGAAATTTTTAAGCTCTTCGACTGCCAAAGCTGGCATTGTTTAGGTTGTCTTTTTATCAAAACTGTCATTTCTGTGAAGTTATTAATGTCGAGATCATCTCTAAAGAGAAGATGTTCACGTCTTTACTTCCTTTCCTCGATATGAATGGATCATTCATACTATCGTGAAAAGAAAGTAAAGAGGGGCAACTGTGAACATCAAAATAAAATAATAATTATTAATAATAATTTTGGCCCCCCCACTCCGGGAATCCTGAAGCAGGATCCGGAGGTTGTCTCCTCCACTTTCTCCATCACCATCATCAATTACCCCCACTAACAGACTCCACTGGAGGACCTCTTCATTTTCTTCATGATCCGAGCACCACCACCAGAACACGGATCTCCCTCACCTCATCACTTCCCAACATCAACCATCATCATCACCCAACAACAAAGATCCCTTCATCAGACAACACCCTCACCAGATCAATTTCTTCACTCTCATCTTTCTCAATACCACCAACAACCACAAACAGCAAAATAAACAGAAAATAGAAACCAAATAATAACAACACAGAAAACAAAAGAAAGGGGAAGAAGGGCCCTCAGCGCCGGTCACCGCCTCTCCGACCGCTGGTCTCCACCTCACCACCGCCGGCTTCCACCTCACTCTCTCCCTCGGTATCTCACTCTCCTCCCTCACCGATCTCCTTCTTCTCTCCCTCTCTTCCTCCGTCGCTCTCACTCTCCTCTCTGACGCTCTCTCTCTCTCGCCTCTCTCGGATCTCTCTATCTCTCCGCCTCCTTCGCCCTCTCTCTCACTGTCGCCGGTGACCACCGGCGAACTCCTCTCCCTCCGGTGACTCATCCCCTCCTTTCCTCTCTCTCTGATCCTCCCCCTCTCCCTCACTGTCGGCTCCCTTTTCTCTTCTTCTCCCTCTCTTTCTTTTTCTCTTCCTCCCTTCTCTCTTTACCACCGCCCCCCTCTCTTCTTTCTCTTTTCTTTTCTCTTCTCTTTTCTTTTGATTAGGTTAATTTTGGGCCTCAAATAGTGAGGCCCATTATCATATCCCCTTTCTTTTTTTTATTTTGTAGTTTTGGGCCCTTAAGGCCCATTTTCATTTTCTTTCATTTTCTTTTTTTTAAAAAAAAATTATTATTATTATACTTTAAAAAAAAAATTATTAAATAATAACAAATTGTTTTTAATTGATAAATAATAAAATTCTAAAAGACAAAATATATTGGTCTAGTTGTTATTTTTGTGTCATTAGATTATGTTTTTAATAATAAAAATTCTAAAAATAACCAATAAATAGTTTTTTTTTTTTTTTTTTTTTTTAGTTGATGGTGAGCCTAAAAGAAAAATAGATTATAATTTAAATATACCTTTTAAAAAAAATCAAAAACATATTTTCTAAAATAAAGGTACAATTAGTTTTAAAAATAATAAGGTTGTACTAGATCTAAGTATATCTTTTATAAAATACAACCTTACTTGCTAAATCTATAATCTCATGAGCGATGTCGTGCGAGATTACTTTTGCCTACATTCGCGATATAAGAATTCGAGGGTTTATGCACGTGCGATGTACTTCGCCTTGTATTTTTCCTTCTTCATGAATTTTCTTTCTTTATTTAAAAATTAAAATAAATCAAAAAAATGACTTAAGTAATTTCTCAGATTTTCAAAGAACTACGTGACCCTGATTTCTCAATACACTTGAGAATACGTAGGAGCGGGAATCAATTCCTGTCGGGCCCATTTTTTCGTTACTAAATTTCTCTGTCTCTGTTATTATTTCAATTAATTTTATATAGTCAATATTTTAAATTTTATTGTTGCAGGGAGGTTAATTTAGACGTGACGTCTTGTTAATCTCGTATTTTAATATTTTTATTTAAAATAATATTTTCTTAAAATGAGGTTAATTTAGACGTGACGTCTTGTTAATCTCGCGTTTTTTATATTTTATTAAAATAATATTTTCTTAGAATGAGGTTAATTTAGACGAGACGTTTTGTTAATCTCATGTTTTTTTATTTTATTAGAGTGTTATTTTCTTTAAAGTGAGGTTAATTTAGACGTGACGTCTTGTTAATCTCATACTTTTAATATTTTTATTAAACAATAATAGTTTCTTAATTAATTTTATTTTTTATTTATTTATTTATTTTAATGTTTAAATTTATGTATAAATTAAGGTTAATTTGGATGAGACGTCCTGTTAACCTTTACTTTCACTCTGTTTTACTTTTTTTATTATAGTTATCATTTTGTCGAGTTTCTTACTGTGATTGCTTTATCGTCTCTTACTGTTACTGTTTTAAACCTTCTACTGTCATTATTTGTTTTCTTACTGTCACTGTTTAGTCTTTTATCATTACTGTTTTCTTCTTTCTTACTGTCGCTGTTTGGTCAAATTTCTTACTGTCACTATTTAGTCTGTTTTTTCTGTTTGTGTTTCTTTTGTTGTTTTGTATTTTTTTTTTTCATAAAAGAAGTTAAAATAATTTCTAGATTATTTTGAAATAAGCGCTATCAATTTGAGGTAACCGTTTTATAACGGACAGTTGTGAGGTGCTAATACCTTCCTCACCTGTAATTCGACTCCCGAACTTAGAATTTCATTTTTCATAACCAGTGTTTTAAAAGAGGTTTTTTCTGATATTTTTATCCTAAAAAATATTGGTGGCGACTCCCTGTTTTTCTTTTCGAAAGGATTTCGAAACCCGTTTTACTTTTAAGGGTCGGCCATCCCGTCACGATCCCGGTCGCGACAACTGAAAACGTAATTTAAGCCTTATTTTCTTTAGAAAACTCTGATTGAGTCAAATCAAAAGTCCAATTTGAATAAATTTTTAAGTTCTATAATTTTAACATCAAATCATATCATAATTTCAACTCAGAAATCTAGTTTTCTCCTGTGACCAAATTCTTTTACTGAAAACCTTATTTTTACCCTTAAATTGTTACCGATCATAAAAACAGCGTAATAGCCCTACTTTAAAATATTATTATGCATTCTATCAATCATTTTTAGGATCCAAAGATTCTACCATCACCCATCCTTATAGCCTCCATAAATCATAATTTCTTTTCATGTTTCTAGTAAGAACTCACGTCGACACTTAGAGATTTTCTTTCAACATCCAAACAGCCACAACATTTTTATTTATGAGCTTGATGTATTCATGATTCCAGAGATAAGAAGAAAGATTTCACCACTTCTATAGTTCATCATAACACACGTCACATAATATACTAGAAAGCACACATTTTTATGATTTTTCAACCAAGCTTTTTTTTTTACGTCAAACTTAAAACTTAATGACATCCTTTCCAAACATAACATTCCAACAACGTTTTAAGCATCAATTCATGCTCAAAATTCCAGTGCGTGTACACAAGGATTTCAAGCATAGACATCAAATATTTCACATGCAAGGTAAAAGATAGTAGTTTTTCACCATAAAACCTTGCATGCAATGGAATCAAGACTATCATCTTGTATCCAAGTTCAAGGCACAAAAATATCACATTCTTAAACATATAATCTCATGCATGCAACCAGCCATAAGTCATAGAACCAACACACAAAGTATTGTTCTGCATCAAGGGTCAAAAATAAGGTATTTACTCAAAGTGTGTCTCAAAGATTTAGCTAGTTTTCTTACTCTAAAATAAATTTTTTTTAGAATTGGTTTCTAGCTTAAAATTTAAGGAAAAGACTTATTCTTAACCCTTAACTCAAAAAAGGAAACCTTAGGGTGATTTCCATCACCCATGCATGTACAAAATCTCAAAAGAAAAAAGGAGAACTCCCCCTACCTCAAGGTGTTTCTCACTAGAAAAGTGGAAGATAGAGAGGACTTTGAACTTCCTTTTTCTTGCTTCCTTGTTCCAAGAGTGTGGTCTTGAGGTAGTGGCTGGATTTTGGACGGTGGAGAGGAGAAGAAGAAGAAACTCTTTATAAGAGAAAAGAGAGATGCTCACGACCAAGGGGAAAGAAAATGATGCAAGGGTTTCTCCTTTTCACTTGATGGAGCGTGCGCGCACACACACCCACACACACACACACACACACACACACACACACACACACACACATATATATATATATATATATATATATATATAGAGAGAGAGAGAGAGAGAGAGGGAGAGAGAGAAAGAGAAAGAGATAGAAAGAAAGAAAGAAAGAGAAAAACTAAAAGGCATTTTAAGTATTATATGGTTGAGTGCTTAGTTTGGTGAGGGAAACATGGTGCTTGAATTAAGGGAAAAAGTGATTTGAAAGATAATTAAGTGTGATGATGTGAGGTGATTTGATGTGTAATGTCAAGGAAACACATGGTCATGCAAATTGATCATATTTTATGCAAGTTAATGGGCTAGAAAGTGGTAGTGGCATGTGGCATTTTGATACAAGAAAAATGGTTTTTAATCACAATTAAATCGCTAATGGTATCCGGTCTCGCTTATAAAGTTTCAGGATTTTCCAGGTGAAAAATCACCAAGAAATTTTAATTGGTTTTTGGCGTAGAATTTATTTATTGTTGGTAAGGTTATTCACCTTATTTGGTTTAGCCTCATCACTCTCCACTTTCCACATAAATATCGAAAACTCGTTATTTATGCCAAAGCTCAAAGCACAAAGTACGATACTTCACACGATTGGGTAACTAATTCACCACACCGATATAATTTAATATTAATATTTTTATCATCATAATCACTACCATAAAATCATTTAACAACCAATGACCTTCCCAAAGTTATTAATCTATTTTAATCACCAAAAGATATGTATTCCGAATATAACACACATAATGTATCTTCATTCATTGCATAAAAACAAAAAAAAACAATAGATCTTCACCTATAGATCTTTAAAAAAATGAAGAATGTTACATTCACCATATTTTAATAAATACATTAGTTATAATATATTTATTATAACTAATAATATTATAAATATATTCAACTTTATCTTATATATATAATACATATTCACAAACATATATTGAAGATAAGATTGGTAGAATATGTAGTCTATCTTCCTTTGTTATAGGTCCAAATCTCAGCCATGGAAATTTGTAAAACTTTTAAGTTTACACAATAATCAAATTATAATACATATTATTGTCTCTCCTAATCAAATTATAACTTAACGTGACCCATAAAAGACATTAATGATTTAGCCTTCCTTAGAAGTTGGGTTTGGCTGCACATGAATTCATATAATAATAGGAAATGAATGTGTGCTGTTTTTTAATGCATGAATTTTTATATTGCGCTTTTGTTTATTTCGCAACTTAGAGCATCTTTGCATGAGTTACGTCACATAAAAGACGTCATATAACACAGCATACAACAATTTATTTTTATGTTTTTTGGGAAATAAAAAAAAATATTGTCGAAGTATTCTCAATTCGCTAAATACTTTTTGCAAACAACATTATTTAAAAAATAAAAACTCATTTTTTGACTTTTTATTTTCTTTCATTTAAATATCCATTTGACAAAACGAACTTTTTATGACATTTTAGATAGTTTAAAACTTTTGGCATTTTAGATAGTTTATTGCTTATAACTTTTAGAGAGTTTGTTGAAATAAAACTATTTGATAAAGCTAGCTTAAATTGTGTTAAATCACTTTAAATAATATATAATATTTTAATTATGTGAAAGATAAAAATTATCACTTAAAAAGTAATAAAAATGATAAATAAACAATTAATGAAGGGACTTATAACTTTTGAAAACTCATAAATTACCTCAAGTAACTTTTCAAAAACTGAGAACTTATAATTTTTTAAAAGTTATAAGTTTTTATTTATTGTGTTTAACTAAACAACTTTAACAGCTACTTAAAAAATTATAAATTCTTAAAAAAACTATAAATTCACTAGGTCAAATAGATACTAACTTATAGAGGGTTTTTAAGTTTCTACTGTCTCAAATGACGTTTTTGTTTTCATTTGATCAAATTTACAATCCCTAAACTCGGTTTCGAATTGGACAACATTTTGGCAAAAGTTATTTTATCAGTATGCTGATTATGAAGACTTTATTTTAGGGTGGAAATAAATACTTGATATCACTCATTAAAGGTTAATGATTTAGTTTGTTTATGACATAATTTGGATTGGTTTATTTAGTAAAAAGGTTAAGATAGACTCTGTTAAAAAAACTATTCATTTATAAATAAATTAAATAAAACAATCTCAAATTTCATATTTTAGGTTAAAATATATGTTAAATCTCTTAAATTTTTTTATGTTTCAATTCAGTCTTATATATTTTTTGTTTCAATTTAATCCTTTACAATTTAAATGGTTTCAAAATAATCTTTTCAGTTAACTTAATTATCAAAATGTATATTTTACACTAGGTTTTTTTATACTTGTTTAAAACAAAATCGATTAAAGTTACTTTCAATTTTTCAATAACCAATTTAAAAAATCAAACTTTCATTAACTAAGTTATCAAAAGAACCACTTTAGAACCATTTCAAAATGTAAAATATTAAGTGTGTGTCTATATATATATAAAATGGATGTATCTTATGAGAAAAGTCATCTTACGTGAGAGTGAGAGGAACGAATCTAGGTTGTATAACCATATAATGTAGGTGTAACACAAAGTACAATTTATCGTCGATGAATGACTAATCCTTTATTTATTTATAAATTTTTTTAATAGATGAAACAATTAATATATAAGTTTAAAATTATTTTATATTTAAGATGAATTTTAAATTCTCTTAACACTTTATTAAAGAAATATGTCCGTAGTCTAAACATAAATAAAAGGTGCAAACAAAATAATAAAAGAATAGAAAAATAAAAATAACGAGAAGAAGCAAAGGGAAAGCGCGTCTTTCTCTTTCTGGTATCTAGCAAGTGTGGTGTGGAAGAAAAGAATATTCTATTGCTTGAGCTAATCGGATTCACAAAAAGAGGAGATTTCATTTGGCTTCTTTTCCGAAAGTTCTTGAAAACAATTTCAAATTAAGAAAAGGGATCATAAATAAATGTTTTTTTAATAGGTATATTTTACACAGGATAAAAAATTAAAAAGATTATTTGAAATTAACATAATTGTAACCCTTCATAATATTCGATGTAAAGCTATGCGAATTAAATAAATAAAAAATGAATTGTGGATATTTGGTCAAACCTTAGACGAAGAAAAGGACCCCGATATCGATAAGTCAAGCAACCGACGAAACAAAGAATCCTTCAACCGAAAGCAAACCACCTAACGACCAACCAACTAACTAGATATATTATATACAAAATACAACACATAATCATGTTTCTTTTTTCTTTTTCTTTCTCAAAAAAATCATGTTTCTTTTTCTTCTTCTTTAATCATTACAAAGATTATCCGAGCCTGCTTGAGGTATAAATAAGGCTTACATATATCTTCTAAATAAGGAGTATTTTGTTATCATCACATTATATCAGTTTATAAAAATTAAAAGATCTAATGATTTTTTATAAAGGTATTAAATTTGGTAATTATTTTTGTTGCATTTTTTAAAATTAAATTTTATTGTTTACAATAAACACCGAACACACAAAACCTTAGAGAATTACTCTAAGAAATTAGAATCATATTATTTGATAATGTGTCACTTAATTACGATAGAGGTCTTCGAGACCATTTATACAATCAATAACTGAGAAGAAAAAAAGAAATATGGGGACTCTAGATCCAAACCAAACTCATGATGACGTGAAAACAACCGTATCCTTTTAGGATTAGGTAGGGAAATTCTTGCCTAAAATGAGAGAGAGGGAGAGCAGTGTTATTAAAACCGGACCGGTGATCGAACCGGTCTAGGTACTGGGTCAATGGGTTAATGGTCGAACCGGTTGATTCATTGGTTGAACCGGCTGACTTAGTTTATTTAAAAAATAAAAAATACTATATATATATATTTTAAGTTTTAAGTATTTCATACTCCAAATGAAAATACCTAATGAAAGCAAAGTACCAAATTTCATAAAATAATTTTATTCTCCCAAATTAATCACATTTTTAAAATATAGATACATAGATATATTCATTCAATTGAATAATAAAGAGGCGATTTGTAGTTTGACGTTATTTGCTGGAGAAATGAGAAAAGAAAAGTTTACTTTGCTCTGCTGAATCCTAATTGTCTTTCGTGAAATAAGTTGATAATATAAAAAGAAATACAAAAGAAAGATTAAAAATTGATAAAAAGAAAGAAAGTTAAAGTGCACCTGCTGTAACACGTGAAATAGGCATTGATTTTTCAATTTTTTAATTAAGCATTGTGAATTGCACAAACAATCATTTATATGCTATATAAATAAAAAATAAAAAATAAAAAATTTATTAGACCGGTTCAACCACCGGGTCACCGGTTTTTTAGAAAACCGGCCGGTTCAACCCGGGTCACACCGGGTCAACTACATTTCCGATCTGATTGAGGGTTCGGACCGGTTGGGTCACCGGTTACCGGTCCGACCGGTCCGACCGGCCGGTCCGAACCGGTTTTTTTAACACTGAGGGAGAGTGTGTGAGACTCTATCGATTTGAGGAACACTTATATTAATAAATAAAGAAATAATTTTTTAAATTTTATTGGTATAAAAAAAGAGAAGATATAATTAATAAGAATATGTATTGTGAAAAATAGTAAATACATAATATAAATTAAAATAATCTTATACAGATAACGATGAAAAACTCTTAAATAATATAGATATATCTTATAAAAAGTGCGGAACGGAAGTTTTATATATAACATTTTATAGTGCCTTTAAACATTAGGTCGTTAATTGAATAACATTATTTAGAGAACAGGGTATAGGAACTTTGAATTAATAATTGAAACGATTGAATTAAGATGGTGATTTGGGCGAGAGCTAAGATAATTTTTTTTAGTCGGTGAAGGATCCTAATTTTTTAAAGGGTTTGCAATACACTTTTAAACTTTGTATTTTATATATATATATATATATATATATATATATATATATATATATATATAGTTGTTTAGTGCACAAGTTTGGATAGTCATTGCTTTTTGAGTTTTGTTTGGTGAATAAAATATAATAAAATAAATAAATATGATAAGATAAGATATAAATATAATAAGGTAAGAATATAGTTTTATCTTATCCAGTGATAATGGTTGTGGTAGTGATTATTATGTATGTTATCTATTACTTAATTCACTCACTAGGATAGAATTTACAATTTAAGTCATTCAGCAGGATAAAACTTACACTAAGCCAAACAAATACAATACATAACATGACAAACTTATCATATCTCCTAACGCATTAAATATAAGATAGGGCAACTTATCGTAACATGTAATTCTTATAATATCGTTATCTTGACTATCAAATGAAACCTAAATATTTTTACTTAAAAAAACAATCATGCATTGTATACATTAATTAACAAATGTTCTAATTCAACCAATGGTCTAAAGTTTGAGACATAAAAATACAATAATGTAAGAATTTTTAGTAAGGAAAGTTTGAAGAAAAAAATACTTTTGGTTCTTTATGTTTATTTTAATTCTTGATTCAGTCATTATCTTTTTTTCTATCAATTTAGTTATTTATGTTTTAAATATTTTACAAAATTTTTATTTTCTATTAAATTTACTCCCTTGTCCTAACATCTGAATCATCATCCACGTCAACCACTTATCTAACATCCATAACCATCAATCTATAGAATACTATCGATTTCTCCATATCACATCCATTGAATTTTCAAATGATGAGAAATGTCTTCGCCATCATTAAATCGTGAAAGGATATGGTGGTAGAGTGACAAAAAAAATGAGGATATGGAGAAGGAGAATTGAAAGGTTAACAATGATGCAAGGAAAAGGAAAATAATGAAGCGAATGACGATCATGGGATGATAAGAAGAAAATGATTATTAGAATTAAAGTTAACAGTCTTAAAGAATATAAAGGAAAAAGAAAACTTTGCAAAAATTGAAAACATAAAGGACTAAATTGACAAGAAAAAAAGATTAAAGACCAAATCAGAAACTATAAAAATACAAGGGACAAAAGTATATTTTCACTAAAAGTTTTATCAACTCTAATAATTATGTCTATCTTGAATCTAAATACGATGTCCAATAGGGGGTGTTCATCAATAGATCCTTTCCATTTTAAGCTTTTTAACTGATAAAAAAGCAAAGAAACTAATAACAAAAAATTAAAAGTTAAAAAATCACAATTTATATATGGTTGTGAATGACTTTTAAATCTTCTGTTTAAAATTGAATCGAACCAAACTAATCTAAATTAACTATAAATACTATGAAATTTATACTTATTTTATTATTGACTAAGCCTTTACCTACATGATATATCATGTGTTGCATCAATAAATTTTTACAAAAAAATAAATAGTTGTTATCTAGATAATGCTAACCACAATGCCTAGTGTGTAGCACTAATGCCAACAATGCGTAACCAATGTATCCCATCATCATATCTTGCACAGTCGCTATTACATATCTCCGATGTACCCAATGCATTAGATAACACTCCGAAATGTTCTAAAAGCTTCTACAAGGTCATAAACAAGATTCCTTAATTTGCATAAATAGTGTACAACCAGTGATTGAGTTAATACAACTACGTTTACTATAAATATTGTTTCATAAATGCACAAGATACATTTCTTGATCTTGGAGCCTATATGCTAGATTATTTGCTCCACTTTACTGACTTGGGTGTTAGAAAAACCTTAAGGGCTAGCCACCCATTTGGTCCCTTTGGAATCTTGTGAAGGACATTGGTTTGTGACATACATGTCAACGATAACACACTAGAAGATCGAACGTCAGTGCAAGACATAACATTGGTACACTTGGTAGGATCTGTTAAAGGCACACTAGTGGAAAAAATGGCTTTAATCACGGTTAAAAAAGGCTTTTAATCACGGTTGAACAACCGTGGTTAAAAGTGGGCGTGGTTGTATATCAGGATATTTAATCACGGTTGAACAACCGTGGTTAAAAGTGGAGTGGATATAACCACGGTTGCCCCTAACAACCGTGATTAAATGTACTGGACCAAAAAAAAATTAAAAATCGTGGTTATCATCTTCACCATTCAGAAACAGCAAGAACACAATGAACACCAACACCAGAAATAAGAAACGCAGCAAGAACGCAAGAAACAAAAACAGAAGAAAAGTAAATGAATGAAACAAGAAATGAAGAAAAGTAAATGAATGAAACAAAATCAGAACAACCACAAGAAACAAGAAACAAGAAACAAGAAACAAGAAACAAGAAACAAGAATGCTACTGCAAAATGAAGAACACAAGTATAAATCTAAAATGTAAACCTGTAAATAAGCAATGGCGTGCGATGGGAAACCTGTAAATGGCATATGAAAAATAGTGAGAAGTCACATAATAAACAAATCTAGAACGTAAATAATGAAATGTAGATGTAAATGGAAACATGAAAACAGAGAAGAGAAACCTTACAGAGAAGAAGGAGAGAAAAGAGAGTTAGGCGCGCTCATGAAATTACAAAATTTAAAACGAAAATAAAGCTATAATCACGGTTACACAAGGAACCGTGGATATATGTATAACCTATAACCACGGTTATGAGAGTACCCGTGGATATATGTATGACCTATAACCACGGTTACTCCAGGACCCATGGTTATATATATGTATGACCTATAACCACGGTTACTCCAGGACCCGTGGTTATATATATGACATATACCCACGGTTGAACAAGGGACCCGTGGTTATATGTGAAAATCTTATTTTGGCATTAGAAAACACCATAAAAAATTTTAGAATTTTTAGAATTTATTTGGTAGGTAAAGTAGAAGCCTAAAAATCCAAAAAATAAGCAAATAAATCACAAAAAATAAAAATTTTTGAGAAAACAAGGGTTTTTTGAAAATCTGAGCAACCCCAACTGGCGTAGCGAGTTGGAATGAATGCGGATTTTTTTTCTACCCCAAAATCAAATGCAGCAATAAGGATTCTGAGTTTTCTAGCTCAAGTTATGCTCGTTTGAAGTTTGCCGATTTTTGTCGTCACAAAATTTTTGTATCTCTCACTCAAAAATTTATTTTTCAAAAATTCCAACTCGAATGGCTAATAAGTACCAAAAGAAGTCATGACGCAAAAAATCAGATCAAAATTCCATGTTTTTCTATTTTTTTGGATTTTCCTAAAAATAAGGTGAATAATATTTTGACATATAACCACGGTTGTCAAACAACCGTGGTTATAGACACACTTTTAATCACGGTTGCCTAACAACCGTGAATAAAAGTTTTCCCAAAAATTTCAAAAATGCCATCTCGTTTTGACATATATCCACGGTTGTCATACAACCGTGATTATAGAGACTTTTAATCACGGTTGCCATAACAACCGTGATTAAAAGTTTTCTCAAAAATTTCAAAAATGCCACCGCGTCATTTTTAATCACGGATACACACTAATCCGTGATTATACCCCCGTGGTTGTATCCATTTTTTTCACTAGTGGCATCCCATTAATTCACCCTAAAAGCAATAAAGCAATAAATCAGGCTTAAAAAAGTCCTCAAGATCAATGAATTGTTAAAAAAACCTTGCAGCAACAACAATTCCTAAGCCCTAAGTTCAACAATAACTTGATTTAGGAATTACCCCAGTAATGGACTCTTAGTCCCATTTAATGTAGAAATCTTCTTGAATTTTTGGAGTGGATCTTTCCTAAAGGGTTATTTCTTGATCCCTAGATCTTAAACATCATCAAAGTCATCATCTATTTCAAGATTTAGGTGCTAGAGAATGATGTAGGTATGGTGGTTTAAGGTGAAAGCCTAAAGAAACAACTAGAAGAAGAAGACAACAAATAAAAGAGAGAGAGATTAGAATAACTGCCACCTAGAAAAAGACTAGGATAAGCCTTGGTGTATGATCACCATAATAAAGGTGCTCCATTGATAAGATCATGCTAGGTTCTCATAAGCCTGTTGAGAGAAAAGAAAGTTTATCTCACTAGAAAAATGTTCTTGTATTAAAAATGATCAAAGATGACAAGAGAAAGATTCCACCTATTTATAGACTTCTACCTAAACTAACCTAAGATGGATTAAACTAACCTAAACCCTAACCATGGTAAAGTTTATACAAGTCATGAGGCCTAAGTTCCTAAGACCCAAAAAATGGACCAAACACATAATCAAGGACATTCAAGGTATAAAACTCTAAAGCCCAACACTAGGCCCAACTAAAAATAATGAAAAAAAATAACCTTCAAATCTAAGGATAGCTCTCAATCCCTAACAATGTCTCTAAGTTCTAAGCTAAATGGATCCCCATCATTCCCTTTTTCTTAATAGGAATTTTTCCTCAAATCTAAACTCACTTCAAAACTCCTAATTTATGATTATCTATATGCCTACAAAACAAAAAGAGAAAATAAGTCCACAAGATGCAAAATAAAGGATGAAAGACCAAAGAGTAAAGGAAAAAATAGAGGGTGATTATCTATGTAAAAGATATCAACCACATTGCAATCCGCCCCTAAATCCCAAGAAAAGCTATCTAGCCACACATGATTTGAGAAATCAATATACAAATCCTTAAATCCATGAAATACAAGAAAGAAATACAAAGAGGAACTAAGGTAGACTAAAGAGGAATACAAAAACAAACCAAGAAATCAATGTCTTCGCGAATCTTTCTTCGTTGATCCTCTATTTTCCCTTCAAAATTTTTCAAAAAATCCTTCCCAAAAGTTCCTTCATTGCCTCTACAGTGTGTTATGCCTCCAAAAACACAAACCCCTTGAATCAAGACCCCTTTTACCTTTTATACATTTAAAACCCTCAAAAATAAGGTTTCCTGTTAGAGCACGAACCACGACCAAGGAAAATGGTTTCCATAAATCACTTGACTATGAAGTTTATTGATGAGATAAGTATGGTTTCTATTGTGAAGGGATACCGAAAGATACCTCAATTGTTGTATAGGCTTAGTATAGATGTAAAAAAGGTAAAAGAAATAGTGAAAAAAATAAAAACCAAATGAGCTCAGTTCACAAACAACTTCATGTAAAATGACAAGCTTGGATCCAAGAGCCTATGTTGACGAAGACAATGGAAACTAGTTCAACCTTAACCTAAAGGCGATCATAAGAAATTCCAAGTAAGGGATATTCATGATTGATCAACCAACATCAAAGCTAGCTTAAAAGAGAATCTTTAAAAGACGATTGAAAGAACTATTGCTAGAAAATAGAGATTTATTTGCATGGACAATGGTTGGCATGCCAAGACTTGATAAAAAAAACTCTATTGTAAAAAGTTGACGGTGTACCTATAAATGAAGCCTTTTTCATAGAAGAAAAGAAAGTTAGGGCTAGA
Source organism: Clitoria ternatea (assembly GCA_037962975.1). Taxonomy (NCBI): domain Eukaryota; kingdom Viridiplantae; phylum Streptophyta; class Magnoliopsida; order Fabales; family Fabaceae; genus Clitoria; species Clitoria ternatea. Next base: position 14,699,465 of record CM075676.1, read on the forward strand.
GAAATAGAAAGCACCGTGTGGGACAACTGACAAAATATTGAGCACGTGATTTTTTAAGGTGGTGCAATATACCTTTAGGGTTTCAAATATGGTGATGGTGAAAATAGCCAACGATAAATGATAGGTGTTTACCAACTATACTAACCTTAGCAAGGCATGCCCTAAGGATCCATATCTTTTACCTAAGATTGATGAGTTAGTAGATATATCTTCTAGGTTTGAAAATTTCTCCTTTATGGACACATATAGGGATGGGAAAAAAACCCGCGCCCGCGAGTAATCCGTGGGTTACCCGTAATGGAGACCCGTATATTTACTAAATGGGTGGGTAACGGTATCACACTACCCGCCCCGCGGGTACCTGTTTAATTATTAATATTTATTTTTTATTAAATATATTTAAATATCTAAGTATTTTTTATTATTTTATAATGAGATAAACAAAATTTAATACTTTTCAATAAAATAGTTTTAATTTATAAAGTTGTAATGTATAATACAATATTAATTTAAATTATATTTTACTAAAATAATATTATTTTTAGTACATTATACCATATTTTCTTCTTTGTTATTATTTTATAAAAATAATAAATATTCATAAATACCCATGGGTACCCGTTACCGAACCCGTGAATACCCGCTACCCGCCTAAAACCCGTGGATACGGGTAGCGGTAACATACTACCCGCACCCGCCCCGCCCCATTGACATCCCTAGACACATATTCAAGGTATAATCCAATACCTATGTATGTTGTGGATGAAGATAAGATGGTGTTCAACAATGGTAAAAGTGTTTTTTGTTATATGATGATGTCTTTTGGGCTTAAAAATGATTGAGCCACTTATCAAAGGATGAAGAACAAGATTTTTGAGGACATTAATGACAAAATTTGTTGGAAGTTTATATCAATAAGATTAATGAAAAGACACTATCGAGGGGAGAGGGTGATCATATGGCTAACCTCAAACAAATATTTGAGGGGCTTAGGGAAAAAAGAATGAGCTTAAATCCTCTTAAGTAAACATTCGTTGTGACATCAAATAGATTCTTAGGTTTCATGTTGACAAACAAGGGTATGAGGCTAGCCTAAAGAAATGTAAAGTCGTGCTAGAGTTGAAAGGTCCCATAACATTGTGTGAAATGCAAGCTTTGAATGGGAAAGTAACCACCTTGTTAAAGTTCATTCCCTGGATGATACATTGCTTGCTTCTACTATATATAATTATTAAGAAGCAACATTTTTGTTGGACATATAAACATGAGCAAACTTTATAGCAGTTGAAAGGTGTTTAATCTTGCCCACCGATATTAGCACGTCCAGACCTGAATGAGAAATTATACTTATACATATGGGTGTCTAATAAAGAACCAAGGACAACCTTGGTTAAAGAAACTCTTGAGGGATATGGACCAACTTATTTTGTTAATAGAGCCTTACAAGGGGTTGAAACTCGATGCAAAAATCTTGAGAAGTTGGATTTCACTGTCATTATATCCCCAATGCACTTAAGACAATACTTCCAGGCACATCTGATTGTGATGAGAATTAACTTTACCATTTAAGATGGATTTATTTAAACCAGATTTGGTGAGAAGAATGATCAAGTGGGAAATTGAGTTGTTTGAATTCGATATCTCATATGAACCTAGAGCCGCCATCAAGGCCCAATTTGACTGACTTTATCATTGAAATGATAAGAGTTCAAGCCTAAGAAAAGAGGAAGCATTAGACTATCTATGTGGATAGTTCAACAAATAAAAATAGATTAGGAACATGAATGGTTCTTGAAAGTAAGGGCGACCTTGCTATTAAGGTTTCCTTCAAGTTCGACTGCTAAACACCCAATAATTAGGTGGAATATGAAGCTTGTTTGGTGGGTTTGAGAATGGCAGAAGACATTGGAGTTATGGAGTTAACAATTCTCAATGACTTTCAATTGATGATTTCATTAGTAAATTACAAATACCAAGCGAAGAAGCTGATTCTACAGCAATACCTTACTAAGGTCAAGTAGTTATCCCTTCAATTAAACCAAATTTGAACATTTGACATGTGTAGTGGTGTTGCATGGTCAGTAAATAAGGGCATGCCACATGTGTTGTTCATCTAACACATCATGACTCCAATAATGGAGTTAACGAAAATTGGACAGAGATGACCTAACTAAAATATTTTAAGAATATAAGAGACTTAACTGACTAAAAAAAGTTAATGGTCTAACGAAATTTATTAAAAATATAAGGGACTAAAATAGTAATTTAGCCTAGAAAATATAATAATTGATAAGATGTTAAAAGAATAAGCAAAAGATATAGTAAGATTCCTTTTTCTTTAAAAGTTCAAGTGAAATGAATATCAAAAGTTCACCAAAGATAATATACACCTAAGAGTTTAATGAATATTTGGAAACGTGTTTACGCATTACCCACCTAGGGTCGTTCTTGGCTTTTTAGGGCCCGTGGTATAGCAATTGTAAGAGGTCCATAAAATAAATAATTATTTTTATTGTCAAATAAAAAAGTTTAATAATTTAAGTAAGAATTTTTGTATTACTTAAAATTTAAAAATTAACTATAACACCATAAAAATTAAAATACTTCTCATATATATAATTGAACAATAGTAATATAGTATTAGATTAAATTTAATTCAATTATTCATTAATAATAGTAAGAAGAGAAGAGATGAAAACGTAGTCTAACAAGACGATAAAGTAGAACTAAAAAATTAAAAAATTCATTGATAGCTAATTGTAAGGCTTAAGTTATTACTTAACAACCTATACAAAATATATATTTAATGATTAATTGTACATATTTAAGTTAATTTCAACGTATTTTAATCTAATAAATTTAACTTTATAGTAAATTACTATATATATATATATATATCATAAATTATGATTTATTTTATAAAATCATAGAAAAGTTAAAAAAGATTTTAACTGGATAAGTTGATTTTTTTTCAAAAGTCCAAATTCAACTTCTCTAATTAAACAAACTTTTTAAAAGGTCTTGATCCAATCTTATTATTAAAATTAGATCTTACTCAATTAAAAATTAATCCATTTATTTATAAGTATAAGATAGATATCCCTTTATTTACCCTTAGAAAAAGCTAGTTAAAGGTTTTGTTATGGATGGATAACTAATTAAAATGGTATGTATATGACTTTTTCAAAGTTAGATGTTATGTTCAAATTTGATCTCCGTTAATCTTTTTGTTGATGTAGATATTATTAGTTAATAGCCTCGAATAAATGTAGTATTTTTAGAAAAAACAGTAATGTTAGAATGAGAGGAGTTGTTTTCATAGAAATGGTGACAGGGAACAAATGGTGTGGTGACACCTGAGAAAAGAAAGTGGAGTGGAGGTCCCAAAAGTGGGGGAGGAACCAACACGGAACTCGAGGCAAAGGACGAAGTCACAGTTATTGTCGGTTATGGCAGTTTGCCACGTAACACCCACGTGCTCCTCTATTCTTACCGCTTACGTGGGCTCTAAAACACCGACAAATCTCTTTCTTATCTTTCTTTTTTATTATTCTCCATTTGATAATAAAATTATCTAGTAAATAATATTAATTATTAGTGTCATTTAAGATTAATTAAATTTGGTTCAATTGATAAATTTAAAAATATCTTTTAAGCAATCCAATTAATATAATTAAACACATCATGTATTTTTCTTTTCTTTTTCTCACCTTAACTATCTAGCTAATTACTGCTCTTCTATTTTCTTCTTCTCGGACCCGTTTCCACTTTTTTTAAATTTATTTTATAGTTTTTTAACATAATTTTATAATTGGCGAGGCCTCATTTTCGTTTATTATATTGAACAATTTCTATAACTTGAAACTAAATTTTGATGGAAAGAAAAATATACTATAAATAATAATCTTAAAAAAAATCAATTTCTTATTTCTCCTTTTTTAACTACAAAACACGCATGTAATTCAGGTTACTTATATATATATATATAGAGGATGTATAACCATATATAAATAATTGAGATTAAAATTTTTTTAAAGTCACATAATCATTTAAAATACCACATGACTTTTTTAAAAAAACTCACATGATTAATTTTAACTATTTATTGTATGGTTATACGTCACTCTCACATAAAAAACTTTTCTCATATGATACATCTTATATATAGCATAACTTTAAGAGAATTCTACTTAAATTTTTAATATTCTTCTTGTCTTGTAATATAAGCCCTTGTAATAAAAAATAGTATTTTATAATTACAAAAAAATTAAAAATATTTATTACATCTTTTTATTTTAATCTTAAGTATTTAATGTTTTAATATTTGTATAATTAATAAATATTAGTAATATTGGACTTTAAATGAGATATTTACAAAGATAAAATATTTTTTTTATAATTTTAAAACAATAATTATTCTTCTAAAATATGTGTAAATTTATAATACTATTACATCAATTTTAAATTTAAGTGGCATCAGGATAACACAAGATATAATTCATTTAATGTGAGATATATCTCGCACCAATTTGAAATGATATCAAACAACGTTCCACCAAATATGTCACGTATTAGTAAATATTCATGTTAATAAATCGCTAAAAATATTTATGCCAAATTCTCTTTTCAAATGGAAGTGTATTGTCCATATGATTAATTTGATTGTGCCGTGATGCGTGCAAAAAAAAAGGCCACTATGCTTAGGGACACGTTATGATTTGATTAGTTTATTTTTTATTATTCATTGATTAGTTTATATTTTAACAAATATAATTAAACTTGTTTATATTAAAGATTGTCTTACACTTCTTTTAAAAAAATGGTCTAACTCAATTTCAATAGATTTTATAGGGTGAGTTGTGAGAATTATGAGATTTATTAGTACCAAAAATAAAATATTTATCAATGCATAAACACTATTTTGAATATTGATATTGATAGAACAGTATTCATACTAATATTAATATGATATATTGTATGTAATAAACGTGATTTTAAAATTCCACACAAAAATTCATAATAATTAATATAAGGAAAAGAAGTTATGTTCTCAAAAAAATATTCATGTGTTAAAATGCTTAAATCTTCATTATAAATTGCTAATTTTATTTTACCATTTTGAAACAGGAGAGGATGAGCTAATGTGTCTAATATAACTTCTTTAATTATTTCTGTGACATTTTGTGGGATTATTATCATATTCATATTATTAATATATCATTACAAATAATAATATATTCGATCTACTAAATTAACTTCTATACTATAATGATGAGAATTGTAGAATATTAATTTCCACCGGTAGACAGTAGGCAAAGATTGTTAAAATCACAATTGGTTGCAATTTTCCAATTTACTTTTTATGCCTAACTTTCACCTGTATATACGTGTGTATAAATATCTCTCTCATCTTTCTCTCTTTTTAATAATAATACACTAATTCACTATAACAAAACTAATTTTTCATCCTAACGATATGACATGAGACATCATTAATTAGGATGGGATATGTCTAAAGATTCCACATCTCATATCACACCTTTTCTATAAGTGAGTTCATGCATGACATTAATGAAATGATGCAGGATATGGTCATACGTTCAAAACGCATTAAACAGGCAACAACGTCCCCCCTCTCTCACATTTCTCTTGTCCCTTTTTTTTTTTCTTTCATTCACAACAACCCTTTTCCCTTTCTCCCCTGTTAAACAACAACAATATCCCCCTCTCTCATACATTTCTCTTATCCATTTTTTTTCTTTCACTCACGACAGCTTTTTTTTCTTTTCTCCCCCATTTTTAATTTATTAATCATTTGGTAGATGGTACTTCTGAAAACATAAAGTTTTGAATGACAAAATGCAATAAACTCCAAATAGAATCAATCATGAAAGCCAAGGGTGGAAGAAAAATGGATCAACAATAAGGCAAGACCAACAAGTCAAGAAATAAAGTGTCAAAGTTCATAAGGTCTTAGAAATTATGTAAGGTTTTAGTCAAGTATAAACATGACCTTAAATCTCAATTAAAACCTTCAAAACATGCAAGTTAGAAATGAAATGTTTTTTAAAGTTCAAATAACATATAATCGATTACCATTTTGATGTAATCGATTGCACACTGATACGTTGCAAACAGTTTGAATTTTAAATGAAATATTTGAACTTCAAATTAATGTAATCGATTACCACTTTTGTGTAATCGATTATCACAACATCAGAATGAACAAAAAGATGTATCTCTTCATGGTTTCTTGCATGAAAAGTCATGTTCTTTTATCCAAACTTTTGAATGAACACATCCACTTAAAAGACATCTTTCCAATATCAAAAGACATTTTTTTCATCAATCAAATGCATCTCTTTATCCCCTATAAATAGAGTGAACATCAATCACACTAAACATGGATTTTTTGAAAAACATTTAATCATATTTTACAATCTAAATTGAGAAACACTATATGATGATCTAAGGACATTCTATTACTTGAGTATTGCCATTAGAGAGCTTTAAGTTGTATTATCCACTCTAAAAGAGAGTTTTACATTAACTTTATCCTGTAGGTAAGGCATCCCATATTGGTTTTGTAACTTGGGTAAAGTATCCCAAGCTAGGGTGAGACATTCTTGGGGACAAAGTCAAAAGTGAGGCATCTCTTGCAGAGTTCAAGGCTTAACATAAAGGGTGAAAGAGTGTTGGAATTCTTGGTTGTTGTAACTTGTGAAAGTTATAGTGGAACTCTCCAGGGTTGCTTAAGAAAACTGGACGTAGGCAAGCGGTTGACCAAACTCGTATAAAATCCAAGTTTGCATTCTATTATCCCTTAGTTTTATATTTATCATTTCTGCTTTGAATATTTGATTAATGTTTAATAAGTTTTAAAAAGAGATAATCATTAGTAATAAGTTTCAATAACTTAATTCACTCTCCATCTTGAGCTTATTAGAGGCCACTTGAGTAACAACTTCAGGGTATCAAATATTAAGCTTCATGGACAGATATTTTGGATATAACTAAATATAAATGAACCCGAGGAACAAAGAAGAAATCACCTTCATCACTAGGGGAGAAAATTACTACTATCAGGTATTGCCCTTTAAACTAAAGAACATTGGCGCCACATACTAGCAACTAGTGGACAAAATCTTTACCAAGCAGATTGGCAGAAACATAGAGGTATATGCAGATGACATGGTTGTAAAGACCAAAGACGCAAGTGGCCACACCAAGGACCTTGAAGAAACATTCTCTAAGTTAAGGAGACACAATATGTGCCTTGACCTAGACAAATGCTCATTCGGAGTCCAAGGAGGTAAATTCCTGGGATATATATTGACTCATAGAGGCCAACCTTAACCAAAGCTGAGTCATTCTAGAGATGTAAAATCCTTAGAATATCAAAGAAATGCAACGTCTCACCAGGAGGGTCGTAGCAAAAAGTAGTGAAAAGGTAAAAAAATAAAATGAAAGGAATTTTGGCTATCTATACATGAAGGGAAGACAACCCCTAGACGAGAAATCTAACGGCTGGGAACATTATCCCCGTTCCACGACCATAATGCCATGATGGCCTCTTAAAAGACAACTGCCTTCAACACATGGAAAAAAACCTATTCGCATTTGAAATGATACCCATAAACCCAATGGATGTATTTAAGAGCCTAGGGAAACAAAACGCCTTATCATTGTGAAAACGACTATGTCCAAACATCACATTGAAAAATAAAATAGCAGCTATCTATTATTAGACAAGTATCCCCCTAAAACCCCTTCAAAAAATGTTATGAATTCCTCCTGATGTAGACAAACAAGAAAAAGGCCCATTAGCTGGCCTCGATGTCAAAACCACTAAGAAGAAATCCACCCAGAATTCTCCATTCGGAAGAAAGCCACTCAGAATTCTTCACTTGAAAGAGAGCCACTTAGAATTCTCCACTTGGAAGAAAGTCACTCAAAATTCTAACTTCTTAACTTGGAAGAGAGCCACTCAGAATTCCTCATTTAGAAGAGAGTCACTCAAAATTCCTTTCTCGGAAGAGAGTCACTCGATATCAACTCATCCAAAAACACCTCAACTCAACACCTAGCCACCCGACTCAGCCTTTTGTCAAGAGCTCGTGACTAGGAGTTCCTGTTCCCCTGAGTTGGGAGAAGGCCCCACAGACCTCCTCTCTTCCCTTTTTTTAAGAAGAATATCATTGATTCCCTTTGATTTTAGCAAGATAACGGTTATCTCTTAATAATTGTGTTGGAGTCAAGGCCTTCTTTTTCTCTATTGTATAAATAAGGTCTCATTGCCCCTTTGTACCTTAAGTGACATTTTTTGAGTAATAAACCCTAATTCTCCTAGAGTAATTCCCTAGGGTATGCTCAAGTATATTTGGGTAATTATATTAACACTATAGTTTTATTTATTCCCACTACTAATTATATTTTTTTGAATAATTTTTTAAAATTAAATTATTTTTCACTTTTTATTTTTTCTAAACTTTCCTACATTTTTTGCCTTCCTTGTATTACTTTCTTCCTCATCCTCTCACAATGCTTTCTCCTAGGTCTTTTTCTCTTATTTTGTGACCACTTTGTTTTCTCACATTCATCACTCGTCATGGCTAAACTTTCTCCTTCACCTGATGGTTTATTCATATGGCGCGTAACAGAAGTATCTTATCTATTATTGTCTTGTATAGTGGTATTTAAACTTCCCAGATTATGAGATTCATGAGAACATGTCCACATCTTTTCTGATTACAAGATCCAAAAGAACAAATTGAATAATGAATAGAATGATGAAAAAAATGAAACACTTTCAAATTCAATTGATTAATTATAAATACATAATCTTATGTTAATTTGTTTAGTATTCAATCAACCATATTTATTCAAAAGCATAGACATTACATCATTAGGTTTTATTTTCATTATAGGGAACAACAGTTTGTGATAAAAAATAAAAATAAAACCAAAATATTAATTTAAGAAAGATGAAAAATTATATAATTTAAAATAAAGGTTATTTTAAATATTTTATATATATTAAAAAATCTTAAGTGGGAATAATATAAATAATAGTGTTAATATAATTTCTCTAAAGCTTTTTTATAGTAAAACTATATCCTAAAATTTTTTAGTAATATCGATCTGCATTAGAAGCTTATAATTAGAATGATAGATGCACGTCTAAAGATTTTGAGCCTTTGAATACAAAACAAAAGATTTCAATCTCATGCTTAGACTATGTCAAACCGAAATAAGTGAAAAGGCATATATGTTACAAAATTAGAACTATTTCCTCTAGAAATTTTTAAGAATATAAAGAAATAAAACATATGCAAGAACCATCATCATTACACAAAAAAAAATATGTGGAAAATTTTAAAATCAGAAAAAAATTATGTCAGTTGTCAAAATTGATAATAAAAAAATAACATTATCTAAAATTTCTACATCACATAAAACCTCTTAATTTCACAACCATCCCATGACCCCAACTACATTTGCACTCTTCAAAGTTCATATCTTTGCAACATTATAATTCAAGAGTATAACAATAAAGAAAAATTTAAAGTGTTTTTGGGTATTTTCCACGATACCCAAGGACCCTAATACACCAATTAATTACCATGAGTGTTTCTACACTTGATGTATTTAAACCCAAAGGCCTTAAGCCTATATATAAGATAAGCCTCACCTACTTCTTAAAAGTCCAAGCAACCGACTCAACAATCTCCACTATAATTGAAATAAGTAGAAATGTTTTAATTGTCTACACCAATAATAATACGTTTTCATTGTCTAAACCAATAATCAATGTCTTCACTAACAAACCTTATTCAAACAATTATACTCCACCATGAAGAGTACACCCACTTGGAAATTTCTCATATGTCATATGTCGAAACCTTGTTAAAAATTTATGGTGTAACTCCTTGTTGGTTTCCTCTGAAAGTTCTTCAGTCATTGACAAAACTCTACCATACACCTTATATTTATGCCAACCAATGCCTATGTGGATCTACTAGTAATAACTTGTCTTTTTCCATGACAACTTACACATGCCATAAAGATCGCATCCTTTTGGAGACCATCCGCCCCCCTCAAACATGGAATACATTGCTAGTAGTTGGATGCCTAGATTTTTCACCTTTCTACATCTTGTGTAATCTTGATTATATCAACACATCCTTGACTTGCATCTCTCACAAGCCAAAAATATTCTTTTCATCACATTTCTCTAAACTTGACATTGCAACCATGTGTTCAACAATGCAACCACGCACCAGATTAGTTCTTAGGAAAAAGAGGTAAGTTACAATAGACACACTTAAATACCAAGTCTTTTCTAAGTCAGAATCTTTCCAAAATAGCACTTACAATAACAAACATTTCAACAATCAAGGAAATTCTCAAACGCTTAGGGAAAAAATATTTTTCGATGTGGAAGCTCAAACAAAACTACAATCATAAAACATACTAAGAATTTAACATCTCACTAAACTATGAAGCTTTGATACTAAGAAATTGGAACCATTTCCTTCAAAAACTTTTTCTTAAAAATAGAGTAATAAAATACACAAAAAACATAATCACCACGTAAGAAATATTACATTGAAAACTCCAAAACCAAAGAAAAAATCATAAATCTGTCAAAATCGGCTATATGAAAACCAAATCTATTAGAAAAAAAAAAGTGTAATATTATTAATTGTTATTCACACATCTAATTTTTCCCGATACATTTTAATACTTTCACTTTAAATTCTCTTATTTTCCACATCTTATATTTTGTATTCTTATTAAAATTAGCGGTATTGTATTTTCTCTGATTCAAACCTGAGATCTTATGTTAAATCAAAGCAATTTCTACCGAATTTATCCATTTGATGGTACCATATATATTTCATTATATTTTTGTTTCATTTTCTTTCTATTCCTGGATAGTGGGTGGGTGTATCTTGAGTACATAAAAATTACATTTAAAAAAAAGAGAAATAAAAATAAGATGATAATAAGATAAGAAAAAATTATAAAAAAATATTGTAAAAAGTTATAGTGTAGAATAAACATTATTAAAAATGTAGTCTGCATATCCCGTAGCATAGCACATAAAGTTGATGGCTTGAATACTATCAACAAAGAACGTTCAAACTTTTAAGTGTGAGCAAAGAAAGTGTTAGATCAAATAATCTTGCAGTATAATTTGACCAAATATAATGACTAGGATCGATAGATAGCTTGACAAAGGACCCTGCGCTGCTGTGCATGTTCATTTGGCTTATTAGCACCAATCATGCCGACACTGCTCTCTTGACTAGCTTTTCTTATTATGACCATCTTCAACTTCAAAGAACGTTCATCTATATGTTTTTATCGAAGGGTTCAATATGGTTTTAGATTATATATGGGATTTGGATTGAACAGTAATTCGTTTAGTTTATAAGTTCTTTTAGAAAAATTATAAAAATAAAAAAACTGTTTATTTATAAATTATTTAATTTTTTTATAGAAAAATAGAAAAGTAATTTTTTATTTTTTAAGAAAATCAGAAAAATAAAAAAAATAGAAAAATAAAAAAACTCTTTTAAAAAGTTTTCTAAGAAAAGTAAAAAAATAGAAAAGACAGTAACTGAATTATAAGATAAAGACTGCTGTAACCAAATAGGAATACGAAACAACCTGTTATTAATTCAGAAAGTTCTACTGCTACTATTTTGAAATATATTTAAACATAAACTCATTTGCTCTCATTTTAATATTACTTTTAATTTTTGTCACAATTTTTATGCGGTGCATATACTATACAATATTGTCATAAATAATATATATATATATATATATATATATATATATCAGACATATCTCAATTAATTTGAATTAAAGAATGTTTGAAAAAAATTTAGAAAACTGAGTGCACTTGAACAACTTTTTTAGTTTTCCAAATTGAAAAACTGTCATATTATCTAAACGAGTTTTCAAAATTTTTCTAGCTATTCTAGGAAATAAAAATTTTGGAAAACAAGCAGAAAACTTTTCCCAAAAAACTAGAATAATTTTCTGTAACTAAACACAGCCTTAATATGCAGTGTATTCGATATATTTATATATTCAATAGGTTATTTTCAATAGTAGTATTAGAAAAAAATACTTTTTACATAATAACCATCTTAACAAGTATGAATGAATCAAATGTATTAAATCTTGAAGGTATCAAACCTAAATTTTTACACTATAAAGATCAACTTGTTTAGTATGGACAGAGTCCTATGCAACCACCATGTTTGTCCATGCTACAACCTTTTTGTATGGGGACTGTGTGAGCTTCCTTGGTTAACTAGGACAATCTCCATAGTTAGAACATCCTAATTAACTAAGGTATTACAAGTTTGCAGAAAATAGTAAGAGTTTATATATTATATATATATATATATATATATATATATATATATATATGATATATCTTATGAGAAAGGTTCTCTTACATAAGAGTGAGAGAAGCGAATCTGGGCCGTATAAACATACAATAGATGGTTAAGATTAAAAGTTTTTTAAAATCATACGATCACTTAAAAGGTCACATGACTTCTTTAAAACTCACATGATTAATCTCAACCATCCATTGTATGGTTGTACGGTCCAGATTCGCACTTTCACTCTCACATAAGAGATCCTTTCTCATATGATACATCATCATCATCTCTCTCTCTCTATATATATAGATACGCACACATACACACAAAAGAAAATTAGTGGTTTATAGCAGTTATTTAGTCACATGAGTTATGCAGTAGGCTTATATATACTAAAAAATCATGAGCACCTAGACTCTCAAAACAACTATACACTATTTCAGAAGTATACCACTAGATATGCTTCCACATTTGTTCTTGATTACATAAACACGCCTTCACTGCACACTTCTACCCTCCATACAGCTTTTTTACTACTCGTAATCTTTTCCTTCTTTTGCTTGCTGATCTTCTAAGTAATATAATGAAACATACACAACACTAGAGGGGTGTGTACAATACTTCTAACCTTATGGGTATTCATGCAGTGGGTAGCTAAATATGCACATATAACATCAATCATTATATAGAAAATTAACTTAGTTCATCGTTAATAACATTGCAGATTAATTAATGATATGCAATGCACAAGTTAGAAGTCTTATGGTTTCTCTTTCATTACTGTTTCATGAGATTAATGGGGTCCATAACTCGTCACCTCATCATCCTTATCATACCACAGTATATATATCAGGCAACACAATTATCATCGTGCTAGAGCGGCCGAAGTACACTAGTTTTTCACAACACAAAGGGGTAAGGGACGTGAACTGGTCTGGACGTGGGTCTAGGATCCGGTGTGGGACCAGCCACAAAAGTATAAGTATTTTAGTGTTTGTACACCGGTACAATGAGTATCCGGTATTGTAATCCGGCCTCTCAGTGGGAGAAAACGGTTTCGTTGTCCAGGAGATCCTTCACACCAAAGTTTCATGTTGGAGTGGGCGAAAGGTGGTGCCACCTGTGAAGATTCTCCGACGCTCAAGTTAGAAGAGTGTAAATGAACTCAATGAAGGCTTAAGCGATACAATAGTAAGATGTGAGATAGAACAACGTAACCTTACATGTATATTAGAATCTGCTATTTATAGTTGGTCGTGGAAAATGAGTCGTTAGATGTAGGTGACCCGTTGGCTCTGATAACATGTATAGAGTGTCAATCAGAATGGCTCAGAAATTTGAGCGTGGCAGGGGGGTAGGTCAATTATCAGTGTACGATTCTGACACAGGGATGGAGGATAATCACCCTTTTCGTATGCTACACCTGCAATCATACCTACTCCTTTCTGTGAGTGACAATGACACATTCCGCTGTGCAGAGTATCCAAGCTAATAAGTTATAACCCCCTTATCTCATTGTGACACTGTGGCAAACGGTTATACGGGACGGGGGAGCGAGGACGGATGAAGTATCTGGAATGTATGAGACCGGATATCCGGTGTGAGAATACTGCCCTGCGAAACCGGTCATCCCTCTAAATGGTCATGCTGATGTCACCAATTATGGGCCGGTATCCAGACCGGATCAGGACGTATAACCCAACATAAAATAGATCCATCACCATACATCGTGATCACTTCACAAGTAGAACTGATTCTCCACGGTCCCTTAGTGACAATCCTAGTCGAAGTAAACCAGGCGTGCCACAAGCTTCCCGGCTTCGAGTGCGACTCTTGAACCATTGGGTACCTGACCCAGTTCTACTACCGAGATCTTAGCGTAGATTAGAACGAAGGTGCCTTCCAATGTACCCATCCTTGTGGCTCTAGTACTCAACCTCTAACCCTTCTACTTATGATGCATGTATGATGCAATGTCTTATCTTTCAGTTTGATCAACTTAGTATCTGGAGGGAATCTTAACTCGATGCCTTTTGTCCTTGGTACGTAAGGCAGAAGGGGTGACTCTAATCAAAAGACCATATTTATTCAATATTATAATTTGTAAAAAATCTCCCTTTTTGTGGTCTTAGGAAATATAACACCATACTTTCAAAACTCTTTGAAAGTAGTATTTATTTAGTCTAGATACTCGTAAAATATGACTTAGTAAAATTTGTATGTTATGAAAATTAGGCATAAGAAATAAGGTAAGTTAGGCAGCTATAAAACTTAAGTTATTAAAATACATTCTTCTCGAAAAATATTGTTTATTTGAAATAAACCGGAAAAATATTCTAAGCAGGCATACTCAAAATTATATTTCTAGAATTAGGTCTAGTTTCAAGATCTAAGTATCAAAAGTACTTGTAGTTTAGAAAATATGTCGTCAATGATTTTTATTTATTTAACTTACTTTTAATGACGGTTGAAAACGCAATTTGGTCGTATATTTCACAGCGAACTTGGTTTCCCTCGGTATTTTAAATAAAGAGCTTTAAGAATAGTTTCTAGTTACTTTCTAATATATTGTTTCTTAATTTCAGTAAAAACTTTATTTAAGAGAGTTAACATTGAATAAACCTGTATTTGTTAAAAACTTATCGTCATTCATATTTTCTCATAAAAACTAAGATTTTAATGATTCAAAAGCATAACTTATTTATTTTTTCAAAATTCTACTTGTTTATAGTATTAAAAATTTAATTTTAGGTCCAAAATTAAAATTTTCTTTGTTTCATCAAAATTTTACCAATAAAATATTTTCTAAACGTTCTTAAGGACAAAGTCGCCGATCTGACTTTTTCTTTCGATCTTTCTTCAATACGCCAATAACACATTTCTTCCGTACCATCACACGCATGAATAAACAAACAAATAAATACAATTAATTATTGCAATTCCACTACCATTTTTCATAACGCGACAAAATATCCACGTTACATCGAGAACCCACACTGATACCTTCGTATGTTCCTCACTTTTTCAACATTCACAAAATCAATACCACAACATTCATCACATGTTACTAGACAACAATATTCCACAAAGTAAATTAAGCAAAAATTTTACTAAATTAAGACTATTTCTCATCGTAATCGCATGCAAAACGTATTATTTTCTAAATATTTACCCAGAAAGAATTTACAACAGAATATTAGACACATCAAACACTATATTTTTCAAGATTCAAAAATCAAGAACATACATCATACCAAGCAGAAAAATGGGACATGCAACAGTAAAAGGTAGCATTTTTCACATGCAATCACAAATAACAGACATGAAATCAATTTCAACAATCTAACTTAGTTAAAAATAATATTTTTAATGCATGCATACTAGCTAGGAGTGCATGCGACCAATTTTCTCTTGGTTCCTAAAACTAAAAATTTTTACGAAATCATTTTCTGTTCGAACCTAATACAGAAAACTCAGTTTTCAGGCAGTAAGACCAATAAAGACCTTAGGGTGATCTCTACCACTTAACACATATAAATAACCCTAGAGTAAGATAGAAGAAACTCCCCTACCTCGGGTTTCCTATGCGTGTCTCTCAGAGGCGTTTTGAGTTTACTTTTTCCTTTATTTCAACGATAGTTTCAAGTCTTACACCAACTGTCTAAAACTTAGAACAAGGACAATGATCTTTTAATGGCTATAACTATGAGCATGAAAATAGGAAAATGAGACTTTTAGCTTCTAGGACTACATGCAATATTCTAAGCACAATATGCATGTAATAAAGAGTAAGAATCAAAGAGAGAATGGTCCATGGAGCTCTCGACCAAGATAAAAAATGGAAGGACAAGGATTTTACCTCAAGATTTTCACATGCATGGCATACCTAGGCCAAGATCATGGCATGCATGTCCTCCTGGGTGGTGGCTGTGATAGTTGATGGTGAAGTGGAGCCTCAGTTGCAAGATGGTGGTGGAAGAAGACTCCTTACTCAAGGATCAGATCCTTTGCATGCACAAGAAAAATGATGATCAATGGCACCAATAGAGTGAAATGGTTCACGGTGGTGGTGTAGCCAAGTTGTGAAGTCATAGTGGTGGAGTTCTCTCTCCTAGGGTTCCCTACAAATGGTAAAAGGTGAATTTTGGTCATGATGGAAGTTGTGGTTATTTTATGGTAGGTGTATGGTGTTGATGTTGGTCTCGGGTAGTGGATAGAGAAAGCAAAAAAAAGAGAAATGGTGGTGTGTGTGGTGGGTGGTGGCTCGATGATATGATGAGGATAAGGAAGTGAAATGGCTTGGTATAAGAGAAAAAAGAGTGCTCGAGAAAGTGGAGTGATCACAAGAAAATAAGAGAGATGAGGACACGGTGGGAGAGAAAGACAAGAGAGAAGTGAAAACATAAAATAAGATAAAAGAAAGTATAATGAAGTGGAAAATATGGAGAGTGAAAATAGATTGAATTTCAGGTGGCAATGGCTTGTTTTTCTTGGCAATATGGCAAGGAAAATGGCAAAGAATTTTGGCTAAAACTTAAAATAAAATTCTAATGCTAAATGGTCTTGGCTTTCATAGTAACGTGGCAATAGGAAATGGTAAGAATTGAATAATGGTATATGTGTTAAGCAAGGAAATATGCATGGATAATTAGTGGGATTTTAGCCATTTAAAATTGGTAAGATCACTAGCATAAAATGCTTAAGGTGGCAATTAGTAAGAAGCTTATGACTTAGTGGAATGTTAAGTAGCAATGCATGGCTTGATTTGAGATTATAGTGGCAAATAATATTTATCATCTCACAACCATGTAAGGAGGTGGTAATACTAGTGGAAATTTTTTAATGAGAAAAGATTAACTGAAAACATGGGAAGAAATAATACATACGTGGCTATTTTCTAGGCAGTTTTCATGGGTCATTTTGGGGTAAAAATAACTTGTGTTCCAGTGCAAATTTAAGGAAATGACGAACATGAAAAATTGTCCCTTATCTTTTTCCCTTACCAACAAGCTAAAGATCACTTAATTCTGACAACTATAGGAAAAGTTATGGCTAAAACACTAAAAGGTGTCGAAGTGTTACGTGAATTCTTGGACCCGAATCTTAAAATAAAAACTGGGAGTTACGTTAGAATTAGTATAACATCCCTAAATAACTACCAAAGTTTAAATAATACAAAAAAATTCACTTAAATATTTAAACAATATAACAAGCATAACTACATATATCTAAAATACTTTGTTGTGTAAACATTTATATAAGTATAAACAAAACTGTACATGAATTTGATTTTTGATTACATTAATACAAAAGGCAGGTTTAGATTAATAGTAATCATAGCAAGTTAGACGCTAACTGATGCCAAAATAAACTTTAGAACATGTGAGTAGTTAAATAGTATTATAAAAAGAACTACTCAACCATCAAGCATGGAGTCACTATCAAAAAAAGCTACTCATAACATTCTATTGGGTTAACGATGGCTACTAAGAGTCCTCTATGGTGGAGTCACTTCCAGATGAAGCTTTCTCCATATCCTCTACATCAACTAGTAGGGGTGGAGGTGGTTGCCCTTGAAAAGGGTCATTATCACGGAGATCGAAAATAAGTCTAGCTCAAAAAGAAAAGGAAAAGGCCCTAGCGGATCGGGCAATCCAACAATGACTTGAGATAACATCACAGTAACTATACCATAATATATATACACATTCCCTATATCTAAGAACCTCCATCTCCCTATTCCACCTTGACGAGGCCTGATTCTTACATCTATTATTTGTGGGATATTATTCATAGCGAAAATCTGTGTAAATTCAAAATTTACACCACATAAAGAAGGGAAGGGGTGAAAAAAAAATACCAATATTATACAAGACACATAAATAATAGATTTTTACAAACAATAAATTTTAATAATAATTTCTTCATATATGTTATTTACAGCATGGAATAAAAATGTAAAGATGACTGACAGTTCTTAGTTTTAATTAATAAATATCTTATCAATTCTTTTATTAATGATAAAGATGCAATGCATGTGGGCCCTTAAGTCTTCTTTTATTGGGAGCAGTCAGGAGTTGACATTGCTTCATGATAAAACCTGCCAATATGGCAAACGAACAGCTCCACTGACCATAATATGTACTTAGGGCCTAGTCAGATTGGCAAGAGCTTGTTGTGAATTTACCTGACACTAGGGAGCGATCCCAGGTCTCGTAGGCCTCTCTTCACACCCTCCCATCACAAGGTTCGCTATTGAACCATCTCTAATGCATTTCTCAGATTATAACCATATCTCCCAAAATATTCTTGTCTTTCACTTGTTATATGATGCATGTCACATACTGAATTAGTTTAAACTTTTAGCACATACTTTTCATTTTTTTTTCACAAAATTTATCAAAATTTTGGCAGAGTTTTCTCTGTAAATTGAATATTTCCAAAATTTGTCTTTGATTTGTTACACTCAGAATATTCTTAGACAACATAATACAACCATATTAAATATGTATTTTTGATTTAAACATCAAACTTTACCCAGTCTAACAAGTATAAATTCTCATTATAAAAATATGCAAATAACAAAGCATGACATATAAATAGTTATTGAAAATAAGTAAAGACATAAAAATAATAACTGAAATAAATATTGAGAGAGTTAGGGAGTCTCTTCTATTATTTAACATGTTTTATATTTAGTAATTTCTTATCTCACCCTCCCTTTACCTGAGTACTTGCTTTTCCAAGAAAATCTTTTGAAGTTAACCTAAACATACAGGTTCTTATTGTTAGTGTTTAGTTCATCTTATTTTATTATACTTTTGTTTTATTTGATAATTAATATAACGATATTAATAATGAATTTTTTGATAATTAGATATTCATTATAATAGCATAATAATATTAAAAGTGGTATTGTCATAAATTTTAAAAGTGTGAAATAATAATTAAACATCCATTGAATAATATAAAAAGATAAGAATTAAATAAATCATTAAGGAATAAAGTAAATAACTAAATAAATGATAATTAAATAAACATTATAAACATAATAAATAATAAATATATAACAATAAAAATAGTTCAATTAAGTAAGTAAATAAAATGTAAGTAAATGAATGGATAATTAATAGATAACTATAAATTAACTAATTAGATAAATAAAAAATAAAAAAAAATAACAAAACTAAATTATAGATGAAAAATAATAATAAAAATAAATAAAACAAATAAATAAATTGATATTTAAATAAGTCAATAAATGAATCAATATTTAAATGAACAATTAAATGAATAAGTAGATAACTATGCATAAATTAATTAATTAAATAAATGAATAACAATAATAAATGATAAATAAATAAACACTAAATAAAAGAATAATATAGAATAATGAAAACAATTAGATAAATAATTAAGTAAATGATTAAACAATTAAATAAATAAATAAATAGTTAATTAGATGAATAAGTAAATAAATAAATAAACAAACAAACAAATAAATAAATAATTAAATATATACATATATATATATATATATATATATAATATAGAAACAGTGGCTTACCTTGCCTAATGCGTCAGCGACAGAAAAAAGAGGAAACACGTGAAAGAATGAGGTGAACGAGGTATTTATAAGCAGTAAATTTTTTATTTTATTTTCATAATTATCCATAACAATGTTATTTTAATTTTAGGTATTTTTATGAGATAAATTTTATACCTAAAATTTTATTATGAACACTTAAAATATACTTAATAAAATAAATATAACTTTTTAATAAATTTCTTTTACTTAAAATTTCTAAATTACTAAATGTTTAAATACCCGTTTTTATAAGTTTATTAGTTTACTTTTCTAATCAAACGATCTCTAAACTTTACAAAATTTTAAAATTAGGCTCACATGCCTGAATCTAAACTCTCTATCAAGTTTCAAATTTTTTGATAACATTTCCTATACTGGTTTAGACCCAAACAACTTTATTTTGGACTATTTTTACTTATCTCTAAAAATATCTAAAAATTCCTATAAAGTCCTATAAATTACAATGATCAATCGGTTCTAAAGAACCTTAAGCTAATTTTGTCAAAATTTTAAATTATAATTTTCTTTACAATTTTATCCTTTTATATAAAAAGAAAATAATAAAACTACAGGATGTTACAATTAGCCTTCGAAGTCTTCATAAGGATTATAGGGAATTTAGTTATAAAGATTTCAAGACTAGAATCATTCGAATTTGATATCTATAGGTAAAGTAATGTTGATTTTAGTGAGACATGTGCAAATTTATCGAACTAGGGACAACGAGATTGATTAGAGACTTGACAAAATTAATTGTTATCACTTTCCTAACATATAGTAGGGTCTAAATATTACGCTTAAGGTTTATTAAGTATCTAATATCTACTTAAGCTAGTTCTCAATTCATGCACACACATACTGATAGGTCCTAAGTTAGTCTAAGACATCAAACAAAGATAAAATTCCAGGGTATGGACAGTTACCAAATTTGCGGGATGTTACAGACCGTACCCCATTTATGAGTATTCTTGACTTTTTTGGGCCTGGAGCGTAGCAAGTGTAAGAGACCCATAAAATAAATAAATATTTTTATTGTTAAATAAAAGAGTTTTACAATTTAAGTAACAATTTTAATATTATTTGAAATTTGAAAATTAACTATAACACCATAAAAATTAAAATACTTCTCATATCTATAATTCAACATTAGCATTATAGTACTAGGTTAACTTTAATTCAATTATTCACTAGTAGTAAGAAGAGACGACAAAGTAGTCCAACAAAGTAATGAAGTAGTGTTGAAAAAAATAAAAATTTCACCGATTGTTAATTGTAAGGTATGAATATATCTCGTTACTTAACACAAACTACATTTTTAGGCATGATTCGTCTTATTTAGAAGTTAAATTATCTTGATAGTCTGTATAAAAACTTGATTTATATTAAAATAAATAAAAATGTAAACAACCAAATATTAAATATCAATGAACTCATCTTAAATAAACAAATAGGCCTCTAAAAGTTAACAACCTATACAAAATATATATTTAATTATCAATTATACATATTTAAGTTAATTTTAATATACTTTAATGTCTCCCTTTATTTATAGGCCCCAGGTAAACGTTCACCTTGCCCGCCAATAATCAAAACAAACAGAGTGGTTTTTCCTCACATAACAATAGCTACCAACACGAGTGGAGGAACAATAATAATAATCAAAGGTGTGGTTAGAGGCAAGGAGAAGTTGAACCTTCCAATAAACCACAATAATAGTATTAACAACCATAACAATATGACATAATTTCAAATTAGAGGATTCATTGACTCAATTTAGTCAAGCTTCATTACTAATCAGAATAATACTAAAGATTCAATTAAAAACTTATAAGTTAAAAATACTAAGCACTCTTTCTACAACTAAGAAACCCATGTCCTTTTTCTAATAATACAATCCTTGTTTAAGGGTAACATTGAAATTGAAGAACTCGACTGTAAAAGAAAAGTGCTCATATTCCAACCTTTCATTCTCTTGCTCCTTTATGAGTTAATCATTTACATAGGCGATAGTGAGAAATATTTCAATATTATTGAAGTCATGTCATAAAAAAAGAATTCCTACTCCCTAAGACTTGTAAACCCTAGTATTAAAAGAGCAGTAGGGTAAGGAAAATTTCCCTACTTTTATTTCACTTATCATTTAACCAAGAATAGCATCACTCACAAAACATTTTCTAGCTAAGCAATGCACTGTGGCTATTATTCTCACTAGCACCTCATGATCATGAGTAAGTCGGAGAATGACCTCTTAAGCAAACATACACCATACCTTTGGAAATTTCAAGAGATTAGGCATGTGTATAATTTTATGACCTCAATTTTCGTTAAGAGTAAAAATGGTCCCTTGCTTGTAACAAGTTGCAAGAAAGTGTTACTCATTATTTTTTTTTTCAAAACCTTGTTAAACTAACATTCTTTTTCTTTACCAAACAAATCTTTTAGATGTTGAATTCCTAAAAGTTTGTTATTGATCTTAATTGAGAACTTAATCACCTTTCCCTAAACATAGGAAGTGTAATGATTTTCCTCTTTTTCTTCCTCATCTTTATTATCATCCAAATTTTAATAAAACTTTTTTATTAACTCTAAATAACATGACCCAACCATCTGACACAACCTTTGAAAAGATACTTTCATAATAGATCTATGTCCATATCCATAATAGACATTTTCGAAACCTGAGGGACATCAAAGTCTTTTGAGTTCTTAGGAAGGAATATTGGATATCAAATACCTTAAATCATGAAGTTACTTTAACTTAATGTTCCATACTTTGGACTCATAACTAACCATAATCATTCTAACTAGTAATTAAAATAGGCTAACTTATTACACAACCTATGCTTCATAAATTGTGTTATGGAAAAAATAAAATAAGAATCACCATTAATGCTTAGTTTAAAGAAAACAGATCATATAGTGTTCTAAGTGACTCAACCAAACAAGAACGAATTACATTATAATTAATCTATAATTCAACAAAAAAAGATAAGGAATAACTTTAGTTTAGTGAGTTAGAACTAAACACATGGATCATTCTAAAATAGAATAAGTAAATGATCACAACACATGAAGAACATAAAACAGATAAATAAATAAAGTAAAGAGAAGATAAAAAGTTATACTATGATTATTGACAAGAAGTAGAAAATATGAAGAATTGGTGTAGAGATGAGTGAAATGAAGAGAATTAGACATAACCGGGGTAGAAAAATGTAATTAAAGAGCAAGAAGATGAAAAGTTGAAATCTAGGCATGAAATATAGAAGAGATGAACTAAGGGGATAAAACATGACTTAGATTTTTAGTCATAAAGAAAAGAAAGTGACGAGTGTTAGTCAACGTAACAGAATGTAACATCCTAATTTTAATTAATTAGGAAATTCTAGAAAATTAAATCGGGTACGTAATTTAGATTTAACAACTAATGATTAATTAATTGTTTGAAAACTAATAAATCAAAATTTAAAAAATGAATCATTAACTTATGGGGTTAACCTAGTTAATTTTAGGGTTTAAATCGGATGGTGTTTAGTTTAATGGTTAACCAAAAGGGTTAAAGGACCAAACTACCCATAACCAACCTAAACTAAAATCTAATTAATTAATTCCTTTTTCTTCTATTTTCTTTTTTTCCCATGTACTCTCTTTTCTTTCTTTCATTCACTCTTTAATTTCTCTCACTCTCCCATATGTTTACTCTTCTCCCTCACATTTACCTTTTTTCCACCAAATTTTGTTTTTCTTTTTTTCCTCCTCCAAAACCATGCCTCTTCTCGTTCAAACTATCAAATTTCACTTCACTTCTCTAAGGTAATGTGTGATTGTTTTGGGTCCATGTCCTTCTCTCCATTCAAGCTTTAATTTTATCTCTCCTTTTTTCTTCTTGTAGATATGGCAAGAATTAATAGTGGTGGGTGAAGCTTGAATCTCCATTAAAACCTCATTCTTGAACTTTAAAGGTGAGAACCTTATCTTGTTCCATGTTTAGATTCCTTTTTGGTGATGGAAGTCCTAACCCATTTCTCCATTTTTGTAGTTTTTCTTTGAGCAATTGTTAAAGAGTGTTAGGGTTTGCTTTTGGACATTGTCAGAAGGATTTTAAAGCTACGAGGTGATTTCAGTGCACCGACAACAAGTTTCGTAACTCTTGACAGGTAAAGCCTCATTTGAAAACCCATCGATTTAGGTTTCTAACTTCGATTATTATGTTTTGGTGGTTTGTCAATAACGAGAATTATTTTATTTAATTTTTCATAATCATTCAAATGTAGGAATTTGACATTCAAAGTTGAATCAGAATTAAAAGTAGTTTAGAAATATATTCAGAGTCACTATATGGTAGTATGACGTATGGGGGTTATTATTCGAGTAGAGAATAGGAATTTATATGTCTGGGGTTAGGTTTTTAGAATTAAATGTGTACATTGGAGAATAATGTCCGGAAATATTGAATTTGAAAAATATATGTTTAGTTATTACTGTGTTATGAAGTAATGCATGTAATTGAAGCCTAGTACTTGATGAAGGTTGATAATAATATTATGTACATTAGATCATGAAATGCCATTAATTGTTTTGCTTGGCATGTATTGTGGACGTTAGCCTATGATAGTATTGATGATGTATGATAATGTTATTGTTGATTGTGATAAAGTAGAGAGTGTATGGCTCCATCTATTGAGTTATGTAAATGTCAATTGATGAATGATGGATTGAGAATTTTTTAGGATAGTGAAGCTAGGCTATGATGACAAGAATGTGAAGTTACTCTTTGATTTGTATCCATGCATAATGCACAAATACCTTATGACATCATATACATTTGTGTTTATAGTGCTTTGATTTGCTTAACACTTAGATTTGCTGCATGGGGCTGCCAATTTATAGCACTCAAATTTGTTGTGCGATTCCCAAGCTACCACTGTTATAGCCATTAGATTTACTGTGTGGTTATCAGGATATCCACTAATTCATGGCACTAAAATTTACTGTGAATTATCTATTTTGGCACCCATATTTTTTGTTTATTAAGTCAGATCCGCATTGCATGTTTTTTTACATATGAAAGAATGTGATTTAAAAAGTCCATGACATTCAAGTAGTTATGTTGAGAGCATTGAAAATGTAATAGGTATTGGAAGTTTGGATGTTAATTGGTGATGTTTAAATTTGACAATGACAAAGGCATATTGGCCTACTTATGGATTATGATGTGTTGATATATATGTATGACATAGTTTTAAGGGATTGCACTTGATATATTATTGTAATTGTTATTTATTACTATGAATTATACTTACCTTTCAATCTTTATTTTAGTGAGTTTTTTAGGGTGATTGTGCCGCTTAGTGAGTTCAAAGACAGAGTAATGCATTACCAAAGGAGAAAATTGTATTTGATTATGGTAGTGCCTGCTAGATACGTAAATACTGTGGTCATATAGTAATATTTTATGAAGATGTTTATATTGATTGACATTACAGGTCATGATAAGTATCCACTAGTTAAAGATGGTTTTGTGCCTTTAGAGTTAATTTGGAAATATTTTGATGGAATTGCACATCAAAACATATGGTTTTAATGATGCATTAAAGCTAAAATAAGGAACTAGGTAGGTCATATTTTGATATGTGAGGTTTTGAAACCATCGAATAGGTTAGATAACACCCATTAGGTATTTGAAACATGTTGGGACCAAAAGGGGACCAAGTGGATAAGTTTTGGTGAGTTTAGTGTGTGCCATTAATTCATATATGGCCCAATTAGATTTTCTGCATAACTCCTTCATTCCTTGGAATTTTCAGGCATGGATAGTGGAAATAGTTCATAAATAATATAAATAACCTTGTGTTAAAATTTGGTGACATTCGAAGGTCAAACAAAGAAATTAGAGTGTGCAGAAGTTAGTCAAGGACCAATTTCTACATGAATTCTACATATTTGCTATAGAATTTCTACATAATGGCCCAAAAAATTGGCTTAAACATGTATGCAAGGAGAATTAGCTTTTACTCCCTTCATCAAAGTTTTAGATAATTGAGCTATAGATATTTACAAATTGGATTCACCTTAAAATAGGTTCTGTAGCTTAATCTATGCATAAACTACTTCGTTATGTTGATGTAGAAATTTCTTTTTGTATAACACTTTGTATATTGCTTTATAGGGCTCAATCTAGAAGGAATTATTCTTCTTTTACTTTATTAAATTTATGGGTATTTGAGCTACAGAGATGTAGCCACTAGGTTCACGTCAATCAAAGTCTTATAGCTCAAGATATGCATGAAAATCTTTGATGTGCTCTTGTTGAAATTAGATTCTGGCAGTGAAAAGCACAGCCAGGCCATGGAGCTCACTACCAGAGGGTCCATTTTGGGGTGTTTTCACTTCTTTCTAGTGGAGGGAACCATAGCCATGGTGGTCACCACGGCCAGGCCATGGAACCCATTGCCAAGTGGTCAAAATCTTTACGTTTTCATACTTTTCACTTTCCCATGTGTGTTTCCCTGTTTAGTATTATGTCCTTACATTTCTTGGCCTTCTTTTACATATTGTTTCCTATGTTTTTCATTCCCATGCGTTAGGGTTTTCATCTTAAATTCATGCGGTCCTTTTAGTGTATCATTGTATCTATTTTTGTTTAAAATTTCATGCCATCTGGGCTATTAGGTTAATCTTACTTTTAACAATTAGTAGATGGCGTGTCTAGCATAGGCTTTGTGCTCTTGGTTCCTTTCTCATATCCTTATATATGGGAAGGTAACTATACCCTATATATGCCTATTTTGCGCTGCTATTATATTTCATGGCATATACTTTTGGGGTTTTAAGTTGTTGATCCAATTGTTGTTGTTGTTGTTGTTGTTGTTGTATTAAATTATATTATGACACCTGGTTTCCTATGATTCGGTCCATGATGTAAGTGGTGTTGGTTTTACGAAGTTAAACATGAAAAATTTATTCGTATTTTTGTTAATTAACTTACATCAGGATTCAAGTTTAGGAAATTGAGGTGCGCCACACAGAACATGTTCTTACGTGTCAAGGTTATGTGAGAGGTTTAAGGGTAAGCGATTGGTGATAAAGCTATGAGTTATATCATGTAATAAAAATATCGATCCATAGAGACTATCTAACTAAAACTAGTTTGTTCTTGGACTTAAGTTTAAGCGGGAGTGAAAAGTTTAATTTTTAGAATTTAAAAACAAATAAAAGTAAAAGTTAAAATTAAAAAACACTAAAAGTAAAACACAAAGTCTTTCAAGATCAAAAAGGAACTCTTAAGGGTTTCGTTTCGTCCCAATTTCAAAACTTAGTTAGTTATGCAAATTAGGATTTAATTTTAATAGAGTTGCTCGACTTAAGTTCACCTAGAAATATTTACTTTAACGTTCAATTACACCGCTAATTGGATTCTTTAGATGCACCCATCAATATCTAACTATGATTAAAAATAACTCTTCAGATTGTGACGAGTCCCAAAGAAAAGGAGTTAATGTGTAAGTATAAAAGAAAACTCAAACTCAACTTCTTCTTGTTAAGATCAATTCCTAAAATAAACAAGTCATATAATTTCTCTATTGGGATTACTCTTATATCCCTAAGAGTAAAAATGCCTACTCACACATAGTAACAAAAGGAAAATAAACATCATACTCATAGTTAACATAATGCAAGATAACAAGAAAAAAAGAGATAAAAATCCTAACCAATACTTGCTTTTGAGAATGACGAGGAATCATGGTGATTCCTTTATGATCCTCTTTAGTAGACTTAAAATCCAAAGAGAACCCCTAGCCTAGCATGTTTAACTCTCAAAATAGGTCAGAACTAACCTATTAAACAAACTATCTAAGTTATAAGTTAGCCCAACCCAAAACATAAAATAGGAAAAAACAAAAATATGGCTTGTTACAACTTTATGACCACATGCTCGCACCCATATCCTAATCATGGAGTTGGCCAGATTTTCCAAACTTAACTCTTTTGCCCCACTTTGACCTTTGAGCCAAGTTCTTAGGCATTTTGACTTTGAAACATCTTGGTCTTCAAGCTTTGCCATTTTGGACCAAAATTAGGCCTTTTTTAAATCTACTTTTGTACAAAACATCAAAACCAAGCATAATTGATCAAAAATAAAAAAGGAAATAAAATAATAAAAATAAAATAAATAATAACACTAAAAATCCTAATAAAATTCGATCCAAAACTATGTATTTTCGGAATGCATAAAAAATGTCAAGCTAAACTTTTGCTTATCCCTAACAAATACACAAAGAAAAAGAAAATGCAAGGATAAAATGTAGAGTGAATTCAAAATGCAAATAGGTTTGAAAAATGAAAATAAGAACAAAATAAAAATAATAGAAGAAAATGACACACTTGAACTTCCTTAAGCAAACAAAGCATATGTGATTAACATACATCATGAGAAAAATAATCAAAAATAAAATTCCATGAAATCATGGTCACAAAAGTAACTCTCTAAGTCCACTAAGGGTGTTCGGACTAAGCTTTACATCCTAGCGAGATAAAAGGCTTAATTCTCTATTCTACCATAACTTCTATTAGGTTCATGCTAGAATGCACATATCCTATTCGGTCATGTTTATAAAGTATTGTTTTGAAGGTTTTTAATGGTCCTTTTTATAAGGTATATTTATCATTTCTATGTAATTTATTGATGTTTTCTTTATTACCCTTATTAATTAAAAGACAAAATAAATTGTTTAAAGAGGTGACCACCTAAACCAACCAATCAAAAGAGGAAACATGTTAGTATCTTCACATTATCAAATGTATTAATTAAGTTCATAGGGGTAAACTTAGAATGCTATATTATTTTTAAGAAACCAATAAACTTAACTATGCATTAACTATTTCTATTGGTCTTGATGATTTGGTTAATTTTTCATTACAAAAAGGACTAGGCGGAATACCAACTTACATGACTCTTCCCACTATTAAAAAATGCTATTTTAGTTATAGGAATTTTGCCACAAAAAATGTCTCATTCCTAATAGTGACCCCATAAGAGATAGACAAAGAATATCGACTAGGAACCATCTCTAGTAAAAGATTACGATGTAGGGTAGCAATGGAACATGACACCGTCGTTAATATTTTTTGGTAAGGCAACATTTAATCTGTCGCTGAAGTTGGTGTATATTTACAAGACAACCATAATCTTTAATGTTTTTGTTTATGTTAATTGGCAATAGGACTACACATGTCACTGAAGATTCGACTGAACTTGACACCCACACAGTGGCTACAGTGACAAGAAAAAATAATAAGGACACTATAACATTTTATAGCTTGGGCCACAACTAAAAAGCGCGGTCTAAAGTGAAAAAGACTATCTTAAGTTTAGGCCATAATTTACCCACAATTTCAATGATGTGGTTTAGGTGGCCATGATCTAAAAGAAAAGGCCATAGGTTTTTTTCTTAAGGCCACATGTTTAATAAAATCGTGGTCTTAGGCATCATAAAAGGTTACAGTTTCCTGAGTCTGTTTAAAGCCATGGTTTACAACTTTAATTTTAGGCCGTGGTTTTACAAATGTGGCCACACATTAAAGGCCATGATTTTCCAAACTAGTCTTTAGGCTATAGTTTTAAAATCATGGATATATGTCTAACTTTTAAGCTACTTTTTTGTTGTCATGTTCTATTTAAACCACCTTTTTAATAGTTATGTGGATTGTTCCATGCTACATTTATTTAATTCTTTTTGATAATTACCTTGCATAATATAGCCATATATTAAGCCATAAATATTTTTTGTTGTCATCCTATTTAAGCCATAATTTTAAAAGTGTTCAAGGATTGTATTATCAAGCCACATTTTTTTTGAATTCTTTTAATCAATAATTTTGGAAATATCAAAAATAGGTAATATATTTGTAAAGAAAAGAAAAATATATACTATAAAATATAAAGATATCACAACTAAATGTGTAAGTTAAAGACTAATATAATCTTACACAAAAGAAAAAATACAAGTCTAAAAAATATGTCATTTCCATATGAATTACTATGATATCATCTCAATTATTAACAAGTACAAGACAATTTCCTATAGGTAATAGCAACTAACCAATAAGTACAAGACACAAAAGCTTAATTGCATTTAATTATGGTACACCAATTTATATATGCAGTTCAATATAGTGTTAGTATCAAAATAATTATCAAATTAGCAATTTACAACACCTAGAAAATACATATAGTAGCTATTTATCCATGTATACAAAGGTTAATCTAGAACTAAAGGCCCTGAGCAAAACTCTTGACATTAACACCATGCATTTCAAAGGACTTTTGAACAAGAGTTTTGTTAAAGAGCCTAAGCTTTAGCTTTTTATGGTCCATCATACAAATGATCCCAATTCCAAACAAGTGAATTATTTATCTCACAATGTTCTCTTTCTTTTCTCATATTCCTACAAAGTTAAATAAACATGTTAATTATATACCATGTATAGTAAAGATATAGCTGGAAAAAATATCCATGAACACTACTATGCTTCTAATCTAACATTAAGTGGAAAATAACAAGTAAGAAATAATAATCATCTAAAGAATAACCAGCCCATTAGTGGATAAAACCATTCTCAATGTAGCAAAATGAATTCTAATTTCCTACTTTATTAAAGATAATTACATTTAGGCAAAAAGCCATATTATATTGCATAGCAAACTTCATGACTTTCATGTTATGTTGCATATCGATCTAGTGATCTATAATGATACACTTGCGTATACTAGGGTGAACACATTGATAAAGTTTTCTTACCATAATCACAACCATTAGGAAACCAAACTGAAAATGAGATAGAGAGTGACAGTGAAAGTAAATTTGAAACTAAAACCTACACAATATATTTAAATCATTATAATTCATTGCATGTAATTTTTGTTTGTTAAAGTTTCATTATTTTCAAATCGTTCTATCAATAGATGATTGGACACATTACTTAGTATGGTTACGACCTTAGTAGGAGTGGTCGAGTTCATGGTCTTGGTGGTCGTGGTGGTATCACTAATGATGTGTTGGACACATCGATTGCCTCTGCTTTATAACAACATATGCCTTCGACTACCATTATCAGGGATTGTTAAGCCACCAAAGATTGAATCACTTAATAGCCAGAGGCACAAGCTACAGATACCCCTATTACTCTAATATCCGTACTCTTAGTTCTTCCACATAACACCTTTGGAGAATAGACTTGAGTAAGTCTGAAACTACTATAACTCTTACCTTATTTCAAGTTTACTTTTGTTATTTTGTTAATTAAATAAATTTATTATAATGGTTTCACTAATAGGGATGGTATTGGTCACTACAATCTTGAAGGATAAATTTCATGGTCCATGGATCTCATTCAAGGATGTAGTTGAAAATGTCTAAAAATCCTTGTTTATGACATTTTTAGTAAGTTTCATGTTGTTATTGTACATTAAATTTGTGGTCATGTTAAGTTAATCATTTATTTCATATTCTTTAATGTTATAGAGAAAATATCGGTGGTCACCAGAGAGGACAAATAAGGTTAAGAAGGTCTCTAAGCATAAGACCTCTAACCTATTGAAGAATTTGTTGTACAAATACTGTAAAGCCATGAAAATGCTTGAGTGG
Organism: Clitoria ternatea; assembly: GCA_037962975.1. Taxonomy (NCBI): domain Eukaryota; kingdom Viridiplantae; phylum Streptophyta; class Magnoliopsida; order Fabales; family Fabaceae; genus Clitoria; species Clitoria ternatea. The sequence continues at coordinate 14,731,108 of CM075676.1, forward strand.
ATTGACAACACCCACTAGGAGGGGATAGTCAAAAAATGGAATGTTGATAACTTCAAGGAAAAGAGTTAGAGGAACAAGGCCAACCGAGCGGTTAATATCAGTGCCTCCATCTACATCAACAATTCTATCTCTATAGTTACACATAAAAAATGGTAAGTATTGTGTTATTTTGTTTTAAATAATTAATACTTAATAACTTCAATGAACTGTTAATTAGGAATCTTTTATAGTTTGTAGACTCAGGAGATGGACCTCATGGCCTATGACCTGATAAAGAGGATGAAGGACAATATGGCTGGTCAATGGGTTAGTAATCAAACATGGACTATCGTTATAAGTTAATTCCTAAACTTAGGACATTTAAAACTTAAATTGGATTGTATTTATTATTTGAACTATGATTCCATGTGGCTAGTAGTTAGGATAGTTATTCTAAATCTAATTGAGAATGAAAATTGTATTAGGAGCTTTTTTGGTTATTTTAGAGAGGGTAATTGAAATTTGGGTTCCTCCTATTTAGAGGGGGAAACTTTGTCAAAATTTTATGAAATTTTCAATTTTAGTCACATGATTTACTAATCTTTATTATCTAAACCATGCACGAGGCCGCTCAAGCGAAGAAGGATAACAATGAGGCAGAGCTTGTTGCATAAATAGAGGGCGAGGTGGATAGGGAGGCACTGACCCTTTCTTTTGCTAACAGTAGTGCTCTTTATAAAGAGGTATTTGGAGGCAAGAATAAGAAATGGGATATTACGACCTTGGACAACTCAAAAATGAGTTTACCTTATCTTCATAGTGCCTTAGCTCCTCTGCTCCACCACCAAACTAGTTCAAGTTGACTTGAACAAGGAACTTATAGAGAAGACCGCCCAGATTTTAGCTCTAATAGATAAATGTGTTTATATAGGAAGAGGAACACAAGACCAAGGCAACTCTATAGAGGCATGGGGATATGGTTGCATAAATGATGACACATTTTGCCTCGCCTTCAAATTCCATCCCAAGTCAATAGATAAATGGTTCTTCTCACTGCCAATAACCGTCATTCCCTTCCTCCTTCCTCCCTTTCCTCTTAACTTTATATTTCATTTTTACATATTTTATTTACTTTTTACATTGTATATATTTAATTTGGAGTTTTGTGTTATATATATATATACAATTTTTATTAATTTAATTGTTAATATTTTTTATCATTTAGCATTCTAAAATACTTAATTTAATTTGTGAATTAGAATGTTTATTAATAAGTATAAGCCGAAGAAAAACAAGAAAAGCCAAAAATAATTAAATAAAAATAATCAGTGAATAACATAAACTGTCACTAATGTACTAACATATAAACATTAGTGGCAAGAGTGGAGACAACGAGGAAGGAAACACCATTTTAGCCACAACATAGATCTTAATTAATGTGGTATAGGCCATTCATGTTAGCGACAGACTTGGCGATGAGATATCTCTTATAGTTAAAGCCTGTAACTACTTCCAGTATGAAATTCCTCTAGCGACGGGTGATTTTTGTCACTATGAGTTTTTCCACTTACATTTGACAAAAGGCTTGCTATCGAGATAACAATGGATGTAACCTGAAATTTAGAGATGGTTATAGGTATAGGTCTTCCTGTTGTTGCTACACATGTCGCCTTTGAAAAAGGAGACATATGGAGGAGGATGTCAGCGATGAACTTGTTATGTATATTATGTATATTTTCCATGGCTATTGGTCACAAAAATAGGTTTTATGTCAGTAAATAGTTTAATGATGCGGGTTTTAAACATTAGAGCCTTTATGCCATTGAATTTGTCATTGACTTTTTTAGCGACAAAATTTCCAAATTAGGATGATTATGTCTGTTGCTATCCCAAATATTTTTAATCGTGTCCACTCAAGCGCTTTGTACATTGTTACTCTAGTCTTAAAGAAGCGCTTTTTGTTTCAAGAACTTATTGATCTTAAAAGGTACACATAAGTGTTAAATAACTCATTAACTCAGGTCTCAAAAGGGTGTCAATAAGATCTTAGGGGGAGAAAAGAATAAAGCAAAAAAATTATATTCACAATTTTGTTTGTCACACACACACATGCACACACATATATATAAAGAAAATATGCTACGATGTTTCTCTAATAACTTAAAAGTAGCGATATCCATAATGGATCCTAAAATTATGAGCATTATGACTTTATTTCTTATCCCTTACCTAGACTAAAATATAAAATCTAGCATAAATGTATGAGTGTGTGAAAGAAAAGAACTCATATGACCACAAGACAAAAGAAATCTTTAACATAGTAGACATGCATTCAAGATGTCAATTAACCACAAAATAAAACATCATATCAAGCAAAGAGATATAATATAAGCAACAGTCCTAAATAATTTTTTTTTTGTATTTTGTATTTTTCTTCTTTTTATGCTTGAAGAATGCATGATGAATGAATGAAGACCATATGATGCATGGCCATGAAAATGCAAGGAAAAATAAAAATTAATCAAAGATAAAAAAATAAATAATGATAGATTCAAAAAGGAAAATTTTAAAGAAAAATATGATCCTAAGACATGCAACTCTATTCATAACCTAAACTTCATGCACAAACTCACTATACGGAAAAATATAGAATATCATGTAAGGATCTTTCTTAACAATCTCAACCTAAAACTTTACATTGTCACTGATGCAACAAACAAGAATAACGCAAGAGAAAGAGGGTAGAGACTCACTCGATCACTTAGGTAGTGGTATAAAATGGCCTCAGAATAGATGCCAATTATACATCATATCAAACCGTTGGCTTATATGGTTAATTTGACCATCCTACCTAACATGCTTAACATACATCTCAAACAAGATCCTATACATGTCAATCATATCAAACCCCAAAGGAGCAAATCTCAAAGGTCCTTCATCAGAAGATGGGACCTCCTCATGTATCTCTACCTAGATAGGCTCAACACTATAACTACCACCCTTACTAAAAATGGTATGTTCCATAACCCTAAGCACATATTTGAACACGAGGTTGTATATCAAGGTTGCTTTCACAGTAGAAGGATCATAGGAATCCGTCATGGTTAGTCTATACCCTAACCTCTGGATTACAAAACTTTTAGGCAGGGTAATCACTCCACCCACACAGAACTGATATATTTTACATTATTAGGCTTGGTCAAAAGGTAATCCTAATTTTTTATCCTAAATAGAACCTTCCACTTATCTTCCCTAATACCTTATTTCATGTAGTAAGAGCTTAGAAATTTAAGACAATACCTCTCATAAGTGCTTTCCCTAACAGTAACAAACCTATCCTAATCTACTCTATGGAGCAACTACTTAACATCTTTTAAAAGCCTTGGAGTCTCTAAGCATTAAAAATCAAAGTACCTAGTGAGCTCAAATTTCCCATGAAATAATAACTCATAACGACATTTTTTTAGCATCATCTTTATAGACAAATACCATGAGTTAGGGGGTTACCTCTTCACCACAGCGGTGTTCTTTGTGAAGATGAAAATCCTCTAGTGTCCTTATGTCTTTTCTAGAAGCCATGGGGAATAAGGTATAAGGTTTGAATTGCGAAGAGGTAAAATTAGTGACTAGGGGTGAATGTGAAGGCTAGAGTTTTAGTTATGGAGGATTTGGGGTTCTCAATATTTTGATGGAGTGGTTTGATTTAGTAAGAAAATGATGAAATTTAGAGGGAAAATGATGAAATATAGAGGTTTAATGGATTCAGGTTGGGGATTGGTGTTTGGATGATAAAGAGTGATGGGTCTGGGTCATTATAAAGGTTTTAAGGGGAGAAAGATGAAGAGAATATAAGGGAAAGAGAGAAAAATATATTTACTTACCTAGTGGGGCTTCACTGTCTAGAGGACATGCCTACGACCTAACAGTGCATGAGGTGGTTGGGTATGGCATAATACTTAGGAAGCCTTTCAAGTCCATAATTGTGGCATTTCCTACAGCTTGGCCTTGGACCTTTCTGTCAGATTTCCAAGGTCAAGGCTCTTCTGCCACACCTTGGCCATAGAGTTTGTACTGCTTAACTTCATGGCCACGGGAAATTCCAATCCCAATGTTTATGATTTTAACTTCAATTTCTTTGATTTTTTTGGTTTTTTAGGCACTTAACACATAATCAAACTCCAAAAACATAATTAAAATGTTCAATGAATCAAACAAATCAAAGAAAAACCTGAGACCTAAATAAAAATAAGGTTTCCTCCCAACAAGCACTAGTTCAGGGTCTAAGTCATGCAGGTGCCTAAGGTACCCTCATCAAGAAGTTAGAGCTTTATCATGATCACTCATGTAAAAATTCTTTAAATAGACGAAAGAGATCCCTATTGTAACATCCCTAATGTTAAATTAAAATTTATTTTTGCCGCATAAGAATTAATTAAGTATTATTGGGGATTAAAATAAATTAATTAGAAGTTATAAATAAAGCAAGAAAATTCAAATAATTAATTTTAGTAAATTAAATTTGTAGAATTAAATTTAAAGTTAAAGAGCGATGATAAAATATAAGTTACCATGTAATGAATGTAAAAGATATTTACTTAAGGTAAATAAAAGAAAATAGAATAGAAAAGAAATAGAAATGACTAATTTATCTTTTCCACTACAACAATTTCATTTCCTTTCTTCTTTACTATTCATGCATGCATGTAGAGAACAAAAGCAAAAACTTGCTCTCTCTCTCATGGCCATGAGATGATAGTCCAAATGGGAGCTTGATTTCTTGGTGAAATTTAAAATTTGTTACACAATTGTGACCGTGGAAGCAAGGTAAGCATTATGGTGGTTTCAATTTCATATTCTATGGTGTTTTCCCTCAAAACCGAAAATGCTTAGGATGTGGGGATTCTTGGGTTTCTTTTAATTTGGTGATTTTATGCTAGAAATGGATGGAACTAAGCTTCTAAGTTTCAAAAATGGCGTTTGGTGTTACTGGGTTTTTGTTTGGGTGCCTGTAGGTAATGAACCAAGCACCATTAAGGTGTTAGTCGAAGCAAAACTCAAAACCAAGGGCTTGATTTAGTCGAGATATTGAGCATACCTAGCATCAAGAACAAGTATCGGAAACATGGAATCAAGGTAAGAGGGTGTTCGAAGTACTAATTAATTTAGAAATATCATTTGACGTCGATTCACATCTGAAAAAAGGTAAAAATAAAGCTTAATTGTAATATTATTATTGTATATGAATTATAGAAATTTATGGCAAATGTAGTGAAAGTAGTAAAGTATAAATTTAGCAATGATAAGAATGTGATTGTGGTATCAAGTATGAAATTAGAATTTCATATGTATTGAAGTTGAGCATGTGGTGTATATACGGATATATATAGATATGTGTATGTGTCAGAATGAGTTTATGAGTGTGTAGTGAATGTTAGCCAAGGCCTCGATACTCAAGAGGGGGGGTGAATTGAGTATTTCAAATTTTCACGCGGAATCCCTTTCAAAACGGTTAGTAGTACACAAATGATGCAAGATAAAAGATATGATAATTATGAAGCACATTTCATAGTAAAATACTTTAAGTTAAAAGTACAATATTCAAGAATTGATTTTGATAAATAAGGCAAGTTATTAGCTTAGGCAATTCTTGAAGTTCTTAGCATGCTATAATTAATTTCAATATAAGTATAATTTCAACAACTCAAATTAATTAAGCATGATAGTTTACTAATTTGTTAACACCAATATTCTTCTTCCTCAATAATCAAATCCAACAATGTTTAAGACATTTGATTCATGGATTTAATTTAATCTAACTTCAACAATGTTAACCAATATAGTTTGCAACTTATAGCATGCACTTAGTCCAATTTAATTACGAATGATATAATGAATCAAGTGAGCAATTTAAGTGCACAAATTAAATGAGTTTAGGGAAGAGAGAATTTGCAAACCGATATAACGAGTTCCACCATCCCGGTGTACGTCTCGCCTTCAAGCAACCCACTTGAAGGATTTCCACTATTGGAGATTAGAGATACAACTTTGAGCAATCGCGGCTTCCTAGTGTCCCACACTCAAGAACCCAATCCTCACAAGTACAAGGGCACCCCACCCAATCTCTCAATCTCACAATTACAAGGTTGAACCCTCAACCCAAACCTCTAAGGAATTTTGGTGTTTTAATGATTACAATGATAACTCTCTCACTAGAGTAGATTTACAATTTGAAGCTTCTCAAAAATAATAACTCTCAAAGAGAGGATATACAAATTTAGCTTACTCAAAATATTTTCTCTCTAACTCTTAAATAAACTATCAAGAGGAATATGCCAAATAATTAACCAAAGAGAGAATTGCAATATTAAGAGAGGGAGGAGGAAGAACAGAGGAAATGCTTCCCTGTGGTGTGTTTTTCTTCTTCAATTTTCCTCTCTATTTATAGCCTTCAGGGAACCTGATTTTTGCATTTAATAATTCCTTCAGCATTGTATATGACATAGTGGAGCGTAGCTTTGCTAACTTTAAATTTGTCATAGTGCGATTTGTGCTTTCCATATGCGATTCCAGGTTGTCCAGCGTTCAGCTTCAATTTCAAATAGAATGAATCTATTCATTCTCTAAATGAATCAATTCATTTAGTGTTATCTGTGCCTTGATCAGCGTGTGAATCGATTCAGCCTTGGTGGGAATTGATTCAAGCTACTTAAAATGCAATCCTGGACATAATTAATCGAATGAATCGATTCAACTAATATAGGAATCGATTCAAGCTTCAATTTTAAGCTTCCTGGGCCAAGAAACACGTGTGAATCGATTCACACATAGAGGGAATCGATTCATGCTATGCAAAATCCAATTCTGGGCCTTTCTTCACGTAAGAATCGATTCATGTGGCCTTGTGTTGCTTCATGAATCGATTCATGCACCTGTTGCATGAATTCCAGCACTTTGTTTTACCCTTTTTGATATTTGTTCAATCATGGCTCCAATCCTTTGATCCTTAGGCATTTTGATAAATTTATTTCACCTGTTTTAAACCTTTATAAATGCCTTGAACATGTGTCCTTAATTGTTCATCAAGCTTAAACATCAACCATTTTAGATTCCACATCAAACAAAATTATTGCTTGATAACATCCTTGATATTTCTCCATTTGTTGTGTCATTATCAAAACCTACATCAACATAAAATTACATTCTCCCCCTTTTTGATGATGACAACAAATGCTTGTCTCTTGGGGTGTTAGTATCACAATAATTCAAATATATTTCAAGAAAGACTTGCCCTATCACATACAATTTGATACCAATTGTTGATGAAATCATAGGCACAAGTTAAGAAGAGAATATTAAGGATAAAAGGTCTCTCCCCTTTAATAAGGTCTCTCCCCCTTAATATATATTCTTTCCTCTTTAATCATTTCCCCCTTAATCACACAATAGATACCAATCATACAATAGATACCACAAAATAGTTCATCTAATTTTTAGAGCATAGTGGTAGTGTAAGCATAATGATTAAGCATAAGGATTCTAACATTAGCCCTTTATGTCTCTCTTTATATCTCTCCCCCTTTGTAAGATACTTTATGCCACGTAGAGTGTAGATATCTTCCTATAATCCTCTCCCCCTTTGGCATCATCAAAAACTTCCCTTATGATAATAATCATAGTAATTATTCCCTTTTGGCATAAATAGCATTTTATTCTTTTCACTAATCCTTTCACTAATCTCTCCCCCTTTGTCATCATTAAAAAGGTCATCATCTTAATTATATTCTATGCCATCAATAAACTCATCTATTTGAATAAGAGAGATTTAGAGCAAATATTTCATGAAAAGGATTTCAAATCAAAGCTCATATCATGATCAAGGATATATACCAATTTGATGCATTTAGAGTCAATAATCACTCACATAATTCATTCATCAAGTAAGCATATAATTGATTACTAACTCATTTTCAAACATGTAATTGATATTACTTTCAAGTATGGTAAGCGTCACATGATTCTTTCCAAATAAGCATACATATCATTTCAAATAAGCACATAATCTTCTCCTTTTTGGCATTATCAAACACAAGGATATTCTTCCAAGTAAGCATATATGTGAATAAAATTGTAAGCATAAGTGCCATAATCATAATCAGAGAGGTAAAAAGATGGATATTCATTCATGTGTATGCTCCCCCTTACTATTGTAATTGATGTCACTTTATAAAAACATATATCACTTATTAACATGTGAAATCAATTTGATAAAGTTTGATACTAATTGTTTAAACACATGTCATGCATTTAATAGATACTAATTGTTGAAGGATATACCAATTTGTTAGAAGATCATAATGTATCATGCAAGATAATATCTCCTCCTTAATCATTTAATAGATACTAAGATGTCATGATATTTTCTCCCTCTTTGACATATATTGATACCAATTGTTATAAGTAATAACTCTAAATGATGCCAATTGTTATGAACCCAATTACACTAATTTGATCAAGTCTAATACCAATTGTTATTAACACATGTAATTGAATACCAATTGTAATTAAATACCAATTGTTAAGCTAATTGATGTAATTCTTAAGCATATGATCAACTTCTTTCAATAGATGCCACTTATTCAACCAATAGAAATAACAATATGAATAGATATCACTCAAAAGTTAGATACCAATTGTATATAAAATTCATTGGTCAATCATCAATCAAAGTGGTAATCATAGAAGAATTTTCAACAATATACACTCAAATGTAGGTATCATAGCAATGGTTGAATGATTAATACAACTTGTTGGCTTACTCATGCATTTATATTATAACACATGCCAATATATCTATGACCCTTTTTATATCAAGCATTCTTTTCTTGATCAACACCATTTATTACTTATTCATTGTCCATACCGCTTGTTACTAGTATCTAGGCATGATATCACTAGATGGATTTGCCAATATAAGCTCTTGATATCAATTATAAACATTTAAGCATATTATCACAAGATTGTTGACATTCAAGCATACATCATAATGTTGTTCAAACATTCTTTTCAATCTCAACGATGCATATATTCAAGTTTCTTTTCACATTCAAGATCATGCATCATCAAACATATGTCACTTAAGATAGATGCCAATTTACTCAAGCATGGTGTATCAAGGAAGGTCATGTCATGTATAATAATGCATTGTCCTTTAATATACCAAGTATTATCACATATCATACATTGTCATTTACATGTCACCAAAATCATGCATTGTCATATACATGTTACTAGTCATGAAATTAAAGTCTAGGCATAGAGCATACATACTTTCTCCTTAGGCATTATCAAAACCAACATATAATTGCATAGAAAATATTTTGCCTAAGATGGACAACTTTGTAAAACATGTAAGCATAACATAGTCCTAACTTAAAGCAACTTTAAGGTTTGTCATAATCAACTAGTCATAACATTTTCTTAATATGAAGTTCAATGCCACTTGTTATGAAAAGATACTTGCTTGTTAAGAAAATGACATACCAATAAATTATGCATAAATTATCAAAGCATGAATACCACTTGTATACAACATATGTATTTATCATCAAAGCATAGTGGCAAGTATCTAATCAAGAATATGTCCTCATGATCTCTTCCTCTTACTAATTCAATTGATACCATTGTTAAAGGAAGATATTTGTTATTTAGATACCACTAGCTAACCAACATGCATCATTAGGAATTCATATGTTACCAAGGATTCATACATGTTTCATTCAAGAATTCATACATCATATATCATTAAGAGTTTATGCATCATTTAGGACTTTGAATCTAAGCAACAAGATTTAGTATTTCAACATTTTCATGTCTCAATCCTTCCTAACACACATGGATGCAAACAACTTTAATCTCAAGTTTTTCATGAAATTAAAACATGTTATTTAAGCAATCATGCACCAATCATCAAAAATCATAAGGATATACATCATTGATCCTAAGATTTCAATTATTCATTTCAAAACTTTACACCTTTCATGTTCAAACTCAAATATATCAAATCAAAGTTTGATTTTCACACATCAAAATTCATTATGAACAAGTATAGAATTATTTAGATATTTCTAAAAATTCTTAATAAAATATCAACCAAGTTCATATATTGTTCAACATAATTAAGCATACAAAACATATAGTCAACATGATATTTAATTAACTAGAGTAAGGATCCGATCGTACCTTGGAGTTTTACAAAATTTATGTCCTTGTCTTTTTCATCCTTTGTTCTTTGGAGTGAAGATCATGAATCTTGATTCTTTTGGCCATTCGTCAATGAGAGATTGTTGATTTAAAGTGTTCCTACAAAAATGTCAAGTTTTATGGTACCCTTTAAGAGTTGGGTCCTTTGTTGTTAGTTTAGGATTTCAAATTTGTTTTTGGAATCCATACCTTTCTTGTACACTTTTGACGGGATTTCTTTATAAAGCAATTAGAAGATATATGACCATATATTCCACAATGAAAACATGTTGCATTCAAAGAGTAAGTCATTTTAGAATTATAATGGTTCATACAACAATTAGACATAGAGTTTCTTTTTCTTTCATGGTTTGTGCATCTTAGAGAGGATTTGGATTTTTCTTTGTAGGATGCAAAATGGTTCTTGTAATGATCTATTTTTCTTCTATCAAGTGTATGCCTTTGATCTTTAAGAGGTACACTTAGATACTCTTGACTACTTGTAAGCTTACTAAGTGCTTCTTTTAGTTCTTTATTCTCTTTTTCAAGAAGCATACATTTATCAATAAACATACAATTATCATTTCCATTACAAGTCCTAGGAGATGCATTTGAAGCTACTAATTCATCATTTTGAACTCTAAGATATTCTTTTTCTATGTGAACATCATGCAATTCTTTTTCAAGAGTCAAAATGGTTTGTTTAGAGCATGCATATTTCTTTGATAACAAGACAAATTTTTCATGCAACTCTTCAAAAGCTTCTAGCAATTCATCTTTATCAATTTCATCATCACTATCATCACTAAAAGCATTTAAAGAGCATACCTCATCATCTTGGGAGTGCTTTGTCATTAGGCATGCAATTTCTTCTTCCTTCTCGTTGGTCTCTTTTTCAATGCTTCTTTCGAATTCTTCATCTTGACTAGAAAGAGTACTAATTCTTGCATCTTTATCATCATTAGTATTTCCATAAATTGTTTCAAGAGTTTCCCACATTTCTTTAGCATTGTTACAAGTAATAACTCTAGAAACATCATTAGGTTCTAATGCTAATGTGATAAGAATTTTAGCTCTAAGATTAAATTGTACCTTTCTTTCTTCTTCCTTAGTCCATAAGTTCATGGGCTTCATGCATTCTATATTATCAACAATGTATTTAGGAATGAAAGGACCAAATTGAATAGCATTCCATACCTTGAGGTCATAGGCTTGGATAAAGATTTTCAACCTTTCTTTCCAAATAACAAAGTCTTTACCATTGAAGATTGGTGGTCTATTTATTATTTCACCTTGTGGAAATGCATCATAAGAAGTAGAGGCCATCTTGATCTCTTGAAGCGGTTAAGCTTGATCTTCCAAGAGTCAAGCTCTGATACTAATTGTTAGCCAAGGCCTCGATACTCAAGAGGGGGGGTGAATTGAGTATTTCAAATTTTCACGCAGAATCCCTTTCAAAACGGTTAGTAGTACACAAATGATGCAAGATAAAAGATATGATAATTATGAAGCACATTTCATAGTAAAATACTTTAAGTTAAAAGTACAATATTCAAGAATTGATTTTGATAAATAAGGCAAGTTATTAGCTTAGGCAATTCTTGAAGTTCTTAGCATGCTATAATTAATTTCAATATAAGTATAATTTCAACAACTCAAATTAATTAAGCATGATAGTTTACTAATTTGTTAACACCAATATTCTTCTTCCTCAATAATCATATCCAACAATGTTTAAGACATTTGATTCATGGATTTAATTTAATCTAACTTCAACAATGTTAACCAATATAGTTTGCAACTTATAGCATGCACTTAGTCCAATTTAATTACGAATGATATAATGAATCAAGTGAGCAATTTAAGTGCACAAATTAAATGAGTTTAGGGAAGAGAGAATTTGCAAACCGATATAACGAGTTCCACCATCCCGGTGTACGTCTCGCCTTCAAGCAACCCACTTGAAGGATTTCCACTATTGGAGATTAGAGATACAACTTTGAGCAATCGCGGCTTCCTAGTGTCCCACACTCAAGAACCCAATCCTCACAAGTACAAGGGCACCCCACCCAATCTCTCAATCTCACAATTACAAGGTTGAACCCTCAACCCAAACCTCTAAGGAATTTTGGTGTTTTAATGATTACAATGATAACTCTCTCACTAGAGTAGATTTACAATTTGAAGCTTCTCAAAAATAATAACTCTCAAAGAGAGGATATACAAATTTAGCTTACTCAAAATATTTTCTCTCTAACTCTTAAATAAACTATCAAGAGGAATATGCCAAATAATTAACCAAAGAGAGAATTGCAATATTAAGAGAGGGAGGAGGAAGAACAGAGGAAATGCTTCCCTGTGGTGTGTTTTTCTTCTTCAATTTTCCTCTCTATTTATAGCCTTCAGGGAACCTGATTTTTGCATTTAATAATTCCTTCAGCATTGTATATGACATAGTGGAGCGTAGCTTTGCTAACTTTAAATTTGTCATAGTGCGATTTGTGCTTTCCATATGCGATTCCAGGTTGTCCAGCGTTCAGCTTCAATTTCAAATAGAATGAATCTATTCATTCTCTAAATGAATCAATTCATTTAGTGTTATCTGTGCCTTGATCAGCGTGTGAATCGATTCAGCCTTGGTGGGAATTGATTCAAGCTACTTAAAATGCAATCCTGGACATAATTAATCGAATGAATCGATTCAACTAATATAGGAATCGATTCAAGCTTCAATTTTAAGCTTCCTGGGCCAAGAAACACGTGTGAATCGATTCACACATAGAGGGAATCGATTCATGCTATGCAAAATCCAATTCTGGGCCTTTCTTCACGTAAGAATCGATTCATGTGGCCTTGTGTTGCTTCATGAATCGATTCATGCACCTGTTGCATGAATTCCAGCACTTTGTTTTACCCTTTTTGATATTTGTTCAATCATGGCTCCAATCCTTTGATCCTTAGGCATTTTGATAAATTTATTTCACCTGTTTTAAACCTTTATAAATGCCTTGAACATGTGTCCTTAATTGTTCATCAAGCTTAAACATCAACCATTTTAGATTCCACATCAAACAAAATTATTGCTTGATAACATCCTTGATATTTCTCCATTTGTTGTGTCATTATCAAAACCTACATCAACATAAAATTACATTCTCCCCCTTTTTGATGATGACAACAAATGCTTGTCTCTTGGGGTGTTAGTATCACAATAATTCAAATATATTTCAAGAAAGACTTGCCCTATCACATACAATTTGATACCAATTGTTGATGAAATCATAGGCACAAGTTAAGAAGAGAATATTAAGGATAAAAGGTCTCTCCCCTTTAATAAGGTCTCTCCCCCTTAATATATATTCTTTCCTCTTTAATCATTTCCCCCTTAATCACACAATAGATACCAATCATACAATAGATACCACAAAATAGTTCATCTAATTTTTAGAGCATAGTGGTAGTGTAAGCATAATGATTAAGCATAAGGATTCTAACATTAGCCCTTTATGTCTCTCTTTATATCTCTCCCCCTTTGTAAGATACTTTATGCCACTTAGAGTGTATATATCTTCCTATAATCCTCTCCCCCTTTGGCATCATCAAAAACTTCCCTTATGATAATAATCATAGTAATTATTCCCTTTTGGCATAAATAGCATTTTATTCTTTTCACTAATCCTTTCACTAATCTCTCCCCCTTTGTCATCATCAAAAAGGTCATCATCTTAATTATATTCTATGCCATCAATAAACTCATCTATTTGAATAAGAGAGATTTAGAGCAAATATTTCATGAAAAGGATTTCAAATCAAAGCTCATATCATGATCAAGGATATATACCAATTTGATGCATTTAGAGTCAATAATCACTCACATAATTCATTCATCAAGTAAGCATATAATTGATTACTAACTCATTTTCAAACATGTAATTGATATTACTTTCAAGTATGGTAAGCGTCACATGATTCTTTCCAAATAAGCATACATATCATTTCAAATAAGCACATAATCTTCTCCTTTTTGGCATTATCAAACACAAGGATATTCTTCCAAGTAAGCATATATGTGAATAAAATTGTAAGCATAAGTGCCATAATCATAATCAGAGAGGTAAAAAGATGGATATTCATTCATGTGTATGCTCCCCCTTACTATTGTAATTGATGTCACTTTATAAAAACATATATCACTTATTAACATGTGAAATCAATTTGATAAAGTTTGATACTAATTGTTTAAACACATGTCATGCATTTAATAGATACTAATTGTTGAAGGATATACCAATTTGTTAGAAGATCATAATGTATCATGCAAGATAATATCTCCTCCTTAATCATTTAATAGATACTAAGATGTCATGATATTTTCTCCCTCTTTGACATATATTGATACCAATTGTTATAAGTAATAACTCTAAATGATGCCAATTGTTATGAACCCAATTACACTAATTTGATCAAGTCTAATACCAATTGTTATTAACACATGTAATTGAATACCAATTGTAATTAAATACCAATTGTTAAGCTAATTAATGTAATTCTTAAGCATATGATCAACTTCTTTCAATAGATGCCACTTATTCAACCAATAGAAATAACAATATGAATAGATATCACTCAAAAGTTAGATACCAATTGTATATAAAATTCATTGGTCAATCATCAATCAAAGTGGTAATCATAGAAGAATTTTCAACAATATGCACTCAAATGTAGGTATCATAGCAATGGTTGAATGATTAATACAACTTGTTGGCTTACTCATGCATTTATATTATAACACATGCCAATATATCTATGACCCTTTTTATATCAAGCATTCTTTTCTTGATCAACACCATTTATTACTTATTCATTGTCCATACCGCTTGTTACTAGTATCTAGGCATGATATCACTAGATGGATTTGCCAATATAAGCTCTTGATATCAATTATAAACATTTAAGCATATTATCACAAGATTGTTGACATTCAAGCATACATCATAATGTTGTTCAAACATTCTTTTCAATCTCAACGATGCATATATTCAAGTTTCTTTTCACATTCAAGATCATGCATCATCAAACATATATGTCACTTAAGATAGATGCCAATTTACTCAAGCATGGTGTATCAAGGAAGGTCATGTCATGTATAATAATGCATTGTCCTTTAATATACCAAGTATTATCACATATCATACATTGTCATTTACATGTCACCAAAATCATGCATTGTCATATACATGTTACTAGTCATGAAATTAAAGTCTAGGCATAGAGCATACATACTTTCTCCTTAGGCATTATCAAAACCAACATATAATTGCATAGAAAATATTTTGCCTAAGATGGACAACTTTGTAAAACATGTAAGCATAACATAGTCCTAACTTAAAGCAACTTTAAGGTTTGTCATAATCAACTAGTCATAACATTTTCTTAATATGAAGTTCAATGCCACTTGTTATGAAAAGATACTTGCTTGTTAAGAAAATGACATACCAATAAATTATGCATAAATTATCAAAGCATGAATACCACTTGTATACAACATATGTATTTATCATCAAAGCATAGTGGCAAGTATCTAATCAAGAATATGTCCTCATGATCTCTTCCTCTTACTAATTCAATTGATACCATTGTTAAAGGAAGATATTTGTTATTTAGATACCACTAGCTAACCAACATGCATCATTAGGAATTCATATGTTACCAAGGATTCATACATGTTTCATTCAAGAATTCATACATCATATATCATTAAGAGTTTATGCATCATTTAGGACTTTGAATCTAAGCAACAAGATTTAGTATTTCAACATTTTCATGTCTCAATCCTTCCTAACACACATGGATGCAAACAACTTTAATCTCAAGTTTTTCATGAAATTAAAACATGTTATTTAAGCAATCATGCACCAATCATCAAAAATCATAAGGATATACATCATTGATCCTAAGATTTCAATTATTCATTTCAAAACTTTACACCTTTCATGTTCAAACTCAAATATATCAAATCAAAGTTTGATTTTCACACATCAAAATTCATTATGAACAAGTATAGAATTATTTAGATATTTCTAAAAATTCTTAATAAAATATCAACCAAGTTCATATATTGTTCAACATAATTAAGCATACAAAACATATAGTCAACATGATATTTAATTAACTAGAGTAAGGATCCGATCGTACCTTGGAGTTTTACAAAATTTATGTCCTTGTCTTTTTCATCCTTTGTTCTTTGGAGTGAAGATCATGAATCTTGATTCTTTTGGCCATTCGTCAATGAGAGATTGTTGATTTAAAGTGTTCCTACAAAAATGTCAAGTTTTATGGTACCCTTTAAGAGTTGGGTCCTTTGTTGTTAGTTTAGGATTTCAAATTTGTTTTTGGAATCCATACCTTTCTTGTACACTTTTGACGGGATTTCTTTATAAAGCAATTAGAAGATATATGACCATATATTCCACAATGAAAACATGTTGCATTCAAAGAGTAAGTCATTTTAGAATTATAATGGTTCATACAACAATTAGACATAGAGTTTCTTTTTCTTTCATGGTTTGTGCATCTTAGAGAGGATTTGGATTTTTCTTTGTAGGATGCAAAATGGTTCTTGTAATGATCTATTTTTCTTCTATCAAGTGTATGCCTTTGATCTTTAAGAGGTACACTTAGATACTCTTGACTACTTGTAAGCTTACTAAGTGCTTCTTTTAGTTCTTTATTCTCTTTTTCAAGAAGCATACATTTATCAATAAACATACAATTATCATTTCCATTACAAGTCCTAGGAGATGCATTTGAAGCTACTAATTCATCATTTTGAACTCTAAGATATTCTTTTTCTATGTGAACATCATGCAATTCTTTTTCAAGAGTCAAAATGGTTTGTTTAGAGCATGCATATTTCTTTGATAACAAGACAAATTTTTCATGCAACTCTTCAAAAGCTTCTAGCAATTCATCTTTATCAATTTCATCATCACTATCATCACTAAAAGCATTTAAAGAGCATACCTCATCATCTTGGGAGTGCTTTGTCATTAGGCATGCAATTTCTTCTTCCTTCTCGTTGGTCTCTTTTTCAATGCTTCTTTCGAATTCTTCATCTTGACTAGAAAGAGTACTAATTCTTGCATCTTTATCATCATTAGTATTTCCATAAATTGTTTCAAGAGTTTCCCACATTTCTTTAGCATTGTTACAAGTAATAACTCTAGAAACATCATTAGGTTCTAATGCTAATGTGATAAGAATTTTAGCTCTAAGATTAAATTGTACCTTTCTTTCTTCTTCCTTAGTCCATAAGTTCATGGGCTTCATGCATTCTATATTATCAACAATGTATTTAGGAATGAAAGGACCAAATTGAATAGCATTCCATACCTTGAGGTCATAGGCTTGGATAAAGATTTTCAACCTTTCTTTCCAAATAACAAAGTCTTTACCATTGAAGATTGGTGGTCTATTTATTATTTCACCTTGTGGAAATGCATCATAAGAAGTAGAGGCCATCTTGATCTCTTGAAGCGGTTAAGCTTGATCTTCCAAGAGTCAAGCTCTGATACTAATTGTTAGCCAAGGCCTCGATACTCAAGAGGGGGGGTGAATTGAGTATTTCAAATTTTCACGCAGAATCCCTTTCAAAACGGTTAGTAGTACACAAATGATGCAAGATAAAAGATATGATAATTATGAAGCACATTTCATAGTAAAATACTTTAAGTTAAAAGTACAATATTCAAGAATTGATTTTGATAAATAAGGCAAGTTATTAGCTTAGGCAATTCTTGAAGTTCTTAGCATGCTATAATTAATTTCAATATAAGTATAATTTCAACAACTCAAATTAATTAAGCATGATAGTTTACTAATTTGTTAACACCAATATTCTTCTTCCTCAATAATCAAATCCAACAATGTTTAAGACATTTGATTCATGGATTTAATTTAATCTAACTTCAACAATGTTAACCAATATAGTTTGCAACTTATAGCATGCACTTAGTCCAATTTAATTACGAATGATATAATGAATCAAGTGAGCAATTTAAGTGCACAAATTAAATGAGTTTAGGGAAGAGAGAATTTGCAAACCGATATAACGAGTTCCACCATCCCGGTGTACGTCTCGCCTTCAAGCAACCCACTTGAAGGATTTCCACTATTGGAGATTAGAGATACAACTTTGAGCAATCGCGGCTTCCTAGTGTCCCACACTCAAGAACCCAATCCTCACAAGTACAAGGGCACCCCACCCAATCTCTCAATCTCACAATTACAAGGTTGAACCCTCAACCCAAACCTCTAAGGAATTTTGGTGTTTTAATGATTACAATGATAACTCTCTCACTAGAGTAGATTTACAATTTGAAGCTTCTCAAAAATAATAACTCTCAAAGAGAGGATATACAAATTTAGCTTACTCAAAATATTTTCTCTCTAACTCTTAAATAAACTATCAAGAGGAATATGCCAAATAATTAACCAAAGAGAGAATTGCAATATTAAGAGAGGGAGGAGGAAGAACAGAGGAAATGCTTCCCTGTGGTGTGTTTTTCTTCTTCAATTTTCCTCTCTATTTATAGCCTTCAGGGAACCTGATTTTTGCATTTAATAATTCCTTCAGCATTGTATATGACATAGTGGAGCGTAGCTTTGCTAACTTTAAATTTGTCATAGTGCGATTTGTGCTTTCCATATGCGATTCCAGGTTGTCCAGCGTTCAGCTTCAATTTCAAATAGAATGAATCTATTCATTCTCTAAATGAATCAATTCATTTAGTGTTATCTGTGCCTTGATCAGCGTGTGAATCGATTCAGCCTTGGTGGGAATTGATTCAAGCTACTTAAAATGCAATCCTGGACATAATTAATCGAATGAATCGATTCAACTAATATAGGAATCGATTCAAGCTTTAATTTTAAGCTTCCTGGGCCAAGAAACACGTGTGAATCGATTCACACATAGAGGGAATCGATTCATGCTATGCAAAATCCAATTCTGGGCCTTTCTTCACGTAAGAATCGATTCATGTGGCCTTGTGTTGCTTCATGAATCGATTCATGCACCTGTTGCATGAATTCCAGCACTTTGTTTTACCCTTTTTGATATTTGTTCAATCATGGCTCCAATCCTTTGATCCTTAGGCATTTTGATAAATTTATTTCACCTGTTTTAAACCTTTATAAATGCCTTGAACATGTGTCCTTAATTGTTCATCAAGCTTAAACATCAACCATTTTAGATTCCACATCAAACAAAATTATTGCTTGATAACATCCTTGATATTTCTCCATTTGTTGTGTCATTATCAAAACCTACATCAACATAAAATTACAGTGAAGAAATTAATATTATATGATTATTCATAACTAGAATCACACACACATATGTGTGTGTATACTTGTGTTTGAATGGATAAGTCTAAAGTATTGAGCATGCCTGAGTAGCTACACATTGATGTGTAACAATACGATATATCGAATAGAGAATAGAGAGGTGGTGTGTGCCTGAGTGGCCACCATTTTATTTGATATTGAATGCTGACAAGTCTTGAAAAGACTTATTCTTTTGACCATTATTTGTGCATTTTTGTAGATTATTAAGTCACTTAATTTGTTATTGTTAAGCTAGTTAAGATCTAATTATGAAAATTAAAAAGCATAAGTTATGTAGAAAAAATAAGTGCAAAGTTGAATATTTTAAAGTTTATCATGTGGAAAATTTATAGAGAGTGAAATAGAAGGAAAATCATAAACCAAGTATGAAGATATAGACCTATGTCCTAGCATGCTAACATTGGTTCCAACACACCTACGCTAGGATACGGTCCTTATTTCAGGTCTAAAGGAAAGGTACAGAGAGTCAGCACCCCTACGCTGATCACACGCTCACAGCTACACTGGAAATATAAAGGAAGCTACTAAGTCATGCGTGTTTACGCTACTCAGCATAAGTTTACGCTAGCACATAGGAGATTTTTGCATTCAAGTTTGAGGACCAACGCCCCAACATGGATCACATGTTCAAGGTTTACGCTGGAAGTATCAGGGAATCCAAGGTCACGCTTGGGTAAGTGTCAATTGAAACTTTAAGACAGGAGGTCAACGTCTCAATATTGCTTACACACTTGGATTTACGCTCAACCCTTCAAGGAATCAGGTCCTGCATTAGAATACATGCGTGGCTACGCTGACCAACACGTGCTTATGTTAGAGTTATATCAAGGAAGGAGGGTACTCTAGAAGATGGGTGTTCTCATGCCTAGTTCCCGCTCAACTTATGCACACCCTGCCATGACTATCGAGCCTTTATCAAGGGGCCAACATTTTAACTTTGTCCATCACACGTACCTATGCCTGCTCTCCGGAACTCATGTTGATTGATTTTAATAGCCCAGTGTGCACTTATGCCCACAGGCGTGCCTACACGCATACACAAGGGAAAGACACTTAATTCAAATAATCCTTGCTGTCTTATGTTAATTCTAGGCTAAGTTCAGTTTTGTTATTTATGTAGAAGCCCTTAAAAGGGCAATTTCACAAATTGTAATTTTAGTAGTTGTTAGTTATTTCTAGTTAGTATAAATAATTAAATGACAATGCAATTAAATATACTTCACATAATTCAGAATTTATACCCTCTCTTCAAATTGGATCTCTCTATTCTCTCTACCTTCTTACCTCTACCCTGAATCGTGCCTTCTCCATCATCTTGCATATGTTTTTCTACTATGTGTAACTAAATCTCCATGGTTGGGATCTGCTGAAGCTTCAATAAAAATGAATGTCTATGGATTGAGGATTGATCTTAATTGAGGCATGTATAAACAGTGCAAGATTATGGATTTCAACTTCTGAATTGGAAGATTTAGACCTATTTAGAGTTTCTCTCCAGAGAGGAATCATGGTAGAGATCTCTAGTATGCACCTTGCTTCCTAGTTACTTCAGGCCTAAGATATTAGGTGAATAGCTAGGGTTCAATCTCAATTTCGCATTAGTTTCAGTGCATGTGAACACCTAAGGAATTGAGGATTATGTGTAGTGAGATAACAATAATTACCTAAGGGATTAGGGATTATTCACCTGTGGAATTTTATGAATGACCTTCGTGGACATTTATGCCTTATTCATATGGTTTTAACTGACATCGTATGCTAAAGCTGATCCCAACCTACTTTCATTACTGTCAACTACATCAATCTCTATTGTAATTTTATATTACTATTGAGTTTTAATTAAAATTTTTTTAAAAAATATATATAAAAAATTATCAAAACATGTATTCAATGTGTTGCATGAGCTTTTGTTTGGTTCAGATAGTATCAGCTCTAGGTTGTGGTAATTAACTTAATCCTTGTGGCAACGATACAAATATACTCAGTTTAATGATTGGTGCACTTTCCATAGTATTCATCCTTCAATGATGTTGCATCAAATGCCTGAATGGCTAATTGAGAAAGTGAATGCCTTTGATGACTTGAATTGCATTTATAGTCAATGATGCTAAATGTTAAGAGCATTGATTAATTAATCTAGTGAAAGAGATTAAAATTGAATATATGTAATTTTTTATGGTTTGGACGATTGTGTGGTATATTTACCCCTCAATTTTGGCTCTAGTGGTCAAGTATGATCTTGTTGAGCTACCTAGTGGTTAAGTAGAACCTAATGGTTGAGGTAGAGAGCCAAGCAGAGCTTGGTGGACCAAGTAGGGTTCACAGGGTGTCAAGCAGGACTCCCAGCTGGTGGCTAATTCAGTTTAGTGTCTAGATACGAGTAAGTCTAATTAAACCCTAAATAAGAGTCAATAGTGGATTGTGTGTTTGATAATGTGAAACAACGATATGTATATATTGTTCTATGTAGTTTGAGTGGTTTATGATGATAAAAAAATGTATATTTATGCGATTAATGATTTAAACATATGTGTGGTGTTTGAATTTCCTGAGTTGAAAGTATAGTGATGATCGAATATGTTTACAATTAGTGAATTAGAATATGAGAAGTTAGAGAATGATTCATTAAATATGTGGTGAATGTATATACATGTTCATATCTATATTGCTATTTGTAGCCTGAGTGACTTGCTAAGTGAAAATGCAGTTGTATGCGATTCATGAATTGAGCCTACGTGTTGTGATTAAATTATATTGAATTAGAAATGATGATGGGATATGACTATGTATTATTATAGACTAATGTTATGCCTTTTTCAATATTATTGAGATTCTATATTAATTAGTCATTTTGGTGCTCACCCTTTTTGTTGTTATTTTTAGTAACCCATGATAAGGGTATCACAGACATTGCAGAGACAAGCACCAAGTGAGCTAGGGGTGCCAAGGATTGGAGAATGAACATATGTTATTTGTAATAATGAATTATGAGTATGTTATTTGGTATTTATGCTTTGATACTTAAGTACATTTGTGTTGGTAATTGGTAGATGATGCTTGATATGGGCAGGTATTGCCTTATTTGTATACATAAAATGAGAAATGACATTGAGCCAATGCATTGTTAAACTGTGTGAGCATGGGCAGGTTATTGTTGTGTGTGTATGAAGGCATTAGGCCATGATGAGTTGTATTGAATAACTATGGTAGTATAGTATGTACGTGTAGATCTTGTCATGGATGACATTAAGACAAGTAAATATTAATGTTAATAGATAATGCTTGTGAATTAGTGTAATTAGTGTACAAGTATTTGAAGAGAAATGAGTAATTAAGTCAACTGGAAAGGTGATCTTGAGTTTGAGTGAGATTCAGAGTCCTTAGAAGGTGCCAATAGACTCTAGGCATATCTAAAACTGGTGTTGTAAATAGAAATTTCCAGTTGAATGGGATTTGATAAGGTTTAGGTATTGGAACTAAGTGAAAATGACTTATATATATTTTTCTACCTAACTCCATGACCTGGAGGAATTTTTTAGGTCCCAATTTCATGTCTCTCTTATTTCTCTTTAACCGAATGGAATTGTCCATGGCAGGGGTTTTTAGTTTTCATTCTTACAACACTTCGAAGCTTGAAAATGGTTGTAAAAATAATAGATATTAAACATTAACTAACAAAATTATGTTTTGGCGTCTTTAGGTTTGAGACGGACCTCAAGCTGATGTTAAGCCAAGAGGGTGATTTTGAATTGGAAGTTGGATTACGTCAGGGTAAGTTTATAACACACTTGGGATTAATTTAAAGTTGTTTGGGTAAATTAAATTGTGGTTTTGGAAGCTACATGTTGATATCACTTTGCGGATTATTTGATTTTAGAGTTTGGTACATCAATCCTACGGGAGACCCCTCGATAGCATAGAACTGAGGTAAGAGGGTGTTCAGAGTCTTAATTAATTTAGAAGTAATTATCGACTCCAATCGAAGTTCGGAAAAAGGCATTAGAGTTAATTATAAATATTTAATTTCTTATGTATGTGAGTTATGGATGAAATTATGAAATTGGAAATAGTTTGAATTGCTAAGTTAATTATATGCATATAGTATGAATTTGTGAGGAAAAGGAATTAAGATTGGTTATCTATATGTGATGCGTAGTAATGAAATGATAAAAATAGATGTTTGATGTTTAAATGAAACTTACTGGATAATGAGTATTATGAGTATGTATATATAGTGGAGTGAGTTTCCAAATAGTGAGGCAATGAGAAGTATAATATAAAATTCATGAAATGGTAGCAGCCAATATATTGATATATATATATATATATATATATATATATATATATATATATACCCCCACACACACACATATATATATATGGATGACTGAATCTGAGTGATGATTATATAATTAATATCGTAATTGTGCCTGGGTGGCCTATAACGAACTGAGTAAATGATATATGACAAAGTTAGAATGTATGAAAAAATTTAATTATAATTATATGTATAATTGAGAATGAAATGATGTTTGAATGATTTATACTGATGGGAATAAGTAGTGAGTGACAAATAAAGAAATTGAGAGAGAGTATATACCTGAGCAGGTATGTTAATATAAAATTATTGGTATGTGGCAAAATCGATGTACATGAGAACTATAATTGTGATTGTATTCATGCTTATGATTGAAATCATATCTAAGTTGTTATATGATAATATGATGGTGATGTTGAGATGTGGTTGTGTCTAAGTGACCGCCATATGATTAGTGAATGCTTGAGTGGCTAATTATTTCTTTATTTGTTTGAGTGACTAGTTATTTATCTATTTGCCTGAGTGGCTTAAAGTGATGTTGAGATATGTATAAGTATGATTAAATTTTGTTTTGCCAGTGTGGCTATATGGTGTGGGCCTAGTCTGTGTAGCCCCCCTTTGTTTAACATTGATATTTGGGTGGCTGTTTGACGATGTGAGATTGTGTGATTGGGTCAGGTCTAAATGGCCGCCTCTTTTGTTTAAATATGAAGGATCTAGTTAAGCTACTCAGAGGTTAAGTAGAACCCAATGGTTGAGGTAGAGAGCCAAACAAGGCTCAATGGACCAAGTAAGGTTCAAGGGTGTCAAGTAGGACCCCCAGCTGGAGGCCGATTCTTTTAGTATCTAGATACTAATGAGTTATAATTATACTTTGAGTGAGTTTCAGTTGTGTTATATGTTCCTGATGAATGATGATATGTGAATTATGAAATAAGCATGTGTTTATTTTGAGTAATTAGAATTAAAAAATGTATGTTCTATGTATATTGATGTTTATAGCTTGAGTGGCTTATGGTAATCCAATTGTGATTGAGTGGTGTTGATAATTGAGATCACATTCTGAATATATATGAATGATTGACATGATGATTAAGAAATATGTTGTGATTGAATGCACTGATATTGGTGTGATAGATGATAATAGATGAGTATGTAATATTTGTATGTTTATTCTGAGTGGCGGAAGTGAATAAGGAAATATGTGTCTTGTGGTTTAGAGTTCATTTACATACACAATTATATATGAAATGATATCGTAGCCTGAGTAGCTCTTGATATATTAAGTGAGAATTTTATGCTATTGATGAATTAAATGTAAGGATACATATGGGACTTACTTTTGGTGAAGGGAAACGTAAAGAGAATTTAAAGTAAGTTAATGGAAAGTTAAGGAAATGCCTTTTCCTTCTACTTTTCTACAATAATTAATGATCTCCCATACTCACCTTTGCTGTTGCTATTTTTTTAGTAACCATTTACAGGGACATCACAGATACTATAGAGGAAAGCACCAAGCAAACCGGGGAATGCCAAGGAAAGGAGAAAAACATTGTGTAGTAATAATAATGCCAATCACTGATTGTAATTATGTTAGTATCTCTGTTGTGATGTTTGATCATGATTACAATGAGTAATTATCTGATGGGTGATATAGCCAAGTTCTATTGTGTGTGTGTGTGTGTGAATGGCATTGAGCCATCATGTGATTAGATTGATGATGATGTTATAATTGATGATGAGACCACGTTGGATTGTTAGTGATGCTAGTGAAGTAGGATAATGCATGCGATGCGAGGAAATAGGCTTTTTGAGCCAACTGAACAAGTGAAAATGAGCTCGAACGGGACCTGGAATCCCCAGAGTGTATCAATAAGACCCTATGCGTATTTGTGGTGTGTGTGAAGAAATTGGTATGTGCATTGCATTTGAGGTGATTTAGTTGGTGAAGTTGCATGAAGTTAGGTTAAATGCATTTTGGCGCATATATTGAGTACGGATTGTTCCAACGAGTCCATAATAGGGGAAATATAGTGCCTATGGAGTTTTGTAGTAATCGAAGTTGAAACGAGCTAATTAGGTAGGGCGGAAGTTGGCCTAGAGGCCGAATTCTGCATAATTATACAGAACAAGGTGTCTAGTAATCGATTACGTTTATCCATTAATCGAACCTAGGTAGTTTCCTACGCGACATGATTGTTGGCAATCAATTACCATGTCTGGGTAATTGATTATCATGGCCATGTAATCGATTACAAGATTTGTGTAATCAATTACTAGGGTCCCATAACGTGACTCTTGTTTATTGTCAGGGAAGCCGAGAAGGTGAACAATTTACCTTGAATTTACCAGGTCCCAAAAAAAATTTTAGGAATCGTTAGGGGAAACCAAGAAGGTAAAAAATTTACTTTGATTATACTAAATCCCAAAATAAATTTTAAGAACAAGGACATTACACTCATCGTCACATGTAAGTAAAGAAACTATATTATTATCCAAAACAAACCATCACAAGGAGTAGCTAAGAATGGCTCCCCAAACTTAACAAATGGCTAACTTACCTTTACATTTGGAATTACGAGATTCGTAGGGATGCAAGGCTTATCTGATGGTTCCTTAACTAACTGTAAAATAAGGGAAGTCTATCCATTTTCTCTTTAATTCAACTTTTTGAAAAAGAAGTTCTTATCGTTTTCTCTTCCGCATTTAACTTCGACGTGTAACAATAGAGTATTAAATTAAGGTAAATGTGGGTGAAAGAATGTAATTATTATTATACGCAGCAGTAAGTTACGTATGCAATCGTCCTTTTCCATTTTGCGCAGAATTAATAAGACAAGTAGTTGAATGAAATGGTGGGTGATTTCCTTGTCAGATACAACACAGCACATTAGTTGTAGTTTTCACTCCCACGTAGTGCCACGTGTTTGTTCTGAAATTTTCAAGGCGTGCTTTGACGTATTTTCTTTTTTCAATTCAATTCCTGCCTGGCACGTTAGCATGCCGGCAACGGAATCAAATCTCATCTCATCATCCCTTTCCTTTCTCTCTCAATCTTTATTTTGTCTTCACAAACATCAACTTTTAAACAATTTATTATCCACATTTACTACTAAACTATACAAATAGATAATGTCTGCCTTTTAAAAACATTTAGTTGCTTTAGTCTGTGATTTCTTTCCACCCATCTATATATCTTTAACTTTTAACAATAAAATAAAGCATAGGGTTTCAAATTTCAAGAATGCAATTAATATATTTTTTTCATAAAATATTGTCACAAATTATTTGAAGTTGCTAATAGATATTACTTGTCTCCTTTATGTGTCATTTTAATTTCAATTAAATACTTTATGTTTTCGGCATTTTTATTTAGTCTTTTAAATTGTTAAAATATTTTAAATAATTTCTACACTATTCTGGTTAACTGTCTAAATAAATTAACTTTGATAAACTAATTTCTATATGAAATTACCATTTTATCCTTGTTAAAATCAACCCTAATTCATCTTCTTTTTCACTAAGCCTATGTTATCTTCTAAATTCATTTTCACTTTGTACATCTTCTAAACCATCTTTATCATGACCTTGTTTTGATCAAAGCCTCATTGTTACAAGAAAATAGCATCCTCACTCATTCCCAATCTTCAAACAAAAAGCAAAACCCATATTAATTAGGTTTCAATCCAATCTCAATTTTTAAACCATCTCATTCTTAGTCGCACACTAAATCAAACAACCCCTGTCTCAATCGCTTAAACCCATGACCATGTTGCCATCGTCGTTAGGATTGTAGTCGCCATAGAAGGCTATCAAAGCCTTAAATCACTACATGAGGCTATCATTGTTAGAAAATTTGGTTATATTTTAAAAGTTTTTAGTTCCACAATGATTGGCCCGTGAAACCCATTTATTGGAGCATCTGATTTTGAAACGTTACAATTTGCATTTTAAAAGGAAAAATATCTGATGCGGTTAATATGTCAAATAATACCCATTTAAATATTTTGTAGCGTCTCATTAATGGGTTTAATTGACAATTCAGTTTCCAACTTAACGTTTTAAACTATGATTTAAATCTGCTATATTATTTTCCTTTTATATAAAAATCGTACACGGATTTGCTTGAAGTTGGGGGAGTTTACACAAGATTTCTCTCTCTATCTTTTGCGAGTTCTAATTCCCGTCACTATGCAGAAGGGTTACTGTATCCTAGGGGGTCATGCCTTTGGCGCATAAACCCTTAAGGGCAGTGTGATTCCATACTCCCCAGTCAAATATTTTCCCAACAATCATCAGGCGAAATAATTGTGTTTAAGCTGTAGAGTTTTATAGAGAGGAAGAGGAGAAATGATGAGCGATTGTTGGAAGGGTTGGAGTAATATCCTTCTTAAGGCGTCATTGATGTGCTCAATGTCACGTGTAACATCCCTGGTATTTTGATTAAATTGATTACACTTTGGGAAGATTAAATAAATCAATTAAGGGAAATAAATCAAGAAATTAGTTTCAAATTAAATTGTGATGGTAGAATATTAATTACCTTGAGATACAAGTAAAATATAATTATTTATAAGGAATAAAAAGAAAAGAGAAATGGATTTTTTAAAAGAAAAAAAATAGAAAATGAAATTAAAAAGGATAAAATAACAAAAACGTCCTTAGTGTAAAAATTAATTATGCAAATCACTTTCTCTCCTTCGCTATGATCCACGCACGTGAGTTTCTTCTTCTTCCTCTTCTGTTACCCTGGTCGTGTGACTTTAGCTTCAAATTAAAGGCGCAATCATGGTCAAAACTTAAAATTAAACGCGTCT
Organism: Clitoria ternatea; assembly: GCA_037962975.1. Taxonomy (NCBI): domain Eukaryota; kingdom Viridiplantae; phylum Streptophyta; class Magnoliopsida; order Fabales; family Fabaceae; genus Clitoria; species Clitoria ternatea. The sequence continues at coordinate 14,759,869 of CM075676.1, forward strand.
TTAAGACTGGGAAAACGAGGGGAGCACATAGGTACCATCAATTTCTCATTTCTCCTTCTTTTCTCTCTAGGGCCGAATTAGGGTTGTTATGGGAGATCCTAGTTTTCATTTTTCATGGCATTTGGAAGCTTAAAAATGGCTTTCAAGGTAATGGGTATTCTTAAATGACTAACGGGGTTTTGTTACGATGTTGTTAGGCAACAAAGCAAAGGTCAGAACATTGCCTAAGTATAGAGAAGCTTGAAACCGCAAAGCGAAAGTGAAAATGGTAAAGGGAATTTTGGTGGAGTCAACATCGAGTCAGTAGTAGGAGAGCGCAAAATTGAGGTAAGGGGTGTACGGGCGTATAGATTAATGTAAACAATAATAAAAGCAAATTCTAAAAAGGATAGGATAAGCGAGAAATATCTAATTTAGTATAATTACATAAGTATATATATAGCTATGTGAATATGTATGGTCAGTAGTTGATGATATTAGAAGTAGTTATATGATGTTAATGATGTGGGTGAGATGCATGATAATGATTTATATCGTTATTTATGATGAGATATCATGAGTAATATGTTGTGTAATGATAATTACATGTTGATCTATAATGATGTAATGACGTGATGAATTATGATGCTTGAAAAGGTTAAGCGATGACATGATGATGAATTGAGAAATACAAGGACGTTGTTGATGAATAGTTACCTAAGTGACTTGACTTATATGAATGTCCTAGAGCGATGGCTTTGATGTTAAGACTTTATTATGATGAATTATTTAAAGTGATGATGAGAAATATTGATGTAACTGAGTTGTTGATGACGTATAAGTTCTTTATATGCATGTTATATGGTGTGGATGACTGATCGGTATAGATTACCCCTCATTTTTGGCTCTAGTGGTTGGTTGTGGCCCAGTTGAGCTACCCAGTAGTCAGGTGGGACCTAGTGGTGAGGTGGGAAGCCAGGCAGGGCTTAGTGGACTAGGTAGGGTTCACGGGGTTTTAGGTAGGACCCCAGCTGACGGCTAATCCTTTTAGTATCCAGATACTAAAGATTCGTATATTACTCTTAGTTAAAAGTCAGTTGTTAAAATTACTTGAATTGATGATGAATTAATGAATTTGTGGAATTACTTCAAATTGATGATGAATTGATGAATTAATTGTAATATAGTGATGTGAATTGTTACTTATGAATTGGATAAGATTGAGAAAGTCTAGATGGCCTTGAAATAAAGTGGAATGGACAAAGATTAGTTAAATGAACGCTTGAGTTGTGCTATGCTTTTCCCACTAGATATACATATATGTTGTTGATTATTGACATTGATTTATATTGTCAGTCATTAACCTTTACATCTATTTTTAGTGATTGAAGACAAGGATGTTGTAGATGTTTTAGAGACCAGTGCCTAGTGAGCGAAAAAAAATGCCAAGGAAGGAGATTGATTGATGTATATATATATATATATATATATATGGAAATAGATAGGCATGTTGGTTTAAGTTTTGTAACTATAATGTAGTTGATATAGTTATGTGTATATGTATATGTATATATATATATGTTTGTCTATATGTATGGACTCCTTGTGGTACTGTTGGTGATAACTATTAAGTATGATGATATTGCAATACGTTGATGATGAGGTAGATAACCCGGTGTTGGGCGTAGCGATATGTATATTCATATGTGATGATTGTCACTGATGATGCTATAGTAATTCCATGATGAAATTGTTGATTAATATCCAGGTTATGTTTGACATCCTATGGCATTGAACTATTGATTGTGAATATATGTTATATGGGTAGGTAATTGTGATTATGTGTATGATATATATGTTGGAAATATGCACTAAAAGCCTATATAGGTTCGCATCATTTTCAATAAGTCATTTTTTGTTAAATAGTTTAACAACCTTTATTTATCCTTGGAGTAATAGGTCATATGAGAGTTATTTCTAAAATGTCCCTAGTCAAGTATTTACGTAGGGACATGTAAATACATTAAGACTAGTGTGTGAGTGTATTGATGATCTGATCTCACAGATCATAGATATAAATGATATTAAGTCTTCACACGGGTACACATTAAGAGTAATGATGTACTGGACAGACCCACCATGAGAACGTTGCATGGATCGTTACATGAATGTCATAAACGATTCTCAATGTGATAATGGTATATGTAGTCCTTTGACCTGAAGTCACTACGATTCCTACATAAGGAGTTTATTGTTTTAATACAATCAAACATCTTATGTAATAAGAGGACTATAAAGGTTGTGGTTAGGCAATGTACAAATTATGCAGAGGGATGTGAGTGATGTAGATGGGATTTGTCTCTCCTATATGACAGGAGTGATATCTATAGGCCACTTGATGGAGTGAGACTAAGGAAATGCATGGCCATGCTAGAAAAAATAAATATTGGATATTTATTTGGATAAAGTCTACTCCGGTATCAAGTAAAATAAATTGGACCGTACAAGGATGACACGACCATGCCTTGGGCCCAATTAGGATATCGTGACAAAAGGAACAAACATATAAAATAATTATCACTTATAGGTTATGTTGTTAATAAATAATATTCAAACATAATGATGTATTGCTAGATGCCGCTCTTATTTTATATTAATAATAAAATAGTTTATTATTAATATAACTGAGTATTTTACCTATAGGGTCACACACATAGAGTAAGCCCATCAGAAAATAGCTTTTTATTTTAGTTGGACTAAAATAAGACTATTGGGCCTAACTCATTTAGAATGAGTAAGGAGCCCACTCTTTGAGAGAAAATTAGGTCAAACCTAAGCCTATAAATAGGTATAAGATGCTTATAGGCGGCTATCCAAAAAGAGACACAAAAATACGCAAAAGTAGCAAAAGCTACACATCGTCAAACTAGCATTTGGAAGGTGTAGCATTTCCGGTGGGAGTACTCGTGTGGACTCCTAAAGGACGAGGCTACGATTGCTTCGATATTCTTCAAGAGGTAATCCTAAAACACAATTTTTGTGTGTGTTTGTCTTATGCTTTAAAACACGGCGCTTTGTAAATCCTTTGGAATCCTTGTATTTCCGCTGCTCATACACTATATACGCGTATATTTGAATATGTTGTGATTAAATGGTATGTGGGTCATGTTATATGAAGTTATAGTGAATAATGGGAAAATAGGTGAAAACAGTGTAGAAAGGTGATATTTTAAGCCAACTGAAAGGGTTAAATAAAGCTCTAAAGGGTACCAATGTGACCCTAGAGGTGAATTTTTTAGTACAGACTACGCCATCAAGTCTGGAATAGGGTGAATACAGTGCCTTTTGAAGTTTTGTGGTAATTGGAGTTGAAATGGGAAAAATAGGTAGTGTAAAAGTTAGTGAAAATGCAAACTATGTAGAATTTTTTGTATTCTGGTGGAGGTAATCAATTACCATATCTCTAATCGATTAGCATCATTCTGTGATCCCAGTAATTGAGTACCAACTAGGTGTAATCGAGTATCAGGTTTGACGTAATTGATTACCACCTCCCTGTAATCGATTAACACAATTCTATGATTTTGGTAATCGATTACCAGAGCCAAAAATGGGGAATTTAGGTTAAATTAAGTAGGATAGCCCTTGGGTTCCTACTGTTTATTGCCAGAGATAGTTTAAAGGCGAAAAATTTACTCTAGTTTTCATCAGACCTTGGGATAAACTTGTGGGGAATTGAATTTAGAAAAAAATTAATAGAGAGAATGAGTATAACTGAAGATGAATTTAGAAAATTATGGAGGCTCACTTCAAGAAACTAATTGTGGAGCATGGGATCTAAGGGGAAAATCCACACTGAAGCTCTTAGGCCCGAGTCACGTCATTATATGTTAATTCCTCTCATACTAATTAGTGTAGGATTACAACTTTCACACCTCTCATATGATGTAGAACATAATATCTCATGTCATTTATGATGTAAAATGGAGCGTGGGACTTGAGCCTATTTCATCATATCTTATTATAATTATAATTATAATTATTATTTATTTTTAATAATATGATTATTTATTTATTTCTAGTAATTGACCCATGCATTTACATAGTTTTTTTAGTTTTTCTTCATGTTTTCTATGCTTTGCATAAAAGAATAACATATTATGAAAATCGTACTATGTAACATCCCTAACGGTGAAATTTAATTTATTTTATCGTATATGAGTTTATTCGGATTAAATTAAATTAATATAGATTAATTAGAAATTTTTTTCTAAATCATTATAAATGAATTGAGAGTTGTTAGTGAAGTAATAAAATTAGAGTAATTAGTTTGAGTGATTAATTCAGAAATTAATATTAAATTAAGTTATGGTGGTAAAATATAATTTACCATGAGGCAAATGGTAAGTTTTTAATTAAAAAATAAAAAAATAGAAAAGAGATGGTGAAAGGATAAAATGCCCTTGTGGATAAAAACTAAAATCCTATTTTCCTTTCTTAGTCCTTTATGTGTGCGTGGGAGAAGAAAGAAAAACAGAAAAGCTTTCCTTGCATAGTCATATGACTCTTAAGCTTGATTGGTGCCTTATTCCCTGATGAAACTTAAAATTGATTGCATATTCAAAATCATGGGAACGAGGTAAGCACATTAGTAGCTTCAATTTCTAGTTCTAGTTATCTCCTTCCCAAAACCGAATTTCACCCATGATGAAGGGAGTTTCGATTTCATTGAATTTTTGACACTTTAAGCTTGTAAATGGAAGCTTGGAACAATGGGTGTTTCCATTTTATTAACGGGTTTTCATTTCAGTACCCATAAGTAACGGACCGAGCATCGATGAGCCGTTAGCCGAAGAAGGACTTAGAACCAAGAGTTGAACTAGCCAAGGTAAGTTTGAGAAGCTCTAAAATTGTATTTCGAGTTGTTTCGGTAAAGTGGATTTTGAGTTTGAAGGCTGAGATGCTAACCCACTTTGTAAATTCCTTCAATTTTAGATATTAGGTGTGCCTGACATTAAGAGCAACTATCGAAAACTTGGAATCAAGGTAAGGGGGTGTTTGGAGTATTAATTAATTTAGAAATAATAATTAATGTCAGTTTGCATTTAAAAAAAGAAATATGATTAACATTAATTATCTAATTTAACTATAATGTATAATTGCTAGATTTCTAGTAAGTACTACATTTGGACCTTGTAAGGTTAAGAATGGAAAAAGTTAAGATTGATAATTATGTATAGAAGTGAAATAATGAGATTAATAATTAGTGCTTATCGAAATTGAATAGATGATATATGTATCCATGAGTATATATATGTTGGAAAGAATTTCCAAATGTACAATGATGAAAATGATATTGTATGAAAATTGGTAAATAAGATTTGCATCTTAGTGTATATGTAATTTGATATCTAAGTGATTGATTACTATTATGATTGAATTTATATTGATTAGTGTTTGTACCAGAGTAGGTGGTATGATATTAATTGAATATCATTTTGCCTGAGTGGCTTTTGTTTGATGAGAAGTAAATTGATAATGGACAGAGAATTGAGATGTGGTGTGTGCCTGAGTGGCTGCCATTTGATTAATATTAAATGCCTGAGTGGCTAACTTGAGAAATTAAATGCCTGGCTAAACTAGGATATTGAATGCATGTGATGGCTTGAGTGTTTTTATGGCCATTAGTACTAAATTATTAAAGAGAATCAACTAATTAATTGAGTGGAAGTGATTAAAATTTAATATATATGATTGTGTGGTTTAAACAACTATATGATATATTTTGCCCTCATATTTTGCTCTAGTGGTCAAGTAGGATCTCGTTGAGTTACCTAGTGGTTAAGAAGGACCCAAAGGTTGAGGCACCAAGCAGGGCTCATCGATCAAGTAGGGTCCATAGGGGTATCAAGTAGGACCCCCAGCTGGAGCTTGATCCATTTTTAGTATCCAATTAATAGCGAGTGTAATTAAGCTCTGAGTGAGAATCAGTTATGCCATTGTGTGCTTGATAAATGGAAGCTAATGCATTATGTGATGTTATAAGTATTTAAAGTGATCAAAGGTGAAATTGATATGTATATGCTGCTATGTGTAGCCTGAATTGCCTATGATGATTGTGAGTGTTTAAAGTGATTGAGAATGATTTGATATATAAATGTATGTACACTGTTATCTGTAGCCCGAGTGGCTAGTGATGTTGAGAATACGATTATAGGAGATTAATGACTGAGCAAGGTGGTGCAATTGGAATATGAACCGAGTATGTGTAATTGAGTATGTATTATTATACGGCTAATGTTATACCTTTTTACTTTTGAGTTTTTATATTAATTAATATGTTCGGCACTCACCCTTGCTGTTGTGGTTGTTTCTCTTTTTAGTGACCAATGATAGGGATACAACGGATACCGCAGAGGCGAGCACCAAATGATATATGAGTATATTGTTTGAGTATGTTGTGATACCTTATGTTACGTTGGTATTTATGTTCTAATGCTTAAGTATATTGTATCAATAATTGGTAGAGGTAGATGATGTTTAATATGGATAGGAAATATCTTATATGTGTGTCGTCTTGATGGCACAAAGCTAGAGTATTTTGTGATCATAGACAAGTGTTGTTGTTTTGTATGTGTTTATGTTTTGATGATAAATGACATTGAGCCAATTAGATGATGATGTTGAAATATATGTGATGCCTAGGTGTTGTTATTCTGTTAATTGATGAATGCTTATGAGTTAGAGAAATTGATGCATATGTATATATATATATATATATATATATAGAGAGAGAGAGAGAGAGAGAGATTATGTTTTAAGAAGAGAATTAGTTAATTAAGCCAATTGAATAGGTGGTTTTGAGTTCCAAAGGGATTTGAAGTCCCTAGAAGGTACCGATGGGTCCCTAGGCATAATTACGACTTGTGTGGAAAGTGAGATTGCCAATTGGATGAGAATTAATGGGGCTTTAGTGATAGTTAGTGTCCATAATGCTTCGTATCATTCAAAGGTTAAATGGGTAAGTTAGGGGGTGTGAAAGTTAGCCCAGAGGCAAAAATCTGCATAATTCTGCAAGTCTTACAAATTCTGAAAACCTGCACAGGTTGCTCGCGGGTAATCAATTATTAGACCCTGGGATAAATCCTAAACATTTAGGTGGGATGTCATATACTATATAGACAACAAATATGAATAAATAATTTAGGCAATAATTCAAGATTAAATAAAATATTTTTGAAATGATTATATTAAAAGTATTAACAAAAACTTTATGCAAGCATCATTAAATTAAATTTATAATGTTACATGTACCCAAATATTCATTATGTTTGATAATTTTGAATTCAAAATTGGAAGAAATAAACGTGTAAAAATATAAACGAATTAATTTCACAATGGTCATATTTTCTTTAAAATTAAGTTGATACTATAATATCTCATATATAATTTCATTTGTAAAAACTAATTTTAAATATTATTTGTAAAAATAATTTTTATCACCAAAGTTGAAGAACTATATAGTTGATAATTTTTTATACAACATAGTTGATTCTTATAAATTTAAGATACAAATAAAATTTAGTCAGTAAAAATTCTACACTAGTGCAGAAAGGGGATATAAACTCAATTGAAATGGACTTTTAAACATGGTTCTAAAACCGTGTTTGTTCCAGCCGTGGTAATAGATAAGACTTTTTAATCACGGTTACCAACCATGTTTATAGATGATATCTAAACACGGGTGTTCGGAACCATGCTTAAAAGTATTCGAATTTAAACACGGTTATGGTAATAACCATGCTGAAATGTCAGTACTTGTAAACACAGTTATGGAACAACCGTGGTTAAATGTCACTACTTTTAAATATTGTTATGAGAACAACTGTGTTTAATAGTCACATTTAAACATGGTTATTGCCATAACTGAGTTTAAATATAAGGTTCTTTTTTAAAGCATGTTTGGTTTTATTGATTTCCCAAACCTGCAATGTTACACAACCAGCATAGTATATCCCCAAACAGTTCAATTGTTGCACCAATTAATGAAAACACATGATATAACATTAATATGCTATAAAATACATAATAAAGAAAATGAATCTATATATAATGAATAATATTTACATGAATGAAATAAAATAAAACCTAAACCCTAGGTAGAATCCTACACTAGGTAAAATGAATAAAAGAGAATAAAACTCATATATTATCAAAGTTTTTGCCTTATTTCAAGGAAGTATATGACCTATTGCTTTCTAATATGATCTACGTATACCTCTAGGAAGTGTGACCTGTGACATCCCAGTCATTGTTGAGGGCGGGGAGTGATTGCCGGTGTATAGGCACGGACAAGGAGCGGCTCCTGGCAGGCTTCTAGTGGGAGGGGCACATGAACAAACTGAATACATACCAGAATAAGAGTGATCCAAAGACTGTATAGGTATGGGACTATACAATCGAGGATAGCTTAAAGAAATGAATTCGTACTACCTATACCAACAAATGCATTAGCTTTTTTAGTGGCCTATCACTTAAGGACTCCAAAGTTAAGCGTGCTTAACTTGGAGTAATTCTGGGATGGGTGACCTCCTAGGAAGTTCTCAGGAAGTATGTGAGTGAGGATAAAAACACATTGGAAAGGTCTCGTGTTGGTCTATGGGGAGAGTCGTTCATTCTTAAAAAGCGGCTGGGGCGTTACATGACCGGTCCTAAAAGTACTGCAAACAAGACACAAAGCCAATGAGCACTACAATAAACACTAATAAGTGAGACTGTAAAATGATTAAATTAATTAACAATAATTATATAAGAGACTTTTACTCTCTATGATATGAGGCTAGATATATAATCTTCTTGGACTCATACATCCAATTCTGGACGCCATGGGACCTGCCAACGTCATCGCCCAACTCAACCCCGACAGTCCATAGCATCTGAACTGGATCAATGATAGGCTCTGGCTTCTTCACTATTGGGCATGCTTCATGCTGAACAATTAGAACATTAAACTATGAATGTGTTATGATACAAACCGTAAACTTATAATATAATTGATGTTTGTTTTGAGAGCATACCTAGGGAGCAGTAACTGACGGGAGTCTATTGGGCTACATGAGGAAGTGTCCCAACGCCTGCCCGTAATTGCCAGTGAGATCCTTGACATACCATCAAGCAATGACTGATGATGAACTAAAGGGCCTAAGTCATACACCATGCCAGTGGCAACAGACTCTTCCGACCCATCAATGAACATGTCACAATGATGGAACTCCCCAACGTCGACCCTGTCATCATCGGAGTCAGGTGTAACACAAGACCCCTTCGTGCTGACTCGCCTAACCTGTATATTTACACAGAAAACATAAGTTATTCAATATTTAATAAAAGCAAACTATAACTAATCAAGTAAAATGATGTACAAGTAATCTGACCTGTGGGTCTACCAATAGTTTAGTAGGCTCCCGTTGATGGCTAAATGAGGCCTTCACTCCTCCTGGAAGGACGCCATTTCCTGCTATAGCTTCTTCATCTCCTTGTGATACTCAGCCTTCACTGTAGCCACCCTTACCTCATGCCTTATGCTCTACCAACTCCTCCATGGATGGCGTCGGGGCAGAAGCACTATAAAAGCTTTGAAGGCCTGCAAAGAAGAATGGATTAAAAATTAATAAATTGATAAAAAACAAAAAAATAGAGACAACTTTAAACTTACCATGACCTTTACCAACAGCACACACCCTTCCAGGGTGCTCTGATTTCCCGATGGCAGTAGTCATTATGTCCTGCCTACCCTGGGCAACAAAAGAGCCTTGGGTTGATTGCTCAACCAAGGAATCCTGCAACCAAACAAGAGTAAGTGTTGTTAGGAATGGATATAAAGATAAAAAAAATCTTAAAACCTTTTAAGAAGATGAATACTTACAATTCGTTTGGCGACCTCTTAAGCTTGCGCAGAAGTGTAGTCCTCATTCTTTCTGATCTTGGCCCGCTTTTATTTTTCTTGGCACGCGGGTGGGGATGGGGGATCCATAACAGTAGTGTTGTCAGGTTGGCTGGCCTGACGCTGACTGATCCTTTCCTGGGCCATCTTCTCCTCCAGCAATCGGCAACTTCTACGTGACAGCCTGTGGGGGAACTTATTTTTCACACGAATAGCATGTGAGTTTATGCATTTGGCCTGTAACAAAAAAGAAAATAGGTTAGAGTTATATTTGAAGTATAAATGACTGAATGATATTAAGTACCAATATACCATAAACTCCTCGTTATGCATGGATGTAACAAATACATCCCAGGTTTGTTGATTTATAGTTGTGTACTTCTCTCCTGGAAACTGTCCTTATAGTTTCCCAAAGACATACATGCAAGTCACAATAGACTAAGTAAGGATTTGTAAGATTTTTGTTACTTTAATTCGATATCATTAACAACCATGCATACCTGGTGGTGAGATAGGCCTTGAATGCCTTCCACCGCTTAACGACAACTTTGAGGATCTTCCTCCTCAGTATGTCAACGACAGGTATTTCCTAAGCATCTTACAACTACCAAGTTAAGATGATAGAATTTATTATGTATAATAAGAAAAAAATCGGTAAAAAATTCAACTGATATGTTATTACTAGAATGTCAGCCCAAATATGGTTCTTGATTACCTCCTCAACACTATCCCAATCGAGGATAATGATGGAAACCTTCAAGTGTGCTAGAACACCCAGATAGTTGATAAATTTGGTAGAATGCTCTCTGGAAGCCACCCCGGTATTGACATCAATGTCAACATGAAACCTCTCGCCCACATGATGCCTAAGTGCAACGTTGGTCATCCTTGTCACACCTCTACTCCTCCTAACAAAGGAATTTTATAGTCTGTGAGTCAGACCTCCTAGGTGGATCCTGGTCAGCCATAGCTATCTATTCAACGAAGATAAAAAACATTAGTCAGTATGACAAAACCCTAAACATTAAATACAATGATTTACATGTTTAGTTAATTTCAATAAACATTAAATACAATAAATCATATTCAATCATACCCTATATTCAATTAGAACTATGAAGTTAGAATATTTTTCCATAATCCTTCATGGTGGTCATGACGACTAGCAACTACAACATCTATGCCATGTTCGACAATGGATGTCAGTATATGTGTTGTTAGAGAAGGAATTTCCAAGAATTGAAGACTCGGATCTCCTACACCGTATCTACCTTAGATAATAACTAAGCACCTTTTGTTAGATGGGTCAACAACGTAACAAACTTGCTTCACTTGAGTTGCCATGATGAAAAACTCTTCCTTGTGACCTATCTTGTTGATGTCCACCAATGTAAATCAAAGATCATATGTTTTGACATCGTTCTTACTGTCAACCCATTTTCATTTAAACATAAGAACTATGAAAGGACCACAATGACCTCCCATATATCTTTAATCATACCTAAATAGCATAACTCAGCCATGACAGGGTTATTGTCCTTTGGAGTTGAGAAACACATCGATCAAGCCACAATTATAACTTTATTATTCTGTATTATACTCTTGTCATCCTGTGCCCTTATATAGAACAAATAGTAATTTATGTCATATCCACAATAGGTGAAGACGTCAAAGTTAGGATCTTGTGCTAATCGATGTAATGTCTTAGAAGTATATGTATCTTTGACAATAGTCATTTTGAACCACTACATGAACGTCTTATTATGTTCGTTCAACACCCACTTTTCAGTCATTTTAGGGTTATTTCTTTTCAGTGGCTCCTTGTGAGTGGTTAAATATGGGAGCATCTCTTATGTGTTGTTCAAAATATACAAGTGTGCTTGAAGGACTTCATTGCGTGCCACGCTTTTCGTTTTTTTATCAATCATACCTTTCTTATCCAATCACCCATCATGACGAGTCTTCGGAATCCCGACGCTTTCAGCCTGTGACGTATAATTAGTGTAAAACTTAATTGCTTCCTCTGTAATGTACCTTTCAACAATTGATGCTTCAAGGCGGCGTTGGTTCTTCATATAGCCTTTCAATATTTTTATGTATCACGCAATGGGATATATCTACCTCAAGAACACTGGACCATACAAGCGGATCTCCCTCACTAAATGGATGATTAAGTGGACCATTATGTTAAAAAAGGCGGGAAATGCATTTCCAGCTGACATAGTATAAGAGATCCTTCATGTTCAAACACATTCAAATCATTAGGGTCGATTACTTTGCAACATACAACATTGAAAAACAAACACAGACTTGTTATTACATCTCTGACATTTTTAGGGAAAATGTCATGAATGGCAACGAGTAGAAACTGTTGCATCAGCATATGGAAATCATGAGACTTAAACCCAACTAACTTCAGATCCTTCATGGAAACACAAGTGTTGATGTTTGAGCCATAACCAAACGAAAATTTCACACTATGAAACGATTCATAAAGACTTTGCTTATCTTTTCTGGACAAGGTTTGACATGCTGACGGAAAATATATTTGTTTTCCCTTTGATTATGGATGCAACTCCTCATGTATACCCATCAATTCCAAGTCAAGACGTAAATTAAGGTCATCCTTAGTTTTTCTGGGTATATTTAGGGGGTTCTAACCAGGCTATCACACACATTTTTCTCCAAATGCATTATATCAATGCAATGTCTTACTTCAAGCTCCTTCCAATATGGTAAATCAAAAAATATTGACCTTTTCTTCCAACTATTTTTTAAAGTGGACTATTTTTCAAAATTACCATAAACCACGTTGATGTCTTTCACCTTTTCATATACTTGACGACCAGTTAATGATGGAGGAGGCATGTCAAACTCTTGCACACCATTGAAGGACTTCTTCAACCTACAATATATATGATAAGCTTTAAAAAACCTTCATATGTTGAAAATAAACATTTTTTCTTCCTTGATGTACTCAATCAGAACAGGTTCCCTCCTCACATATAAGACACACTTTATGACCCTTGAAGTTATACCTCGATAGGTTACCATACGCTGGAATATCATTGATTGTGTAAAATAATATTACACGAAATTTGAACGATTGTCTTGCACACTCGTCAAGCATATTTTCCCCATCATTTCATAACATCTTGAGGTCTTCAATTAATGGAGTTAACTATACATCAATGTCATTTCCGTGTTGTCATGGACCAAAAATCATCATTAATAGCATAACATATTTACGCTTCATGCACAACCATGGCGGCAAGTTGAAAACAAACAACAAAACAGGCCATGAACTGTGGTTTGTGCTTAGGTTGTCGTATGGGTTCATTCCGTTTGTGACTAGTGCAAGCCTAACACTTTTTGGGTCATTAGCAAAATCTAGAAATAAGGTCCAATTTCTTCCATTACAATCCATCTGCTGGATGCCAAAGTTGTTTGTCAACAACCCCCTCATCTGAATATCATCTCATGAGCTTTTCATTATTTGTATCGGCAAACAAACACTTTAGTCTTAGAACTATGGGTAGATACCATAACACCTTTGCAGGAGACCTTTTGGTATCGATTATATCATGATGGTTCAGAGTCAGACTTAGAAAGGGGGTTAGATAAGTCTTAACTCTTTTTTGCATAAACTTTTAAATGATGGTCTTAAAAGGAATTTCAAACTTTTGATTGAACAGACTTTAGAGAGATAAGGATTAAGAAAAGATAACACAATAAATTTATACTGGTTCATTTCCAAAGCAGAAGCTACGTCCAGTACCTTTAGACTTGAATGATTTTCATTATGTAAAAACACCTTTTACCCAACAAGATAACATGTGCTTTAAGTATTGTTGACTCTAGCCACTTTTGGCTTAACCCAAGTATTCTTTCAATCAAGCCACTTCTGGCTTAGCCCCGAGTATTCTTTCAAATGCCTCTTTAGACCACAAAGTGTTTCCTACTTAATATAAGGTCTGATTATGTGTTTAGACTTCTCTTATTAATTCTTTGAAAGGTTTCTTTAATAGTTGCAATAGACTTTTCTTTGGAACAAGTTTCGTTTGATGGACTCCCCCACTTTCTTTCAAGTGGTGCACTTTAAACTTTTCCTAAAACACTCGTTGAACCATGTTAGTAAAACATGCAGGTAGACTTTATTTAACTAAGACTCTTTATGGGTGTTATTAATAAATCCCAGGGGTTCATACTTCTTAGTCTTTTGTTTAGACTTGAATTTAACATATTAGAATCCACTTCTTTCTTCTTTTATCATGAAACCCATGTTAGGGAATCCCATCAGGGTCAGGCAGCAGAAACACAAAGGATTCCCAAAAATAAGGATTGCAAATACAATGTCTCAAAGCATTATGTAATTAAAGTTTTGATTTAGGGATTACCTCTTGTAGACGCACAACGAGTTCCTCGATCGAAGCAATTGTAGATTCGCCATTAGGAGTCTACACGAGCACTCCCACCAGAAAACCAAAGATCTGAATGCTAGTACGGAATTTGATTGTAATCTAATTTCTGAGCAGCAGCCTATGAGCATCTCATGCTCTATATATAGGCTTAGGTCTTGACCTAAGCTCTCATTAAACATTGGGCTCCTAACTCATTCTAAATAAGTTAGGCCCAAATAGTTTTATTTTCAGTCCAACTAAAATAAAACTATCCTCTGGTGGGCTTACTCTATATGTGTGACCCTATAGGTAAAATATTCAGTTATATTAATAATAACCTATTTTATTATTAATATAAAATAAGAGCGGTATCTAGTAATACATCATTATGTCTGAATATTATTTATCATCGACATGACCTATAAGTGATAATTATTTTATATATTTATTCCTTTTGTCACGATATTTAATTGGGCCCAAGGTATGGTCGTCGTCATCCTTGTATGGCCCAATTCATTTTACTTGATACCAGAGTAGACTTTACAGAATAAATATCTAATATTTATTTGTCCTAGCATGGCCATGCATTTCGTTAGTCTCACTCCATCAAGTGACCCATAGATATCACTCCTGTCACATAGGAGAGACAAATTCCATCTACATCACTCATACCCCTCTACATAATTTATCTATTGCCTAATCATAATCTTTATGGTCATCTTATTATAGATAATGTTTGATTGTATTAAAACAATAAACTTCTTATGTAGGAATTGTAGTGACTTCAGGTCAAAGGACTATATACCATTATCACATTGAGAACCGTTTTTGACACTTATGTAACGATCCATGCAGTGTTCTCATGGTGGGTCTGTCCAGTACAACATTACTCTTAATGTGTACCCGTGTAAAGACTTGATATCATATCCATGATTTGTGAGATCAAATCATCAGTACATTCACACACTAATCTTAATGTATTTACATGTCCCCATGTAAATACTTGATTAGGGACGTTTTAGGAATAAGTCTTATATGACCTATTATTCCAGGATAAATAGCATTAAAATTAGTCTAAAACTGAGAATACTAATTTTATTGATAAGTTAAAATTGATACATTAATAGCTCGTAGTGCATACACCAACAATCTCCCACTTGCACTAGAGCCAATCAGACATTTGCCTAATGCCTAATGATCTAGTGCGTCCCTCAATCTTTTGTTGTGAAAGAGGTTTGGTGAGTGGATCAGCAATGTTCTAATCGGTGTGCACTTTACATATCTTAACATCTCCTCGTTCAAGTATTTCTAAGATGAGATGATAACGCCTAAGTATATGCTTGGATCGCTGATGTGATCTAGGTTCCTTAGCTTATGCTATTGCTGCACTATTGTTACAGTAGAGACTTATAGGGTCCACAATGCTAGGAACTACCTTAAGTTCTGTTACGAACTTCTTGATCCATACTGCCTCTTTTGCATCATTTGAGGTAGTAATATACTCAGATTCTGTAGTAGAATCAGCAACTGTCTCTTGCTTCAAACTTTTCCAGCTTACAGCACTACCATTGAAACAAAACACATACCCTGATTATGATCTTGAGTTATCCTTATCAGTTTGGAAGCTAGCATCAGTGTAGCCTTTTACAATGAGCTCTTCTTCCCCTCTATATATCAAGAATGAATCTTTAGTTTTACTCAAGTACTTTAGGATATTCTTGACAGCAGTCTAGTGACTTTCACCGGGATCAGAATTGTATCTGCTCGTCATGCTTAAAGCATACGAGACATCTGGTCGGGTACATATCATGGCATACATGATTTATCCAATAGCAGATGCATATGGAATCTTATTCATTCGTTCTCTCTCTTCTTTAGTGGAAGGAGATTGAGCCTTTGATAGGCTTATGCCATGAGCCATAGGCAAAGTTCCTTTCTTGGAATCTTGCATGTTAAACCTTTTTAACACTTTGTCTATGTATGTATTCTGACTTAGGCCATGAAGTTTTCTTGATCTATCTCTATAGATCTTAATTCCCAACACGTAGGTTGCTTCACCTAAGTCTTTCATAGAAAAATAGCTTCCCAACCAAGTCTTCACATACTAAAGTGTAGGAACGTCATTTCCAATGAGTAGTATGTCATCAACATACAGGACCAGAAAAACAATTGTGCAGTCACTAACCTTATTGTAGATATAAGGTTCATCCTCATTTTTAGTAAAGCCAAATTGTTTAACGGCTTCATCAAAACAAAAATTCCAGCTTCTGGAAGCTTGCTTAAGTCCATATATGGAACGTTATAGTTTGCACACCTTCCTGGATGCTTCAGGCTTAACAAAGCCTTCGGGTTGTGTCATGTACACTTCCTCAAGAAGATTTCCATTAAGGAAAGCAGTCTTGACATCCATTTGCCATATCTTATAATCATGGTATGCAACAATAGCAAGCAGAATCTGAACAGACTTTAGCTTGAAACCTTTCGCTACCAATCTTGCCTTATAGGTACTTATATTTCCATCCATGTCATTTTCTTTTTGAAAACCCACTTGCATCCTATAGGTTTTACCCCTTCGAGTGCATCAACCAAAGACTAAACTTAATTAGTGTACATAGAGTCCATTTCAGATCCCATGGCTTCAAGCCATTTCTCAGATTCTGGACTTGCAATGGCCTCTTCATAAGATGTTGGCTCATTTTGATCCATTAGCAACACATCTTCTTCTTGAGTTACAAGAAATCCATATCTTTCAGGTTGTTGACGTATTCTACCTGATCTACACAAGTCTTGTTCTACTGGAGTTGGAGTTATCACAACATTTTGTGGTTCCTACTCCATTTCCACCATTGGCTCTTCAATGCCTTACAGGTATTGAACGTCTTCAAGTTCTACTTTCCTCCCATTGATTCTTTTAGAGATGAATTCCCTTTCTAAGAATACAGCATTCCGAGCGACAAACACTTTGCCCTCAGTAGGATTATAGAAGTAATAACCCTTAGTTTCCTTTGGGTATCCCACAAGAGACATTTATCTGATTTGGGTCCAAGTTTATCAAAAATCTGACGCTTCACATAAGCTTCACAGCCCTAAATCTTAAGAAAAGACATACTGGGTCATTTCCCAGTCCATATCTCATATGGTGTCTTTATGACAGCCTTAGATGGAACACGGTTAAGTGTGAAAGCTACTGTCATCAAAGCATGTCCCCAGAAGGAGTTAGAAAGGTCAATTTGACTCATCATTGATCGAACCACGTCTAACAAGGTTCTATTTCTCCGCTCAAACACCATTCCATTGTGGTGTTCCTGGAGGAGTGAGTTAAGAGACAATCCCACATTCTTTAAGATATTCATCAAACTCCAGGCTTAAGTATTCGCCACCTCGATCAGATTGAAGTACTTTAATTTTCTTGCCAAGTTGGTTCTCTACTTCATGTTTGAATTCTTTGAACTTTTCAAAGGATTCTGATTTATGCTTCATTAGAAACACAAATCCATATCTACTAAAATCATCAGTAAAGGTGATAAAGTAGCTAAAACCTCCCCTAGCCATCGTCCTTATTAGACCACATACATCACTATGTATCAAGCTTAGAAGATCACTCGCCCTTTCACCCATTCCAGTAAATGGGGTCTTAGTCATCTTCCCTAATAAACAAGATTCACATGTATCTATTGATTCAAAATCAAAAGAGTCTAAATATCCATCTTTATGGAGTTTAGAAATACGTTTCTTATTTATATGTCCTAGGCGACAATGCCAAAGATAAGTTGGGTTTAAATCATTTGGTTTAACCTCTTTAGTATTATGGTTATAGATAGGGGTTTCGAGATCGAGAACATAAAGTCCATTACTCAAATTTGCACAGTAATAAAACATGTCATTAAAATAAACAGAATAACTATTGTTCTTTATTATAAAGGAAAACCCTTTCCTATCTAGACAAGGAACAGTAATAATGTTTCTTCTTATTGCCGAAACATAAAAACAATTTTCTAATTCAAGAACAAGCCCTGAGGGCAAGGATAAAAAATAAGTCCCTACAGCTAATGCAGCAACTCTTGCTCCATTTCCAACGCATAGGTCCACCTCGCCCTTCATCAACTGCCTACTCCTTTTTAGATCCTGCACATTAAGACAAATGTGAGATCCACATCCAGTATCTAATACCCATGTGTTGAAGTTGACAAGTTAATTTCTATAACAAAAATACTTAAAGTGGAAGTCTCACTTCCCTTCTTCTTAAGCTCTTCTAGGTACTTTGGACAATTTCTCTTCCAGTGTCCCTTCTGTCCACAATGGTGACAATTTCCTTCCTTAGCCACCTTGCCCACAAGTTTTAAGGCTGATGTACTTGGCTTATCCTTGCCTTTCCAAATTGTCTTGCCTTTCCCATAACAGCCTTTCATTTGCCTTTATGCATGCCCTTTCCTTTACCGTTGCTAGAATTGACCATCATTATGGCCTTGCCCTTTCCTTTAGAAATATTGGGCTCAGCAGTCCTCAACATATTGAGTAGCTCTGGCAATGTTTTATCCAATGCATTCATGTTATAATTCATGATGACTGGCTTAAAACTATCAGGTAATGACTTCAAAATGAGATCAGTAGCTAACTTTTGAAGGAAGGGGAATCCTAGCCTAGCTAGATTCTCTAGGTACCCAATCATTTTGAGCATATGAGGTCCTACAGAACCTCCCTCTTCAAGTCTGTAGCTAAATAGGGCTGAAGAAACTTCATATCTTTCTTGGTCAGCTTGACCTTGATATAGTTTCCTTAGTTTTTCGATCATATCGAAGGCCTCCATATGCTCATGTTGCTTCTAAAGCTCAGGAGACATGGTTGCCAGCATAAGGCATTGGACATCTAAAGCGTCATCCTGATGCTTCTTGTAAGCATCCTTGTCAGCTTTAGAGGCATTGTTCGTGGGTGGTTCCGAAATCGGATCTTCCAGGACATACTTCTTTTTCCCTTGTTTGAGGACAATCCTCAAATTCCTATACCAGTCTAGAAAGTTAGGTCTAGATAATTTTTCTTTGTCTAGGATTGATCGCAATGAAAGGTTTAAAGGTGTGTTTAATGTTATGGTTATCTAAAACAGAAAGATATGTAGTAAGTATCAATTAAAAACATATTTAATTTTTGGTCTTAAAATTAAACACGTCTCCCACTATTTTGATTCAAAATAAAATCACCCTCTATGAATCAGAAAATTCCGTTGGAAGATTTTCTAGTGGGCAAAGATCCATATTTGGCCTAATGTTAAGTCAGCTTTGGCTGATCACTTAACATTTGGTTATTTAGGTAGGAAACTCCTTTCCAATTGTATCCTATACAACTCTTAGATATTGGGTTAGGTAACCATTACCGATCATTCATCTTATGAAAGTTTAGCCCAATATATACGCCTCTAAGTTTATTCAATCCAATTGATAACTTAGTAAGTTAAAACCCAATAAAATTTTTTGGATATTACAATTATCCCATCGCGTCTTACTAATATAAATGATAGTACCCTGCTTTGGCAGACCCACTATTCATTGACATTAGTATTGACGAGTGTACTTATTGGAAGGCGTTTGTAACTTAATATTATTTTGAGGGATTTTAATTTATTTTAAATTACCGTACTTGTTAAACGCTTTAATGCAATAAAATTATCCCCAAAGCATGCAAACAAAATTGTGAGATGGTTATGGTCTTCGTAGAAAAATAAATAAATAAATAAATAAATAAACCTAAAGGAACTATATTGCTAAGGCTTCATGAAGTCCTACTTCTTGAACCCACCATCCTCTTGGAGTCACCACTCATTGGTTCCTTTCAAAGACAAAAGCGCTTAGTGTCACCACTCTTGTTTTCTTCTAGGTCTCTACTTTGTTGGGTCGATCAAGATTACAACAGAATAGAGAGAGGCACAGCACGCAGGCTATATTTAAATAAAATAACTAAGACCATAACCATTCACCATGCAACGTGTTAATTAATTAATTATAACCCATTTGAAAGCATTAAAAAAATAAATTTTTTTACGGGCTATTAAACACGTGGGTCGGTAATAAGGCGCTACGCAGAGAATGTACGCGTGTCCCGCTACTGTAGTCAGGTTGGTTCCTGATAAGTCTTGAAAAGACTTAATTATTTCACCTTTTATTTAACATAATTCATTAATTATTATTTAGTTTTGACTTTATTATTTATTAATTTGTTAATAATTCGTGTTTTAGTTATTTATTTCAAAAGTGTTTTATTTATGTAAGAAAACGGTTAAAAACATTAATTAGTTAAGAGTTTATGATTATTTATAATTTCACTAAGCAGCCAGCGTACAAATGCTAGGCAGTTATGTGTTTATTGGTGCAGGAACAGGTTGCGCTCAAGCTAAGAAGGAAAATCCGAGTGAAATTCCAAAAAGCCGAGTGAGATTTCACAAATCCGAGTGAAACTCCAAAAGTCCGACTGGGAAATGCTTCAAGACGCCGACTGAAAAAGGGAACCGAATACCGAATAAAGAACCCGAGCGAGACTTCAGAATACTGATTGAATAATCCATAACGCTCAAGCGAGCAAGCTCACGCTCAAGCGTGACTCCAAAATATCACTCTCGCCCAAGCTTCTCCATCACGCTTAAGCTAAGAAAGCGATACTACAGTGCATACTTCGAGCTCGCTCAAGCGAGAGCCTTTTACGCTCAAGCATGAAGGCAAGTTATTTAAACACCGACTGTTCCCTCCAAAGAGACACTCGGCACCAGTGCTGTTTCTACTGCTTTCTCTCTTACTTTTGTACCTTTGTAATTTAAGTGTTGAGCTGTTATTAGTTAATGCTGAACTGTAATTAGCTAGTACTGAACTGTAATTTGTTAATAGCTGAGTTGTAATTAGTTAGTTATTCCGTAATTATGTAATTAGTTAGTTAGTTTAGTTATTAACTTAGCTTTTTAAGTGATTAGTTAAGTTAGTTAGTTAGGTAGATGCCTATATATATGCTTGTACATATTCTGTAACAACAACAGAGAATAGAGTACATAGAATACAATTCATTTTCCATTTCCAACATCTCTCTAATTCCTTTCGCTCTCTAAACTCTCTCATCCATGTCTTTCCAACTTCCTTCGATAGAACCAATGTCGATGGATTTCTAAATTCCTCAGGTTGGGATTGCAAAGGTTTGCAATGGAATCTTGAAGGTGTATTGAGGAAGTTGACTTCTAGATCCTGAGGAGAACGAGCTGAGGAGTGGATTTGCTTTGCTAGATTGACAAATCCAGATTTGATGAAGAACTTCACCAGTGAGGAATCATGGTTGAAGCTTAGGTAACTTCCAGCTTTCTAACTAATTCAGGCCTAGTAATTAGGTGAATAGTTAGAGTTCAACGTCCAATTTCGCATTAGATTCAACGTCCAATTTCGCATTAGATTCGTATGTTAATCGAGCACTTAAGGGATTAAGGTTTGATGCATAAGAGTTAGCGTTTTCACCTAAGGAATTAGGGAATAACCACTTGCGGATTGTCCTCTTGATGTTTGAACTCGATTGAACCTCAATTGCATTTTCTTGATGAAGTTGAAAACTGAATCAATCCTAACCTATCTTTTATCAATCGTATTTCATCCTTAATACTGTCTCTGAAAAATATAAAAATTAGAAAGTATAAAATCAACAAAAACTGAATGAATCCTTTGATCATTGTGTTGGTTCAGCTTGTATCTGTCAAAGATTGAGGTACTTACCACAATCCCTGCGGGACGATCAAATATAATACAATTTTAACGACTGGTGCGCTTGCCAAAGAATAAATCCTCTGAGAATTACACATCAAAATAATGACTCGGAGATTTAGCATCAAGTTAATGGCGCCGTTGTCGGGGATTGTTGAGTAATATCAACAATCCTTGGACCGGTACTAGACTGAACTATTTACTTTTGTTTGCATTTAGTACGTAGTTTGATTTTTTTTAGTAGTAGTAGTTGTTTGTTTTCGTGTAGCTGTAGTCGTAGCTGTAAATTATTCTTTTGTTTAACATTTGTTGTATGCAGTCAAGGAACAGAGGAGAGCCTTTCTTCTTTGATCCTGATATCGATTTGTTAGGACGTAAACTGAGAAAAGAGAAAAAGCAAAAAGAGCAAAAAGAAATGGAACAGAGGAGAGTTACACTAGGTGACTACTCCCGGCCGACTGAAGAAGGATCGCAATCTAGCATCCTTAGGCCTCCGATTTCAGCTAATAATTTTGAACTTAAACCAGCTTTACTGCAGTTGGTAAGAAATGAACAGTTTGGAGGAAGTGAGGTTGAGGATCCAAATTTGCATCTAGCAACCTTCCTCCAAATTTGTGATACAGTAAAAATGAACGGAGTCCCTGAAGAGGCAATTCGACTGAGATTGTTTCCGTTTTCTCTAAGGGACCGAGCTAAAGCCTGGTTGCAGAGTCAACCGAGAGGCAGTATTTCCACTTGGGAGGACTTGCAAAGAAAATTTTTGATTAAGTATTTTCCTTCTTCTAAATATGCGAAGTTGCGCACAGAAATCACGTGTTTCCAACAAAGAGAAGGTGAATCTTTGATGGAAGCATGGGATCGGTATAAGGAGAGTTTGAGGAAATATCCTCATCATCAGATCACCGATGTGCAACAGGTTACTATATTTTATAATGGTGTCAGGCCAGCTACCAGGGTCCTGATTGATGCCTCGGCTGGAGGCTCATTAACAACTAAAACTGTAGAAGAAGCCATAGAGCTGATTGACGTTATGGCTTCTAATGAATGTCTGATTAGTGAGAGGAGCCAAGTCCCTAAGAGAGGGATATTAGAACTAGAAGCACAAGATGCTTATCTGGCTTAGAGTAAGCTGATGACTCAGGCTTTGGAGAAACTAAGCATACAGATTTCAGAACTCCAAAAGCCGAGTCAAGTTTCTATGATAAGTTGTGACTTTTGTGGTGGAGACCATGAAAATGGAATGTGTGATCCAAATGTGCCTTCCGAGCAAGTGAACTATATGGGGCAGCAACAATATCAAAGGAATTATCCTTCTAATTCCTTTAATCCTAATTACAGGAATCACCCCAATTTTTCCTGGCAGAAAGGTCCACATTTGAATCAGAACATCCCACAAAATCAACCCACAAGTAGACCACAACAACCTTCTCACCCTCCTGTTAAAGAAAAGTCAGAACTTGAGAATGTACTTTCTCAGTTCATCCAGGCCACTCAGACCAGTTTTAAAAATCAGGAAGCGTCCATTAGAAATCTAGAAAATCAAGTCGGACAGCTTTCTAAGCAATTAGCTGAGAGGCAAGCAGGCAATTTTCCTGGAGATACCGAGGTAAATCCAAGGGAACATTGCAAAGCTATAACCACTAGGAGTGGAAAAATTCTTTCTCCACCTCCGAGTCAGGAAATAAGCTCAGAAAAAGATAAAGAAAAAGAAATAGTGCAAGAAACTGAGCAGGTTAATAATGAAGCTGAAAATGAAAATGAAACAGAAAAAGAAAAAGAAAATAAAGTCCACCAAAAGAAAAAGAAAAAGGTTGATCTGATTCTAGAGGAAGCTTCTAAGCTGACTCCTGAAAAACTGAGGAATGCTCCATTTCCATACAGGTTTTGAAAGCAAATAGAAGAGCAAAAGTTTGCTAGGTTCTTAGATGTATTTAAGAAACTTCACATAAATATCCCTTTTGCCGAGGCATTGCAGGAGATGCCTTCCTATGCAAAATTTTTGAAAAAGTTGTTGTCTAAGAAGAGGAAGCTTAAGGGGGATGAAATGATTGCTCTCACTCAAGAGTGCAGTGCAATCATCCAAAAGAAACTTCCTCAAAAGCTAGAAGATCCTGGATCTTTTACAATACCATGTGCAATTAGGGATATTCAAGTAGGAAGTGCTCTTTGTGACCTAGGAGCTAGTATAAATCTGATGCCTCTATCTTTGATGAAAAAATTGGGAATTAATGACCTGCAACCGACTCGCATGTCTTTGCAGTTGGCTGACAGGTCCATTAAATATCCCTAGGGGATGCTGGAAGACCTGTTAGTTAAGGTAGACAAATTTATCTTCCCAGCAGATTTTATAGTGTTGGATATGGAGGCTGATCGAGAAATTCCTTTGATCTTAGGCAGACCCTTTCTAGCTACAGGCAGAGCATTGATTGATGTAGAAAAGGGTGAACTTATGCTGAGAGTTCAGGAGGAACAAGTAACTTTTAATGTCTTTAATTCCATGAAACATCCGGCTGAAAAGATGGATTGCTTAATGATTGAAGAAATTAAAAGTTACAAGACTCCAATGCTTTTAAAAACTGAAGAAGAGGTCTTACGAACCTTTTTGGAGGATGACTTTGACTCCGAGACTGAGGAGTTAAATGACTCTCACTCAGAAATGCTGAACCTACTGGAAGTATTGGAAGTAGATGATTTTGAAAAAGAAAAGAAAAATGATTTGAAAATTACTGAAGTTGAGAAAGGAAAGGAAGTTTCTGAAGAAAAGTATGATTTAAAACCTTTGCCTTCTCATTTAAAATATGTTTTCCTGAGAGAGGACGAAACACATCCTATCATTATTAATGCTGACTTAAAAGAAGAGGATGTTGACAAATTAATAGGGGTTTTAAAGACACACGAATCTGCGATGGGCTGGAACATTTCTGATTTGAAGGGAATCAGTCCATCATTTTGTATGCACAAAATTCTGATGGAGGATGACTATTCCCCTGTAGTTCAGCCACAACGCAGATTGAACCCCATAATGAAAGAGGCTGTCAGGAAAGAGGTGGTCAAGTTTCTTGATACAAGAATCATCTATCCTATCTCAGACAGCGCTTGGATCAGTCCGGTTCAAGTGGTGCCCAAGAAAGGAGGGATGGCAACTGTTAAAAATGAAAAAGGTGAAGTCATAGCTATTAGACCGACCACAGGTTGGAGAATGTGTATAGACTATAGAAGGCTGAATGACTTCACTAGGAAAGACCACTTTCCCTTACCGTTTGTTGACCAGATGCTGGAGAGACTATCGAGTCATGAATACTACTGCTTCCTTGACGGTTACTCAGGTTATAACCAAATTGTGGTTGACCCAAAAGATCAAGAGAAGACAGCATTCACCTATCCATATGGAATCTTTGCCTATAGGCGCATGCCATTCGGTTTGTGCAACGCTCCAGCAACCTTTCAAAGGTGTATGCTGGCAATCTTTGGGGACATGGTGGAGAAATTCATTGAAGTATTCATGGATGATTTCTCGGTGTTTGGTAGTAGTTTTGATACATGCCTCAGCAACCTATCTAAGGTGCTGGTGAGATGCTAGGAGGCTAACCTTGTCCTTAACTGGGAAAAGTGTCATTTTATGGTTAAGGGAGGGATAGTCCTTGGTCACAAAATCTCTGCTGAGGGCATTCAAGTGGATAGAGCCAAGATAGAAATCATTGAAAAACTTCCTCCTCCGATCAATGTGAAAGGAGTGAGGAGTTTTCTAGGATGTGCTGGCTTCTACAGAAGATTTATAAAAGATTTTTCAAAAATAGCTAAGCCTTTGACTGACTTGCTTGTAAAAGATCATGTCTTTGTGTTTAATGAAAACTGTGTCAAGGCTTTTGAAAATTTGAAACAAAGTTTGACTTCAGCTCCGATCCTTGCAGCACCCGATTGGTCTTTACCGTTTGAATTAATGTGTGATGCAAGTGACTTTATAGTCGGAGCTGTGCTGGGTCAGAAAAAAGAAAAATTAACTCATGTAATTTATTATGCTAGTAAAGTGTTGAACGAAAATCAAATACATTACACCACTACTGAAAAAGAAATGCTTGCAGTGGTGTATGCATTTGATAAATTTCGTGCTTACTTGATTGGTGCTAAGGTCATTGAATATACAGATCACTCGGCAATCAAGTACTTACTAGCTAAGAAAGAATCCGATTCACCTTCCAGACGAGACAGTTGATCGGCAACTGAGTTCTCTACTCCTTTTTTGTCTCTTATTTCTAAGTCAAACTCCTGGAGTAAAAGAATCCACCTGATCAGTCTTGGCTTAGATTGTTTCTTAGCTGCCTCCTGGCATCTCACCAGCATGTCCCCGTATCAGTTAGTTTATGGTAAGGCTTGCCATCTCCCTGTGGAGTTGGAACATAAAGCATGGTGGGCCACAAAGCTGTTAAATCTGGATTTCAACCAATCCCAGGAGGAAAGAGTTCTGAAACTCCATGAACTTGAGGAGTTCCGACTCAACGCTTATCAGAGTGCCTCCATCTATAAAGAGAAAACTAAGAGGTGGCATGATAAGTGGATAAATAAAAAAGAGTTTCAAAAGGGCGATAAAGTCTTGTTGTTCAATTCCCGATTAAGACTCTTTCCTGGAAAGCTTAGATCTAAGTGGTGGGACCTTTTATTGTAAATGACGTCTTCCCTCATGGTACAATCGAATTAAAAGACCCGACCACCGAGAGAACTTTTAAAGTGAATGGCCAACGACTCAAACTCTACTTTAGAGGAGAGTTTGATAGGCAGAAAACCTCCATACTGCTGCAGGCATCCTCTTAGATGCCAGAAGGTCAAGCTAGTGACCTTAAAGAAGCGCTCTAGGGAGGCAGCCCTACGTTCCGAGTGTTATATTCTGTAAATTTGGAGAAAAAAAAATATAAATAAATAAATAAATATATGAATAATGTTTGAAAAAAATTTATGAAGTTTTAAATAAGGGTTCGGTGATCAGATTTCATCCATTCCTTGGTTCGAATTAGAATCAGTATTTGGTTCGCTTGAGCGAATTTATTTACGCTCAAGCGTAACTCTTTTTCAGTTAAACATGAATGAAGTCCGATTCTGATTCTTCCATTCCGCTCACGCGAAACATTGTCAGCTTAAGCGAGAAGCTTCTGCTGTTGATTCACGCTTAAACGATTGCTTCACGAGCTTGAGCGAGAATGGCATACTCGGGTCACTGTTACTCATTCTTAACTCTTTTTCCCGACTGAAAACTCTTCACTCGTTCTTCAATAAACTCCCAATTTTGATGTTGAATAAAAAGGGAGACTTTAATAAATAATTTCTGATCGTTGATTTAATGAACGGGTCAGATGATGGAGGGTGACTTGTCTTAGTCGGCCCTTTTATCACTCGGTCTCTCATTTAATCCACTCGGTCAGTCATTCACTCTTTCACTTTCTTTCACTCGTTTTTCCGTTCTTACGTCCACTCATTGTTCATTCATTCATTTTTCATTCTCACCCGGTATAATCCACTCGGTATTCATTCACTCGTTGTTTCGTTCCACCTAATTTCTTTCTCGGTTTTCTCACACACCTCTCTGTATTTTTCTTTTTCCTCCACTCGTCTTTCTCGCTCAGTCACTCCATTTCATTCTGACTTTCGTTTTTCACCTCATTTTTCATTCGGTTCTTCATCCACTCGGTATAACTTGCACTCGTCTCTCCCACTCGGCCTTCATTTATTCGGTCACTTTCACTTATCCACTCGTTTCTCCATCTCGGTTTGGTCTCTTTCACTTTTGTCACTCTTCATTCTCTCGGTTCCCTCACTCCTCTCGTTCCTCACCCGATCTCTTCCACTCATTCATTCTTCCACTCATTCTTCTATACACTCTTCCAATCGTCATTTATTTTACTCGTGTGATCTTCCACTCGTTCTATCTTTCACTCGGCCTTACTTTCATTTGTTCTTTCTCCCACTCGCTTTTCTGTTCACTCGTTTCTCACTGCAGTTGTTCACTCGTCCATTCATTATCACACTCGTCTCTCATGCACTTTACTTTATTCCATTCATTCTTTCACTCGTTCTTGTATCCATTCGTCCTTCATTCACTCAGGATTATTTCCATTCAGTTTTCATTCACTCGTTCTTTCAATTTACTTGATTTCTATTTTTTTTTCGTTCCTTCACCCATCTCTCCGAAATTTTCCCATTCACTAGTTTTTCATCCACTCGGTGTTCCCATCACTCGTTTCCTTTTATTTTTTAGTTTCTCGTACGATTCTGTCATTCTCTCATCTATTCGGCCGACCTCTTTCTCGATTTTGGTTCACTCGGGATCTTGTTCATTCATTCATGTGTCGTTCTTCCATTTGTTCTTCCACTCACTCTTTCATTTACTTATCACCTTCATCCGGTCGGTATATCTTTCACTCGTCCCATTTATTCGGAATTTGTTTTCATTCGTTCTTTTTCATTCGTTCTTTCTTCCACTCGTTCTCTTTCATCCACCCTCATGGTCACTCGTCTTTCTTATATCCACTCGGTTACTTTTTCACTATTCCGTTACTTTTTCTTGTATCCACACAGTCTCTCATTCCCGCACTCTATCTTTAATTCATTCATCCTTCCACTCGTTGTTTCGTTCACTCAGCTTTTCTCTCACTTTTCCATTCGTCTTTTATTCATCGGTTCTTCCATTTACTCAGCCTTTTCTGCACTCGATGTTTTGTTCACTCAACACTCAATTTTTCATCTATTCATTATGTGAGCCGAGCAAGTGTGCTTTATTGAACACCATATTTTCATAAACAAAACATTTAAATAAAAATAAAAATAAAACAAAATGAAATAACAATAAATAAAAATAATAAAAGAAAATGGAGCGTTGGTACGTCAATATTTCAGCGTGCTTACGCATATCTCAGGTAGAGGGTTCAACAGCATAAGAACCCTTCAGCGTACAAACCCTAAATTTCTACGCTGAAACTTGGGTTTTTGAAGACGAAAAGGCACATCTGTAATTCCTGAGAAAGGTACCATCTTTTCTTTTAACTCTTTCAATTTTAGTTAAATAATTCGTATTATACTATTTCATTGTAAAAATTTCTTCCATTGTTCATAGCCATTTGTCTTACATTTTTCGGTTGCTGTGATTTTTGGTTTTTGTTACTTGTATTCAGTAAGGTTGTGTATTACCATCATTTTACAATCATTCACTATGAAAAGGAGATCTCAAAGACTTCTGCAAAAACCGGCACAGAACTCTGCAGAGGGAAATGAGACGAAAAGCAAAAGAGGAAAAGAAAAAGAAGCGGTGACGGTTGAAATTCCTGATTCTCCATCTCATGAATCAAGCCTAAGTCCAGCTACGAGGATAGAATCTCTGGTGAACAGACGTTATGATGGGCTTAGGTTTCGAGATGCGAAGGCTGCCCAGGAATATGAAAAGAAATTCAAAACCAGGGGAGTCATAAGGGACAGAGCTCTTGTCCTTGAAGGAGACACAAGTGCTGATGATGCTGTCCAAGCTGCTATGATTCAAAGAGGCTGGCAGTTTTTCAACGAAAATTTGGGCCATGGATACCAGGAACTCACCCGAGAGTTCTATGCCAAACTCAAAACCCACTCAAGAGAAGACGACTTTTCATTTTCTTCCTTCCTAAGAGGAGTCACCATTCCTTTAACTGGTGACATCCTGAACAAGCTTCTGAAAGTACCAATTCTGGAGGAGGAAGGATGCCAGTACACGTGGAAAGTTGATATTTTTCATCGGGCAGAGAATGCAAATTTGAGGAAAGATATATTAGAAGAATGTTGTCAACCAGGCGCTGTTTATCTGACAAAGGCTGATGGTCGACCAAAGAGTGTCAAGAAAAATTCTCTGAACCATCTTCCACTGTTGTGGTGTCATTATATCCTCTCATCTCTACAATCGGTGATGCATGCAACAGAAATCACCATTAAAAGGTTGGTATTGATGTTCTTACTGATGAAGGGTTGGCATGTGAATCTCGGTGAGCTGATCTTAGAAGAAATGATGAAAAACCTGGACAAGAATCTTCAACTGCCATACTGCTCGGTTATCACCTTGCTAGCTCAAAGGTATCAGGCTAAGGTCAACTATGCTGAGTTGACGAAGGTCAAGCCTGAAAGAGTGATGGATAAGCAGTGGGTGATAAGCCATGTTGATAATTTTATGCCCAAAGAGCCCAAGCGTCCCAGGCAATCAGCAGGAGCCGGTTCTTCTTCTTCTGACATTTCTATGGTGTTGCAGGAATTGCAGGTCATGAAGAAGATGCAACTTGGAATTTATGATCGGGTCTTAAACCACGATCTCATGCTCAGGAAGATTGCCACCAGATTGAGGGTAGAGCACACAGCAGAAATGGGAGCCCCACCTGACAGAGATGCATGGTTGGCCTCCATTGGATTCCCTATTCCCTCTGAGGACGTACCCCTGGCAGCTGACCTCCCACCATCTTCGGAGCAGAACGAAGAGAATGAGGATCCGGTTGATTGATTTGTTGCTCCGTATTTTTGTTATGCTGTTTTTATGTAATGACTTGACTTTATTTTAATATTTTTCTGAACAATGAATATTTTCTTGTGGTTGTAATGAAATTTTATGTCTTTATTAATTTGTTGTTATTATTTATTCTCAATTCTATCGGTAAATCCATGCATGCCAGTCCGAGTAATTGCTTTCCAGGCACTGCCAGTCAGGTAAAAGGGAAGTATTCTATTACTCCGACTCCTTAATTGATATTCCGACTCCTTAATTGATAAAATATGTTTATTGTGCCTAATTTTAAATCCATCTTAATAATTTAAAGTTTACTGATTCTTAAGCTTTAGTCGGGTTAATGAATTAATTGGCATTGTTTGACTCATGATCCCTGCCCATAACTATTTTTCATCATTAATTAACTGTTTACTCGGCATGCTAGTTAGCAATCTAAATGTATGACCTTACATTAAGTTTGGGGACATGATTGGCTGATTAAATGTTATATTTGTAGCTTTTGAGCCTCTATTATTCTTTCCGAGTGAACCTGCATGCTAGTTAGTAAAACAGAATTTGCTTCAGTGCTTGCTAATTGATTGAATGCCAGCCAATCGGAAATGATGAAAGCCTTCTTTGTTAATTTAGCCAGGGCCAAAAATTAGCCTTCCTAATATTTTTAATTATCCTTTGACCCAATAATTATGTTTGAGCCTGAGACCCTTTTATTCTATTTATTCACCTAATGTTACAAGCCTAAATATCTAAGAAAAACCGACTGAATTTACCCCTGGATGTTCCACTGATGAATTGCTCAGTCTTACTTATTGCTAGGGACTAGCAAGTTCTAAGTTTGGGGATGAAGAGTGTGCCTAACAGCAATTAAGGACACACACCGACCTTGGTTATAGAGGAATAACTAGAGAAATGGAAGGAGAAATAGGAAAAGCCAAGAAGAAAAATGAAAAAAATCAGCAAGGAAAAAAAGTGCAAAGCACCACAAAAAAAAAATTGATCGAAAAAAGATGAAAGGAAAGAAAAGTCCAAAGGACTGAAAGGAAAAAAGGTGCAAAGCACCGTAAGTTGTTAAGTTAGCATTCACTCGGAAAATAATGGAGCTTGCTAAGTAGAGGCAATTAAGTTAAAATTGAGTCAAGGTATCAGTGGATACATCTTGTAACCCGTCACTGACTCAGAAAAACAATAATAGAGCCTGTAGCCCAGCCCCATTATAAGCTTAAAAAGCCTTTACTGATCCGATTATGCTGGCATATGTCATGATGTTTAGAACTGTTGCAAGCCTATGTTTATCTAACAAGTACGCAGGTGATGAGTGCATTCTATTTACCCTATACACCGAGAGAAGAGTGAAACACCGACCCAGTGAGGAAGGCATCACCATCTTGTTTCCCAAAGGAGGTGTAAGTTAGTATATTTTCAGAAATTACGAAAAGAAAGCATGGTCGGTATTCAATAATTATAGCATGAACTAAGTTAAGGAAAGGTTGATTGTGTTGAATAACAGCTTGTTAGTTAATTAATTT
Source organism: Clitoria ternatea (assembly GCA_037962975.1). NCBI lineage: Eukaryota > Viridiplantae > Streptophyta > Magnoliopsida > Fabales > Fabaceae > Clitoria > Clitoria ternatea. The sequence goes on from CM075676.1 coordinate 14,791,938, forward strand.
GAGTATTTGCTTGAGGACAAGCAAGTCTTAAGTTTAGGGATGTGATAAGTCTTGAAAAGACTTAATTATTTCACCTTTTATTTAACATAATTCATTAATTATTGTTTAGTTTTGACTTTATTATTTAATAATTTGTTAATAATTCGTGTTTTAGTTATTTATTTCAAAAGTGTTTTATTTATGTAAGAAAACGGTTAAAAACATTAATTAGTTAAGAGTTTGTGATTATTTATAATTTCACTAAGCAGCCAGCGTACAAATGCTAGGCAGTTATGTGTTTATTGGTGCAGGAACAGGTTGCGCTCAAGCTAAGAAGGAAAATCCGAGTGAAATTCCAAAAAGCCGAGTGAGATTTCACAAATCCGAGTGAAGCTCCAAAAGTCCGACTGGGAAATGCTTCAAGACGCCGACTGAAAAAGGGAACCGAATACCGAATAAAGAACCCGAGCGAGACTTCAGAATACTGATTGAATAATCCATAACGCTCAAGCGAGCAAGCTCACGCTCAAGCGTGACTCCAAAATATGACTCTTGCCCAAGCTTCTCCATCACGCTTAAGCTAAGAAAGCGATACTACAGTGCATACTTCGAGCTCGCTCAAGCGAGAGCCTTTTACGCTCAAGCGTGAAGGCAAGTTATTTAAACACCGACTGTTCCCTCCAAAGAGACACTCGGCACCAGTGCTGTTTCTACTGCTTTCTCTCTTACTTTTGTACCTTTGTAATTTAAGTGCTGAGCTGTTATTAGTTAATGCTGAACTGTAATTAGCTAGTGCTGAACTGTAATTTGTTAAGAGCTGAGTTGTAATTAGTTAGTTATTCCGTAATTATGTAATTAGTTAGTTAGTTTAGTTATTAACTTAGCTTTTTAAGTGATTAGTTAAGTTAGTTAGTTAGGTATATGCCTATATATATGCTTGTACATATTCTATAACGACAACAGAGAACAGAGTACATAGAATACAATTCATTTTCCATTTCCAACATCTCTCTAATTCCTTTCGCTCTCTAAACTCTCTCATCCATGTCTTTCCAACTTCCTTCGATAGAACCAATGTCGATGGATTTCTAAATTCCTCAGGTTGGGATTGCAAAGGTTTGCGATGGAATCTTGAAGGTGTATTGAGGAAGTTGACTTCTAGATCCTGAGGAGAACGAGCTGAGGAGTGGATCTGCTTTGCTGGATTGACAAATCCAGATCTGATGAAGAACTTCACCAGTGAGGAATCATGGTTGAAGCTTAGGTAACTTCCAGCTTTCTAACTAATTCAGGCCTAGTAATTAGGTGAATAGTTAGAGTTCAACCTCCAATTTCACATTAGATTCGTATGTTAATCGAGCACTTAAGAGATTAAGGTTTGATGCATAAGAGTTAGCGTTTTCACCTAAGGAATTAGGGAATAACCACTTGCGGATTGTCCTCTTGATGTTTGAACTCGATTAAACCTCAATTGCATTTTCTTGATGAAGTTGAAAACTGAAGCAATCCTAACGTATCTTCTATCAATCGTATTTCATCCTTAATACTGTCTTTGAAAAATATAAAAACTTAAAAAGTATAAAATCAACAAAAACTGAATGAATCCTTTGATCATTGTGTTGGTTCAGCTTGTATCTGTCCAAGATTGAGGTACTTACCACAATCCCTACGGGACGATCAAATATAATACAATTTTAATGACTGGTGCGCTTGCCAAAGAATAAATCCTCTGAGAACTACACATCAAAATAATGACTCGGAGATTTAGCATCAGTTCCCAGGAAAGAGAGGTGGGTCTGGTGTGACCGCTTAAGTACCAAGTCTTTCCTAGCCAGAATGTCCCACTGACTATTAACAGCTCTAAAATTTTGGCTAGGGTTTCAACCACTTTGAAACCCTAATTCCTTATTGCGAACACTTTACAACGCAGCCGTCAAGGCATATGTAGGCAGCGCTGTCTAGGGTTTCAAAACCTAGAATTCAAATTGCACATTTCTCATGACGGTTGCCTAGGTTTCAACGTTTGAACCCTAGGTTAAGGAACGGCCAAGGTTTAACACTTAAACCTTATCACTTAACGCCCCATAACATGAACTATTCATACTTGGAAATCAACGCATTATCAAAACGCAGTTTGTATGACGACAATGATTATTAACGATTTCAACACATTTATCACATACGAAAAATTGAAAACGTAAAATCATACAAGCCTCTAAAATAACAGAAACACATACTTCAAATGAGAAAGCCTATAAACAATATCTTATACAATTTACAGAAAACATAAGAGCATACGAATCATGATATTATTTCATACATAACATGCTTGAATGTTTTTCAAAACAAGTTTCGCAAACAAATTTCGCAAAACAGAATATAAATCTTATAACAAGAAAACGATTTCATAAATCAAAATTTTTAAAAGCTTTTGCAAAATCAAAAAACATGCCATCATGAAACATAAACAAATGCCCAAAACATAGCTTTATAACCAGGCTCTGATACCACTGTTAGGGAATCCCATTAGGGTCAGGCAGCGGAAACACAAAGGATTCCCAAAAATAAGGATTGCAAATATAATGTCTCAAAGCATTATGTAATTAAAGTTTTGATTTAGGGATTACCTCTTGTAGACGCACAACGAGTTCCTCGATCAAAGCAATTGTAGCTTCGCCATTAGGAGTCCATACGAGCACTCCCACCAGAAAACCAAAGATCCGAATGCTAGTACAGAATTTGATGGTAATCTAATTTCTGAGCAGCAGCCTATGAGTATCTCATGCACTATATATAGGCTTAGGTCTTGACCTGAGCTCTCATTAAGCATTGGGCTCCTGACTCATTCTAAATAAGTTAGGCCCAAATAGTTTTATTTTTAGTCCAACTAAAATAAAACTATCCTCTAGTGGGCTTACTCTATATGTGTGACCCTATAGGTAAAATATCCGGTTATATTAATAATAAACTATTTTATTATTAATAAAAAAAGAGCGGTATCTAGCAATACATCATTATATGTGAATATTATTTATCATCGACATGACCTATAAGTGATAATTATTTTATATATTTATTCCTTTTGTTACGATATCTAATTGGGCCCAAGGCATGGTCGTCGTCATCCTTGTATGGCCCAATTCATTTTACTTGATACTAGAGTAGACTTTACAGAATAAATATCTAATATTTATTCGTCCTAGCATGGCCATGCATTTCGTTAGTCTCACTCCATCAAGTGGCCTATAGATATCACTCCTGTCACATAGGAGAGACAAATTCCATCTACATCACTCACATCCCTCTGCATAATTTGTCTATTGCCTAATTACAATCTTTATGGTCATCTTATTACAGATAACATTTGATTATATTAAAACAATAAACTCCTTATGTAGGAATCATAGTGACTTCAGGTCGAAGAACTATATACCATTATCTCATTGAGAACCGTTTATGACACTCATGTAACGATCCATGCAACGTTCTCATGGTGGGTCTGTCCAGTACAACATTACTCTTAATATGTAGCCGTGTAAAGACTTGATATCATATATCCATGATTTGTGAGATCAAATCATCAGTACATTCACACACTAATCTTAATGTATTTACATGTCCCCATGTAAATACTTGATTAGGGATGTTTTAGGAATAATTCTCATATGACTTATTATTCCAGGATAAACAACATTAAAATTAGTCTAAAACTGAGAATACTAATTTTATTGATAAGTTAAAATTGATACATTAATAGCTCATAGTGCATACACCAACAATTCCACACCTAGGACAATGATGTAACAATTCATATTTCCCGTGGTATAGTACAGAATTATTTAGGCATGCGTAAATCTTCTTATACTCCAGACCCATAGGACGCAAAACCTTCTTAGCCTCATAGTTACGATTTGGCAAAATGTTACTAACTGGGAGCATTTCTTTCAATAACTTAAGCAACTCAGTGAAACTTTTATCAGTTTACCCATTTATCACTTTTAAATTAAACAATCGTAATGCTGCTGACAACCTCGTGAAATTGGTGTAGTTCGGATACAAAGGCTTCTGATAATCCTCACACAGAGTCATGTATACGTGAGCTCTCTTAAAACTTTCTACCCCCACATCATGAATCATACTTTCAAGTCGGTCATCCATGTCGACACCAATGTCATATGCAGACCTTCAACTTTCAATTTGAAAAGTGCTACTTGGCACGCAAGATCTTCACTGTTGCATATCCAACGCGTATAACTCATAAGAAAACCATCACACAGTAGATGTTCTCGTACCACTTTCAATTCTAGTTGACTCATGTTTAAGCATTTTACACAAGGACAAAAATATCTTTTGTTGAACTCCTTAATAATTTGTATTATGAATTGTATGAATGATTCAACTCCATTCTCATACTCTTCACTTATGTGTGATGCAGTTATCCAACTTCGATCTATACTAACTATTTATAATACACATAAAGATAATTTTGTTATGAATCTCACTTTTTTACAAAGGTGGTGGTCCTACCCATTTGGGATGATCATTTTTCTATACTTCATCACTACGTACAAGAACAGACTCTTTTAAAATTTGTTGAAATTTTGGCAGTATTTTGCATTGGTCTCTAAGTACACAAAATGAAAGTGGTGACATCAAATTCAACCACAATCAAATATGCACCCAGAGAACAATACAAAATACAAGTAACAGAAACTTGGTCAAATTTTAAAATAATTCCTAATTGCCCAAATGGACAATTCAAGATTCAACACAAACAATGAAATTAATTAATTTAATTACCATTTGTGTCATATCTCAAACAGGAAATTACAATTCACTCAGGTAAAGCATAGAAATTTTAAACTACTTACACAATTAAATTAATTAAATCAAATAAATCACTATAGGGTTTAGGAGATTTAATTGTTTCATGTTTGTAGATTATAAGGTAGTTAACTGAAATAAGTGTTGTGAGAGGAGAGGAGAAGTAACACTCATTCACTTTCAGCATCCAATTCATAGTTTTATTTCAAGATAGAGCCAAAGAAGGGTTGTTGTTGGAGTAGTGTAGTAGTAGTAAACTTCTTCGTGTTCTTTTTCTTCTATCGCTTCTTGTTCCCATTCATTTTCTAAGAAGTATAGGGAGTTAGTGATGATGATGTGTAATATTTTAATTGATTTAAAAAATTTCATGTTTTTAGCTATTTAGGAATCACTTTTATGGTCTTTGTGAGACTTAAGGAGTGATGGTTTTATTTAGAAAGCAGTAGTAGTCCATACATCATACATGGAATGGAAGTGTGTATGTGAGTGAGAACACACGCGATTAATTATATACTCGTATAACTATATATATCTATAGTTAGAGGGTACCCTTAATGTTTTTTAAATATAACCATTTAAAAAGCGTCAAAGCAGAACCATGAAACTGATGAGTACCTTATATGTTATGTGTACAAACTTATCATTGGTATCATTTTATATTTATCAAAAGTTATCTGTATAGATCTTGATGATGTTGTTATGAATAAATGATCTTTACCTTTTAAAAAATTAATCTCTAATTTTTGGTTAAGGGTACAATATGAGATTAATCAATTTTGTATATTTCTAATCAAAAGCTTTTAAGATTTTTGAATGATAAAATTACAATTTTTGTCATTTATATTTTTTAAAACTCTTAGTTTGGCCTTTTAAGTTTTTTTAAATTTAGTTATTTATGTTTATTCTTTACAATATTGTTATTTTTCATTAAACACTTCATCACCTTTAATATTTTTTATTCTCCCTTTCCATCTTCTTTCATGAAATGTTCATTTTCTTATGTTCAGATATGAAGCTCTTAGTTTTGCCTAACCTTCATTGTAACCAGTTCAAGTTACCAAGTTCATGTTGCTACCTATCCTTTTTCACATGCATCTTAACGATCATTGTTGCATTTAGTATTTTTATTCAATCTGGGTGCTTGATTCATACACTTGAAGAGAGTGTGTTTCTAGTGAAGAAGACTCAAATTATCTAAAGCATCAAAGCAAATAGAAACTTTAGAAAAATCAAAATATAACCAAATATGACCATGAAACTGATAAGTTCGATACCAAAGCATCAAAGCAAACAACAACATCATAATAGTTTGATACCATCAAAGAAAAACAACATGAGTACCCTTAATTTTCTTTTTAAACATAACCATTTAAAAAGCATCAAAGTAGAACCATGAAACTAATGAGTATAGTAAAGCAAAAGTGACACCCAAAACAAGACTCATCAGTCATCAATCAATGAAAGTAAAAGCAACTTTAGAAAAATCATAGTAACCCTAAAAACAAAAGTGACACCTACAGTATAGCAAAAGGGAGGGAGAAGCTTTACATACTTGTTGGAGACGTGGTGGCGTGGTGGCACAGTTGTGACAAATGAGAATGTAGACAACAACGAGCAATGGGAACAACTAATGTAACGGGAAAACACCTTACGTAGACAAAGGAAAGGCTTAGACATAGGGAATAGCCAACGCAACAGGAAAACAAATTAAGAAAAATGAGAACAACAATAAGCAATGCAGGGATAAGTTGTACTTACTTGTTGGACTATCAACGGGAACAGCAATGACACTAGAGATGAAGACATGGAGAAAACTAGACGTTGAATGGAGGCAAAGACAGAGAAAAACAGAGGAGCAACAGGTTTTAGAGAAAGAGTTTGAATGACGCGTGAGACGTTACATGAAAAAATACATAACTTAAAAGATATAAGCACAATTATCCAAATAATCATGTTTATATATGGGATACAAACACGTATGTAATCGTGTTTAAATGTTCAACAAAATAAATAAAAACTAAATAAAAAAAAACCCTAAACCATTTAAACACGGCTACGTGTATATATCTATCAAATATAAACATGGTTACATGGGTAACCGTGTTTAAATTGTTTACCAAAATAAATAAACATTAAACCCTAAACCATATAAACACGGTTCCCCTTTAATCGTGGTATTATATTTTAATCATGGTTACTTGTTAACCATGTTTATAGTGTTTGCCTGGAAATTTCAAAAATGTCACTACGCGTTTAGTAACACTGTTTCCTTTTAACCGTGCTTATATCTAATGTTTATATTTACATTTTACACTAATTCTAACTTATGTAAAGTACATGTATTTAATCTCCCTAAATAATTAAAATATGTATCTACTATGATAAATATCTCTAAAGCGTGTTAATTTCCTGGCGGTGATACTCGAGTAATATAAATGAATAAATAGGATATTTATCACTTAAAAATACAAATTAGATGATAAAAAAATTAAGATTCTAATAAATTTAAAATAAAAAATAAATAAGATACAAATCATAAATAGATTAAACAAGATATAAGTTATACTGAAGTTATGAAGTTATGTTTTATTCCCGTGAATTGAAGATACAAATAAAGTTAAACTACATTAATTTTAATCCCATGAAATAACTATTATGAGTTATTAGATTTAAGCTTAATTATATCAGGAAAACATTATTTTAAGGCACTGATATCTCATCCACATCCCTAAAGTATAAAAGTAAACATTCATTCTTTCAAAAATCAAACTAAAAAAATTGATAGGAGCACAATTAGTATATATTCCCATGGAAGTTAGCATATCACAACATCGATCATATACATTAAGTAAAATTTCGGTTGCCTTTTTCTTACCCCCACCACCCCCTTATTGGTTCAATGTTATCATAAGAAATTAGAATTTCAACTCCATATAAGAAAAAAAAAAAAGGCAATGTTGAAAACGCGGCGTATTTAACAATCCACAATACATTTAAAATTCCCAGCTTTGTCAATTTGTACTAAACATCTAAAATTTATAATTGATTATATGTGTTATGAGGGTTCGTATATTCAACCCACGGAAGTGAGAATGTGGCATATTACGATACCTTACAATGCCATCAAGCAATATTCTTGGTTGATAATGCCATGTTTCAATCCTTCCCCGTATGTTACGAAAGTTTTGACATATTCTTCCATGAAAATTCATATTTTAACTGCTATAAGGTTCAGTTTAGCGACATACTCGCAATTAATGATATTAATATTAATATTAAAATACTCATTTATCAACACGATTTATACATCAGACAAGGCAACAACTAATTTTTTCTTCAATGTTGTTACAATAAACCTTCAAAGAAAAACCTAATTTTTTTTAAGATGAGTAGAAATGATTTAGGAAGTGTGCTTGCACGAGGCAGTGTGTAAAAGACAAACTGACAAAGATGAGATGAGAGAAGAATGCAATTAGAGGAAGATGAGAAAAAGCAAGGCGGAGTAGAAAAGAATCATTTATTGATGAAATTTTTCCGTTGCAAACAATGTATTTTTCGTCGTCAACATGTTTAGCGGCAGACGTTACCATGGAAAAAGGTGGTTTCTAAAACGTTTTGCGACAAAGACTCATCATCTATTGCCAATTAGCCATAGAATTTGTCTTTCATCAAAGTTAAGATTCTAGGAACACAACACAAGACTCTCTGCGATGGATACTTGTCGCTAATTTCAAATTTAGCTATGGCATGTATTCCATCACAATTTCAATTTGAATTTCAAGCAAAGATGTCACCAAAATCCGTCATAAGATTTGTAACCAATTCGTCGCCACTAGGTGTAAATTTCGTCCCAATTTGACATATTTTAGCCACGAATAGATAGTCCGTGACTAACTTTCATCGTAAATTTTGATATTTTCGTCACTATATGGGCATGTTTTGGCCATGAATAAACTGTCTGTGGCTAAGTTTGGTCAAAACGTTCGGCCGCCACGACAATATTATTTATCACCAATTCTTTAACAGTTTAGTCCATCACAAATCATTAATATTCTTTGGCTAATTTTTTTTATTGTTTATTCAATTATGCAATTTTATTTAACTTTATTTAATACGTTTAATATAATATAATAACCAATGTAAATATAATATAAAAATTATAAATAATGTTAAAAATTAATGTAAATAACCAGATAAATACAAATAATACAATAATCCAATTAATGTTAAAAATAAAAACAAAGTGCCAAACAATGTATATAAATGAAAAATGAAAGTCAACGGTTATCCTAGGCATACTGGGGGGATCAAAGACACCGTGGTCATCCTCCTGAGGCTGTGGCTGCTGTTGGGCACAAAGATTGTCCAATGGAATGTCGAGGCAACCAATAAGTGTTGTGAGGATGTCTGCATGATCCGCATATATAGCGTTCAAACTATGAATCTACTGATCCTTCATGGCAATGTTGGTCCTTTGCTCCTCAATGACACTGTCCCATGAGGCCAACTCCTTATTCAGATCTAAACATACGCTGGCGTGTGGGGGTGGAGGATGTTGCTAGTTTGGACGCAAACTCTGTACCTAGCTACCCAACATTGAACAAGCGTTCTTTCTTCCTGACATTGCTGGTAACCTCAACGAACAAGGCATTCTTCGAGGCGGGGAAGCCCTCACCTTGTCCCTCTGCCCCCTCTCACTCTGCACTATTGGAGGTAGTTGCATCCTTTCAACTCCCAAACGTTTCTTGCAATCAATATATTTGAAAATATTAGTAATCCTTAAATAATTAAATAATGCATTCATAACAAATTGAACACTTACAATAATTTGTCTAGCCTAGTCACTAACCCAAACATTACTCTTCGTCTTCTTTATCCTCATCATGACGTTAAAGATGGTGGGGGTCTTGTTAAGCTTAATAGTCTACAAACAATGGGAAAATATCAGCTTCTTCCTATGAAAAATAGCCAAAACTGAGCCACCAGTGTATAAGAGGTTGCTCCATCATTTGATGCTCGATTTCTCTTACCTTTCTTTCTTTTCTCCTTCCACTTACCATCAAGCCACTTAACCTTCAACCCCTCTAGGACCTTAGGTGGAATTCATTGGCCCTTGTTCTCTCCCTCTTTGAACTTGTTCAGTGAATTTCTAATTCTATCAGATGCTTTATGGGCAAAAATAGCCTTTATATCAGCTTCATGTGCTTAGCCAACCACTTGAAGTATGTTTACAAATAATTAAACAACCACTTAAAGAATAACCAAATATCAATTATCAATTACCAAATACTAATTACTAATTATAAACTATTAATCATCCAGTAAAATGGACCTGTCTTGAACTCAACAAACCACTTGTTGTGTTCTTGTCCACCTCACTCCAACATATAAAAAGAGACCTAAACTTCTCCTTTATGATATTGGTGATCCATCATGGTATAGCACTGTCGGGGGGTTGAAGCTATAATAAATATAACATATGTTAGCATCTAGGGTTTAAAATTATCGACAATAATTTCAAAGTTAAACTTGAACTATTTAAAAATACCAACTTACTTTAGTGAAACACTAAAGGAGATCCATATCCTCCTATCTGAGGGATCTTTAATGCTAGGGACTAGGGGTGGGCCTATAAAAGAGGCAGATGCCTAGGCAACAAGGAATAGTGTGGCAGGTGGTAGCCATGGTGAATGAACAAGGTGAACAAGAACCTAAGAAGAAGAAGCAATGTGTATAGGTATTTATCTAGGGTGGGTGTAGGTATCCATGTGGGAGTAGGTGCCATGGTAGGTATAGTAGTGGATAAAGGGTGGGTATCTTAGAAGGTATCTGGGTAGGGATTTAGCTGCGGGTGGTGCTACGGCCGCGTGGTCAACCATATCCAAATGATCTACGTCGACCAACCATATCCAAATGATCTACGTCTGCTCATCTTTAACAATAACAATAACAAATTACAATAAATCATTTAAACCTAAGTAATAAATTCCAACAAAAAATATCTAATCAATTTCAACAAAAAAACAAATTCACTCCCACTTGATGATTTAAAGCTTAAGTCATTATCATCTCGATCTTCATTAACTTGATCTTCATTAACCATAACTCGCTTAACTTGTTCCCCTCTAACATTTGTTAATCCACTAGTGTACACATCCCCTTTGATTTACAACAACACATGAAAGTCCTTAATGTCTCCTAGGATATCTTGATAAGGATCGTCAACAAGACCAATTACGTTATCTGTAATTGCACTACATGCTTCAATCCTAACAACTACTAGCCAGTCTCTATGACCTTCAAGGAATCTCATGTAGTAAACTTGCTTAGCTTGTTAGGGAAAAATAAATGAATCATAATATGAATAATTTTGAGTCTTCTTCACTTTAACCATGCCAAACTGACTATTAAACTATATAGTATCAACTTTTTCGTTAGCGTACTAGTGTAATGCAATTCAATAATGTTAGTCAACATGCCGTCAAAATCATTTTCTAGTTGATCATTTGTTCCATGTACACATACTCTATAGTTTGTAGTTCTTATTCCCTTATTCCTTATGTATTAGGTAGTCAAGTTGTATTTTACTTTATTTTATTATGGGAGCCTGTGAGCCCCTAATTCCATTTGAGTATATAAAGCGGTGTTAAATCATGTATAAACTATTTGATTAATGAGATGAAGATCCACCATGTTTGTTTTTATTATGTATAAAAAAATTCCCACATTTTATAACTTTACGTGACACTTTTAATCAACCAAGGAACCTATGTGTAAGGATTGTCTTAGCTGACTAGGAGATGTCACATATTCCACTTTGGAAGGTCAAATGCAAAACATAACCCATCTAAAGACAAGGTCTCTATATTATAACACTAGCATTATGGAAACACCTATATCATGAATAGCATAGTATGTTACATACATTGAGGCATTTGATAGGTGTAAACAAGTTAACATTGAATCAATAATTCAAGCCATGTTAGGAAAGCTTCATGTTTGTGCCATCTATGGTTTTATAATGAGTAAGGCAAGATTATATGAGACGCGATGAGATCAATTATAACTAAGATATAGTCTCATATGTATAAGTATGTCTAGTAGTTGCTTGATGAGAATTTGATGGGTATAAATGATAGTGATTTATCAATAAGGCATGATATGAGTTGCTTACTAATGATGTGAATTTTTAGTGATGAATATAGGGGAAATTACAGCCCCAGTCTTCATTGATATTCGTATGTCATGTGTGATGACATGGTGAGGGATAAGGTCAGTGATGATAGATTTTTCGTTGAAAGGTGGACAAGTAGGGCTAGCATCTCACCTTTACATTTTTGTTTTAGTATAGATAGTGGGCTACCAAAGAGACATCATACGTGAGGCGAATTACTTCGGATCCCTGAAGACCTTTTAGTCGGGCTGGATGCACAGGCTAGGGAGCTTCATTTTCTTAGGATGGATGTTGGAATGATAAAGAGCATGGTCCAAAGGAAAGAAAAGTTACCTCATTTTCATGGCTCGACCTCCTTCCAGTAAGGTAAGGATATCGAGCATCAAAGAGCATCTTGGAGAGTTGGGGCTAGCTTCATTGAGGGAAGGACTAACAAATCTTTGGTCTATCATGAGGATACCTCCTCCCTCTTATGCCAAGGATTTTGATTGAGTGACATACTCAGAATCAGGATTCCTGTAGAAGATATATTGTCACCAAGGCTAGCAGCAGTAATGGGATTGGTCCACTAGATGGACCCTGATTAGGTTTAGGTTGTCCTTATGTATTAGGTAGTTTAGTTATATTTTACTTTATTATGGGAGCTTGCAAGCCCCTAATTTCATTTGAGTATGTAAAGCAGTGTTGAATCACAGCGCCCATCATCACATCGGATCTGATTTCAACATTTTTCATAAATCAGTCACCTCTGGACCCCTACCGAGATACATCCTTGTTTATTCTTTTCTTACTTCTATTTCGATTTATCCATTTCAATATAATTCATTCAATGCAAGTTCTATTTATTCATCACGTAATTCACTTCATTAGTTCAAATATTTTTCTCATATCATATTCCACACACATTTTATCATTATCCATCATATACATCTTGTCACAAAACACTCATCATATTATTTTCACATACATCTACCATATTATTGACACATACACATCCATATATGCAATCACATAGTAATTATCGTACACAAAATCATCATACATGTATCACATAGCAATCATTATACATGTATCACATAACAATTATCACAAATCTTATCACACTCATGACGTTTATCACAGTAATGGGGTTACCTACTTCATGAATACACATATCTGACTATTTATCTTGATTACTCTTATTAACTAGTCTACCTCATTATTAGTCATACCCCTAGTATACTTGTCATTATCCATAAATTATTTCTGGTTACTGAGTAATCTTATCAAATATATTACTTATGCGAATACACTTTGGCCATTTAATTCTTAAATACTATTGTATGATCATACTTATTCCAAAAATACATGTTAAGTTTATTCAAAGTACCAATAACCCTTATCATTGTCACTTATTTACTATTATCAAGTAAATTATCCTGAATTTGTTTATATGCTAATTAGGTTGGTATTTATCCTTACTAGACTCTACTAATTAATTTTAACATAATTATTCATCCTTTTCTCTTAAATTCTTATCCTTAGTAACTTTCTCTTTTTACTTATTAAACTTTATTATACGTGTATTAACTACCGTATGGTATCACCTTTTATTTCTTATGGAATTCTACTATCTTTAGCATATGTATACATATACTTTAATCCCTTTAATTCATAATTACCTTAGTTAGTCTATTGTTATATCACAAAAAACATCTTAAAATTTCTTAAACTATCATTGTTTCTCTAAAATCTCCTTACTCTTTCTTTATCAATCTTTCTTTTAGTCTTTAGTATAAAATTTGTTATCTCTAAATTTTACTTAATTCAAAATAATCCATAAGAAGGTAATCTTCACTGCTCTCTATGTAAGGAGGGATGACGGTGGTCTCTGGATCGACCCGACCCAAGTTGTCTGGTCTTGCTGTTGGAGTTGTTAGACCTTTGCCCTTATCTTGTGGGGTGGGTTACTCTTGCCTTCCCTTCTTCCAGAACCCTCAGCATTGATAACCCTCCGTAAGTGTACGAGTTTTATCATGTAATGAAAAGAATTCGTATCTACAAGAATCGTGTTCCAAGTAATGTTATATTGAGATTTTGTTTTATCTAGACAGCCAAAAAAGTGTTTAAATTGTAGAAAACTAAGGACTTTTTAAAACTAAGGACTTTCACAAGAATCAAGTATTTCTTAGGATTCCAAAGGAAGAAAATGTAACTCATATAACCTTACAACGATTTTCCTTGTTAACAAAAATCAAATTAAGTCTTTTAGGGTGGATTTTCCTAAGCTAATTAACACTTTCCTCTTCGAAAAGTATTAACGTGTTTAACTAATGGAGAACCATGTTCGATCCTAAGCTAAACCCATTATCGATTCATGAAAATCTCTTTTTAAGTTAATTCCTTAAAAGTTTTAGATTACTCTCATTATCTAACCTTAGGTTCAATTCAAAATATTTCAAACGTTAGAAGATCTCTCAATTAATCCTAATCATTTATGATTACCTAAGATTATCTCTAATTCACAAGGCGAAATAAGCAACAATTTAATTGAATAAAAAATAGAAATTCATTAATTAGGAAATCAAAGTAGAATCATACAAACAGTCGTCACATCTCCTTTATCCCAGGAAAAAGAGGGTTTATTTACCTATAATACAAAGGTACCCCAAACTAGGATTTAAGAAAGATAAAAAAAAACAAACAACATAACACTAGAATAACAAATCTTAATCAAATACTGAAATCTTTTACGATCTTCCTATTAATCTTTGTTCTTCAGCGTTCTTCATCTTTCTCTCTTCCATGTTCTTCTCTTCGTAGTTGTCACAAAGTAATTAGAAAAGTAGGAATACCTCCAAAGGGCTAGGGTTTCAAAATTTAGATTTCTATGTAACCCGAACCACGGCCGTGGTAGGAAACATGACCAAGCCATAGTTCTCTCTGGGAGGCACAAAATCATGTCAGCAAACAAGTAGTGTAAGCCACGGCCTTGTAATGTTTCTTTCCATGACTGTGGTTTTCTCTAGGTGACGTTTCTTGCTTATTTTAGGTCCTTGCTTCATGTCATCATCTCCTAAAATACCAATTTGTCTTCAATGGGTCCAATGTAATACAAAACCCTACAAAACAAGAATACCCAAGCAACGAATGTGGAAAAGGAACAAATAATATAGAAAGAAGAGGAAATGCAATATAGTACTCTAAAAACTTAAGGAAATGACCCAGAATAAAGTACTCTAAAACATTCATCAAAATACCTTAAACTAAAACATTACTTATCCCCAAGCAATCACTATTTCAATGAGTAAACAACCATGAACAGGAATCTAAACATACTAGGGAACTCAAAATATCATATTTTAATTTTAAAATCAGGGATAAAAAAGTGAATGCCAAACATTTTCATTTATTCATCTATCCATACACCCCAAGATTCAACATGGTCACTCTCTTACTATTACTCTTTGAATGTATGAAGATGTAAAGCAAGTGTTTCACTCAAATCACAATATGAACATTACATACGCTTGGCATGTGACCCAAATTCCATAGTACTAAGAAAACATACCCAAGTCAAAAAGGTCTTTCTCAAGGTTGCAACAGGGTAATGGGATTTTATTTAAGGTGTGGAAACCAAGAAAAAGGGTAATATAAAGGACTAAAACATGATACCAGAGAGGTTCTTTCAGTTTTTGTAGAAACTAAAAAGAGCAAATGTTCTAAGCTTTTAACTATTTCTAGGGACCTCCTTTGTTTTCCTTTTTCTATTTTTTCTTTTTCTTTTTTTATTTTTATAGTCCCTTTTTCCACTTTGTTACTCTCCTTGTTCCTTGTTTATATTTTTAACCTCAAGAGACTTTGTTGAAAAAGGGTTTCAAAGAAAATCATCTTAATATTTTTAGCTAAAAAGAGGGGGCAACTAGGGGTATTATATTTTTTAAAAAAAAATTTAGGGTTTCAAGAAGGCCTAAGTGCCTTTCTCATCCTATGGTATGAAATCAAACACCATTTACCAAGTTCACAAATCAAGTTCTAGAATACTTTTATATTGTGTGAATCACTCAATCAACAAAAAAATATATAGGGGTTATGAATTTTTCAATGAAAACACCCCTTTTAGCTTAAAATCTCACCATGCATATGTGAAATCAAGAGGGTATTGATGCATTATCATCGGATAATGAAATTCTTGACAAGTGCACCAATCGTTAAAAAGTAGCATTCTTAAATTATTCCCATAGGGATTGAGACATTTACCACAACCTAGAACTAATACTATCTGAACCAAACAGAAACTTAAAACAATTCATAATATTTTTGTATTTTCTTATTAATGTTTTTATGATTTTTAATATGAAGAACAACAACAATTAACATGCAACGGTAAAAATAATAGGTAAGCATAGAAATTAGAAGAGGTTGGAATTAGCTTCAGCATTTAATTTCAATCAAACTCAACTGAATAAAGCATCAGCTCTAATTAAAGTCATGTTTAGGATTTCACAGATGAATAACCCCTAATTCCTTAGTGATTACTACTAGCTTACTACATATAAACCCTAATTCCTTAGGTGTTTATAAGCACTGAAACCTAATACAAAATTAGAAATGAACCCTAATTATTCATCTAAAATCTTAGGCCTCAAGTAATTAGGTTACAAGAAGTATACCCGAGCCCTCAGCCATGATTCCTTTCTGGAGAGAAGCTTATGACTAGTCTGAACCTTCCAATTCAAAAGTGAAGAACCACACTACTTAAAATGTTCTAACATGCTCTAGCTAAAATTCAACTTCAATCATAGAGTTGGATCTCCATTAAAGCTTCCGCAATCCCAACCTAAGGGAATTAGCAACCAAAAGCAGGTGAAAAGATGAAAATATAGATGAAGACATAGTGTAAAAATAGAGAGAATTTAAAGAGGGGAAAATTATAGAGAGAGAGAGAGTGAAAAATCTAAAAATGAATCCGAGAATCTAGACTTTTGTTAATTTACATATCTGAAACTATATATAGCAACTACAATTAACTAACAACTACTAACTAAAAGAATTATTAAATTTCCCCTAAAGGACTTACAAATAAAAATCAAAACTTAAATTTACTAAAATACAAGCAACTAACTAACTTAGAAGTCTATTCCATTTCCCCCGTAAACACGTGTAAGTACGCTTCCCACCAGTGTAGGCATACTGGCTCTCTAGATGAGAACTGTTCCAATTAATCCCAGCGTAAATCATAGCATAATTATGGGTGTGGGAATTATGGACTTCTGATTTGATGATTCTTGAAATTTCAACCTAAAATACCCTTACGCTCAGGCAGTGTGGGTATACGTAAATTCTTGAAGCAAGCCACCTTCCTAGCGTAAGTTTAGTGCAAGTACGCAAGCCTCTAGATAAAAGATTGGTTCCTTGATCAAACCAGTGTAGACACGCTGGTAGTCAGCGTAGGCACACAGACCCTCTATCATGGCTTTCCAGTTAAGTATAAGACTGAGCATGATGCTGGCGCGCTGACGCTGGGCTTCTGGAACCTGAAAATTAACATGGATAGTGGCCTAGCATAGGTATGCTGGTATGGGCGTTAGTACACTCAAATATCTTACTCTTCAAGAAACATCTTTTAAAACTTAATTAATTATTTTTAATAAATCAAAATATAAAATATTAAAATAATAAATAAATATAAAAAATGTAAAATTAAATAATTATTTAATAGATCTTCTAAAATCAATAACTAATAATAAAACTTTTAAATAAATAAAATGAAATATTACCAAATAAATAAGTCTTTCCAAGTCTTATCACATCTTAAAACTTAAACTTTGTTTGTCCTCAAGCAAGAACTAAGCAATTAAGTTGAATTAATGTAATGAAAACAATCAAACCCTTCTAATCCTTACTCAATACCTTAATCATAGTATATATAAAACAAACCTTTCAATAATTTAAGCAATTCTAAAAATAACACAACTTTAATTAGGGAGCATGATGGTGATAGAATCTCACAAGTTAAGTGTTTTCCTCTCCACTCAGTGTATAAGGTTAATTGAAATCACTCATCACCTGCAAAGTGGACAGATTAACATAGGCTTGCAATAATTCTAAGCATCATACAAGTACAAATACATCATTTGATCAGTTGGGACTTTCTAGGCTTGTAATGTGGCTAAGTTACAGGTTCTATTTTTGTTTTTCTGGCCAATGCAAGGGTAGTGGATGTGTTCACTGATGTTTGTTATGTCTTGACCTTATTCTTCCTTCTCTGGTTCCAAGTATCTTATTTTTTTCCTCAAGTAAAGTTACAAGGCACTTTAGAATTTTTGGTGCTTATTCTAATTTATGATATTTTTCAGAGCTTTGCTCTTTTCTTTTGTTTTCTAGTCCTTTGGACTCCTTCTTTTTCTTTTCTTTTGATTTTTCTCATGCACCTCTTTCATTGAAACCTTCTCCATTTCCTTCAATTTTTTTATTTCATGTTCCAGGGTTTTTGGAACCAAGAAGATTCCTAAAGAATCATAAATTTATTGATAACCAATATTAAGTATTCTAATTTAATCTAAGTCATGATTCATTGTCATTTGATAGCTTGTCCAAGTGTTTTAGAGTATGAAGCATAGGCTATAAAACAAAAGGGAAGTTTTCTACACAACACAAGTCTGTAAGATGAAGCAAAGAAGAAATCAAGTTCTAGACTCGCACCAGACCCAGACTCATCAAGGGTGTACCTTTTTCTTGCTCTAAGGCACACCCTACACCCCCAAACTTAAATGTTGCTAGTCCCTAGCAACTCTTCAAGATAAGAAAAACCATCAATGACACATCAAGGGTGAACACATGGTTTCCCCAAAAGATATAGCTTGTAATGTCAGGTAATAAACTTGCGGAATAAAAAGGTTTAGGCATAAAATAATAGGTCAAGGGATAAATTATAAGGATAGCTTATTTGGGCTCTCGCTAAATAAAAAACAAGGCTTCATCATGTCTAATTAGTATATGTATAAGTACAAGCAAGAATCAAAGCAAATTATATCTTACCATCAAAATTGCAAGCACATTCTTTAATAAAATTCAAGCCCAAACTCTCACAAATTAACAGTTCTATCAACCAATCGCATCCCCAAACTTAGGTTGTGAAAATGCATTCAGCTTGCTATTTCTAGGCATTCCAAGTACAAAAGAAACAATTAGAAGATGTTCTCATGAATTAAGCACATTAATCAACCAATATACTCAATCATGCCTTAGAATTTTTCAAAGAATTGGGCTGTGATATTCCCAAAACTCAGTTATTCAGCAATTCAATTTATCACACACATATTTTATTTTAACAAAAGAAACAAAACAAAATGGTTTTATGGAATTAAAATGATAAGTAATAGGATTTAGAGAAATGGTTTAGGGCCTTCTCCATCAGTTTATTACAGAAATGTGACCCTTCATCACTGATAATCATCCTTAGCACTCCATACCTTGAGAAAATATTTTTCTTAATAAACTTCATCACAACATGTGCATCATTCATTTTAGTGGGGATAACCTCTATCCACTTAGAAACATGATCCACTGCCACTAGCATATATTCATTGGAGAAAGACTTTGGGAAAGGTTCCATGAAGTCTATTCCCCAAACATCAAAAAGTTCCATAATCAAGATATTTTTCAAAAGCACGATAGCTTTAATAGAGAGTCTTTCACTCCTTTAGCACTTATCACATCTCTGAACATAACACTTAGCATCCTAGAAAATGGTAGGCCAGTAGAATCCACTTTGTAGCTGTTCTTGAAGAACTATGGTGCCCTTCATATTTAGAATCATGGCAGTGCCAAAGTATCTTCTCTTGTTCAGTTTCTGGTATACACAGCTTTTGATTATACCATCTACACCAATCTTGTATAAGAATGCATCATCCCACAAAAAACTATTGTTGTCATGAAAGAACTTTTTTTCATATGAAATGTCTATTCTTTAGGCACCACGGCTACACTTTTGAAGTTTGTCATGTCTGTAAACCATGGATTTTTCTCAATAAACATCAATCTCTCATCTCAAAATTCCTCCTTAATTAATAGAACTTCTGAATCCTCTTCCAAACAAGATAATTGGTCAGCCACTAGATTCTCCTTCCCTCTCTTGTCTCAGATTTCCAAATCAAACTCTTACAATAAGAGAACCCATCTAATCATTCTTGGCTTAGACTCTTTTTTAGCAAGTAAGTACTTGAATGATGAATGATCTATATAAATAATGACCTTTGCACTAATCAAATATGACCTAAACTTGTCAAAAGTGTACATCACAGCAAGCATCTCCTTTTAAGTAGTACTGTAATTTATCTATACCTCATTTAAGACCTTACTTGCATAGTAGATAACATGAGTTAGCTTATCCTTCATTGCCAAATCACTTGCATCACAAATGAGTTCAAAAGGTAAAGACCAATCTGGTGCTACAAGGATAAGGGCTAAAGTCAATTTTTGCTTTAAACTTACAAAAACCGTAGAACACTCCTCACTGAATAAAAATGGAGCATCCTTTACCATTAAATCAGTTAATGGCTTTGTAATTTTGGAAAAATATTTAATGAATCTGCGATAGAAACCTGCACAACCTAGAAAACTCCTCATTCCTTTAACATTGATAAGAAGAGGAATTTTCTCAATCAATTCAATCTTAGCATGGTTTACTGCTATGCCTTCAACAGATATTTTGTGACCAAGGACTATCCCTTCTTTTACCATAAAATGGCATTTCTCCTAATTGAGAACAAGGTTGGTCTCTTGGAACCTCATCAACACTTTTGCCAAGTTGCTAAGGCATGTTTAATAGTCAGCTCCAAAAACTGAAAAGTCATCCATGAATACCGATGAACTTCTTAACCATATCACCAAAGATCGCCAACATGTATCTCTGAAATGTGGTTGATGTGTTACATAACCCAAAAGGCATGCAACGATAAGCAAAGACACTATATGGGTAAGTAAATATTGTCTTTTCTTGATCCTTCAGGTCAACCACAATTTGTTTATACCCAGAATATCCATCTAGAAAGCAATAGTATTCATGCCCACTCAGCCTCTCTAATATTTGATCAACAAAGGGCAAAGGGAAATGGTCTTGTAGCGTCATTCAACCGCCTATAGTCTATGCACATCCTCCAACCTGTTGTAGGCCTATCTTAAATCACTTCTCTATGCTCATTCTTCACCATAGTCATATCTCTTTTCTTAGGCACTACTTGAATCAGACTGATCCAAGCGCTGTCTGAAATAGGATATATGACCCATGCATCCAATAGTTTGACTACTTCCTTTCATATTGCTTCTTTCATTATAGGATTTAACCTTCACTATGGTTGAACAACTAGTGAATAGTCCTCCTCTAACAAAATCTGGTGTATACAAAAAGAATGACTAATGCCTTTCAGATCTGAAATTTTCCAACCTATAGCAGATTTATGTCTCAGCAACATCTTCATTAATTTGTCAACATACTCATCACTTAGTTCAATATTTATAATTACTGGATATAACTCATTATCCCCTAGAAATACATATTTCAAATGAGAAGGTAGAAGCTTTAACTCATGTTTATCCTCTACTACCTCCTTAGACTTCCCATTCAACTTATCCTCAATTTCTTCATTACCTTGAATGGATTCTTTTTTCTCCTCAAGTAAATTCAACATTTCCCTTTCCTCTTCATTCAACTCTTTATTTTCAACATCAAAATCATCTTCAAAGAAAGCTTTCAAAGCTTCCTCCTCAGCTTTGAGCAACATGGGAACTGTATAGTTAGAGATTTCTTCAATCATAAAGCAGTCTACTCTCTCAGTTGGATGCTTCATGGCATTAAAAACATTAAAGACCATTTGTTCCTCTTGCACCCTTAACATTAGCTTTCATTTTTCAATATCTATTAGAACCCTGCCTGTTACTAAAAATGGTCTTCCAAGAATTAAAGGAATCTTCTTATCACCTTCCATGTCTAATACAACAAAATCTGTTGGGAAGAT
Organism: Clitoria ternatea; assembly: GCA_037962975.1. Classification (NCBI taxonomy): domain Eukaryota; kingdom Viridiplantae; phylum Streptophyta; class Magnoliopsida; order Fabales; family Fabaceae; genus Clitoria; species Clitoria ternatea. The sequence continues at coordinate 14,813,913 of CM075676.1, forward strand.
AAATTTATCAACCTTCACTAACAAATCTTCCAGCATGCCACGAGGATACTTGATTGATCTATCAGCCAACTCTAGAGACATCATAGTTGGTTGAATATTATTAATTCCTAGCTTCCTCATCAGAGATAATCGCATTAAATTAATGCTAGCTCCCAAGTGACATAAAGCTTTCCCCACATGCACATCACTAATTGCACAAGGTATAGTGAAAGAGTCAAGATCTTCTCTTTTTAGATAGTAACTCCTTCATGAACTTTACGTAAGATGGCATCTCTTGCAAAGCCTCAGCAAATAGGATGTTAATATGAAGCTTTTTAAACACATCTAGGAACTTAGCAAACTTTTGCTCCTTAATTTATTTTTTGAACCTCTGAGGGAATAAAGCATTCTTCAATTTCTTAGGAGTCAACCTAGTTGCCTCCTGTAATTCAATATCAATCTTCTCAATCATACCAAGCTCTTGGAGCTTGTTTTAGAGCATACAGTGCTTTACTTAATTTGAAGACATCATTTTGAAAAGATTTATCTTCAAATCCATGAGGTTGTTTTATGAAGACTTCCTCTTCTATAAAACCATTTAGAAATGTGCTCTTAATATCCATTTGATATAATTTTATACTTTTGAATACAGCAAATGCAAAGAGAATCCTTATAGCCTTAAGTCTAGCTACAAGTGTAAAGGTTTCAGTAAAGTCTATACCTTCTTATTGATTGTAGCCTTGAGCTACAAGTCTGGCTTTCTTCCTGACTTTGCCATTTCCATCTAGTTTGTTTCTGAAAACCCATTTTGTTCTAATGATACTAATATCTTTGGGCTTGGGAATAAGCTTCCAGACTTTTTTTCTCTTGAACTGATTTAGCTCTTCCTATATAGCTATGATCCAATCTAGATCTTCTAGTGCTTCTACAACAATCCTCGATTTAAGTTTAGAAACAAGTGTAATTGAAGAGTGATTATGAGTTCTTGATCGAGTTTGAGCTTTTTTTAGCTTAATCTCCAATAATGAGATCTGAGAGATGGTAGGTCTTGAACTTTTATTCCTTTAGTTCCTTGGATTCAGGTATAGATTATTGTTAGTTTGAATCATTTTCTTCATTTCTTGCTTGGTCTGATGGTCCAGATTCAGTTTTTGGTTGTTGAATACCTACATCATCAAGTTCTAGATCTACCAATTTCTTGTCAGTCTTTGTTAGTTCATCAAATCTTACATGTATTGATTCCTTAATGGTTTGAGTTCTTCTGTTAAATACTTTAAGATTTTAATGTATTTGAATATCCCATGAATATACCTTGGTCACACTTAGAGTCAAATTTTCCAAGTTGATCTCTTGTATTTAAGATATAGCATGCACATCCAAATAGGTAAAAATATAAAATGTTGGGTTTCCTTCCCTTCCACAATTCATATGGAGTCTGAATTCAGTATTGGTCTGATAAAGATTTTATTTTGAATATAATAAATGCTCATAGCTTCAGCCCAAAAATATTTTAGAAGATCATTTTCACAAAGCATTGTTCTGTCATCTTTAACAGACTTTCATTTTTCCTTTCCACAATACTATTTTATTGAAGTGTTCTTGGAGGAAAAAAATGTATGAGATATGTCAATTTTGTTACAAAACTTTTTAAATATTTCATTTTCAAATTCTCTACCATGGTCACTTCCTATTGTACCAATATAAATTCCTTTTTCAGACTGAATTATCTTGTAGAAATTCTTAAATACTTGAGTAGACTCGTCTTTGTAGGCTAAGAAATAAACCCATGTCATTCTTGTGTAGTCATCAACTATGACAAAATCATATCTTTTTTTAACAGGACTTTAAGTCTGAGATGGACCAAATAAATCCAAATGTAATAGTTCCAAAGGTCTGGTAGTGGAAACAACATCTTTGTTTTTAAAAGAAGTTTTACATTATTTTCCTTTTTGTTATGCTTCGCAGGGCTGAAAGCTCTTTTCTATTTAGTTTAGAAATATCTTTCATGCTAACATGCCCAAGCTTTTTGTTCCAGACACACTTTTCTTTAGAGGTTGAGAAAAGACATGTTATATTTTGATTATTCAACTCACCCAGATCAACCTTATAGAGGTTGTTATATCTGTTTGTTGTAAAGAGAATGGTTCTATTATGGTGATGATAGTATGCTTCTCTTTATCAAATGAGACTTTATAATCACTATCGTAAAATTGATTTATGCTTAGTAGGTTATGCCTCAGACCTTCAACATAACAAACATTTTCAATTATGTGTGAAGGAATGTTACCTACTTTACCAATACCAACTATACATCAACTTCGATTCCTGCATCGTTTGCATACATTTCTTATCCGGGATAAGGGGTTTAAGGCAGAAAAGGCATATAGAATAGTAATGGCTGAATAGAATCAATGTATCCTCAGAAAATAGAGTCTAATGGTTCGAATCCATGAACCAACCATAGAACCCTATTCAAAAAGTGGAACACATTAGCTATCCGCTTTCAGGTTGGACAGCTATACCTATTAATTAATAAGGATGTGTAGTAACGTTCAAATATCACTCTTTGGCCTTTAGACTCGCTTCAGCGACTTCGTCCTTTAAGTGAGAAGGGGGTGATTGGTTACCTCTAAAAGTAACTTTACCACCTTCAAAACGTTACAGGTTTAGGAACATAGACCTTTTGTCTGTCATGTGTGGGAGCACCCATTGCCCAGATACCAATAGTGCTACTTTGTTTTTGTACTTAAGCACATATGTAATAGGAATGATCATTGCCTTTGGTACCCAAAACTTATGAGGTCCTAGAGGGTTAGTGCTCTTTGAGTTTCTCTTTTTCCTTTTTAAACAATCTTTTATCATATGCTTTTTGCAGTAGTTACATTTGGCATGTTTATGTGTATTTTGAAGGGATGAAGGAGAGGAGAAATTTTCTTTAAATTAGTCTTTTCAACATAACCCAGACCAGGTCTTTCTTTACTTCTGTGAGATTTTCTCAAAAGTTTGTTTAAGTTTTCAGTTCTGTTTACAAACTAGGCTAAGTCTAAAGTAAGCGAGCTTACTTACAGTTGAAGAGACTTGATTTCTTTCCCTTGTGAAATACGACAGACTTCTAAGTTATTTAGCTCAGTTTTCAAGATTTCATTTTCCTTTTTTAGTTTGTGTATTTGCTCAAGATGCATTTTCTCTTTCTCATCTAAATTTTTAGAAATTCTTGATCTGTATCCTTTTTCTTTAAATCAGATATTGTATTCTCATATGAAGAAATAGTTTTAGATTATTTTTTTTTCAAAAGCTTATAATTTTTCAAAAGAGTTGAAAAGTCTTTAAACAATGCTTCATAGTTTTCTTTAAGTTCAAACGGGTTTATCTCTTCAGTTTCAAACTCACTTAAGCTTTTTTCAGGTTAAGTCTGATTGTGCCATTAGATAGATTTGAGCAGACTCTATTTCTTCTTCAGACTCATTAGTATTGGATGAGTCTTCATCATCCCAGGTGATGAGTCATTTCTATTTCTTAAAGAACTTTCTTTTTTCTCTTCTGTCCTTCATGTCTTTGTTCAGAAAAAGGGCATTCAGCCTTGATATGTCCTGGTTTCCTACAGTTGAAACACTCCAAAACAGTCTTGTCAATTTTAAACTTAAATTGACGTTTACCTTTAGGTTCTCTCTTAATGAACCTTCTAGGTCTATTTTTCTTTTTTTCAATAATTTATGGAAGTGTTTCGTAACTAGTGCCAACTCTTCATTAATGTCCTTATCTCCATCATCATAGCTAGGATCTAAACTAGTTAACCCCTCAGCTTTAGGTTCTTTACTCCTTCTGGATGTTTCTTCAGACTTCAAAGCAGTCCTTTTAGAGGAAGAAGGTTTTGAGACTTCCTTCTGGTTCAGCTTTAGCTCATGAACTCTTAGTACTCCAAGAAGTTCATTTAGAGTCAATGTGCTAAGATCCTTTGCTTCTTTTAAAGCTGCACACTTGGCATTGAAGTTTTTTGGTAAGCACCCCAAAAGCTTAACATTGATATCTTTTACAGAGGGAGTTGATCCCAAGGCTTTAAGCTCGTTTAGCAGTGTCTGGAATCTACCAAACATCTAATCAACAAACTCATACTCCTCTATTTTGAAGTTGCCATACTTCGTTGTTACCAAGATCTTCTTGGAACATTTAACATTAAAGTACCTTCATAGTTACGCTGATGGGCATCCCAGATTTCCTTCGCATATTTGTAATTGTAGACCTTGTTATATTCAGACTTGCTTAAAGCATAGATTAGGAGGAATCTGGCCTTTACATTTAACTCCATCTTTTTTATGTCAGTCGTAGACCACTTATCTTCAGGAGTGAGTTTTCTATCTTTATCCACAAGGGCTAGATGATCACTATTTCATTCCCCATAGACCATATTGAGTAGACTTGATAAATATTTTTATCTTGTCTTTCCAATAAGCATAGTCTTCGCCAAGGAAGGCTGGTGGTCTATTTATAACCTTTAGTAACAAGCTGATCTTGATGAGAGACAGCCATGGATCTTGAACCTTTTTACTCATTTGAGTAATCAATCTAAAAGGACAAGCTTTGATATCAATTTATGGTTCAGAGTCAGACTTAGAAGGGGGTTGAATAAGTCTTAACTCTTTTTTGCATAGACCTTTTAAAAGAGGAACCTTAATGAGCGTTTCAGACTTTTAACGGAACAGACTTTAAAGAGATAAGGGTCAAGAGAAGATAACACAGTAGATTTATATTGGTTCACTTCCAAAGCAGAAGCTACATTCAGTACCTTCAGACTTAAAGGATTTTTCACTATGTAAAAACACTTTTTACACAACCAGCACAACATGTGCTTCAAGTATTATTGAAATAAAGCCATTAAAATAATAATTTCAGAAGTGGAAAATTATTTATCAATTACAATTAACTTAATTAATTGAACGATGGCTGACTAAGTGGGATTAATTATTAATTGTTGCTGATGGTGACTGGGTGACGTGAGCAGACTGCTGCTTCACGTTTTCCCACCCCACTTTTCCATTCTTTCGTGCATACGTATATAATTGGTCATTGGGTCACTTTCCCTTCATTCCTTCAGATTTCTCTCCCGCGACTTCTCTCTTCTTTCTTTCTTCTCCTCTTTCCTTCTCGTTCTTCTTCATCTCTGTTCTCTGTCTCCATTTCCTGCTTCTGGAAGCCACGACGACGGTGCTGCAGAGGAGTCGGAGCTTCCTCCTGCTAGTAAAGGATGATCGTCGAAGCAAAAAAGCCCTATTCCTGAGCCAACCGTGGAAGACAACAGTGTTCAAGGGGAGGCTGAACGAGTGGAGGTATCAGCGAGGCAGAGGACCAACATCCAAGCAGAAGAGTCTCTCAGAGTTTCGTAGTTGGTAGGGAGGTATCTTATATCTTAAATGCATGGGTTATGGACGAGTTTCGGGTGTTGATGATTGTCGTTTCTATATCTGTGTGTGTGTCGTGCTTGCATGAGGAGTGTGTAATACCCGGGTGCATGATGAGCGAGAGTTGAGTGTTGCATGTTTAGTCTCGTCCTTGAAATGCATGCTGATAGCCTTGAGAATGTCGAATGATTGCATGGAAAGGGTGTGCTGAATTGTTGATGATGATTACCGTGTGGTTTATGTGATATGTAAGTTGTTATGAATATAAAATGCTGACTACATGTGATCAAATGTTGACATAGTGAATCTGATAATATATCACACCGATGCATGTGCTGTCTGAGTCCTGATACTGTTGAATACCGATTGCATGGGATGCTTGTGTTGTTGGATTAATTTATTGAATCCTGATACTGCATAACACCGATTGCACGGAACGTATGTGTTGCTGTATTAATCTATTTGAGCTATGACACTAATTGCATGAGAAGTATGTGGGTTGGATTAATATGTTGAGTTCTGAGAATGCCTATTATCGATTGCATGTGATGCATGTATTATTGAGTGAAAGGTTGTATATATGAACTCTGTGTTGTGTGATGAATCCGCGTGTGGCGCATGGGATGCGTTTGTGCTGGGAGCACATGGTGTGGGACACTACCATCGGTTATTTAAAAGCGTGGGACGTTGTGAAATCCTTTTGAGTGGGACTTAAGGTAGCCTATTGAGTGGGACTCAGGGCTGCCCGTGAACACCTCCGTTGGCGCTGAGAGCGTTGGTGTCACCTTGTGGGCAAATGGTTGGGTACCTGTAAAACGGCCAAGCAGCTGGGAGCTGAGTTGATAGCTGAGAGCTATGTATAAAAAGGCTAGGAGCCTATGTTGCAACGTCAAAAATCGATTACACACGAATACGGAACCGAATGAATTATTCTGTGTACATATACTGACAGTGCCGATTGAAATCTGTTCTATGTATGATTGTTAATGTTATTGAAATGTTATGTGCATATAACCGGGTGAGAACCGATGAATTCTGATCAGGAATTGTGAATGTGTATGCCCTGACTTAATTGGTATTGTGCATGTTTAATGATAGCCGTGTGCATTTATATTGCTGTATGATTGAGGATAATCTGAGTCAGTATCTATCATTTAATATCTAAGATACTCACCCCCCTACTGTGGCAATTTTTCAGTGAATGTCTCTTGGAATGAGGAGTGGAGAAGGAGCTGAATGCCGAGTGAAGTGCTGGTGCACTATGGAAATTATGTGTTTATGTATATGTTGTGTATATGTCTTGTTAAGCCTTGGTTGGCTCGTATTTCAGTCGTAGTCCCTTTATACTAGAACTTGAACTCTCGTGGGTAGAAGACATGATTTTGTGCTTGTAATTATTTATATCCCTCTCTCTATATATATATATCATACTGTGTGTTGTTCTATATTACGGGAATGACCTGAGTAATATATGTATGTGTACTTACCGAGTGCGTGAGGTTGGTATAACTATGGGTAGAATGGGATTAAGAGTTGCTGTGGGAAGCGAGACCGTGATTTATTCTGAATGTAGAAGAGTTAACGTGTTACCGAGTGAATGAGAGCATGGGACACCGAGTGAGGGTTGATCTAGGCATCTTCCGAGTGATATCTGTGAGGATTGCCGAGTAGAAAACCTAAATATACTTTTCTAGTGAGATCTGGTTGAATGAGTGTTTTCTGACTGGAGAGTAACCTATCAGATTCTGAGTGAAACCCGTGTAATGAACCTATAGAAAGTTAGGAAGCTCTTAGGGGAGGTTTGAGTTAGCAGGAGAGCTTGGGTAGGAATGACTATACTTGCCAAGTGAGAAATGAGTGAAATACCCGAGTGGTGGGAGACTGAGGAAGATAGTCTGGGTGAAAACACCCCTGGTTTCTGAGTGGATTATTGTGTGGCCTGGTGGATAAGAATAGGGAACTAAGTTATGTGACGTATGAGATGGGGTCGAGTGATTGGAATCCCCTTACACCGAGTGGACTTAGGAATGAATTCTAAGTGGACTAAATCATTACCGAATGAACAGTTGTCTCGATATCGAGTGGCAGATTTGCCGAGTGTGGCTTCTCGCTTCAGCGAGTGGGTTCTCGCTCCAGCGAGTATGTTGGTTGGGAAGGCTTTTGTATCAATTTTGCCCAAGCAAATGACCCTTCGCCCAAGCGTGTTGTGCGGCCTCGCCCAAGCGAAGCCGGATCTCGCTTGAGCGAGTGCGCGTTGTATTGGGAGCTTCGCTTGAGTGTTGTCTTATTCTTTTGCTGATTGCCTTCTTGGTCGGTTTTAATTGCCTTTGCCTTCCTTTCACTTATTTCTTTGTGCTCGGTTCTTCTTGGTTTATTTGGGAAACATTTTCCCTATTTTTGGGTTTTAACTATTTATTAAAATTAGGGTGTTACATTTTGGTATCAGAGCAGACCTAAAAGGTCCAAGGCCAAGGTATGCTTACCGTGTGTAAGCGGTTATGTGTATTATGATCGAGTGGTCATTATTATTGTGATATTCTGTCAAACCTGAATGATGTGGAAACACTGATTTGAGGATGGGAGATTATTTCCCCTGGTCCGATTAATTGTGAGATGTATATATGATTAGTATAATGTGCTATAGTTATTGAGTGTTGGGATGAAATCCGATCGGTGGTGAGCAACTTGGTATACTTATCCTTGAAGGGGTGTTAATTTCAGGATAAGTAATGACGAATCGCCAAAGCATGGAAGCCATAGCCACGGCCTTCCAACGTTTTGCTGACGTGTTCGAGAGGCAGGGCCAGCCTCGAGCTGAAGATAGCCAAGTGTTGGACCGCTTCCTGAAGAGGAAGCCGAGTGAGTTTCAAGGAGGATGTAACCCTGAGGAAGCTTACAAATGGACTCAAGAGTTAGAGAGGATTTTTAGGGGTCTTCACTGTACCGAGGCCCAGAAGGTGGAGTGCGCGGTGTACATGCTGCGGGACGAAGCAGAGAACTGGTGGAAAATCACCAGAAACCGACTGACTGACGTTGATACCCAGCTGACCTGGGAAAATTTCAAGACATGCTTCTTAGAGAAATACTTCCCTAACACAATAAGGAGTCGGAAGGAACTAGAATTCATGGAATTGAAACAGGGCTCCATGTCTGTGGAAGAGTACGCAGCTAGATTTGAATAATTGTGCCTATTCTACCCGCCCTTTCAACAACCTGGAACGGAGAATTCCAAATGCCTTAAATTTGAGAATAGATTGAGATCAGACAATAAAAGAGCCTGCAGATACCAAGAAATTAGGAGTTTTCCTGTATTGGTGAATAAGTGTAGAATTTTTGAAGAGGATGACAAGGCCCACTCGGGCCAGAGTAGCAAAGCAGACCATTACTTGAAGCCCCAGCAATCCTGCTTCAAGAGGCCGAACAATGCTGGTAGGAACAGACCCTTTTCCAGATTTGGGGGTTGGAGCCAGCAAGAAAGACGACCAGTTATGGGAAACGGAAAATGTTTTAAGTGTGGAGGAAATTATTACGCTCAAGACTGTAACAGCGATGGTGAGATGGTGTGCTTTTATTGTAATAAGAGGGGGCACATTCGCCCTGACTGCCCCCAACTCCGTCAAGCAAATGCCAATGTGCGCCAGGGAGGCTTCCAAGAGAGGAACCGTGGAAACGATGGTCAAAGATCGGGGGGCGGAGGCAACAGAGCTAGAGGAAATATGATGTTTGCCCCAAACAACCGGAGGAGGAACACCGACCAACCCGCTGCTGGAAGAGTCTACGCCATCAGTGCTGAGGAAGCTGCACAAGCGAACGACTTAGTGCAAAGTAAGTGCCTACTCGGTAAATATACACTTAGTGTAGTTTTTGATTCTGGAGCCACCCACTCCTTCATAGCTGATGATTGTGTGAGACGTCTGAGATTACCGACTGTGGATATGGATCAGATTTTGGAAGTGGCCAGCCCAACTGGCCCTAAGGTGTTGACATCATCGATGTGTAAAGATGTAACGTTTGTATTGGGCGATCAGAGTTTTACCTTCGATCTGGTGTGCGTACCTCTGAAGGACCTTGACATTGTACTCGGTATAGATTGGCTTTCAGCCAACAAGGTGTTGGTGGACTGTAGAAATCGAAGGATAATCTTTCCGAGACAAAACGATGAGGACTACACGGTACAAGGTATAGCTCAGCTGTGTATGATGCTTTGTTTAACTGAGGGTGAGAGTAGAGCCCGAGTGAACGATATTCCGACTGTCTGCGAATTCCCAGAGGTGTTTCTGGAGGATGTGTCGGGTGTCCCTCCGAGTAGAGAAGTCGAATTCTCTATAGACTTGATTCCTGGAGCCGAGCCAGTCTCCAGTGCACCTTATAGAATGTCCCCAACAGAATTGGCCGAGTTGAAGAAACAGGTGGATGAGTTACTCGGAAAACAATTCATTAGACCGAGTGTATCACCATGGGGCGCACCTGTACTGCTTGTCAAAAAGAAGGATGGCAGCATGAGGCTATGCATAGATTATCGACAGCTGAATAAACTTACGATTAAGAATCGATACCCGTTGCCCAGGATTGATGACTTAATCGACCAACTGCGTGGAGCCTCAGTTTTCTCGAAAATCGATATACGGTCGGGATACCACCAAATCCGGGTGAAGGACTCGGATATTCCAAAGACTGCCTTTAGGACTCGGTATGGCCACTACGAGTATGTAGTGATGCCATTTGGTGTGACCAATGCCCCTGCTGTATTCATGAATTATATGAACAGCATATTCCACCCATATCTTGACCGATTCGTAGTAGTTTTCATTGATGATATTCTAATCTATTCTAAGACCCCGGAAGAGCATGAAGAACACCTCCGAGCGGTACTTCAAGTGTTGAAGGAGAAGCAGTTGTTTACAAAGCTTTCGAAATGCGATTTCTGGATGGATAAGATCCACTTTCTCGGACATGTAATTTCCAGGGAAGGCTTTTCAGTAGACCCATCAAAGGTGGCAGCTATAATGGCATGGGAGAGACCCAAGTCGGTCTCGGAGATAAGAAGCTTTATAGGCCTAGCTGGCTATTATAGAAGGTTCATTGAAGGTTTTTCTAAGTTGGCTTTGCCACTGACTAAACTGACTCGGAAAAACATCCCCTTCATGTGGAGTTCCGAGTGCGAGAGCAGTTTCTGAGAGCTAAAAGACAAATTGACGACCGCTCCAGTATTGGCATTGCCTAACTTGCAAGAGAGCTTCGTGGTTTATTGTGATGCGTCGGGACTCAGATTGGGATGCGTGCTAATGCAGAAAGACCGAGTGATAGCTTATGCCTCTCGGCAATTGAGGCCTCACGAACAGCATTACCCGACCCATGACTTGGAATTAGCAGCTGTGGTCTTCGCATTGAAAATATGAAGGCATTACTTGTAGAGTTCTAAATTCGAAGTTTACAGCGACCACAAGAGCCTCAAATATTTATTCAACCGGAAGGAGCTGAACATGAGGCAGAGGAGATGGATGGAATTTTTAAAGGATTATGACTTCGAGCTGAAGTACCATCCGGGTAAAGCAAACGTTGTTGCCGACGTGTTGAGTCGAAAATCCCTCCATATAGCAATGATGATGGTGAAGGAGGTGGAGTTGTTGGAACAGTTCTGAGACATGAACTTGCATGTTGACATCCCCTCGCCCCAGAAAATAACAATCGGTACGTTGAGGATTACCAATGAATTTCTGAAATCCGTGTGCGAACAACAGCAGTCAGATTCCTACTTGGCTGAGATGAAGGAGGCTCAGGCCAAAGGAAAGGACTTGTCCTTGACCGAGGGATCGGATGGAATCTTCCGAGTGAGAAACAGAATATACGTGCCGTGTGGAGGAGAATTAAGAAGAATGGTGCTTGATGAAGCCCACAAAAGCCTGCTAAGTATCCACCCGGGTACCACGAAGATGTACCACGATCTAAGAACACAATTCTGGTGGCCCGGATTAAATAGGAATATGGCAGAATACGTGGCTCGGTGTATCACCTGTCAAAAATCAAAAGTCGAGCATCAGAAACCGTATGGTGCATTGCAATCCCTGGAGATCCCTGTGTGGAAATAGGACTCAATTGCCATGGACTTTGTCATGGGATTACCAAAAAACCGAGCGGGCCCTGATGCGATTTGGGTCATTGTTGACCGACTGACGAAAAGTGCACACTTCCTACCCGTGAACATGAGATACCCGTTGCATAAGTTAGCACAGATTTACATTCGCGAGGTTGTCCGACTGCATGGTGTACCGACTTTTATCGTATCGGATAGGGATCCTAGATTCACGTCCCGATTTTGGGCCAGCCTGCACCAGGAATTGGGTACAAAGCTTCGGCTAAGTTCCGCCTACCACCCCCAGTCGGATGGACAATCCGAGTGAACGATCCAAAGCTTAGACGACTTGCTAAGGGAGTGTGTGTTGGAGCACGGTGGAGATTGGGAGCAGTACCTTCCCCTGATCGAGTTTACATACAACAATAACCACCACAACAGTATTGGTATGGCACCCTACGAAGCACTATATGGTCGAAAGTGCCGAACCCCACTCTGTTGGTCAGAAATGGGTGAGAGTCTACTATTGGGACCAGAAATTGTGAAGCAAACCTCAGAACAGATTCGAGTGATAAGGGAAAAGATGAAGGCGTCTCAGGATAGGCAGAAGAGCTACCATGATAAACGAACCAAACCACTAGAGTTTTTAGTCGGAGATAGGGTGTTTCTGAAGACTTCACCAAGTAAAGGAGTCGGGCGAGCCTTGAAAAGTGGGAAATTGAGCCCTCGGTATATTGGACCTTACGAAATACTAGAGCGGATCGGTCCCGTGGCGTACCGAATAGAATTATCGACTCATTTATCCCGATTACATAACGTGTTTCATGTGTCTCAACTAAGGAAGTACCTACACGATTCCACTCACATAATGTCGGATGATGAAGTGGAGATTAAAGAGGACCTGACCACTGCGACTGTACCGACTAGAATAGTGGACCAATCGGTAAAGCGTTTAAGGAGCAAGGATATGCAACTGGTTGAAGTAGAGTGGCAGCAGGACGGGTATACCTCTCATACCTGGGAACGCGAGGATGCCATGAGGCAGCAGTACCCCAAGTTATTTAACCAAGGTGAGTTACCGATTAAATTTCGAGGACGAAATTCTTTTAAGAGGGGGAGAACTGTAACATCCTAATTTAAAAATTAATTACCGGTGAAATAAAGCCATTAAAATAATAATTTCAGAAGTGGAAAATTATTTATCAATTACAATTAACTTAATTAATTGAATGATGGGTGACTAAGTGGGATTAATTATTAATTGTTGCTAATGGTGACTGGGTGACGTGCGCAGACTGCTGCTTCACGCTTTCCCACCCCACTTTTCCATTCCTTCGTGCATGCGTATATAATTGGTCATTGGGTCACTTTGCCTTCATTCCTTCAGATTTCTCTCCCGTGACTTCTCTCTTCTTCCTTTCTTGTCCTCTTTCCTTCTCATTCTTCTTCTTCTCTGTTCTCTGTCTTTATTTCCTGCTTCTGGAAGCCACGACGACGGTGCTGTAGAGGAGTCGAAGCTTCCTCCTGCTAGTAAAGGACGATCGTCGAAGCGAAACAGCCCTGTTCCTGAGCCAACCGCGGAAGACAACAGTGTTCAAGGAGAGGCTGAACGAGTGGAGGTATCAGCGAGGCAGAGGACCAACATCCAAGCAGAAGAGTCTCTCGGAGTTTCGTAGTTGGTAGGGGGTATCTTATATCTTAAATGCATAGGTTATGGACGGGTTCCGGGTGTTGATGATGGTCGTTTCTGTATCTGTGTATGTGTCGTGCTTGCATGAGGAGTGTGTAATACCCGGGTGCATGATGAGCGAGAGTTGAGTGTTGCATGTTTAGTCTCGTCCTTGAAATGTATGTTGATAGCCTTGAGAATGTTGAATGATTGCATGGAAAGGGTGTGCTGAATTGTTGATGATGATTACCGTGTGGTTTATGTGATATGTAAGTTGTTATGAATATAAAATGCTGACTGCATGTGATCAAATGTTGACGTAGTGAATCTGATAATATATCACACTGATGCATGTGCTGTCTGAGTCCTGATACTGTTGAATACCGATTGCATGAGATGCTTGTGTTGTTGGATTAATTTATTGAATCCTGATACTGCTTGACACTGATTGCACGAAACGCATGTGTTGTTGTATTAATCTATTTGAGCTATGACACTGATTGCATGAGAAGTATGTGTGTTGGATTAATATGTTGAGTTCTGAGAATGCCTATTATCGATTGCATGTCATGCATGTATTGTTGAGTGAAAGGTTGTATATATGAACTCTGTGTTGTGTGATGAATCCGTGTGTGGCGCATGGGATGCGTTTGTGCTGGGAGCACATGGTGTGGGACACTACCATCGGTTATTTAAAAGCGTGGGACGCTGTGAAATCCTTTTGAGTGGGACTCAAGGTAGCCTATTGAGTGGGACTCAGGGCTGCCCGTGAACACCTCCGTTGGCGCTGAGAGCGTTGGTGTCACCTTGTGGACAAACGGTTGGGTACCTGTAAAATGGCCAAGCAGCTGGGAGCTGAGTTGATAGCTGAGAGCTATGTATAAAAAGGCTGGGAGCCTACATCGCAACGTCAAAAACCGATTACACACGAATGCGGAACCGAATGAATTATTCTGCGTACATATACTGACTGTGCCGATTGAAATCTGTTCTATGTAAGATTATTAATGTTATTGAAATGTTATGTGCATATAACCGGGTGAGAACCGATGAATTCTGATCAGGAATTGTGAATGTGTATGCCCTGACTTAATTGGTATTGTGCATGTTTAATGATAGCCGTGTGCATTTATATTGCTGTATGATTGAGGATAATCCGAGTCAGTATCTATCATTTAATATCTAAGATACTCACCCCCTACTGTGGCAATTTTTCAGTGAAATTCTCTCAGAATGAGGAGTGGAGGAGGAGCTGAATGCCGAGTGAAGTGCTGGTGCACTATGGAAATTATGTGTTTATGTATATGCTGTGTATATGTCTTGTTAAGCCTTGGTCGGCTCGTATTTCAGTCGTAGTCCCTTTATACTAGAACTTGAACTCTCGTGGGTAGAAGACATGATTTTGTGCTTGTAATTATTTATATCCCTCTCTCTATATATATATATATATATATCATACTGTGTGTTGTTCTATATTACGGGAATGACCCGAGTAATATATGTATGTGTACTTACCGAGTGCGTGAGGTTGGTATAACTATGGGTAGAATGGGATTAAGAGTTGTTGTGGGAAGCGAGACCGTGATTTATTCTGAATGTAGAAGAGTTAACGTGTTACCGAGTGAATGAGAGTATGGGACACCGAGTGAGGGTTGATCTAGGCATCTTCCGAGTGATATTTGTGAGGATTGCCGAGTAGAAAACCTAAATATACTTTTCTAGTGAGATCTGGTTGAATGAGTGTTTTCCGACTGGAGAGTAACCTATCAGATTCCGAGTGAAACCCGTGTAGTGAACCTATAGAAAGTTAGGAAGATCTTAGGGGAGGTTTGAGTTAGCAGGAGAGCTTGGGTAGGAATGACTATACTTGCCAAGTGAGAAACGAGTGAAATACCCGAGTGGTGGGAGACTGAGGAAGATAGTCCGGGTGAAAACACCCCTGGTTTCCGAGTGGATTATTGTATGGCCTGGTGGATAAGAATAGGGAACTAAGTTATGTGACGTATGAGATGGGGTCGAGTGATTGGAATCCCCTTACACCGAGTGGACTTAGGAATGAATTCCGAGTGGACTAAATCATTACCGAATGAACGGTTGTCTCGATACCGACTGGTGGATTTGTCGAGTGTAGCTTCTCGCTTCAGCGAGTGGGTTCTCGCTCCAGCGAGTATGTTGGTTGGGAAGGCTTTTGTATCAATTTTGCCCAAGCGAATGACCCTTCGCCCAAGCGTGTTGTGTTGCCTCGCCCAAGCGAAGCCAGATCTCGCTTGAGCGAGTACACGTTGTATTGGGAGCTTCGCGTGAGCGTTGTCTTATTCTTCCGCTGATTGCCTTCTTGGTCGGTTTTAATTGCCTTTGCCTTCCTTTCACTTATTTCTTTGTGCTCGGTTCTTCTTGGTTTATTTGGAAAAAAATTTCCCTATTTTTGGGTTTTAACTATTTATTAAAATTAGGGTGTTACACTTGTCACACAAAGAATGAGCGATAAAAGAGAGTTTGTGTTACAGGGATAATTCAGCGTACAAAGATATTAAAGATTGAAACATAGTACGCTAAGTTACAATAAGCAATAAGTTAAGGTCTGCTAGAAGCAAAACAATAAGAAAGACTAATGCTTAAGATATAAGGACAGAGAGAAACTTAAGATTTTTACAGACTAACACTTTGATCCCTGTTCTTGTTCATGAAAGAATCAGCAAGCAAATCAATCTCATCAAAGTTTGAGATCTTCTCATATATATATATATATATATATATATATATATATATAGGCCTTTTGAAGCTAGTTGTTGATTAGCAGCTAGAGAGGATATAACCGTAGATCATTTTTTACTTTGAAGAAGTACACAGTTACATAATCTGAATCAAGCGTGCTTCAGAGTTTATACCAAAATGATTTACTTTGATGATCCATACCAAAAGATATCTATTTGCTTAGCCATGTCGAGCTAAATTGTACACTCTTGTAGATGTTGATCTTAGGCTTTTGTTCTGCCACGATTTTAACTTTCCTGATGCTTTGAGATATGCGAGACATCTACCTTGGTTACTGCGTATACGTTCTTCAGCTTTTTGTCTCTTTTCCTTTTTGGTGAATAACACATATTTGAAACAAGAGAGCTCTTATTGACTCTTTCATAGAAAAGGAAAGTTGTTTTTCATAGACGTTCCTTGAAAAAGAGTGATACTCCAAGGTCTGATTCTTCATCAGACTTTTCTTGAACGTTGCTTTGATAGATGCAACAAACTTGTTCTTCGACACAAGTTTGGTTTGATCTACTCCCCATCTTTCTTTCAATAGGTGCACTTTAAACTTTTCCTTAAAACACTTGTTGAACTATGTTAGTAAAACATGCAGACAGACTTCATTTAACTAAAAGTCTTGATAAGTGTTATTAATAAATCTCAGGGATTTAGACTTCTTAATCTTTCATTTAGACTTGGATCTAATAGGTCCCTTTCAAAATATAGATTGCTAATACACCACTTAGTTACACATATATTATTCAATATTGCACACCTTTAAACATTAATTAGAATTTATAATTTATCTATTTTGCTATTTTTAATAAGACATTATAAATTAAAATTTAAAATTTTATGATTAACAAACCTAAAGTAATTATGTAATAATTGATTATATATTTATTTTGTAGGTTTCCAATTTTTATTTTTAATTTATAATTTGTAAATTTTAAATTTGTTATTCAACTCTAAACTATAATTAGGAATTTATAATTTATTAACTTTTAGTTTATAATTATAAATTAATAAATTTATGATTAACAAACCTAAATTAATATGTAATAATTGAACACATATTTAATGTGTAAGTTTCAATTTTTTATTTTTAATTTATAATTAACAATTTTTTAGTTTTTAAAACCCTAAATTCTAATTAGGAATTAGCACATCTAAGTTAATTATATAATTGAGTGCATATTTAATTTGTAGTTTTTAAATTTTTTATTTTCTAAATTTGTAATTAGAAATATTTATAAGTATTGAACCTTTAACTTTAATAAAGAATTTATAATTTATTTATTTTTAATTTATAATTCAAAATTAATAAATTTAGGATTAACAAATTTAAATTAATTATGCAATAATTGAGTATATATTTAATTTGTAAGTTTCTAATGTTTTTTATTTTGTAATTTATAATTAGTAATTTAATTTTTTATGATTCCTATTAAAGGAGTGTAAATTTTATCCTACCTGATGTAATATATTGTAATACATGTATCTCATCTATCCTAAGGTTTAAATATAAATATTTTATAAAATGTTATAAACCTAAAATTAACCTAAAGAACCTTAAAGCGTACATGTAAAGGAACTCAATGTGTTACTAACCTTTTAGTTGTTCAAATTCCACTCTGATTAAAAGGTTCTTTTCTGCGTCACAAACACAACAAGACTAACAAACAAAAAGGAATAAATTCCTTTATGTAAAAAATTACACCAAAGAATTTTTGGGATATTGAGAGGATTTAGGAAAGAGTTCTTAATTTTGGAATAGGAAATGATGGAGGGAGGAGTTATTGTGCATAGAAGTTCCATAATGGTGTAGGACATGTCCCCACACCCCTTCTGGGTCATCCATATGTCTAACTGAGCCAAATTGTACATGCACCAAAAAATGGTGTTGAAATCAGTCTCACATTCAATTCAAAATTTAAATTAGCGTGATTTGTCCTATATATATAATTTTGCACACCTTTTAGTATCTTAATGATAACATGAGACAAGGTCAACATCATTGACATAAACATCATGCTATAAAATGAATTCCTTTTAATGGCTTAGGGAAAACAATAAATTTAGGGTTGAGTTCTCTAAGTAGGCTAAAATGATATTTGCATATAAATATATTCAACTAAAATTAATAAATATTTAATTGGACACGTGGACATTCCTAATTTTACCATGTCAACTAGAGATAACAGGTAGGAGTTATTGAAATATTTTAACAACTTAAAAAACTAAATTAAAACCTCAAGAACTTAAAAGACTTAATTAAAACCAAAATAAAATATAAATGATAAAAGTAGTATTTAAACCTACGTTTAATTTTAATTAGTATTTCTTTTGATTTGAATATTTTATTTGAATTCAAGCCAGCCAAAAGAATCATTAGTCAAAGTTTCCTTTTACCAAAATTTAATGTAATTACATTCTTAACTTAATAATTTGAAAAATAAATGCAGTAAATAGTTTAATAGTCAACATAAATAATAGTATTCAATAGATAAAAAATGTAGTAGCAAAAGATTACTAATTAAAATAGTTCATCTTTATATAATTTTGTATATCACTTTTCAATTGTAATAATGAATACTTTGGCATTTTCGTTAATTCTTATTGATAAGTTTCATAATATTGTTTTTCCATCTTATTCCCAATGAGTTTGTAATATTAATTTATTCTTTCATTCTCATTTTGGATGTCAATATATAGTAAAGGTTTGATATAGGATAACACCTATTGTCATTTATTAACACATAAAAATTGGAAGTTATTAAGAAAATCTTTATTAATATAGTCTTTAACTAACAAAGATAGATAGTATTAGTAAAGATATTTTAGAACTTTATAAATGATAAAATGTATTATACTAATATTTGATGTAATATTAACATAACCCAACTTTATACTAACTAAATTATTGATTGGTATAGTTCATTAAATTGTTAGTACAAATCAAAATAACAAATACTAACACTTTATTTTTTTAGTTATCAATAAAAGATTTCTAACAACTTCTAAATTGTGTTTGTTTTGAAAGTTTTTTAGGAAATCTTTTGTTGGTATAGTCTTTAACAAACAAAAAAGTATGGTGTTAGTAAATGTATTATGTGTACTAGCATTTTGTTCCGGACTCGATATCGGCCCCCAAATTCTTTAATCAAACTTAAGGCCGATATGGACCCATAAAGTTGTCATGACATGAACTAAGTTAGCGCATCAGCCCCATTCATAAATCGATATTAGCACTTCATTCTTATGACCGCAGTCAAAGACCTTGAATGGTTCATTGACCGGAGTCATGAGACGATAAGATCAAACCAACACCGGAAAAATTTGTAGAAATGTAAATCTCACGTGATGTATGGACCTGTTACGACACACAAAATGAGACATGACATGACACTAATTCACTATAAATACTACAATCACCCTCATAAGTGGTAAGCTTTGATACCCATCTTATTAATTCGATATATCTTCGTTGTTAGAATTTGAACTAACTTGAGCGTCAGAGTGTCTTTATAGGTACCACCCCCTTCGCTTATTTGTGTGTCGGGTCGGAGTCTGGAGCCTAATTACAGCTGATAGAGACACAGTCCACAGATCAGATCTGGACAACATCTGACATTTTGCGTTGTTCAGGGACTAGACATCCATAATAACAATAATAATGTGGTATTAGGAGAATCATAAGGTTTGGACACCAATAGCGAACGGGGTACTTTGCCTCCCACATTACCGACCAAAACACATTTGATGTAGTATTAGTATAGTTCAGCTTTATATAACAATATTATCTATCGGTATAGTTCATTAAATTGTTAGTAAAAATTTAAATAACATATACTAACACTTTATTATTTTGTTAGTTAATGGTTATACTAACAAAAACTTTTCTAACAACACTTTTAAATTTTGTTTGTTAGTAGACGATAATTTTTTAATGATAATATATATATATATATATATTTCGTTAAGAAATTAAATAGCTCAAAAAAGTAGTTGTTATAACCTAAAAAAATTAGATAAATCATCATAACGTTAAAAATAAAATATATTAAAATAATAAAGATAGAAATAGAAGGATTAAGAGCTTATAAGTTGTAAGAAGACTAATTTAAGTAGCTTTTAAATTAAAAACTATAAAAGTAATTTTTTTTTAATCAAACAAGCTTATAATTAAGCAAGTCGGGTAAGTTATAAGCTAATAACGGAGCATATTTTGTTGAAATTAATTTAATTTTACTTTTACATATATTTTAGATTAACCCGAATCATATATGTATGGCCTAATGTTTAAACATTTTATTTCAAATAAATTTTTTAATATTTTGATGTGTACCTTTTAAATTTAATACTTATGCATTTGGAACGTGATGCATATACTATTAAGTTGTTGAAGCAAAATCTTTAACGTGGGAAACTGTAGAGGGTGAGAATTCGAATTTGGAGGCTTCACCTTATATAAATTGATCATAGATTCAACGACGTACTAGTCTAAAATACTTTGAGCCAATTATTACAAAACCTTGATTAATATGATGGGATAGTGAATTTATATATTTAGGGTTAATTAAAATAATTAGTATAAGATAAGGATATAGAAGTAATTAGGGGAAGTAGAAAATGATAATGGTGGAAGTGGCAAAAGGTGTGTGGTTTCGCTAATTACTATTCTCCATTAATTCCATTATATCCGGATCTGGAAAAGGGAAAGGAGCGAAAAAAGTAATTGCATTGTTTATGATACATGGTCCCATTCAGGGACAGGAGCGTGATATTGGACTTTCTAACTACCATACCTAACCCTCAATTCACAGTTGAAGATTTTATGCCCTCATGCCACACCATGTGGGTATCTACCCCACCTCGTGCTTTCTGCTCTTTCTCTCTCTTATTCCTTGTCATCCACACGTAGACGTGGGGGTCACAACAAAATATATTCAAACTAGGGACCATCCATATACCTACATTCACATAAATCCAATTCTCATTTTGGTAACTATAATATATTTTCTAATCACCTTTTTAAAATACTCAAAAATAAACATCTGTTACAGTGTATAATGTATTTTTGCCCTCAAAACCATTATTAGTTCAACTCTGCTATTCTATGAATCACATTAGCTTTTAATGGATTAAACTTGACAATGCAGACTGAAAATGAAATATTTCTTAACATTTTCAAATTAAACCTCCAGTTAATTCTTAATTAATTTTGGCTAAGAGATATAGGAAAAGGAAGAAATAAGTAAAGCAGACCCTTAATTATACGTGGCAGACTTGGAAAGGAAGACTATTTATATGATTAGGTTCGCATTATTGACTAGTAAGTAAGCATAGCTTAATTAGTGTGTATGTATAGGTCAGAGCTTGGCCTAAGTGAGACTTAGCTAGTCCTCTTGTGTAAATTTAATTTTAATTTTTAAAATACTTTTATTGATATAAAATATTACTATCTCTCACCTTAAATATAAATTTTTTTACCTAATTCACATATACTAAACAAATTAGTTAGTTTAGTTAAAATCATTAACTCTATTTAAGATTAGGGATAATTTTTTAAAATTACACTTAGGAATATCATTTTTCCTTCCTACTCATACTCTCTCCATTAATTCTCTTTAAATATTTAAACAATATAATTCATTTATTGTATTTTTAAACTCCAATAAGAGTTATTCATTTAATAGGTATATTTTGATAAAAATAATTAATGACATAAAAATTTTAAAGATGATCTAATATTAAGGAAAAAATTCTTAAAATGGACTTATATTTAGAAACAGAGATAATAATATATTTTTTAGAGAAAATCAAATTAATTTATTTTAGTATTTATATATTTAATAAAAGGATTTTGGTATCTTAGGGTTCGTGATTAAACTTTTAATGATTTAAACACATCTTATTATGATTAATAAAATCCTGTTTAAAATATGTGCAGTTATTGTGTAACAAATGCATACATATATATTATAATGAAAATAAGAATAAGTGTGTTGAAGATATTGGATGTGATAAGAAATTAAAAATGAAAATATAGGTATGGTAGTTAAATAAATGTTGCTATTATCAGGTTGTTCTTTTGTTGGTTGTATTTCCTTTAGAGAAGGGAGCTAGTGGCTATGGGGCTATGCATGGTCGACGGTTGCTCCAATTAAAAATCCTTAGGGAAGCACATGCAAATGCAGAAGCACATATACCAAACAAAGCCCCAATAAATGCCACTTTTGTCTGCACTCTTTGTGGGGGGGTACAGTACACCAACTCGTGGTCAACCTTAGAGTAATAAATTACTATAATTTTCTGAGTAACAGCAACTTCTGTTCCGTAATGTTGGTCTTTGTATTGCGCAATTTTTAGTTTATGATCATGAGGGCAAGCTTTAGTCAGATTGTTCTGTTGTTCACGTGATGGCAGTGCTCTATCTTCAGTACACACATGGAAGCATATCTTTAAGGACAAAATCAAATCTTCCTTCTTTTATCAATATGCTGATTAATTACAAACTAATACTTCAATTTCCATTTATACAACTAATGCCTGCACATTGTAAATACACATGTTTTATTATCTTCCTCAACTTTCTTTACTGTAGATATTCATGTTTCATGACTCACGCGTATGAGTTTGGAAAACTATGAAGTAGTATTTATGATCAAAGGAGGAGAAAACACGTTTAGTGTCCATTTTTTAATTGGGAAAACTGAGTTAGAAAAATAGAGAAATTTAAGGGTTGATATTGATACTTCATGTCGTTTGAAATAGTTAAAACTCCTTTTGACCGTAAGATGTATTTTTTGAGTTGATTTAACCAACCGGGGTTTGTATCCAAATAAACAGTTAGATTTTGGTTTCATGATTAGGTTGGCTGCAATATCAACTTATTACCTGTAATTATGGCAGTATTGACTTCACTTATTTGGAATTATTCCAAAGGTAAAGTTTTCTCGATCTGCTTTCAACACATTCTTATTTTAGACTAACAACTTTAACCATTCACATCATACGCAATTAAAAGCATTTAGACCATTTAGACATATAAGTAAGGAATTCGATCCTCTCCGGTGGCTATTTTTTATATGGATTATTTTAATAATCGACATAAAAAATAATTTTTAGTTATTAAAATCATTTTTGTAAAAAATATGAAAAAATCATATCTTTTTTTTATTTCAATAACCAATATAAAAAATACTAATTATCAAAACAATCAATACAAAAAATAAATGTATAGGTTAATCAAGAGGACCTAATCCATATGCAAGTATTTACAAATGATAGTAATGTGAAATTAAAATAAAAATATGATATTTATATATTTATCTATAATCTCCAATTCTAAATATAAATAAAAATAACTAATTATGTTAAAGAGCATTAGTTACACTACAAACTAAATTATGTGAATGATTCTTTATAGAAATTTATTTTTGCTCTCATTATAATCAAAGATTTAGTATCTCTTTTTCTACTACCTATTCACGCCTCCCTCATATTAACATCATAGAAGTCTAAAAGACTTTTTTTTTTTACATTTAGCATTCTACATAATATTTTATTATTTTTACTTTCAAAATTCAATAATATTTAATGATAAAATAAAATATTTAATAACATTAAAAAGATATAATTTTACTTATATAATGGGACCAAAAAGTTATATTAAAATTTGTTTATATTTAGAATTGGGGTTGTAAAAAAATAATACATTTTTATAAAGAGTCATTCATAGAATTTTGTTTAAACATGTAAGTAATGTTCCTGGCACATGTTTTCTAATGTAATAGTTAAAAGTGGTTATTAATATTTGATGTAGTCTCATAAAATACCTGTAATATTATTTATTATATAAAATATTGGTTGTCTTATGAATATATATATATATATATATAATATTTATAATGATATTAGAAAAGTATAATTTTATTTATATTTTGAAACTAAAAAATTGACTAAAATTTAATTTGAAACTGGGTTAGTATAATTCTCAAATCCTTTCCAGTTTACTGGAAAACGATGAAGTATTATTAATTTTCTTATTAATTTTTTAACTTGGCAACATTTCTATATGATAAGAAATTTTAAAAAGGTTATTTAAAATAATATTATTGCAGTATTTTGTGATTTTCAAAATATGTTCAACACAATTTTTAATATAACTTTTTCCTCTTTAATTTATTATTTTATGTAAGGTTGTTCAAGTTTAAAAGAATTATTTTTTATCAGTTGTTTGATTTATATGAAATAAGTGAGAAGATAATCTCATACTAAATTATATATATGAAAGACAATATACCATGATTGTTATTTTTATCATTAATCTTTATTATATTATTATATTATATTATATTACTAGTGATGTTTTTTTTAATAATTACTACCATGCAAAGTTTGCAAATGCACATTTGTGAAACATTTCCAACCGCCACATGCGTTTTCCTTTTCTGTTTTAACATTTTCTAACAGACAAAAACACGTTGCTCTGATGACCATATAGCCCCATGACCACCACCATTTAATCAAAACCAATGGCCAGAAACATTGAGTTCGATTATTTATGCAACAAAAATTTATGTAATAATATATACTAATAGTTAATTTTTTTCTCTTTCATTATTTCTCAGTCTCATACGCTGCAGCATGCATTGTATTTCATATTTCTTTCTGTTCTTTCCTAAAACATTTAACATGTCCTAAAACATATTTGAGACTTCTAACGATACCCATGATGTCAGGGATTGGGTCCCAAGCAAATACATCCTCCTCTAATAGACCTACAGGCCTTTAATATATAGATCAAATCTGTATACTTTCATTAAATTATGTGTCGTTTCATTAAAATCTTTATAAGTGATTATGTGCGCCATTGGCTTTAACTATATTTAGGTCCAAACAATTCGAATATTGAGCGAATCTACAAAGATATTAATATGTTTTCAAAAACACAAAATCCGTTTTTGATGTGAGGCTTGAAAATTCTTGTGCGATATATATTTCCAGGAATGTATCACATGAAAGGTGTTTTTAGGTATCAGATATAGAAAAAATCTGAGTTGTATAATAATATAAGGATGTTTCTAGATTAACTTGATTTGGTTTTTAAACAAAATATTATTTGATTTGATTATTTTATTAAGTTGTGGTAATGTTTGGTTCGGTTAAAATATAAAATGACATTTGATTCAATTTAATATGATCAAATGTAGTTTAAATTAGAATAATTTACCCGGTTTTATATTAATTGTATTTTTTTACAAAATTAAATATAAGATATATAATTTCAGCCTAATAAATCTAGATTAACTACTTTATTAAAAACAAAATCAGTATTGTAAAAAATTGCAACATATTTAAAAAATCACATATGACAACTTGAAGTATTTTAAGTTTGATTTTAAGTTAAAGTCGTATATGTAACTTAGTAAGGTAATATAAATATATGAGTAATATATTGAAAATTGTAATTTGATTAAGTTCGATTCATTTTTTTAAAGGTAAGTCCAAACTATAACGCCCTTAATTTTACAACCCGAAACAGGGGAAATTTTTTCTAAAGTTTTAGAGTTTACAAAATACCTGGATCAATAAAAAGTCACTCTCATATATGAAGATATGAGAGCCAGGTCCATAGACCATGAAGAACCGGGTCCAATTAAATAAAGAAAGGAAAAGGAAGGCAAAGGAATAAAAACCATTCACAGCGGAAGAACAACAGCGTCTGAGCGACCCAACAATACAGCGTCCACTCGCTCAAGCGAGATCCGACTCCGCTTGAGCGAGGCCGACCAACTCGCTCGGGCGAACGCCCCTTCGCTTAGGCGAAGCCGATCCAAAAACCTTCCAACAACACACACTCGCTGGAGCGAATCCTTCATTCGCTGAAGCGAGAAACCACACTCGGCAATCCCATCACTCGGTATTCGAGACAACCATTCACTCGGTAATGACTTAGTCCACTCGGGATTCATTCCCAAGTCCACTCGGTATAAGGGGATTCCAATCACTCGACCCCATCTCATACGTCCCATAACTTAGTCTCTTATTTTCTAACCTCAAGGATTACATATACAATCCACTCGGCAACTGAGGGGTATCCCACTCGGATTCCATAAAACTTCCTCACTCGGGTTATTTCCCAACCAAACACCACTCAGTGTATTTAACCACAATTCAATCGGAATGTACTTCACATTCATCACTCGGCATAAACTCACATCTCTCACTCAGAGAACACAATAGCCTTCCTTCACTCAGAAGGGGTCTCTACAATCATACTCCACTCGGTAATCTCACTCCAAAACCGAGTCATCTCAATCAGTCTCTCACTTGGCAATTGATATTTTATTCAATCGGAGAAAACCATTAAGTCAAGTCCCACTCGGACTCATTCCATACTTAGACACTCAGAATACACATTACCCTATTCACTCAGAATAGGTACCCATGTTCACTCGGAATACATGTATAACTCATACACTTAGAATATATTCCAATCTAAGCCATTACAACAGCTCTTCCTTCGGAAGAGGTTCACTCGGATTTCCACTCGGGATATTCAAATCGTTCCCCATTCGGGGTTTACCCATGTTTTCCACTCAGAATCATTCAAGCCTATTCTCTCGGAAAAGGCCACATATTTAGCCTCACTCGGCTCGGCTCCCACAATAATGTTTCGCTCGTAATTCTTTACCTTAACATTATTCTATCCAACATCATTTATATTCCAGTCGGTAAAAAGCATCAAATCAACATAAATCACTTATCTATATATACTTTCTAATTCACAAATCCGACTACCGACCCATATATATATATATATATATATATATATATATATATAACCATACACTCGGAATGCTTATTATATTTATATTTCCCATTCACCAACACTTATGATTTATTACAAGTTGTCAATGTAAATCATATTCATGAATATATTCATCCATTCGGATTCTATACATATATATATTTTGTATTCATTATACAACATTGTTATGAGCCGGCCAAGGCTTTAATACATCAAAACACACTCGGTACATTACATTATGTACACAGCCTCATCATAAACACCCAACACTCGGGCTAAGGCCATTATATCATTCCAAACCGACCTGCATACACTGAAAAATGGTGTAGGGGTGAGCTTTACATATTAAATGACAGTTACTGACTCAAATTTATCTTTGAATCTACAACATACAAATATATATATATCATCAATCAAATATACACACTGCCATTTAAATATGAGCAAACACAAACATCTCCAATCGGGTTTCTTACCCATTTCACTCGGCTATAAAGCCTAACATCCTTAACAAATATCTACTCATCCAATCGGATTTCACCTCATAATTTATCCCAGCTCTATATCAAATAATATTCACACTCTGAGCCACGCACATGGAGTCTGCCTGAGCCCAGCTCCAGGACTTAATCATATTCCATTTAATGTCATCTGATTGCCGATCGGTAATAGAAGTCCAATGCTTTCCAGTGGCGAATCAGATGCATACGGTTTCATTCACTCGGCGTCCAACGCCAATGCACTCGGCATTTCATCAAGCGTCTCATTTCACGCTTAGTGCCCCAGGCACTGCCCCGACTCCAACTCGAGGTCTTTCATCACATTCAACATTAGGACCACGTCCTCTTCACTCGGGATTATACCCTTCGTGGCACCCCGCAAGGTGATATACTCAACACGTATGCATATACATTCAACTCATATTCATTCGATTGCCCACTTGGAAATCTGCGTTCAACACTCTATGCACTCGGCATTTCCATAGCAACTCAGATGACTCAGCCTGTATCACATCCATACGGCAATCACTATGCCATTCACTCGGCAATCACTATGCCGTTCACTCGGAATTATCATCTACCACAAGCCTCACAGGCTATTTCATGGGATCCACTCGGCCTTAGCATTCCTAAGCCTCACATACTAATTCACATAGAATTCCACTCGGAATTTAACATCAGCAAACATCCCATGCCAATACATATAATATTCCACTCGGATTGTCCTCTATCACTCAGAGGTATCCTTTACCATAAGCTCTCATGCTTTTATATAATAAGCCTACTCGGCATTCATCATCACAGTCCCCATTCATTCATTCATCATAAGCATATGCATCAACAAGCATCACATACATTTAAATGTACAATTACACACAGGGACTAATAGAGGACCACACCATACACTCAGCATCAACATAACATGCATCTCAAGCATCTTAACATGATCATCATCATGAACATCAACATATATTACATGGACGGAACTCAACAACATTAAACCAAGCATATTCATCATGCATATCCGGGCTACTACTCACTCGGAAATCAACAAAGCAACATATATCAAATATCACACATCATAGTGCAAGAATTTCACCCGGAAACCCGTCCATAAACCATGCATTTAAGATGCAATAGCTCCCCTTACCTGGAATGACGTTCCAGAAGTCACATGGGTCACTCGGCCCAGCCACAGCAGCACTCTGCTCGGCTTCCAAACGTGGGAAGAGCCAACATAGCTTCCTTTGAAGCAGCTCTCACACCCATGCTAATCTTCCAAGGCACCACAGCCACCAAGCACAACTCTGACTTCAAACGCTGCTCCACCCTTGAACAGCAACCACCAAGCTCCCAAGGCACACAACCATGCCTTCCTCTTCGCAACAGCACAGCCTCAATAACAGTGGACCATCTTCCACAACCGAGGCAACAACAAACTGCTGCAGGCTTCACAAACCGAGGCTCCAATAGCCCATCGTATGAAGGGAGAAGAAGAGGAAGACGAAGAGGAAGCACCAGGGAACAGGGAAGGGGACCTGAACCTAGCCTCCAGAACACACAGCACCATGCTGTTCCTCATCACCACGCAGTTCCACTCGGTTCTACACCATGCGTGAGTGGAAGAAGAAGATGAAGAAGAGGACGACGGAGAAGAAACAGCAACGCAGAAGAGAAAGAGTCCAGGGAGCTCTAGAGAGAAGGAGGAGCACTTCTCTCATCAGAACATGCACCAACGAGGAAATGAAGAGAGTGAGGAGGAAAACCAAAGCTGAAGCCTTATCAACACACCTCCATCATCTCACTCTCCCACTCAGCCCCATCATCACGCTGCTCTGCCACAGCCTCTAATCTCCATCAGCAGCCACATCTTCATTAATGCAAGTCCTATCAACATTCCATCCAATTAAAGCCATCAACGTGGGCCACGCAGGAAGGAAGGAAAGAGAGAGAACCGAAGCTTCTCTCATAAGCCACCAAGGGCACCATGGTCAATTCCAACATTATTATTATTATCATTATTCAATAATTAATCTAATTAACCATTAAACCCCAATTAACCATTAATTAGTAATTAACAAAAATCGGGATGTTACACAAACCGTGCACATAGTACATTTTTTTTGCAATTTCAGTTTGATTAATTTTTTTTATTTTGGATCAATTAAGTAGTTTTATTCAGTATGGATCCGATGATAAACACCCTCACAACCATATATAGATGCTCATGATTAAAAGTTTTTAAAAATTATATGATTATAACGTGATTACTTTGAAAGTAATGTGACTTTTTCAAAACTCAAAAGACCAATATATTTTAATCTCAACCATTCATGATAAGATCTTTCTTTTATATATAGAGAGAGATCCATTTACTTCGAGAATAAGCCGTTCAAACTTGTTCTACTTTGTAAATTGCAATAAAACATGAATTAAATCAATCCAATCGTTGATTTATATCATAATATCATGATGATCACACATATAGAATTTTGGAAATATTAGATATTTATGGGTATATTATCTTAATAACCAACATTTTTATATATTATAAATTACATAAATTCTATCAAAATTAAATTGATTGATGAAATATTAAATAACTATTAAAATTTATGAGATTTTACACACAACATCTATTCAAGTTTTTATAGTAAATCATAAAGTAGAAAAGTAAATCTTGAATATTCCTCCTCAGGTAAACATACATATTTATTTGTTAATTTAAACCGTTAAAAAGATGCCCCTGCAAAATTTGCTCCATTTTTTATTTTAGTAACGACAAGACCTAGATTGAATGGTCCACCACATGTCATGACAAAGATTTTTTTTATATAATTTAAAATGTTAATCTTAATTCTGTAGTTGTTCATAACATATATATTATTACTCGAGTTTTTTTTTTTTTGTTTTCTTTACATATTACACTTAGTTTAATATAAACAACAGAAGAAGAAAAAGAAGTCGAAAACCGAGAACAATAAATGGAGGAATAAACACCAAGACGGAAGAAAGAAGTCCTACAAGTAGAGCAAGAAAAAAGAAGTTTACCTAAAAATAGAATAAGAAAAGATGAATGGTGTATTGGGCTGGCATTCTTGAATCAACTTGTATAGCGCAGCACTTTCCTCATCTCCAAATTATGTTGGGCGTCCAAACTAAACGAAAGTTCTTTGGTATTATACCAACTAACACAAGTGTTTAAAGACGAGATTGAATTGGTTTTGAAGAGAAAAATTTATTTGTTAATCAAAAAAATTATATTGTGATTTGAATTGGATAAATTTAAATATATTTTTAAGTCTAATCCAATTAAAAGTGTTTTGGAATAAATTGAATGATTTGATTTTTATTTTTTATTAAAGGAAAGTATATAAACATTATCTTATAAGTAAGGCTTAATATATAAGGTATTATGGGACATTTTTGGATTTGCTTAACCATGAGGTGATCTCAAACGTTTATGAGATTCTCCTAAGATCAACAGTATGCTCTGCTCTAGACGGCGTTTTGCCGATGATATCGTCCACCTATATACACCTCAACTAACTTGGTGTACATTCCTTCAAAAACCTTGTTGACCATTTGCTAGTATGTACCACCAATGTTCTTCAAGTCGAAGGACATAATGGTGTATTAAAGCACACCCTTGTCATTGATGAATAGTCTTCTCCTCATCTCATCTCACATTGGAATTTGATTATAGTCAGCATAAGTGTCTACGAATAAAACCAATTGATACCCTGATAAATCATTGTTTGTTCTATCAATGCCGAGAAGTGGATATGGGTCCTTTAGGCCAAACCTATTTAGATTTACATAATCCATGCACATCTCTACTTCCCATTGGCATTTTTTCACCATTACAGCATTCGAAACCCATGAAGAATATAAAATTTCTCAAACAAATCTCGCCTTTAAGAATTCTTATGCTTGTTCACATGTTGCTTTATGTTTTTTAGGGCCTAGATGCCTCTTCTTTTAAGAGATTAGCCTTGTCTTGGGGTAAACTTCCAATTATGGCAATAGAAGTTAGGATTTGTGCCTAACATATCAGCTGCGGTCTAAGCAAAAAAAAACTAATTATGCTATTGGAGAAATGTGACCAACCTCTTCTCTATATCAGTGGAAAATTGTCATTGATGTTCTTTACCTTCTCGATAACATCTCCAAGCATAAGTATCTTTGATTCCTCATTTGGCGTAGGCTTGGAAAGGTTTAGTGTAACATCTCTAAAATTTAAATAAATAATTACTAGAGTAAAATAATTAATAAAATGATTAAATATGAATTACTTGATGTCCCAAAAATTTAGAAATAATTAAATTGAGATTTATTATGACTACTCAAAATTTATTGAGACTTAATGAGCTGAATTTAATACCCGATTAAAATATAGGTGTTAGACCAAGTATCTTTGATTGAGGTACCATTGGTCAGGAGTACTAAGAATATTAATGTGAATACGAACATATATCTCGAATAATTTTTTAGATATTGAGCCCGTACGGTAATCACGTTTATTGTAAAATAGAGAAATTTAAATAAGGGACTTATTAAAAACTCTATTTTCCCTCATCTCTCCTCCACTCTTACGTTTCTGTATTCTCTTAAGACAAGGAGACTCTTTTCTTCTTCCTCTCCAAAAACCTATCAAGTGTGTGTATGTGCCATTTACTTCCCTCTTCATTTCCTTCTTCCTCTTGCAAACAAGAAAAATTGGTGGTGGTTGGAAGCTCTTATTCACCCTCATTTTCGTTTCTCCCCCTCTCACTCTTGGAAGTTCACTTCGCACTTCTCTTGAGGTAAGTTCCCTCACCATTTTCATGGTCTAAAGCCCTAGGATATGTGTTATTATGAGTGGGGAGAGTGTTATGTGTATGGGTTATTGAATGGGAGTCATTATTATGCAAAACCCTAAGGTGAGGTATAATAAATGTGTGGCTTTATAAGGGTGTATAGTTATATGTGAAAATGGCATTTAATGAGGTGAAAAATGATGGGCATTTATGGTGGTTGTTGAGTTTTAATGAAATCCTAACCCTAAGTTTTGGGGAAAATAGGTAATGTGTTCAGGAAAATTAATTTGAGAATGAATATATGATGGTTAGAGTGTAAGTGTTGTTATTAATGTTGGGAGAGTGACATTAATGATGATGGGTGCCATTAATGATGGTTGACGGCCATTAATATGGAAACCCTTTTATGGTATAACTTTAAATACTTGATAATGAATATGAACACCAAACCCATTGTGGTTGTGGTGAATTAAATGAAATGGAAGGTAGTTTAAAGTTAAAAATGGCATTAACACTAAGTAGTTAACTTAAAACATTTAAATCTTGGTGGTTTAGATGGAAATAATTGTATGGTACATTGTGTGATGTAGGAAATGACCTTGTTGATGAAGCGGGACCTTCAGATCGCAATGATTTCTACTTCTCTTGAGGTAGGAGGGGGTAACATATTCTAAATGCATGATTTCATCCATTATTGATGTATATGTATAGGTGTGTTTCCATAATTAGGCTTGGATGAATGTATTGATGAAATATGTAACTTGAAATGCATTTGGAATAATTTGTGTTATATAGTGAATGATATTTAGGATGATGATGTTGATTCATAGTATTGTGAACGACTTGTGATTGATGTTATGACCATGATTGAATTGAATATAAATATGTGAACATCCCATGATATGTGTGTTAATGAAATTGATGAATATTATTTGCCACTAACCATATATGTGAGTGAAATCCAATGATAATTGGTGGTAATCGAGAAATGATGATGATATTGAAATCCACTAAGTAATGGTGGTGAGTTGTTGATTGTGGAGTGGTATTGTAGGATGCATAGCGTGAGAATGCATTGATCTGTATTTGCATCCATGACATATCATATGCTGTCTATTTTAGAATGTTAGGGGTTCCAACAGGCGGGCCCAATGGAAGGGTGGCTCAGTGCACAGACAAATTATTATTGTCCCCTAGTGATTCGATGGAATCACAAAGCTGTTCATAGTTTGATGGCGAGACATCCTATGTGGCAGGCCCAATGGGTGGGCGGCTCTGTGATGAGCAAGTAACCTCGGTGTCCCTATAGGACACAACTCTCTCAATGTGTGTTCGGGAGGGACCCGTAACACTTTTGGCAAGTGAGGCCATGTTGTTGATCCGTAAGTCACGGGGTGACTAGTACTACATATGGGCGATAGCGGTTTGGTACTAGTAAAAGATGATGTTATGCATACAAAATTAAGAGATAAGTAGACACATTTTACTACTGTAGTAGGGCCATAGTAGCACACCTATGCTTGACCCACATATTATATGGAATTGTTCCCACAGTCGGATCTGCGATTTGATAATGATTCCTTTGTGCATATGCATTAGCTATAAGAGCATTTGTATATAGCTGGTGGCAATGGATGATTGATAAGGAAATGGAAAGAAATTGTGGTACTAACCTTGAATGGATGGCTGTGACTAGTGAGATTGGCAATAATTTGATATGTAATATAAATATATTGCTTGAGTACATGTGCTATGATCATAATGATTGTTGATGAAATTGTATATGGAATGATATATATATATATATATATATATATATATATATATTATAATGTATGATATTGATTCATTTAGTATACATTACTTATCTCCTAGTTACTAATTTTAAAGGTTGATGTAGGTATGTTGGAATCCTACTCTTTTGGAGGATGGGCATAATGGAGGTAAATATGGAAGGAAGTTCTTGAGCCTTGGCCGACAATTATTTTGTGAATTGTACAATGTATATGTTTTGTACATGATAATTGGATAGTTATGAATATTGAATTTGTGGGTTATGTGTGAAAATTAGACCTTAAGTGTTTTGAAGGCTAATTTTTGGTTATGACCTTAACAATGGTTGATGCTAATTGTGATACAATGGCTTTATGCTACATTATTGAATGGATGATGATGTTATGAGATTTATGACCATTGACAATGAACATGAGATTGATATATGATTGATATTATGGATTGTATGTATGATGAGGAGGTGAATAGGCCATATTCCTATTCAATGGTTAAGGTTTCATGTAGAGGCCATCCATAATTCGTAATGTATGTATGAGACTTATGTGCATGGTTTGTTGTGGTCAAATAGGCTTAGTTTTCAAGTTGGCATACTTAGTTCAACTAAAAAGGGCTTGAATGTCATTGGAATATAACTTGATCTAGGATTTGAATCATTGGATGAGACTTGTTGGAGCAAGTCATAGTTATGCATATGGATATATGTCTATTGGATCCCAACCTTACCATTTGCATTAGCAAGCATGGTCTCGCTCAAGCGAAAACCAGAATAATGATTTTGTATGATTTTTGCTTAAGCAAGTGAAGACTCACTCAAGCAAAAATGGTGGGTTTTGATTCTGTAGAATTCTAGCTTGAGTAAGTGCTCACTCAAGTGAGTGCTCGCTCAAGCAAGAATAGAAGGGTCTAATTCTGTCTTTTTTTTTTTTGCTCAAGCGAGAGACGTCTCACTCAAGTGAGTAAACAAAGAATTGATTTTGTGAAATTTTGCTCAAGTGAGTGACGACTCGCTTAAGTGAAGATATTGTGTTTGGTTCTAGAAGATTTTCCCTTGAGCGAAAGTGGTGTCGCTCAAGCGAGTTGTGGGGGTCTGATACTTTGGCCCTACTCATTTAAGCGAGCTTACGCTTTCTCAAGTGAGGCTCGGGGGCTCACTCAAGAGAGAGTTTCCTCGCTTAAGCGAGACCACCTGAAATGAAATTCTTTTCTTCCTTAGCTTATTTTTGGGTCTTCTCTCATATCTTCATATATAGGACTAAGCGTATGCCCTATATACACATTTTCTCCTGCTGTTGAATATACTTATTTTCGTATACATGTTAGGGCAATTATTTCTCGACCCATCTTTCTTAACTCTTAAAACTTTAGTCTCTAATTTTCCTTGGTTTGACTCTTAATGTAAGGTTACATGTTCGGGGTTTGAAAACGTGAAAAATTTACTTGTACTTTTATTAAATTAATTATTGTAATTACATCAGGATTCAGATCCTAGGAATCGTAGGGCATCGTGACATTTAGGCGATCGATCTTTAACTCTTCTCTAAGGTCCAAATCTATCATACTGACAGAGCCAATTATTCCTCCATCATTTAACTTCCTTTTTTTCCATGGTGACTTCCCCCTTCACCATTTATAGATTTAGGTTGTAACAGTACCTAGCCATTAGTTGATCACCCCAGGCTAAAGAAACTTTGTTATTTTTATTAATGAATTTAATAAGTAGATACAGTGTAGAGATGATGGCTTCCATGGCATTCAGGGTGGGCCCTTCTAGGATCCCATTGAATAGTGACAACATCAATCACTGGTATTCTTGTTTTTATTGTTCTTGAGTTAGGATCCCCTTCAAAGGTGATTTTTGTATCCAAGTAGCCTTTGGTAGGTTGTTTTGCTCCATTAAACGTTGTTAAGTCCTGCATATAAGGTTACAAATCCATGTCAGTTAAGCCTATTTTCTTAAAACATTCATAAAAAAATAGCATCACAAAAAGTTCCCTAATCAACCAAAAATTGTATGACACTCTTAATGGCTATAATGGCCTCAACCATGATTGCATCATCACTATCAGGAATGATGGGACTAAAATCATGACAAAAATAGAATAAGCGGGGTCTGAACTCCATCCCGGAACGGTCTGTTGTCCAGCTTAGCTTGAATGGATAGATCCATCGTAAGTGATTTTTATGAGCGATGTTAGACACCTTGCCTTCAATTAAACCATTAGCAATTGTGTTAATGACCTCTTTTGCTTCCTTTTGGATGGGGTGCCTCTAACTCCTCTTCATCGTTGATTACCTCAACCACCTTAGACTTGAGCTTTTCAGCTATTGTGGCCTTTTTAGGACCCCATCCATTATCATTATCAGGGGACCTATCTCTTCTTCTCTTAGCATTTTGTTCAGTGTCATCATAAAGGTTGTTCTTGAACAAGTATTACTTTAATTTGTCTTCTCTGATCAAGACTTCAATTGTATCCTTGAGTTATCTACACCCATCAATAACATGACTAATCTATTCATGGAGTTTATATTACTTGTTGGGGTTTCTTGGTCTCTTGATTAGCGTTGGTTTCCTAACATCGTACACACCGAACCCCGATAAGCCTATTTCTCTCAAGATCTAACTTAGCCTGGCATTGAGTATAGCATAGTGATTAAAGTCGAAGACCTTCTTTTCCTTAGGATGAGGTGTGAAATCATATCCCTAATCCTTGTGAGGTGTTTTCTCTTACTTGGGCTTCTCTTTTGGAGTCGTTGCGGGGGCTATAGGTGCCTTTGGTTTTATGGTGGCAAAATGCATCTCATGGCCCATATACTTTGATGCATTTTTCCAAATTCCTTAAGATTTTGTGGTGCAACCTTTACTAAAGATAAAACAAAAGGTGACTGAGGTTGTAAGGCCTTTATGATGATGTGAAGGTAGATCTGTTCCATCAAACCAGGAACCACCGATGCTTCCTTATAGAACCTCTCTAAAAAGTATTTTAGGGACTTTATCACACCTTTCTTGATTTGAGCTAATATGTATGATGTCCTTGACGTATCTCTTGCTATAACAAAGTGATCGTTAAAATTGACCACCAAATCGTTCTAAAAGTTAATTAACCCTGTGGGAAAGCCTTTGAACTAACCAGGGGCTTCCCCAACTAAGGTTTTGAGGAACATCCTTCGCTCCTAGGAATAACAACTCATTCATGTAGGCATTCAAGTGCTTGCTTGGATAAGTTTCACCAATATATTTCCCGATTGATAACACTTGTGGGGTTTAAAGATATTTAGGAATTGGGATTTCCATAAGGCTTCTGGTGAATGAAACATTAAACTGATATGCTAGGGAATCACCGGAGGCTTGAAGGTTTCAATATTGAGGCAAATAACGCTTCGTTTGGCATGTCAATTCTTGGTAATCTCCATTAACATCGAAATGCTAAAGTTTTCCAATGAAACAGAGATGTAGTGGTGAGACAGTGAGGGATGAGATTTAATAAGTGAGGCCCTTTAATGCATAACCATGTGATTCTCTTAAAAATGACCTCGTTCCTACCTTATCTCTTGTAATTCCGCATAAAGTTACAGGATGATCAAATCACTTAGGTCAGGTTAAGCTACCACTTCAGTCTTTCTAGAATTCTAGGCCACTGAGCCTGGGGTCTCCACAAAACCCAAGTTGTAGCCTAAGGGATTTTGCTTCATGTGCATTATGTCCTACACATTACCATCCGAAGTTCTTGGTGGATGATGGCTTATGTCCATGATGTTGAATGCGAGTGGGAATAACTTCAATGTATCCCACCGAGTGTGCCAATATTTTGTCCAGGGGACAAACTTCCGATATGGGTATCGGGTTCTTGCTCTCTATGTCTTACTCAGATCCAGTGGGGACCTTAAGGTCTTTGCGTGATTTTGTCCAACAACCATTAATATTCTGTATTGTGGGGTGAAATAGGATGTTATTTGCAAAGACACTTTGACGCTTAAGTTAGTACGATATCAGATATCAAAGTTCGAGTGTTAGGGTGGGTGAACATTACCCCAAGTGTCATAAATGAATGATATTTACAGGAGTGGGTGAGGATCGCCCATAAGAGTGTATTGGTCTAAGAAGCTCCTAAGCAAAGATAAGTGATCAACCTAAGCCTAATATGCTCATTTGATGGTGAATCTATATCGCACCTTTTCTTTAAATGCACTTTGTCTTACAGACTTTGGTGTGTGGTTTACAATTGTACCCAAGTGCAGGGACGTTTTCATCGTGATGCACAATGACACTTCCTATAGTAGGAAACATGGGTGGTTGGGAAAAAATGGTTCTCAACGATATGGACCATTTGGCTACAAAGAAATTAGATTATTTTCAAGAATGAGGGTCCATGTATCAGTTAGATGTTTCAATTAGTGAAAATGAGATCTTGGACCTGGTAGAGATTTAAATTGCAAGGGCTCACATTTTTCTTTTATGAATAGGATAAAGACATGTTATTGCAAGGAGTTTGTAATGTACTTAAATAGTAGAGTAAAATCTAATTGATTGTAATAGGTTAGGTTACTCTTTATGCTCCTGAATAATAAAATTTTCCTTTGGTGAGAAAAAAATGGACCTAGTAGTTTTTGACTTTGATTACGAAATATTTTACACATTAGGAAAGAGTAACGTCATGGTCGATGCTCTTTCACGTGGGGATATATATGATATTGTCATTTTACTTTCGTGTGAACTAGCGCTACAAGAAATTTAGTGCGTAGCGATAGTTTAAAATTGTCATTAATGACAGTTTTAAGCACCGCTAAAATATTTTACTTGTAACTTCTAAATCACCACAAACTTAGGCATAAATAAGTGTTTTAACAATGGTTTTGTGGCCAGTTTGGTTAAAAATTAAATGGGGGCTAGCAAGATGAGAAAAATGATCTAATGAGTGATATTCACTTTATATAACAAATCCTAAAAGATGCTTTAGGTCAACTTTAAAACAAATAAATAAACACTTAGTTAATCATTAGAAGAGTCACCGCTAGCATTAATTCATTAGTGGTGATTTAGTAAACAGTAAACCATCGTTAAAATGAGTGTTGAAAATGGTTCTGGTCCTTAAATTTCACAATCATTTCAAAACCAGACATTATCATCATTTTCCTCCTTCTCCTCGCCCCCAAAAGTGATTATTGTCATTATTACTAGTACTATATGTTTGTTATTATTACTAGCTCTATAAAAAAGAATGCAAAATACCACAAAAAGAAAATTTAAATGCTTCTATTGCCAAAACTGTGGTGTCCTAATTGAAAGGGACTCAATTTCAATATTAACTGAATGATAGAGAACTAAAACTGAAATATTCATTGCCAAAATAAAAATAAAATTTAAATGCTTCATGAAGTTTATTTAAGTACTTTTTTTTTTTGGAGAAAAGTTTATTTAAGTACTTGAACAACCTTACAATGGGAAGTGCGGCAACGGAAGTTAAGGAATCGTAAAGGAAGCCTAGAGGAAGTACCATTCAAAAACAAATGGCACTGCCCATTTCACTAGGACAAGATCAAGTTCAACAATGACAAAGCACCATAAAAATACTACATCCATCATGATGGGAATAATGAAGCCCAAATGCAACCCGAGCCCAAGAACACCGGGAGAATAACAGCCCAGAAGTTGAAACCAGATGCGGTCAATGTTACTAGCACAATTTCGATTGTTGTCTTTCTTTTTTTAACTTTTAGTTTTCGATTATAGTGCTATTAATCTGACGTATTGATTGAAACGAAACCAAGAAAAAATTGGAAAAAGGGGATTTTTGTTTGTTATTCCCTATTCAAAATCAATTCAAGGTTAAGGCAGCTTTAAAATAAAACAAATACTTTATCTCGAACCGGTTTCTTTTATCTAGGTGGTGTCTGGTACGAGAGATTTTTGAATTTTTCTGGGAATAACATTTTCTTATATGAGATTAAAAAAAATATTCCTAGGAATGTGAGATTCTTAGACTTAATTATGAAGGAATTAAAAATTTCATTTTCTCATTTCAACAGGTGGGCATCTTATACATTCCCGGGGAATAAAAAATTTTAAGACAAAAATACCCCATTAACATGGGAATGAGAGAAACTAAAAAGATTTTTAGGTAAATTTTTTTTAATACCAAACATGGAAAATAAATTACTCAGAAAACACATTCCTGAAAATCCCACTTAAAAAATCCCCAATATCAAACACCACTTTAAATAAAAGAAACAACTATACATTTTAGATAAATATGAATTCCCTTTCATTTCCTTTATTAAATTACTTTGTCACATTTCCATAATTTAACCGTTTAATAAGGGTATTAATAGAAAATTTAATTCTCTTACATATTAGACTATGTTTTTTTTATCTTTTGCCGAAAGTAACTTCTTAGAATGGTAGCATGCCAAGAAGCTAAGTACCAGTTTATTTTTAGAAAACATTTTTTGTTTTTACTATTTATTACAAAACTATCTGAGTTTTATCTTTTGGTTTTAAAAGTTTGTACACAATACAATGAAAATAAAAAAAAAATATTGTTTCGTTTACAAACTTTTGAAAAATAGAAAATAATGACTATTTTATACTTAAAACTAAAATGATAGTTTTGTAATTAAAAGTAAAAATAAAGAATAGAATTGCGAAATGGTTTTTTTTATAGTAAATGGGCTTAATATTTTCAATACTACAACTATTTGTCACAATGTAATGAAATAACAGATATCTTTGAGATATAAACACTCTCATCTCTTTTGTGTATGTCGCTTTTGAATAAAATGGTTCATGTACATCATATTTTTAGAGCAACGGGTGACGAGCGATCTTTGCTTTACTTGTATGGATTAACATGATTGCCTTCTACAAGATAGGGTGAAATAAATGTAAGTGCCAACATTGATTTTACTATACATTTCTACAGCTCATACATATATAGTTACTCGTAATAACCAGATGTAATCGTGACCTTACGGCCTGAGAAGTTTTGGCCCAGCATTGGAGGCTAACCAGGATGCAATCACATCAACAAGCATATCCATGTCCTTTGATACTTCAGCACGTAGGACTCTTGAATCCATGCCTAGTGTGTTTCCTACTTCTTTGGCAACTGTCTCCCATGGTGTTCCTACAGTAAGATTTGACAAAAGCTCGCTTCCACGATTAACTGCATCAGCCATTGCCGGTGGAACATCTGGTAGGGCCTGCAAGGTGTATAATAAAAATTATAGGTAATAGCACCTGAGGAACAAGTTTAGTTATATTTATTTACTAGAGGTACCTGCTGCAATGGAAGACCATGATCTCCAGCTAATTTGCGTATCGACATATCTAGCACTGAGCTAATGGCTGCTTCTGAACTAAGCACCTGTGCTAGAGTTGAAGTCTCATCTATTAAATCATCCTTGAATTTTATCAGAAGATTTCTGGATATGCCATAGTATGATTTTATCTGAAGAATTATCAAAACCCTAAATGAGAAAACCTTAAAAGAAATTCAAACAAAAACATTTAAAAAGAGAGAAATAAATCAATGTTGCAGCTCAAACACAAAAAGGAAAATAGGACACAAATCCTACTGTTTGGACCCTAATTTTAGAGCAGTAGTAGCTTCATGATAATATAGCGCAAGTTATCGTATGAGTATAACAGTTGTAGGATTATGTAACAAACATTAAGAACCTAGACCCTAAAATGACATCCAATTGAATTTGTCTTCTAAGGTGTGATT
Source organism: Clitoria ternatea (assembly GCA_037962975.1). NCBI lineage: Eukaryota > Viridiplantae > Streptophyta > Magnoliopsida > Fabales > Fabaceae > Clitoria > Clitoria ternatea. The sequence continues at coordinate 14,855,411 of CM075676.1, forward strand.
TTGTAAACCACAAACAGGTTATGTTCTATAAATTTTGCGACCTAAGAATTTGATGCAGTTAAGAACCAGTTGCAACATTTATGTAAATTAGAAATACAATTTAAGCAACGGCGGTATTTAATTCTAATTCTAAGCAAATAAATATCCTCGCTGCTGAAAAAAAAAATAGTAAATCAGCAATGTCACATACAAGTCGACGGGTCTCCTCAGGCTTTGGAGAAAAATCTTCTCTTCCCTTGACCAAATCCATGTACAGGGGAGGGAGCTGCTCAACTAAAGGAAGAACCTGCTTCATAATGGGAGGGCTAACATTTTCTAGTTGTTTCAAAGTCATCTCAGCCTGCATGTGTTTAATGCGTCTATGATTAACCATTCAAAGAAATTAAATAAATATTGGACAAAGGAGTACTCTTTGGTGCTTGGAAACAAAATTTAAATCTGAAAAAAGTTTCTGCTAACCACATACAACAGCAACAACTGTCAGAACAAGAATTGCTGGAAGAAAAGGGAAAATCAAAGCAAATTCCTTAACATATGATCAAGTAAGATCACACTTAGTTTCCAATATTAAAGTTGACTGACTACTCCCATACTGCAAGAACCTCCCTGGGCATGAGACATTGTTAAATTCTACATAGTTTCTTTGATGCACAATTTAAATTGAGTAAAATTAAAGCAAGCTCTCTTGAGACATCGTCTAATATAGTACTTGACTCTCAGTTTTTAATATCATATAGCAACAACCTCCCTTTCCTTGAGAATATCCTTCACAATAACACCTTTAATGATGTGTGAATGAGTTTTGACTAAAAAACTTCCAAGTAAGGATGCATTTGGCAAACAGCACAGTTATAAACAATTACTCAATAAGCTCTTTTCAAAGAAAAATAGCCCAGATATAAATAGAATTTGTCTACATCTGGATATGACGGTTAAATAGAAATTTCCAACAATCTAAAGGAAAGGTTGTTGCAACATGACACTAAAGAGGAAATGAGCCAAATTCTATTCGACATACCTCAAGGGTTCGAGATATTTCTCCTAGAAAAATTTAATAATTGTCTTCCTCCATTTCTTGGCAAGAGTTATACTGACCCCAGCTCGAAGAGTTGGTGAAGAAAAAATATCTGATAGAAGTGGGCCAATGGTTTGAGCCATTGGGACAAGCACTGGAGAGAACAAAGGGACAGCTGAACTTGCTTCCTGCAACAAGGAAACAAGATTCTGTCAATCATTATCATACCGCAAAGAAAATTTTTACATAGGAAATATTGGGAAAAATATGTCTTTGCTGATGGCGGATTATATCTGTAAGTACCAGACAGAACACATACCTTGTTATTGAATGCCATGAGAACATTTCCAGATCTCTGCACTGCATATCTTGAACCTGGTGAAATAATTAATTTGTTGAGTATCCACATCTAATCAATTTACTGTGCACTATCAAGTTTTGTAATAGAGGATATTTAATATACCAATCAGAAGGTGGACAACTGATCCCAAAGAATGGCCAACGCCAAAAACAGGTAGGTCTTGGATCTGAAACAATTAGTATTTTTTAACATTTTCCTTTCAAAAAGAAAGAGAGATTTGGAAACTAAAAGAAACTAGGCCTCGGAAAATAAGTTGAAACTCACTGTTTCTTGCAGCACACGATAGCACCTATCAAATTTGAACTGCACTTCATCTGCAATGAGGAAGTGATCAAACCCACTAGCATATGGTGTTGCAATGACCAATACACCCCTAGTAATAGAAAGGGTTTTACAATTAGTTTTTCTCATTCACAGATCCAAGATTTACTACTCTCGAGTGGTCCAGGTGCAGGGATATTTCATAGAATAGAACGAATAAGGGTTAGTTAAATAAGTGGAAAACACAGAAGGTTCTACACTTAACAATACATGGATTAGAATATGGAGGCATTATTTATTACTAATGAAACAATGAAAATGAAATGAGAGTATTTTAGTCAGTATCTAATAAAATAATTACACAATTAATGATTTATTAACATGTGTAAAATAACCTTAAATGATAATAGATATGGGATAGAGGGAGTATCATGTTTCACAAACAAACTTTGACAAGAATGTAAGATGGAGAATTTTATTAACAGAACAGAGGGGCTTACTTTTCTGAGAGACGCTCAAGAAACCAACGATAGGTAAGCTGAGGTGCAGCTCCAACAAATATACCTCCGATAAAATGTACTACGAAGTTGGGTTTGGAGCTTTTGGGTTTGAGAATCCATGATCCCTAGAATAATTCAGAAAGTTTGTGCCAAGTTTTTTTGAGCATAACTCCAAAACAAAAGATAACTATCACTTCCAACATGCTTCTGAATAGCCAAAAGCCAATTTTAGAAACACTTATTTAGGACTCCGATACCTCTCACATACAATCAGAATCACAAATTTTAAGTCGGAATGTGTGTAGGGTATGAGAAATTAATTCTTGGCGCACAATAAACAGGGCAGTTTCAATACTAGTATATTATCACGAATAGGGCAGCATGTATGCATAAAACTTTTACCATGTGTCACTGAATATATTAATGAAAATCTTAGAATAGCGTATACACCTCAACTTCACTCCAGTCACTAGAACCCCACCAAGCGCCTTGTGATTGTCTGACAGAATCTGTAAGTAATCTGCAAAGGAAGGACTGATTTTGAATTGTTCAACCAAATAATTCTGGAACGAAACAGTGAAAAGAGAAAGAACCTCTCAATTTGGGTGTAAACTTGAATAGCTTCGGATTGGTTGTTGTCGTTGTAATTATTCTTAGAGGAGAAACGGATTCTGGTTGCCGGACGCCGCGCAGAGGGAACACAAGGCCAATAACGAGGAGAGGAGTTTGCGCTTAGTTGTTTATGAGACTCCAATTTCGGTTTCATGGTGAAGCTAGCTGTCCACACCGAGGTAGCCATGCCACTGTTTTCCCTGATTCGTCAAAATATTATAGCATACCACTTGTTTTTTCTCTTTTTTTTTCTTGGTAAAAGCAACCCATTAATAGACCCGACCCGACCCATATTAGTTTAAAATATGGATTTTGCTACACAAATCACTCCCATCCTTTTTTATTGTAAATTCAAAAATATTTTGACGTTTGCGGTTGAAAAACAAAGTTATAAAAATGGAAAAATTTATAGGTTAATATTGATCCTTCATACCTTTCGAAACAGTCAAAATTCTATTTGACCATCGGATTAATTTTTCCTTTCAACTCAATGGAGTTCCGTTAGTTGGAATTCCCAACCTCAAAGCTCTGTCTCCATTGACATTCCTACTGGTTTACGTAAGGTGTTATAGATATTTTAATGTTCATATTTTAAAAAATATCTAGGCTAGGATTAATACCCATGTTTCAATTTGCTTCTAATAATATATGAAACAACAATCATAAATGGTAACCATATCCTTTCATTTATGCACATATTTAAATAAATATTTGGTGGACGTTGTTTAACATGTGTAATCCACGTTAACGTATGTGGATTATATATGTCACTATGTAAATGTTATCCAAAACACTAATTATTTTGGTTAAAGTCTTACCATTATCTTTCATTTTTTATCTAGGGAAGCCCTTTTATGATTGTGTGGGGTGTTTATAAAAACTATTAGCATGTGGACCATTTGTCACCGTAGTTTAAAAATAAAAGTAAGAATGTCAAATCCACAATTCATATAGAGTTGTTAAATAAGATGGTAATTAGTAAAAAAAAGAACTTTATGAAACAACATTTAAAGAGACTATAAACACAAATTTATAAGATGACAACGTTAGCCTATTGAATGATCGTGCCTTTGGTGAAATTCGTAAAGGAAATGGTTGTAATTGGTTTCTCGACCCTGGCAAGTTCTGTAGTACCCAACTCTTTGAAATTTTGGTATTGCTTGTGTTGAGGGGAGTATAGTCAATAAAATACACCTTTTCCCTAATGTTCCTCTGTCGCAGATGAAAATTTTTAGGCCCCAACTCCTTTTTCACTACTATTTACCATGATCAAAGCTTGGTGAGTTAATATCTTCCCTATGGAGTTCCCCATTAACGTATTTGGACACTCTGGTCCTGAAATTATCCCTTGTGACAAAGGGCTTCCTTGCTAGAGACAAGGCAAAAACAGAATGGGGACACACTATCTTAATGGCGATATGCAGCTAGATGACATCTGTGAGACCAACGACTAAACCAAAATTCCTTATAGAATCATAGGAGGAAATCTTTAAGCAGCTCATCGTTCCTCTGCTTTACTTGTGATAACATATGGGATGTCTTGGGAGTGTCTCTAGATATAATGTAGTGCCTAGAGAATACACTAAGAAAATTGTCCAAAGAGTCAATGGACAATCTACATGCTAAGTCGTCACTAGCGCCGATAAACATTATTTCATTAGTGAAGGAGTCAAGGTGTTTTCATGGGTTTGTTTTTCCATCATAAATAAGGATGGGCAAAGGGTGGGCTATGGTATCTAATCTGGGATTTTACATTCATTAACCTGGGTGTAAATGGTAAAGTAAAATGATTTGATCTTTAGGTATTTTCATTTGGTAAGGTGACATATGTTGGCTGATTTAAGTGCAGGGAAAAAATGGTTGGGAGATTGGGTTAAGCAAGGTAGTGGTATGGATTGGCATGGTGATGGATTATGGGGTGTAGGGGTGTTAATGGATTGTATGAGGCCATGAAGTAATGGTTGCATGATGGAAACCAGTATAGTGTTTATGAGGGTTATGTGAGGTGGTGTTGGAGGGTGGTTAAGCAAATATAACCTTGTTGTAGGGATAGGTACGGTCCGGTCTCTGAATGAGTGAAACTGCATCTTTAGGTGGATGGAGGAGCCGAAATACATAAAAGACCCCTCGTAATCTTCATATTCTGTATCTTTAAGGAGAGACATACATTGGCTTGATGCAAGCACAAACTGGGTGCCTTCCTTCTCTCTAATTCTTTGCCTTAACAAGTTAATTTTGATGTCCCTCAGGTCAGGGTCGGTGGGGCGAAGGATGTCGTTTGAAGGGAATCTTGTATGATGGTGGACTCGAGATCGATGGGACAACATAGAAGCTTCTTGGGATACACCTTCCGGAGTGCTAGGGTTGTGACGTTGGTTTTTGGAAAGTGGCCTCAGACTTAAGAGAAAGGGTGAATTAAGTCTTTGACTTTTCTTGCTTTTAGCATAAATGATTGAAAAAAGTAAATATTTTAAATAACTTTTTGAATAAAAGGGTTTTGTAAAGGGGTCTTTGAGAAATGTATGAAAATAAAGATTTAAATAAATGTTATAAAAAAAAGAAGGCAAATAATTTAATAGCACAAATAAAGAGAATAGGGATAAGAAAAAATACACCACGATGTATTATTGCTCAATCACCACCACTGTGATCTATTCTAGTTACCCAGCCTAAAGGCATAGAATTTTGTACTATAGTATGAAACAATTATAAAGGTATCTGTTTACAACTCTTATATTACCTTGCCCAAATGTAAAACTTCCACATAACTCATTTATCAAACACAATAGGGATTCACTTGCTTCAAGGGTATCCTAGAGAAGACTTTATCTCACCCTATAGCTAAAGCACTCTAGTCCAAGAGCACAAAGAAAAATAAGGATTATAACTTTAATTCTATGACAAAAAAAGAACTTAAGGACGAGCAAGGAAGAGAACAACTTATGTAAAGAGAGGAAAAAGTAGTGGTGTCTCTTTTTCTAAAGCCTCAACACTCAATTTATAACCAAAAATGGAAATAAAATATGTCAAGTTCCCTAAAATACGATACCTTTTAGAAATAAGTCAAAAGCTCAAAAACGAGCCCAACACACTATTGTTGGTGGAAATTATTATGCTCTCACGATTGTTGGCAATTACTCTAGATTCACGTAGACCATTTTCATAACCATTAAAGATGAAGCTTTCAAAGCATTCAAAAGATTAGCCTAGATTATTCGAAACAAAAGGGATTTAAAAATTACATCCATTAGAAGTGGTCATGGGGGAGAGTTTGAAAATGTCATTTTCGAAAACTATTATGAAAAACATAGAATCAAGCACAATTTCTCTGTTCCTAGAACACCTCAACAAAATAGAGTTGTTGAGAAGAAAAATTTTTCTTTGAAAGAATTGGCTCAAAGACTTTTTTTTATCAAAAAGCAAAATTAGTTAAAGTTTTTATAAATTAGCATTACACAGTTCACCCATGTCTAACAATTATAGCACACAACTAATTAAATCTTCATTGGGAAAGAATCTTTCCAATGTCAAAGAGATGGTTAACAATATATACGAATCGCTTTTGCAAGTCTAGAATAGATTCACCCGAAAGTATTTCAAATAATTCTAATTCATGGTTAAGGGTGTTTATTCTAGAGATTTCTAAAAGGTGGACAGTCTAGTAATAACGGCATCCTCTCCCAACATTTCATTTAAGGTCATTCTCTTAAGCTGTAAAGCTTTAAAATAAAAGACAAAGTTCCAAAAGCTTTAAACTCTTAGACTACATTTCCCAAATGTAAAACTTTCACAACCTGTTTACTAAACCTAACAGGGATTCACTAGTCTCAAGGGTATCCTAGAGAAGACTTTCTCTCACCTTATACCCAAAGCACTATAGTCCAAGAACACAAAGAAAAATAAGGATTACAACTTTAATCTTATGACAGAAAAAAAATTTAAAATGAGCAAGGAAGAGAACAACTCGTGTAAAGAGAGTACAGAGTCGTGGTGTCTCTTCTTCTGAAGCATAGGCACTCAAATTATATTAAAACAAATTACCAAAAATTCTGAAATAAAATGTGTCAAGTTTCCTGAAATACAATACCTTCCAGAAATAAGTCAAAATCCTAAAAACCAAGCCTAACATGCTACTATTAAGAAGGCCCATCTGGCCCATAATATTTATTTTCAGCCCGATTTGCTCGTTTGTTTGGTTCCTAACCTATTTTTGGTCCTTTTTCAAAACATTTTAGAAAATAGCCTATTTTTCTTTGCTTATTTTTAGGTCCTTAACCATCCTAACAAAAAAAAAGACTCTAAGGCCAGACCCAAAGATACATCCACACTGAAACATTGTTGGTCCTTAAAGTTAAAGCTCCACGCATGGACTTCATTCCATAAGGCGTATCCCAGAATTATTTCTTTTTGTTTTAAGCTCAACCATACCTTAATTCCATTTAGTCTTAAGATCCTCATTTTGATTTGTCATTATCAAAATAATCTGCCTACACACACATGAATTATATTAGTTAGAAGGCTCCATTAGGGAGAGCAATGGTGGGAATAACTCTCCTGATTCCATCGGCGTGCCAAATAGTCAGTTTGATTAACATGGGTAGATGGATGGTATACTCTAGAAGGTAGCTTGGATAGTTTCCTCCTTCCCTATCACCTATACAAGTACCAAATACAAGACCGAAGGTTGGTTGGCCCTATAAGGCACCTCTGATGCCTAAGTCATAGAAGAGAACCTTGGAGCACTAGGGAATGAAATGGGGAGTCTATAATAATGGCATAATAAATACATATCTTTCACTATTCAAGAGGCAGATATTTATAATGAGTGCTAAAGTACAATATAATGATGACATTGTCAAACCTTATGCAGGTTTTGTTGGTGACATGACTACTGACATAGTTGTCCTTTTGGACGGCTTCCCTCATGACATTTGTAGGATCTCGTCCTCAAAAGTTGATCTTCTCGTAATGGTGGTTGGACCGATATGTCATTCCAGCTATATAGGCACCTTGGTCATATGTATGGATCAAACAGTAAATTAGAGGGAATAAGTATCAAGAAGTGTGAAATTCAGAGTTTGAAACCAAGTCCTGAAAATATTCATGTTATGCAATAATTGTGATGGCCTGGGAAGATATAGACTAAAATATATGTTTCTTCTCTAGTGTTATTTGTAGGTCTTAGTTAAGTCCTATATATATATATATATATATATATATATTATTAATTAGGTCTTATAGGTTTCAAAACATTTGCAAAGTTTTCACTTTATTAACCAAACCTGTAGAATAACCTATGTAAGCAAACCCTCAACATAGGGCCTCCAATTATTGAGGGTCTTCAGATTTTAAATATTTAGAAAGAAGGAACCAAATTTTCATGGTTAAAACAAGGTCTCCAAAAATTTTACAACAACCTTGCCTTTAACATCTTTTAACTCGTCACCACCCACTAACCCCTTTCTACAACAACCTACATCAGACTTACCCTTCAAAACCCCCATACCCTTCTCTATGAACCACTCCGACCACTACACCTTCGGGTGACATCGAGAGCCACCATAGCTAGTGTGTACCCAACCATGACCATCTACAATCACACCACATCACTAAGCATTATTCCTTATTTTCCTTCCTCACATCTCACTAATGACATTAAGTCCTAGCAAGCACCAAACCAATTTATGTGTTCCCCTCCTGTAAGACGTGCTCGGAGTCCCCGACAACGTCACTCCAATCTCTGTGAGTCATGATCGTATGTCCTTGATCAAATATCGTAACTTGTAAAGTGTCATAATAACAACTTATCCTCTTTCGCTCATAGAACCACAACCATGACAACCTAACCTTCTTTATTTACGCAAGCTTCACAATAACCCCATTTTCCAACCTATAACACCACCATTAAACACCCACCAATCCATTAAAAGTTGGTGAAACTAAAATCCTTTTTGTTGCTCATCATAGAGTTCAACCGCATCCGTTGTTGCATGTTTCCTTGTTTCGTTATAGTGATATTTTACACATGTGTTTGGGAAGGGGAAGGTTGGGGTGATAGATAACATTGAGTTGAGGGTGCCAATCCATTTTTAATTTGAAAAACATTTCCTAATAACAAACCAAAACAAAATCTTATAATATTCGCTCGTTCAAAACAATGTTCAATACATAACTAGAGATTGATCAGTGTTGGTGAGTTAAGAGAGGGATAGTGATAAGAGGATGTATGAAATTTAACTTAGACATAAAAATAACTTAGGGACCAAAGAAATACATAGATTCTGATTTCTAAGTGTTTTCTTTCCTCTTTTTTTTATCATCCAAGAAAGCATAGCATCTGTATGAATCAAGGTTGTCAAAATCAAGATTCTACCTAGAATAATAGAGACTCCAACAACTCGTAGAATTGAGATTCTAGGTAGAATCATAAGGGTTTAGGGTTTAGGTAGAATCATAAGATTTTACCTCTTATTAAAAAAATAAATAACATACCTATACATAAAATAAAACATAAAATTGCATAAACAACACCAACAAAAGTTATTCTTTCCAACAAAACAACAACAATAGATTACTTCCATATGCTAAATGATACCGTGGCAGGAGGGAAGGGGAGGACGCAGAAAGAGACACGGTGGAGAGTAGAGGCGGTCACGCGGCTAGCATCGGAGACGCGACCACCGTTAAAGAGGCGCACGAGTGAACAAAAACAGAAGCACGCGCACCACGAGAGGCGACCATGAACGGAGGAGAGGCGACCACAGGGAGAACAGAGGCAAGGCGACCACAACCGGAGAACAGGCAGAGCTACACGATAGAGGATACGCAACACGAACTGGAAAGGGGGTTAGGGATTTTTGGGTTTTAAAAATTTCTGACCAAAACGATGTTGTTTTGGTCGTTTTTGGGTCCATAAAAAGAATCTGATAAAAACGATAGAATCTATAGACACGGGGCGTTTTTACCGATTGTACCATTTCTACCTCTAAAATGAGTCTACCTTCAATTTAACACGAAAAGTCACCTAGAATCATAGAATCATGTAATGAATGAGTGTTTGTTAAAATATGATGGACGGGCTGGATAACTTGTCATGAGTCCACCTCGAGAGGGAAGTGGCAATTATAAACTTGAAGAATGAAAACTTGAAGAATGAAATTGATGTTTTAACAAACATAAATAAATAAGTTATATGGATGTAAACAACTGGTGTCTCATCCGTGATCCATCTCAATGTTTCTTCTTGTCCATACAAATTCTGATTCTCTAAATAAAATGTAACGCTTTCTTCTCTTGAGACTCTCGCTCAAGAGTTTCCATGGCCACCACCACTCTGCCCTTTTCACTTCTCAAACTCAAACTGAAACCACCCTCTCTCCCCCACCGCACCCTCTCTCCCAAGTTCCCAAAACGCCCCGTTTCATGTAACTGGGCAAAACCTCCATCACTCACTCTCACTCTCACTGGCCACAAAAGCAGAAGACAAGTCGTCACTGCAAAATCATCCGAAACAGAAGCCGGAAGCACTTCGACCTCACTCACCCAAACCGTGAGTGCCTGTGTTTGTGTTTGTGTTTGTTTATTATCTTTTTCCTGAATGAATGATTGTTGCAGGTGTTGGGGGTGTTCCACTTGGCTGTGTCTTTAGGCACTATTGTGGCTGTGGATAAGTATCTGAAGAAAGCCTTCGTGGCGGCTTCCATTAAATTCCCGAGCGCATTGTTTGGCATGTTCTGTATATTCTCGGTTTTGATTATTCTGGACTCCACAGCACCCTCTGCGGCCAATGCGTTGATGACCTTCTTCCAGCCTGCTTTCACCTTCATTCAGAGATGGCTCCCTTTGTTCTACGTTCCCTCTTTGGTTGTTTTGCCCCTCTCCATTAAAGATATCCCCGCTGCTTCTGGCATCAAAATTGCCCTTATTTTAGGTTCTTTTCTTTATTCTTGCTTTCTCTAACTCGTTTGATTTTTATACTTTGCTCCTTAAATCGGATCAATTTTCGGAAACCCATCACTTTAGCCTAGCCTATGAGATTGTTGGGATGTAATTGATCAAGAGCACTGATTTGCGCAACAAAACTCATTCATGGACTAGTTTGGCTGGTGAAAGGCCACCAACCTTGGGCATAATATTCATAATTTAGGGAATGGTTTGTTTGTTTAAACTCAGTTGCTTGATAATTGCAGGATCTTTTTAATGAACTTTTTGTGATATTTCTCCATCTCTGTTTTTCTTTTGTTTGATGAGCTTAGATACTTGTAATGTTGTTCAGTTGGAGGATGGTTGGCTACACTTTGTGTTGCTGGTTTCACGGCTATATCAGTGAGAAAAGCTGTAAATACGGAACTGGTAGAAGCTGAGCCTATGGGAAAGCCTGCTCCATTTTCTGCCTTTGAAGTGTGGGTGTGGACGGCTGTTCTCCTAATATCATTTGTTTCTGCATTGTTTTATCCTACAGCACTGGGGACAAGTGCCAGAACATGCCTTCCATTTTTGCTTGCAGCCACAGTTTTGGGCTACATGGTTGGCTCTCGGTAAGTATTTTCCTTTTCACTGCTCTATGTACACATTGCCAATTGCTGTATGGAGTTTCTGATGGAAGAGCTTATGAAATAACGTTTTTTTTGGATACAGAATTTTTGAATTCTAGAGAATTTTTAAATTGACTACATGTTTAAATGACAAATGATAATTTTAATAATACTACAATTTTCTTATATGATAACTTTTCGTACAAATGAGAGGAATTTCAAACAACAGCCGTTAAAAGAGAATTTAAAATTCATCTTTTTTGTTTATGCCATTTACAATTATTTTTATACTTGACTCTTTATAATCATCACTCATTACTAGTTTAACAGTTCTTATATTCTTCATCCAAACATCCTTGAGTACTCTTACTTCACATACTAATCTATTAAAGTTTTGTTAAAAATGGTTTGGTTTGCTATTTTTATCTTTGCTAGAGATTCATTAATTCTTGCTATTTTTTGGTTACAGATTGCCATCAAATGTGAAGACGGTCTTCCATCCTATAATTTGCTGTGCTTTATCAGCAGATCTTACTGCATTAGCATTTGGGTATCTTTCCAAGTCAGGGCTTGAACCTGTTCTAGGTATGATTAGAAGATAGCTATTAGATTGCTATATTATGTAAGTCTCTCTCAATTTGCTCTGAATTTTGTAGCTCACTTCAACTAGGTAATGAAACTTAAGATCTAAATTAGTTTAACATAGATATCCTATAATGATTGCATTTTTGTGATAACTTTTGCAAGTCTTTACTTATCTATCATTTGTGAATGTAAAGGAGCCTCTAAACAATTGATTATACAAAGGTCCAATTTAAGATGTCATATTATTGGCGCACTTGGATCACTCTGGTCAACATGATATATGTAATAGATCACATGGAAATAATTAGAGGAAATAGAATAATGTAGGTCAAAGCAAGGACCATAGGAGGATATGTGCAAATGCAACAATCCTATCAGGGGGATATAGTGAGACTAAGATCACTTTGGTATGAAAAGATTCTTCAATCTGCCTTATCCTAAAGCAACATCAAGTTCTGCTTGTGCTCTTCATTTCCCCTTACACATGAATTCATTCTTAACTCTTTCACCCAAAATTTCTTGCACTAATCATTACCTTCTATTGATCCTTTCCTACCATTGTTTTAGTGTCATTGATTTTCTGCTCATCATTTTACTTGGACTTGGAGGAAGTTATTCTCTAAATTAAAACCTGACTACCGTAATGTAATGACATGTATGTGTGTATGACAAGTCAGTTGGGTTTTTCATTGTATCTCTGTTTACTATGCTTGACTTCCATTGAAACTTACCATTCTAATGCTAAGGTTTCAAAGCGATATGAATTCTACTGGAATCCTAAACTCATTATGAATTAGCTTGTCACAACTCCCAACTATGAATTTCCTGACACGCATCAACTAAGCGTAGTGGCAGTTTCTTCTAGGTGGTAAACCTACCATTAATTCTTTGGATTTTGATGCTATGTTATTTTCTTTATTTCCCATGAAATTTGCTATTTTAATGTTAGTGCAAGTCATTGCCGAGTCAGCTTAGACGGTTAAGTCCTAAGTCCTAACTGACGCTGTTTGATAGAACCCTCTAGCTAGGTGCCTAGGTCTCTATAAATATCTTGTATCTCAGTGTACTCACAGAATATCAATTACAGAAATCAAGTTTTTACTCTCTCTCTCTCTCTCTCTAAACATGACTTTTCTCTCCTTTCTAATCTCCCTAAGATTTAAGAATGATAGCACTTGTTCTAAGCATAATCATCATAGGATTCAATTAGGTTTAGCTGGCATGACTTTGAACATAAATAATTCATAGGAACATTCAAAATTGATTCAAACAGTAAAAAACTTATATTTAAAGGCTTTCCACCGTAGTTACATTCATAATCTCCAAGGGGCACCATTAAAAAGATTCAAGATGAAAACTTTGTACATGTTTAATCTAAGATATCATAGTTTAAAATGATACTTGTGCAAGATTTTCAATGAGAAGAGTCCTACACATCCTACTAAGATATAGATAACCAACAATATGCACCCTTATGTCCCTAAGAGCCCTAAAAAGGCTCCCATCTTCAGCATCTTACACCCACTACCACATGTTATATCCCTTCCATCATAGAGAGCATGCATAAGGATTGTAACCATTAGGAAAAAAAAGACCAATCTTATTTTTAGAATAATCAGGAATTATAATGGTTCAACTGTCTAATAGCATGGAGAGCACACATGATGCATTTGATTTCAACTTATTTTTTCTTTTGCTCTATGGTACACAAGATGATTTTTCTCTCTTCCTTTGCAATTCTTTTATTACTACTGTTTCAGCATAATATATCTATACTTGTTTCTTTTTATTCTTTTTACATTCATAGGATATTACCTTACAAAGGCATCCTCTAATCCTGGAGCTGGTGACATTTTAATGGGATTTTTGGGATCTGTTATTCTTTCATTTTCCTTCTCTATGTTTAAACAAAGAAAGGTAATCATCTAGATTTCCCAGTAAGTCCTATAGTGCTTTAAAAAAATTAAGTTGAGGAATACATTATGTTTACATTCCTGTTGATTGCTCTTGATATGTAGAATGTTAGATTAATAATGAAGCAATCAAACTTATATCTGCGCAATGTTTTAATATGTCATTATTGTGTACAAACTACAAAGTATTGAATGATATGGTGAAGTAGTTCAATAAGTATACCTATTCTTCATGACATTGTTTTTCCAGTTTCCACCTATTATGCCTTTCTGGCCATGTTAACATTAGAAGAGTGTGAATTGAAAACAACTTGATTTTGAATTTTGATTAGCATTTATAAAACTGGAGTTCAAGTACATATAACTTGACTAGCATATCAGCCATATCTTTTATGCCAATGCCAGTGGCACTAGGGTTGGGCTAATGATGAGGGGTTTTGGTAGTTTGCAGGAGGGTATTGGTACCTTTATGCTAAAAAGATGTCTTGATGCTAGCTTTATTCCATTTTTTAGTGTAGAATTAGATAGTTTGTTCAACTTTGTTATGCTGGATTGTAATTGGTTTTACATTTTCTTTTCCCTTCTCATTGTCAAATGGCTAAGCATTTATATCATTAACTATTGATTTGTCTGTCATTCAGCTTGTGAAAAGGCATGCAGCTGAGATTTTCACCTCTGTCATCATCTCAACAGTATTCTCACTGTACTCTACTGCCCTTGTTGGACGGCTCGTTCAATTAGAACCATCTTTAACTGTTTCCATTCTACCCAGATGTATCACAGTGGCATTGGCCCTGAGCATTGTGTCCTTGTTTGACGGTAAATATTATGCCCACACTGCAACCATTTATCCCTATAATCTTGTGAACAGTTGAACTTGATCAGAGTTAATGGAGCAAATCCAAGGTCATGCAGTCTGGATCTGTTTAAAGAATACACTTAGGAAGAGAAAGGGATGCTCTAACATGTAAATTGTATGTTTATACTTCAGTTTTATCTTTGAAAATTTCCCTGTTTGTCTGCAGGTGCCAATTCATCTCTCACAGCAGCTGTGGTTGTAGTAACTGGTCTGGTTGGGGCAAATTTTGTGCAAGCGACACTTGATAAACTCCATTTCCGTGATCCAATTGCTAGAGGAATAGCAACTGCATCTAGGTATATTCCGTCCTTAGATAGTCTCATTTAACCAGAAAAAAAATTTCACTGCATTCCATACTTCCATGACCAGCATATGTTAATGGCCACTAACACTTCATTTTCAGATTGTGTAAGGGGTGAAGACCTTTTATGATTCCCATGCTAACTATTGAATTTAGCAAATACCAGTATCAGTTTTCTATTCTTCTTCATTGATGCATGGGTATTTACATGCTCTTGACTCTACTTTTTCAGTGCCCACGGGCTTGGAACAGCAGCTTTGTCAGCTAAGGAACCTGAGGCTCTCCCATTTTGTGCCATTGCTTATGCTCTGAATGGAATATTTGGATCTATACTATGCTCAATTCCGGCTGTCAGACAAAGCTTGCTTGCAATTGTTGGCTGAAATTGTCGCTAAAATCACAACCCGGTGTTTTTTTTCATTCCTTTAAATGCCATAACTCAAGTAATCTGATGCCTGCATAGTGTCTAGGCCAATATTGTGTACCACGAATTCAGTGACACCATATTGTCAATTGTATAGAAAGTAATCAATCATTCATTCATTTATTCATATTCTATGACGGCTACATCGAATTTCATACGCTGAGTTAACTTTACAAACATGAAGGGCAAGTATGGATTGATGTTATATAATAGATTGGAAAAAGATGGGATGAATTGGAGTAAAAATACCATTTTATTGTTTTGATATTTTTAAAATGGGACACGTTTTATTGTTTGGAAAAGTAATGCAAGGAAATACATTTTAATGTTTAAATTTTCATTGAAATTTTTATTTAATTCAATTGAATAATTATTAAAAAGTAAAAAAAATAAATTAATAACTTAATAAACTTAGCTCCATTCGGGACATCTCAAATTAAAAAGGAACAAAATTGGACTTAAGTGATGGAATGTCTCAACCATTACATTTTATCTTTATTTTTACAACTCAAACAATGGTATAAACTTTCATTTTTTTTCCCATTCCATTGGGTATCATCTATTCAAACATACTTGAAAGTTTATTCAAACATACTTGAAAGTTTCTTAAATACGGTGTATATAAATAATTATTGTTATGAATAATATCAAGAAATTTGTTATTTAAGATTTAAGATATTATTATGAAGCAGTCTAAATATAAATTCATTTTTTATATCTTATTTAATTTAATACATATGTTATTATCTTAATATGTTTTAAATTAAAAAAATGATCTACTTTTTTTTGGAATAAAAAAAATGATCTATGTGTATTACACTGAGCTTGTAATCCATTGATGTTTCTTTTTTTGATTTTTTTTTTTTGAGAATCCATTGATGTTTCGGTTTGAGTATAATATACAGTCCACTATTGGTTCAACCTAGATTCATTGTTTTGTTTTGTTTTGTTTTCTTAGTTGTATGATCCAAGTTCTAAACTTCCAGCCAATTTGCAGTGTGGTTTGAGCCCAAGTTCAAATGCTTAAAGTTGATATTTTTTAATATTATATAGACATGTACATATGCATATATCATACGTACATCATGCATATACATTAGTTATTTTTTAGTTTTTTAAAATTATCAATAAATCGTCAATTTGGTATTCAAAAAATAGGAGGCCTTCAATTTAGGATAAGAGACCTCTTAGGTCGTACAAGAAGAAAATTGATCAAATTAATTCTTTTATTACTATTTATTAAATTAAATAACAATAATTGTCAAGGACTAAATTGAATCTTAGCTAACAACTTCATTCAAAGACTGAATTGGGCTTTAGTAATATCATTCATGGGTCGAATGATTAAATTGATTTCACCAAAAAAAAATGATTAAATTGAACCTTATGTGACATCATTAACAAATGATAATAAAAATAAACTTGAATTTTTCTTCCTAAAAAGTGCAGGATGTAGGGTTTTTATCTCCCTAACCTTTTGTTGTCGTAAGCTTCTCTTTGGCCAACCTCTTGGGAAGGCCTCCCACTAGGGATCTCCCTTTTTCTATTAGGTAGGTTTTCTATCATTTTAAATGAGTTTAATTTATTACGAGTGTTTTTTTTTCTTTTTTGTCTCTTTGATTTTTGTTCAACTACCACCATTCTTACCATCTCCAATTGACATCAAACCATCGGTTTTCAACATATACCACTATTTATGTTTCATGTCGCCTACCTCTGCCTCCACCGTGGACTACCTCTATCGTTGTTGTTCTCCTTTGTGTCACACTCTTCACCTCTACATCACCACTATAATTGGTTTCATCTTCTTTTCTGGTGTTAGGGTTTCTTTTTCAGAATTTGTGTTTCTATTTCATGTCTACCTTAACCATTTTAACATTAACAGTTTTGTTTGTTAGTCAACGTTCTTGTTCAATAAGATTCCATTCAAGATCGGAGATCTTATAGGTTATTGGCCTCTTGTATAATTAATTTTGTCTGTAACTGGCAAAGTCAGTATGGCCAGATATGAGAAAGTGAAGTGACATCTAAAAATGTTTTATCAAATCTTTATTTCATGAAAGTGACTTAGATGAATGAGATTTTGTTAGGGTTGATTGGCTATGTAGATAATTTTTATGGTATTGTCTTTTCATTTCTAGTCTTATATTGTTCATTATAAGGCTTTGATCTTTGAGTGAGCATGCCTAACTTGTAATGTTTATGTGTAGCATTGTTGTATTGCTCTTTTCTATGCTATATTGGTGTCGTGAAGCTACCTTTATGGCATTATAATGAATCTCCATTGATTAAAAAAAGATAAACTTGAATGATAAACATCTATCATGAACCAAATTAAAGATTATTAGAACCAAGTCTAGTTTATAAAAGATTTTGAAACCATTGGCTATTATTTCAAAGACCTCAGGATTTGTTAATAACACATATCAAGGAATTTAATTAAATAAAGTCTGCTTACATGTTATTTAACCTATTTAATTAAGTGTTTCAGGTTATAATCAAAAGGGGAAGTCCATCATCAAAATGTCTGACTTAAGCTTTGCAACATATCTTAAAACAAGTTTACCTAGGACAAATATAACTTGAGCACAAGTCTGTCCCAAGAAAATTCTGGTTCAAGAACAATGCGTTAGAAGAAGTCTGATTCAATTATGCCCATCTAGACTCTTGGTATGCTAACTTTGACATATTCTCAAAACTCAACATACATAACTACTTCAACATCAAACCCCAGACTCTTGAAGCTCAAAGAACATTACTCTGACTTCATCACATCAAACAACATCAAGGACATTCCAGAAGATGTTTAAGATAAACTCTGATCAAGAGAAGCCATGCTTATCACTAATAAGGAAAGAAGACAAAACAAGGACAAGAACCAAAGCTCACGTGAGAAGAGACTAATGTATGCACATTTCAAAAAAGCTGATGAAAATCAGTACGTGTATCAAAAAGTAATTAGAAGGTCAACCCTATATGCATGCATAGTTTAGTTGAAAGAAGAATGCCTACAAAAGGTCTTTTGCTCTGAAGCACTCGAGGAACACCATTTCAGTGCAAATTCTGAAGAACCTTATTTCAGACCTTTTATCACTATCTTAGATTCAAGGATCAATGCTCACAACGACTATCTCTCTTCAACGGATTCATAACGGTCACCATGCTTGGCCTATAAATAAGAAGAGAATCCATACCTTGAAGTAGTTCATGATTCTGAGAATCAGACACACGAAAGCTCATCTCTGCACTTTCAAGCTCTTTGTCTAAGCTTTCTTCTCGAAAGCAAAGGCTTTCTTTGTTGCTCTGCCTCTAGCAGACCTTAGTCTTTATTTTCTATACTTAGTGTATCTGCTCTTTATTTTGTATCTCATTATATACTAAGTTCTCAAAAACACAAGCACAAATACTCTTTCAAATCTCTTCTTGTGTAAAAGTCTGGTTGCCAACCTTAGTTTCTGTGGGAAATAGTTGTTGGCCTGAGTAGGCTTTTGAAATAATACTTGGTATCGAGTTAGGAGTGTCTTATTAAAAGAATACTTGGGATTAAGCTAAGACTTGCTGGAGTTAATAATACTTGTGACACGAGTGGTGTTGTGTTTGTAAAAAGATGTTATCATCACCAGACCTGTGTTAGATAAAGATGACATTGGTTATCAACACCCCTCTAACCAAGCCATCATAAACTCTCTTAGCTTTGACCCACATAGAATCCTAATGTTTCACAACCCCTAATTTTCCACCTCAGATGCTCATTGAAGGGATGATGTTCAACACCCACCTGACTTCTCCATTAGACTTTGCAATGGTTTATGCCTTCAAGGCAGAATTGAGGAAGATTCATTTTGATATGCAGCAAGGCTGGTGTCATCATGAACTTTACCCTTGCGTAGTCACGTCAAGAAAGCAGATCTTCATTGCTCTAGACCGTCTTAGCCCTAAGGCTGTGTTCATTGAAACAGGAAGATTAAAGAAGCCATTTTTCCCCAGGTCTGACTACTTTAAAGCTCCTTGGGATGAACGTAGACCAAAGGAGTTATCAAAGACTTCTCTGAAGAACATTTTGTCTAGTCCAAATTCAAATGAAGATCATGCCAGCGCTCTATAGAATCATTACTTATGGCAAATTGGACAGCAAGGCTCTTACTCCAACACCCCTAAGAATGAGGAATGCTTTCACCTAAGTTTCTTTTGGAGGCGTCGTGGCCATGTGTCCAAGACAAATGCCTTTTCTTACCCAAACCTTTCCACATTTCCTAGTCGTCCCTCTGTTATTTTCATTTACTCTCCTCATATCGTGGGTATTCAGTGTGGCTATCTGCTCATTATTTCACAGTCTACCTCTGTCCTCATTTTAAATAGTTCAACCCATGGTCTCCAGCTGACTCTATGATGTCTTTCCTTTTTGTTGATATCAAAAGGGGGTAAAGCATAAATCTTTTATGGGTTGAAGTACATATCTATGTTAGGGGGAGCAACGTTTTAAGGGGAGTATAGTAGAACTTTAAGGAGGATTAAAGTAGAAATAAATTTTTGTAATTTTTCTTTTATTCAGTCTTATACATAGTATATGTTCTTATGAAAAATATGCTTTGATTCATATTCTTTGATCTATTTTTGACATGATTTGCATGTTCTAATTATTACAAATTCTCATTATAAGCTTTGATATATGCATTTGATGATCACTACTCTAATATGTTTTGTTCTTAATCTCAATATATTGCTCTGATCACTCTTGAAAGTTTGCATGCTTAGTGTATGCTCTGATATAAGCAAGAATACATGATTTGATGTTTTTGCTATGATGAAAATAGTACTTATATGTTATATTGCTTCGATCTATTTGTAATAAATTATGTAAGCTCTGATTCTTTAAATGTTGTGCTCTAATATGAGATTGGATATTGTGATGTTCCCTTTTTGAAATATTTCTTTCATCACAAACTCTATTTAAGAAAAGGCTTGATGTTTACTATCAACAAATAGAGGGAGATTGTTAGAACCAAGTCTGGTTTATAAAAGATTTTGAAATTATTGGCTATTATTTAAAAGACCCTAGAATTTGTTAATAACATACATCAAGACATTTAATTAAATAAAGTATGCCTATGTGTGATTTAACTTGTTTAATTAAGTGCTTCAGGTTATAATCAAAAGGGGGAGTCCATCATTAAAAAGTCTGACTTGAACTTTACAACATATCTCAAAACAAGTCTGCTTAGGACAAATACAGCTTGAGTACAAGTCTGTCCCAAGAAAAGTCTGGTTCAAGAATAATACGTTAGAAGAAGTTTGGTTCAGTTATACCCATCTAGACTCTTGGTCTGCTGACTTTGACACATTCTCAAAACCCAGCATGCGTAACTACTTCAATATCAAACCCCAGACTCTTGAAGCTCAAAGAACGTTACTCTGACTTCATCACATCAAACAACATCAAGGACATTTCTGAAGATGCTTAAGATGAACTTTGATCAAGAGAAGCCATGCTTATCACTAATAAGGAAAGAAGACAAAACAAGTGCAAGAACCAAAGCTTGCATGAGAAAAGACCAACGTAGTTGTTCTGCGTATTTTAGAAAAGCTGATGAAAATCAGTACATGTGTCAAAAAGCAATCAGAGGTCAATCCTATATGCTCTGCATGGTTTAGTTGAAAGAAGAATACCTATAGAAGATTTTTTGCTCTAAAGCACTCGAGGAACATCATTTCAGTGCAAATCCTGAAGAACCTTGTTTTAGACCTTTTGTCATCATCTCATCTTCAAGGACCAATGCTCACAATGGCTGTCTCTCTTTAACAGATTCACAATGGTCACCATTCTTTGCCTATAAATATAAGGAGAATCCATACCTTTAAGTAGTTCATGATTCTGAGAATCAGAAACACGAACACTCTTCTTTACACTTTCAAGCTCTTTGTTTAAGTTTTCTTCTCTAAATCAAAGACTTTCTTTATTGCTCTACCTCTAGCAGACCTTAGTCTTTGTTTTCTATACTTAGTGTATCTACTCTTCATCTTGTATCTCTTTATACACTAAGTTCTCAGAAACACAAAACACTCTTTCAAATATATTCTTGTGTAAAAGTATGGTGTGTTGCCAGCCTTAGTTTCTATGGGAAATAGTTGTTGGCCTGAAGAGGCTTTTGAAATAATACTAGGGTATTGAGCCAGGAGTGGCTTGTTAAAAGAATAATTAGGATTAACCCAGAAGTGGCTAGAGTCAAGAATACTCATGGCACGGGTGGTGTTGTGTTTGTAAAAGGACATTTTTACAATGGAAATCCTTCAGGTCTGAAGGTATTGGACGTAGCTTTTGTATTGGAAGTGAACCAGTGTAAACCGCTGTGTTACTTCTCTTGCCCGTATCTTTTAAAATGTGGTTCTTAAGTCCACTGCTACGCTTCACGTTTGAAAAATCTTAAGTTCCATGAGAAAAGAGTATCAAACTTATTCAACCCCCTTCTAAGTCTAACTCTGAAGCATCAATTTTCATATTCTAGAAATTAAATTAATGTTTTAGTCCTTGTTTTTAGTACAACTATCTATAAAAGTTTAATTTGACCTTATTTATATAACTAAGTCTAATGTTAACATTTCACTTGTTTATTTATTACAATGAGAAACCTTATTAATTTTTTTGTTTGATTAATTATTAAAGCTTCACTAAAGTTAAATCGACAAATTCTTCCTAACAAGATTTAAAATGAGTAAAACCTCAATGTCGTCCCTAACGTATGCGTGATTGATCAAGTTAGTCTATATTCCCTAACCTATCAAAATAATGTTATGCAAATTGTCCATCAAGTTAGTCTCGGTCATTGACGACGTTAGTCAAAATACCACGTGGCATGTTAAGTGTTGTGTAAGCTGACATGCAGCCACGTTTTATGTTGATATAGGCATCTAAAACCTCCAAAGATGAAATACATCAATTTGGTTCCCAACTATGTAATATTATATCAATTTGGTCCCTAATGTATATAATATTACATTTATTGATATTTGCCCATATTTTAAAAAAAACTATCATATTAGTCCTTTATCAATTGTAATTTGTATCAAAGAAGTCCCTAATATATTGATAATCATAGCATATCAATCCCTAATATTAATTTATATACTTGAAACTAAACTTTGATATATATATATATATATATATATATATATATATATATGAGTTAGTTACATTTATTGACATAGTGATGTTATCCATAAATTATTTTAATAGAAATATGTTACTCAATAAAATTGGTGTAGAGTAGTTTTAAACATTATCAAGATAGTGGATTGATATTAAAATCATACACCATGGTGATACAAAAGTGTATGAAGGACACAACGTCTTCATTCATTCTTAATATAGTAAAAGTCAAATTACACATATGTCAACAAAGAAGAATAGAAGCATACATTGTCTCTTGAAATACAAGATATATTCTACATAATCTAAAACCCTACCTAAATAATAAAAAAAAGCTGAATACAGACAAGTCTACTCTTATAAACATTAAATCATATTGGTTTGGATTATAAATAGACTCTCATCAACCTACTTAAATAAATTACATCGGCCTACTATTGTGTGATGAGTTTTACAATCTTACTACAACTACTCATCCAAAATAGAGTGGCAATAGTGTCCTTTATTTCTTTTCCTTTTTTCCCTTTATATTATAGTAGGATGCATGCAACTATTTAGAACATATACGTGTATGGATAACCTTTAACTCATGTGCATTGATGTATTAATTATGAATATAAGGTATGTTCCAATTCCTTGTTTGGTACCTGTGTAGTTTGACTTTTACTTTCTTAGGATGTCCATGGTGACATATACACTAATTTACTTTCTTAAAGATGGCTGAGACTTTGTGTCCTTAATATATCTTTTTGTATCATCATATTGTATCACTTTAATATATAAATAACATCATTATATCTATATAAAGTATGTAGTTAAGCCACATATATACTAACATCTAGTTTGAAATATTTAAATTAACATTAGGGGTTGATATGATGTGATTACTAATACATTAAAGAACTTTTTTATACGAATTATAATCAATTAAGGACTATTATGATAGATTTTTTAAAATATGGAGTAAAGACCAATTTGATTTAATAATACATATTAAGGAGTAAATTGATGTAATATTATATATGTTAGGTATCAAATTAAATATTTCAATTTACTAATATTAGGGTTTTGCTTGGATGCCTTCGACAAATTGAGGGCTCCAATGCCCCTAGCCATGTCTATCAGTTTTCTTAGGTCATCATCTGGTCACTCATAAATAGTTCACACGTTAAAATATTTATATGCCAAAATTTAAATGTAGCAAGACTTGATTTCGTAACTTATGAAAGATGAAAAATGAGCTTCACCAGCTACTTAACACATTTAAAAGATGTAATACAACCATCTATTGTTGTATTATATGCGTATAATGCAATTGCAAAATAAATATTTCCATCTTTTTCCGTTAATTAATTTTAATTTTTATACTAAATGAAAAAAAGACAAAAATTTTTGTTTGTAGATAGATTTTATTAACAAATATATATTTTAAAAATATAATATAATTATACATAGTTACATCATATTTCTTAAATGTGTCAAATAATTTAATGGTGAAACTCTTTTTTATCTTCAATGTGTTGTGGGATTCAATAAAAAATGTAATTGTTAATTGAATACTTAAATTTGAATACCTAATTCAATGAGTAAAACTTTATTTTGCAAAAAAATGAAACTCAATTTTGCACCATAGTCAATATCATGTAAATATGCACAATTTCATTAATTTGAAAAAAAAAAGAAAAGGGTAAATATGGAGGATGAATATTTCCTTGAAGGAAGAAGTGTGTCCACAAATGAGAAGTGGTGGTGGAAAAGGATGACACATGGGGATCCACCACGTGTTTGAATGTCATTTTCATTTTCCTCAAAGGAGGCAGTTTATGGGGATGTTGCATGAATTGGAAACGCAAGAAGGAGAAGGCCAAAAACAGTTTTGGGCTCTTCTTCCCTTCTTCATCCCTTCCACCGTCTTCCTACATTCATTTCATTTCCATTTTTTATAACTCTTCAAATTACCATCTCTTTCTGGCTTCTTTAATTCTAATCCAGGTACATATTAATTTGTGTCTCTGATCAAATCCCTTATAATGTGTTACAATATGTTGGGATAATTTTTTCTGTTTTTAACTGACGATAGCTTAATTAAACTCCGTTTCCCTTGTTGCTTTATGCACAATCAAATTAAAAAAATTCTAATTCTTATCAAAATCAATGATCAAAATGATAGTGAAAGGGGTGCCACATATGGATCAAATTTACAAAGCGATGACAAATAGCATGCATTTGACTTGGCCCCTTTTTAATTTTCTTAATTTTAGTTCGTTTTATTTCATGTTACCAATCTAAGCTATGTATAATTTCTGTTTACCTGATATATTCTTAGCTTGAAAATATATATTAAATAACACATATTTATGTTAATGTGAATATTTTATCTTGCCGAGTGCGTGTGTATCCTCTTTCAGTAGTTGTGCTGAACAATTATTTGTTTGATAGTAGTAATAGAGACCAACAAGTCTCTAAGCATTTTAATGTGGGATATTATCAAATTCGATGAATTTATTAGCAAGAGTAAAACGTATATAAAACATTAAAAATCAAATATTTATGATATATGTTCATATAACCGTAAACGTGTGAAAATTTCCTTCACAAAACTATTTGATATTTTCCTTATTTGAATTAGATGGTAAACAGAAATTGTGTATATATAAGAGGACTAAAATGGTACAACGTAGCAATGGTTAGTGCCCAATACTATATTTATCCATGTTATTATTGGTGGTGGAAAAGTGACATATGGTGATCCAACACGTGTTTGAATATCATCCTATTCCTTTCCTTGGAGTGGTAGTTTATGGGGACCTTTGCATGAATTGGAAGCACAAAGCTGGAGGAGGTTCTGAACAGTTGAGAACTGTTCCCTCCTCTTCATCATTCATCCTAGCAACATTCCCTTTCAACTTTCTTCTTAATTCATCATAACACATTGCTCTTCTTCTCTTCCTCAATTCTGATCCAGGTTTCAATCACTTTATTATTTTGTTGCCTTTCAAATCAATGGTAAAGATAGAAAAACAAAGTCTTGCAATATTTGAGAAAAAGATGAAAGACATATGAGGAAATTTGAAAAATTTTGCATCTTTTTTGTTTTTGAATACTTTCAACAAAGAATATCCTTATATCTGTAGGGATGATATATAAATTGCATTGAGGTTGCAGTTTTAATTAATTTAAATTTCTTGTTTTCTATCTGGTGCGTTGAAAACTTTCTTTGTTATCTAATTTTTCAATTGGATAACTCTCAAGCAAAGTTAATACAAGAGAATTACAAGCAAGGCAATTTTTACATCACAAGCGTTTGTAATATTCGTCGACTTCGTTGGCATTTTAGCAAAGGATTCTACTACAATTGATAGAAATAGAATGGACTTTCAAGACCAGAATTAATGAAATTAAAATGTCATTCATGGAATTTACTCTTGAAATTGTTTGTTGGATTTCAGACATTTTGGAGGCACACGCGGTACTGTGAGAAATATTAAAGAGGGGCCACTTTCAAAATCCTTCATGGAGCCACTTCCAGAATCCCCAAAGGTAAATATCTAGGAGTGGAATCTGATATGACAAGAATGAATGAATGACACTTATACTAATGAAACTACTTCCCCAATTAGGGTAACAAAGACTCCCCAGGAAATTCTCCTAAATTTTCAACGCATTCTCCTGGAAATTCTCCTAGCCCTTCAAAGCATATCATTGACACAGCTGCTCCTTTTGAATCTGTCAAAGATGCTGTGTCCAAATTTGGACGAAGAATTGATTGGAAATCTCGTCGAACCATGAGTCTGGAGGTATATCTTTGGATTTGTGTTTGCCGTATTATTTCTTTCTGAAGGAGAGAACTCCACACCACTGCAGGTTATTAGATAAGATATCATCACATTGATGAAAGTATTTCATGATTTTTGAACAGGGAAGCAAGCTTGCAGGAGTAGACTTTGGAAAAACAGAAACTGCTGAGGAATTGGAAAACACAAAGAAATTCATAGAAGAGCTTAAAACTGAGTTTAAAAGGGTAGAGGAAGACGAGGCTGAGGTAAAAGAAGAGGTTAAACATGTTATTTCTAAAATTGAAGAGATAGAGGATGAGATTGTAGAAGAAGCCACTGCTGAAGCCAAGGCACAACTTGAGATAGAAAAATCCATGCATAGTGCTGCAGTTTCAGAGTTGGAATTCGTTGCAAAAGAACTGGACTCACTGGGCAAGGAGTATGCTTCCATGGTGAGCGGAAGGGATATAGCAATCAATAATGCACAAGAGGCTGTTGCGGCATCCATGCAGACTGAGAAGGTTGTGGAAGATCTCATGGTAGAGTTAGCTGCAACTAAGGAGGCGCTTAACTCCACACGAAACCCACACTTTGAAGCAGAGGAATACAAAGAGCTTCGTGAAGCAGAAGAAGAGCTCCAAAGACTAAACGAGCTTGTTTTATCAGCCAGGCTTCTTAAATCCAAACTGGAAGCATCTTCCGCTTTGCTGCATGATTTGAAGGCTGAATTGGCAGCACACATGGAATCAAAAGTGAATACAGAACAAATAGGGGAACTTGAGGAAGTAAAGCACAACATAGAGAAAGCAAGTGCTGAGGTTAACATCTTGAGAGAGGCTTGTACGTCTCTTAAATCAAAACTAGAAGAAGAGAAGTTGGTTCTGGCCGCCCTGAAGCAAAGTGAGCAAATGGCTTCGGCTGCAGCTGTAACTCTCCAACAGGAACTGGACAAGTGCAGGGCTGCAAAAGTTTTCCATGAGATGAAGGAGAACAAAGCGAGAGAGACGATGAGTGAGTTGCCCAAGAAACTGCAGAAGGCGGCACAAGAGGCTGATGAGGCAAAATCACTAGCTCAGGCTGCTCAGGCAGAGCTGCTTGAAGCACAACAAGAGGTTGAAGAAGCCAAGGCCAGATCAGTTGCATTGGAAAATAGTTTATTGGTAGCACAGAAGGAGATAGAAGCAGCCAAGGCTTCTGAGATGTTGGCCAGAGATGCAATCGCAGCTTTGGAGAAGAGTGAATCAGCTAAAAACCAGAATGACAACAAGGATTCAGCCTCACTAGTGACTCTCACGCTAGATGAATATCATGAGCTCAGTATGCGAGCCTACAAGGCAGAGGAGCTAGCCAATGAAAGGATTGAAGCTGTTAATTCTCAGATTAGGCTAGCTAGGGAGTCTGAATTGAGAAGCTTGGAGAAGTTAGAAGAATTGAATGAAGAGTTGTGTATAAGAAGAGAGTCTTTCAAGATTGCAACCCAGAATTCTGAAAAGGCCACTGGAGGAAAGGCAGCGGCAGAACGGGAACTAAGAACATGGAAGGCTGCTGAAGACCAACAAAATAAGTCTGATGAAGAATTAGATGACCAGACTAGTGCTCCAACTACTGATCCATTGAGCCCAAGGGAAAACGTTCCTTCAGATAACACTGAAACTGGATCCGCCTCAGATAGCAAGACCAAAAAGAAAAAGAAGAAGTCCATATTTCCTTCCAAGGTTGTCATGTTCTTTGCAAAGAAGAAAACACACCCAACCAAGCATATCTAATCCTTCAACTGCACCAACTCTTAACAAATCTTATGTGAGTTTCTAATATCTTCTTTGGTCGCAAGAACAAAATAAGATTATTCATTTATTGTATAAAGGTGTAGTATCATTCAATATTTCAATCCTACTACAAATTTTTCAATTTTTAAGGACAAGCATAAGAAACTACTTTTAGGGCACATCTACTATAGTTATGTATTTGCTTAACCTTTCAGTTTATAGAGATTTGCTCTACTCGCTCTCAAATAGTTTATATTCTGGTTCCCCTGTAGTGTCCCTCAGCTGTTGTTGGACCAGCAACTCCAAAAAATTTATTTAGTTTCAACAATATGAATGTAAACCATTGCTCGACTCACTCAAATTATATGTTTATGCCAAAATACTTTAATTGACTACATAAGTAAGGCATATTACTAAAAGTTTCTTGTGAATTATTAGTATCAAGCTTTCAACCAATGAACATTGACGTAAATTTACACATGAAATATGTCATTTCTCTCAACCAATGATAATTAGTATTAAACTTATTTTCAACTCCCAAGAAAAAAAAATACTTTTCAACTATAACATATAAAAATAACAATTCACACACAAGTTCCATAACAGAAGTGATTATAAGCAGTACGTGGCTTAAGCCCTTCCACCTAGTTGTTTTTGACAATTCCATCCGCTCTTTAATTTATAGTAAAATAATTATGGAGCATTTTAGGGAAGTTGAAATAAAGACATGGGAGAAGAAAACATAAAAAGAACAGTAATTTGTAAGTAAAACTAATAACTAATCTAAATCAGGAAGGCATTCACAACTAAATTATTAAACTTTTCCCATAGGTAAGAAAATAAAATTAGAAAGTATCATCACGTTACCTTAGTTGAAAATTGCAATGGCATACTCTTCACAGTCAATACTTTTCGTACCCTTTGTCTAATAGCCTCCAATACTAAACTATCAAATTAGCTACTGAGAAACTAGAACACTGCTAAAAAATTTCTCTAAGACAATAAACATTAAAATTTGCTACTGATTTCATTCCGTTCTCTCTTCTAAAGGAGGCAACCAAGAGACAAAATACAAAGTCATTCTGAAAATAAAAATTAGAAATTAAAATTAACATTTAGAGGCCCACTTAAACAAAGTTATCAAGCCGAAAGGGCTTCCTAGTAACACGTTTGGGCCTAAGGTGACTTGGGTCACTATCACTGTTGAATATCATTACTAACCATTGGGAGGAAGGCCATGTCCTCAAGGGCCTGTGTAGAAAAGGATGGGTCGAATGGTTGGGAACTGTAAACCGGAATCAACGAATGAGATGGAAGGGAAACAGAGTGGGTGACAGGTTGGTTAGCACTAACAGGTGTCTTGAGAGTTGTTGGGACATGGATAGTTTGAATAGATGGCCCAGATATAATCCCTTGGGAAATAAGAGGATCAGAAGGGGTTAGCGTGTTTAGGGTTTGGAGGTTAAGAGGATTTGGGGTCCCTTAGAACAACAGGGTACTAGCCCTGCCTCTCCCCAGACAAAAAAAAAAAAGGGTTAACGTGTTGGAAGTATGAAAAGGAGGGTTAAGAGATGGGGATGGCAGTAGGGAAATTAGAAGTCAGGTTAGAGCAAACACTCTCTTTCTCTCTAGAGTTCTCAACGTCTCTAAGGGAAGAGTGAAAAGTAGAGTCGAACTGGAAATGAGGAATAGGTTTGACATGGGCTTGGGGGTCTATTCCCTAGTAAGGTCGTAAGAGAGAAACATGAAACACGGGGTGGATCTTGGCAGATGAGGGAAGCTCAAGGTGG
Organism: Clitoria ternatea; assembly: GCA_037962975.1. NCBI lineage: Eukaryota > Viridiplantae > Streptophyta > Magnoliopsida > Fabales > Fabaceae > Clitoria > Clitoria ternatea. The sequence continues at coordinate 14,885,252 of CM075676.1, forward strand.
TAGGTGACCTTGATAATGACGACGAGGATTCGGAACGGACCAAAGAAACGGCGGGCCAACTTCTGTGAAGGGTAGCATGTGATGGAGCTATACTGTTAAGGTCGGAGATGAAGAAGGACAAGATTGCTAACCTTGAAGGTATAGTCATGACGATGGGCATTGTGTTGAGCAATCATGATCTGCCGCGTCCTACAAAGGTGCTCGTGGGCCTCTTAGAGCACGTTGTGATGGTTGTAGAGAACGGTGTCAACACCAATGGAAGTAGTAGAGCTAACGAGGTAATCAAAAACCGTTAGTGGGGCGTGACCAGAAATGGCCTAGAACGGTGTCATCTAATAGTCGTGTGGAATGAAGAGTTATACCATAGCTTATGAAGGAGAAGACAAACCGAGTACGTGGCTGTTCACTACAAAAACACCTTAAATATGCTTCAATAGAGCAGTTGACCACCTCTGTTTGTCCTTCTATTTCAAAATGGTATGTTGTACTAAATTTTAGTGTGGTATCCTGTGCATGAAAGAGTTCTCACCAGAAGGAGCTTAAGAAAAGGGGGGGGTCTTTGTATGTGATGATGGAATGCGAGTTACCATGTAAGCGAAAAATTTCGATAGAGAAACAATAGGCAAGATCTAGAGTAGTGAAACTGGTTAGGTGGGCAATAAAGTGGGCAAATTTGGATAGGTGGTCACAAATGACCCAAATCGTGGTATGGCTAGACGAGTTAGGTAAGTGAGTCACAAAATCAATAGTTAAATCTTCCCAAACCCATTTTGGTATTGGTAAAGCTTGTAACAAGCCCTGTTTCTAGACAGGGAGGTACTTGGAAGTCTGGCATTTTGGGCACTGCTTAATGGAATGACAGACGTCTCGATAAAGTCCAGGCCAAGAAAAAAAAGAGGCAAGCCTTGCTGCCGTCAATTTTAGGCCTGAGTGCCCCACGGTTGGTGTGGTATGGTACTTGCATAGGAGGGCCTGATGAAGGTCCTAAGTCGCAGGTATGAAGATACGACCTTAAAAAATAATAGTCCATTACGGGTTGTGAACTGATCAGATTTTGAGTTTTGAGTGTTAAAAAGCTTCTTTCTTATAGGGTAAGAGGTGTAATACTTTTGAAGAACTATGATGAGGGAAATGGTGGGAGAAGAAACAACTAGAAGAGAAGCAGACTCGTCAGTCTGACAAGAGAGCATCAGCCACGTGATTTTGGGTTTAGGTCTATAAAAAAATATCAAAACTAAAACCTTATAGCTTACTTGCCCCTTTTTGTTGTTCTGTTGTTTGGAAACGTTGAATGCGGAGGTTTTTAAGACTCTGTTGATCTCTATAATGTGGAAGTGATGGTCGATTAGGTATTCACACCATTTTTATTGCTTCTATGACAACGTAGATCTCCCAGATATACACAGAGGCAAGGCGCATTTAGGGACCTATTTTCTTACTGAAAAAGGCTAGAGGGTGAACCTGTTAAGTAAGCATAGCGCCAATTGCAAAGAAGGATGCATCAGTCTCCATGAAAAAGGTTTTGTTGAAGTGAGGAAGAACCAAGATGGGTAGGGTGGTTAAATTTTGTTTTAATAAATGTTGTAAGTTCTGATGTACCACATGAAAAATCAGTAGACTATAATAAATATGTGAGAGGAGCGGCGAGAGAGGCGTAGTGACTCACAAACCGTTTGTAGAACCCGGTAAGGCCAAGGAAGCCCCATAGAGCCGTGAGTAAACGTGGCTCTGGCCAGTCTAGGATAGCTTGGGTTTTGTCAGGATCGGGGTGACCCAAATAATTGACAATAAAGGCTGTAAAGCTGCAATTAGCAAACTTAGCATAAAATTGGTTAGATGCTAAGAGATCTAAAATCAACTGCAAGTGAGTAATATGTTCCTGCTTGATCAGGCTATAAACTAAAATATCATAAAAAATACAAGAACAAAACGCCTTAAATATGGTCTTAATAAATCATTCATTTGGGAATGAAAAGTAGATGGGGCATTAGTTAACCTAAACAACATCACTAAAAATTAATAATGGCCATCACGTGTTTGAAAAACAGTTTCATGAGTGTCTGGGGAAACTATCGAATTTGGTGGTAACCCGAGCAAAGATCAATCTTAGAGAAAATCTTAGCAGTTCCTAGTTTATCTAGTATTTCATCAATAATAAGTATAGGAAACTTATCTTTAATGGTAATAACATTTAATGTGCAATAATCTACACAAAATCTCTAAGATGCATCTTTTTTTTACCAATAGGACAAGGGAAAGAATGAGCTTGTATTGGGTTGGATAATGCCCTCATTTAGCATATCATGAATAATGGAGGCAATGATTTCTTTTGGGAGTGTGGGTATCAATAAGGCTTAACATTAACAGGTGAGGTGTTAAGGAGAAGAGGAATGTGATGGTCATGTAAACGGTTAGGGGGTAGGTCGGATGGTTTGGCAAAGATAAAGTTGTAAGAAGTAAGGAAGGATTGGATATATGAGGAAAAGCATGTGAAGGATGGGTTTAAGGAATTAAGGGCATTGAAGGGTTCAAAGGAACAAGTATGAGGGGAAAGTGAGGAGGTGAAAAAAGGCAATAAAATTGGTTTGGAACATGTGGCACAGTTATGTATAGGTTGTAGGAGAAGTGGATTTAGGGGTTTCACCTTGTAAAATTATTGGGTGGTGATCAAGGTTAAAGTACATGCTTAGAATGGAGAAATCTGTTGTGATTAGTCCTAAAGTACGCAACCATTCAATGTCGAGGACAACATCGGCTCCTTTAATGGGTAACAAGTAGAAAGGGATATTGAAGTCGTAACCCTATATAGAAATAAGGATAGTAAGGCGCAAGCCTACACAAAAGAATATGGGCACTATTTCCCACCATGAATGGAAAAGCTGGGGCTACTTATCAAAGGTTGGTTGACAAGATTTTTACCAAGCAGATTAGCAAAAGTATGGAGGTTTATGTAGATGATATGGTGGTGAAAACTAAGGAGGCAAAAGATCACACTGAGGACCTGGCAAAGACGTTTGTTGAGCTGAGAAAACATAACATGTGCCTTACCCCTGAGAAATGCTTATTCGAGGTCTAGGGCGGGAAGTTCCTAGGCTACATGTTGGCATATAGGGGATAGAAGCCAACCCCAACCAGTGTTGCGCCGTCTTAGAAATCCAAAGTCCCAAAAGCATCAAAGAGGTATAACGTCTCACTAGGAGAATTGTCGCCTTATCCCAGTTCCTTTCTAAATTTTTTGAGAAATCGATGTCGTTTTACCGGGTATTAAAGATGACTAATACATTAGCGTGGACCAAAGAGTATGAGAAGGCATTTGAAGATTTAAGGACATGCTTGGCTTCCCCCCATATTGACCAAGTCAAGTCCAGGGGCATAACTGATAATATATCTCGTCGTGGGAGAACACGCTGTCAGTGCGGCCTTGGTTCAAGAAGACAGTCGTATCCAACGCCCTGTGTCTTTCACAAGTAAAACTCTATAGGGCGCAAAAACACAATACTAGTGGGTGGAAAAATTCACATATGTCCTGGTAGTGGTTGCTCAGAAGTTACGACCTTACTTCCATAGCCACCAAATCATGGTCATAACTAATCAACCACTCAGCAAAATACTCTAAAAACTAGAACTTGCAGAACGAATGGTAGCATGGGCAATAGAGCTGTCAGAATATGGAATTCACTACGAACCCTGAGGACCTATCAAGGCACAAGTTTTAGCAGATTTCTTGGTCGAGTTAGGAGATGATTAGGAAGAGTATGACGCCGACCACGCTTTACGGACCCTATCGGTGGATGGGTCGTCAAATAAAAAAAGGAGCGGGGCAGAGATCATACTTGCATCCCCTAGTGGACTAGTGATTGAGGAGTCCTTGAGGTTCCTGTTCAAGACAAGCAACAAGGCGGAGTTTGAGGCATTGATCGTAGGCTTATGAACGACACTAGATCTAGGAGTTAGGTGCATACAAGTAAAAATCGACCCACAACTGGTAGCAAGACAGGTAGAAGGGGTGTACCAAGCTAAGGATCTCACTCTGGCTAGGTACCTCAGCCAAGTAAAACAGGTGATAAATAAGTTCAAACTTTGTAACATTATGCATGTTCCCCGAGCGGAAAACGAAAGAGCAGATTTACTCTCGAAGTTGGCCAGCACGGTAAAAACAGGTAACCTAAAGATGAATGAAATCACCCTTGCCTTGAGGGAAGCCACATGGATGACTCCGATCATAGATTTCCTAACCAGAGGGGATCTCCCCTTAGACCCCTCAGAAACATAAAAGGTACAAGGACACGCGACATATTACACTCTTATAGAGGGATAACTTTACAAGTGGGGATTCATGCCATCCCTACTTAAATGCCTCGGTCTAGAACGATCAGATTACATACTACGAGAGCTTTATTCGGGGGTCTGTGAACACCATGGAGGAGTATACCCTTTGGCGGCCCAGGTCCTCAAAGTAGGATATTTTTTACCAACGTTGCAGATGGATTGCTCCGAATTTATTAAGAAGTGAGAATCATTTTAGAGGAATGCTAACTGGATCCAAAGCCACCTGGAACCATTGCACGAGATCCTTTCCCCATGGTCGTTTAACACTTGGGGCATGGATATCCTTGGTCCTTTCCCTCCGGGTAGGGGGCAAGTAAAATACCTCGTGGTGGCGATTAATCTTTTTATGAAGTGGATTGAAGTGGAGCCCCTCGCCACCATTACTACAGCCAAGATAAAGAATTTCACCTGGAAGAACATTATATGTAGACATGAGCTCCCCTACACCATCATCTCCTACAACAAGCGACAGTTTACAGATAAAGACTTTGTTGAGTTTTGCAACAATTTGGGCATAAAAAAGAAGTTTTCTTCATTGGAACACCCACAAACCAATGGCCAGGTCGAGGTAGCAAATAAGGTAATTTTACAAGAATTGAAGCGCAGGCTGGGGCAAGCAAAAGGAACGTGGGAAGAAGAGTTACCTGGGGTACTATTGGATTATCACACGACTCCTCATTCGGCCACCCACGAGACACCATTCCGACTCACTTATGTAGCAGACACCATGATCCAATAGAATTGGGAGAACCTTCTCTTCGGATATTGGCTTATGATGAGAACGACGATGACAAAGGGAGAAGAGAAGATCTTGACCTCAGTTGGGAGAACTAAGATGTAGCTTTTGGAAAAATCCAAGCCTTAAAGCAAAGGTCCGCTCAAAGAGGGAACACTATGCTTAAACCACGACCCTTTTAGAACGGGAACTTAGTCTTACGGGTAGCCGACAACAACCGTAGGCCAAGAGAAGAAGAAACCTTTGCAACAAACTGGGAAGGCCTGTACCGAGTAAAGGAGGTAGTGGGAAAATGTGCATATCGATTGAAAGAACTAAGGAGCAGAGATATCCCTCGAACATGGAATGCCATGCACTTGAAAATGTACTATAGTTGATAAAAGTCAGGGGCACTTTTTTTCCTACCTGGGAGGTTTTTCTCTCGGGAGGTTTTAATGAGGCCCACGCACAATACTCAATAAAGTGAAGCATTCAATTACAGCTCTTGTTCATCGATTTACGTTAAGTCTTAAAAACCTGAGTGAGAAACGTTCATTGGGGGTTACATCACTCTTATTCAAGTTTACGTTAAGTCCTAAAAACCCGAGTGAGAAACACTCGCTCTGGGGTAACGACACTCTTATTTAAGTTTACGTTAAGTCCTAAAAACGCTCACTCGAGGGTAACAACGCTTTTATTCAAGTTTACATTAAGTCCTAAAAACTCAAGTGAGAAACGCTCACTCGGGGGTAACGACGCTTTTATTCAAGTTTATGTTAAGTGCTAAAAATCCGAGTGAGAAACATTCACTCGGGGGGTAACGACACTCTTATTCAAGTCTACACTAAGTCCTAAAAACCCAAGTGAGAAACACTCACTCAAGGGTAACGACACTTTTATTCAAATTTACGCTAAGTCTTAAAAATCCAAGTGAGAAACGCTCACTCAGGGGTAAGGACACTTATCTTCTTCACATTATGATTAAAATACAAATCCCCGAGTGTGAGAAGCTCACCAAGGGGCATTGACAATCTTATCTTTAAATATACGTTAGCTTTTGAACGCATACTCGAAACAAAACAACAAAATCAATCGAATCCGCGTAATGACAAAAGCAACTGGGCGAAGCCTAAAAATGCAAAGTAGTAAAAAGGAGAGCAACAAACATACAAGATATTCAAAAGGTAAAATATTCCATTGTCCATTTAACTTTACTATAGGAACAAGAAAACAAAAATTACAACAAAAAGACTAAGAAGCAGAGGCAGTAGTGATGGCCTCAGAGGAAACCTTCTTAGCATCGTGTGCAGGAGTTGTTTTGGTCTCCCCATCAAGCAGAGGCATAGAAGAATCAGCAATAGCAGCCTTATCGTCGTCTGAATCAAGGGGGTCAACTACCTTTCTATCCATCATAAGTTTGAAGGGGTCGACCCCCTCCTAGGAAATCTCGGGAGTAGGGTTTAGAACGATGACTTACTCCCGACAAGCTTTAAACCCCAACACAAATTTTTTTACAACCTTCTCTCTCAATATCCCTATCTGGGCCTTCATATTTGCCTATTCCCCTCGCCCTTGGGACTCCGCCTCCCTAAAGTTCTTCCGTGCAGAATGCAGTACCTGTTGAATCTCTTTGAGAGAGTTCCCCATCTCCATATTCTTTGCGAAGAGCTCTCGACATATGTCCTTAGAAACTACCAAATTTTTCTTGTAGAGGGATAACTCCTCCTCAGTAACTTTATGTTTTTCCTCAAAGGACACCCAGCTAGCCTCTGAGTCCTTTAAAGATTTCTTGCTTCCCCCGCAGCCACCTTGGAAACCTTTAGCTTTCTTTCCAGTTCAGCCATTTTCTTCACTGATCCAACAATCTATAGAAGTTTGGTCTTTGCCGCCTCCTTCTCGGAAGTTAGTTAGTTTAGAGTCTTTTCTTGGGACTCAAAATACTCATGTAAGTATTTACTCATAGAAGAGACTCAGAGGCTGAACATCTCCATAAAGCGTAAGATGGCCACTGGATTGGAGTTGATGATCTAGAGTCAGACTTAGAATGGGGTTGAATAAGTCTTAGACTCTTTTATGGAAATTTGAACCTTTTGAGTACGTAAGTAATAAAACTTGATAAGAGCTATGAAGAAGAAGAATGAACACCATAGATTTATACTGGTTCACTTCTAAGACAGAAGCTACGTCTAGTCCCTTTTAACTTGAGGGATTTCCACTATTGTAAAGTCTCCTTTACAATGACAACATTGGATTTGTGCCACAAGTATTCACTCCAGCCGCTTCTCGCCTAAACCCAAGTATTCTTTTAATAAGTCACTCTTGGCTTAAAATCTAAGTATTCTTTCAAAAGCCTCTTCAGGCCATAATTGTTTCCTAATGAAACTAAGGCACACAACACACCAGACTTTTACACAATAATTGATTTATAAGACTAAAGTGTAAAATGTTTCACAGAACTTAGTGTATGAAAGATATACAAAAATGGATAGATACAGTAAGTAAAGAAAGATAAAAGGACCAAGGTTTGCTAGAGACAAAAAACAAAGAAGACCTTTGTCTAAGTAAACCTAAGAAGAGAATAAGAGAGCTTTGATCACAGAGAATGATTCTTCTTTATTAGTTTGTCTCTATTTATAAAATGAATCTTCTTTAAATAAATATAGATCACTCAAGATGACCGTTTGACAATCTGGAGAGGAGATATAACTGTTGAAAATCCTTTGAAGGAGTTTTACTTGATTGCAAACACCAGACTTTTAATAAACTGATGAGATGTCAAATGGTATGGTGTCAAGGAGCTTTGACACTTGCATGAAATTAGAGTTCCTTGAGATCTTCAATGCATAAAGTCACTTGTTGGCTTTCTTTGTTCTAGTAAACGCATAGAGTGCAATGCTATTATCCTTATGCAACTTTCTGACATATAAGCTGACTTGTTCAACTTTTCTGAAATATGTAGAGTAGTTACATTGATCTCTTCAAAAACTGCTTTGGTTGATTCACTGATTTGTCTCTTATCCTTTTTGATGATAAACACAGTTTTCTTGATAAGATCTTGACTTTTAGAGCATCATCAAAAGGTTTTAGAATGTTGCATGGTTAGTACTTTAAAGTAACATTCATGTTGCATGTTCTTGTTGCATAAAAAGTTTGAGGTCTGATTGATTGGTCCATATGACTGGAAATACTTAAATCAAACTCTTTTTGGGTAAAGTTTAGAATCAGACTTTTGATGTATAAGACTTTTGATTTGATGGACTCCTCCTCTCTTTTGTAACCTGTGTACATAGTATATGTTTCCTGAAACACTTAAATAAATAGGTTAGGTCACACATAGGTAGACTTCATTTAATTTAAATGTATTGATGTGTGTTATTAACAAATCCTAGGGTCTAGTTATAATGATGCAACTTGGAGTTTGGTCAAAGAATATTATTAACTTCTTTTTCAAACTAGACCTTTTCTCAACAGGGGTCCATATACTTCTTCCTGTCCTCCTTAAACAAAATTGCCCTATCCACGAACCGGGGAATCGGGAAGCGAGTGTCCCACAAGGATCATGCAAGATATTTATTGAAAACCAGGCTTGGGTTCATAAACTTCTCCCACTATTAAGAGGAGCTTTCATACTCACAACGAAGAGGAGCTGCGATCCGTTCAGCTGTAATGACACCCCGAGGAGTCAAAGAGCCATCGGGAGACCCTGCTCTTTCCTTCTCTGTAATAATCAGGTGTCCGGGAGGGGGGGTAAAGGCATGGTCTAAACAGGTTCCTCCCAGGGGATCTCTAATTGACCGGTACCGAGGAAGAAGATTGGCGGCTTTGTCTCTTTTTTGGAGAGGAGTCCACCTCAATGACTGGTTGAGAGTCAGGGATACCTTCAGAAGGGATGATTGTAAGAGGGTTGGCAGCGGTCACTGTAGGGGAAGGCTCAATTTTTTATGATCCTCCTTGCTCCCCTTTTGTTCGGTAAAACTTCTTCAAGTCTTTCATTGACATCTTACTCGGCGTCATGTCTCCTGAAATGGAAAGTAACAAAGGTTGGCATAATCGTTCAAGAAGCAAATTCAAAACCTAGACAAAGCTACTTACATATCCAAGAGTCCAAAATGGAGGGTCAGTCGATAACGCAGTCAACGCCTAGGAACCGAAGCATAACCCCACATTATTGGTCAAAAATTTTATGTCACCTCGCTCGGAGAGAGTGAGGTCTTCCTAATTTATTCGATATTGCACTGGCAGGCAAGTCCAATACAGTGGGAACAGGGGGCGACCATTCAGATGAGCAGAAAATTTACCCTAGGTGCATTTGGACCACCTGGACTTTAAAGTAAAGAGTCTTGAAATTCTTATAAGACTGATCGAACACCTTTATTAGGAGACGGTTCGGTACTCCGCTTAAGGATACCTATCCCATGGGATCCCCAACATGGGCGACCTTTTCTTGAAAGAAATAAAAAAGACAGAAACAGAAGGAACTATCCCAAAATAATGACATAAAACCTCAAAAGCATTTACAAAGGCCCATCCATTCGGGTGCAACTAGGTCGGGGCGAGATTAAGGGCATTAAGAATCCCTCTCTCAAACTCATAAAAGAGAAGACAAAGGTGAAGACGGGAAAAGAACGTTTCATACACATATGTATAATCTAGTTCCCCCAGGTCGGTTCGAGTAGAACAGACCCTCTCGTCTTTAGAACAACTAATACACTCTACATTGAGGGTTAGGGTCGAATTGTCTAATGACCCCTTTTGCCATAATTTGGCAATGTCCTCAGGGCTGTGAAGAGAAGAGGGAAAAGAATGAACTTCCCCTTTTACCCAAGAAAAAATGTTTTCAAGAGAAGCCATTGACACACAAATGACGAAGAGGTAAGCACAAACAAAACCCACGCAAGCAAAAAAAGATGGAGAAATGAAGGAACTAACTTCTAAGAAAAGGAAGCAGGGAAGACTTTTAATTGCGGGAGCTCGAAGAGAAAATTAAGAATAAGGTTTTCAGAAGAAGCACATTAGACATGTTTCATCGAGGTTTGTCATTTTCAAGAAAGTACACTTAAAACCAAGAAACGCATTTAAGAGTCTTGGGATATAGAAACGTTTCATCATTACTAAAACGGAGGGTTCAAATAACACATAGGGAAAAGAAACGATTATTAGCTAACAAATGACAAGTGTCACTCGGATAGGGCTCTATGTAGAAGAATACCCTCGCTCGGGAAAAGTGTCGCTCGAAACTACTCGCCCTCGGATAAAGGTCTATTCGGCATTTAGTCACTCAACTCGGCTTAACTCCTGGAGCTAGTGACTGAGGGGCTCCTCCCCCCCCCCCCCCCGCGCAGCCGGGTGAAAGAGGGGTTCCACGACACCCCCTATCCCCTTCATTTAAGGGCGAGAATCTAGGAAGTATTGATATCCTTACCAGAGACTAGTATCGTAAGGAAGCACCACATCATCATGGATAGGCTTAGACTTGAGACCTTGATGCCTTATTTTCCACTTTTACCTTACTAGTTGTATAAATGACCTTGAAGTCTTCTGATTGTAATTAAGTGACATTTTGAATAATTTAGCCCTAATTCTTTTAGAATAATCTCTCTAACGTTTTAGTCTCTTAACTCATTATGAACAATAGTATAAGATGAATATAACTTTTTGATTATCATCTACTTATTATTAAAAAACCACTTGTGGAAATTTAATTGTATAAATTATGGAGATTTAATTTAATTAAGGAAGCACCACATCATCATGGATAGGCTTAGACTTGAGACCTTGATGCCTCATTTTCCACTTTTACCTTACTAGTTGTATAAATGACCTTGAAGTCTTCTGATTGTAATTAAGTGACATTTTGAATAATTTAGCCCTAATTCTTTTAGAATAATCTCTCTAACGTTTTAGTCTCTTAACTCATTGTGAACAATAGTATAAGATGAATATAACTTTTTGATTATCATCTACTTATTATTAAAAAACCACCTGTGGAAATTTAATTGTATAAATTATGGAGATTTAATTTAATAAAATAATATTATAATTATGGAATTGATGAAGAAAATAAAATGTTAATTATCAAGATACAAAATGCTATATAGGGAAGTGATATAATATAGTGATTTGGTCCCAATATCGGCCCCTGAACTTACTGATAATTTAACCAAAATCTGTTCTTAAAGACTGATGTCACGTAACATCCGGTGTGAGTCATTCTCTCAACACCGGATCTTTTAAATCACACATACGGTCTCTAAACCTACCCCGGTGTGAGCCATTCTCTTAACACCGATAGTCATGGTTAACCTATGCTTCAGCATGTTAAAGAAGCAACCTGCAAAGTGATTGACTGGTAGGTAGAGTTGTTTGGTCACGTACCTTTCATGTGTCAGCCTTTCCACAAGAGATCAGAAAAGTAATGACACCATGTACGTAATGTTTGGTGATCTAGGAAACGTTTCCACTACCTCTAGGTATAAATTCTCATGCATCAACATAACAAAGGTAGAACATGCTCTCAAAAACTTACATTTGAGCTCTAAAATTCCTTTGAACTCTCACTAACTTGAGCATCGACGTGACCTTGCAGGTGACACCCTCTTTCGTCCTATAACGTGTAAGGATGGTGTTGTTGGTACGAGGAATCACTCCAAGACCTTTGTTTTCCATTGGAATAAAGGATATAATACTGGATCCCTACTAGAGCGGTGTAAAATTCATACCAAAAACATCATTTTTAGGATTGTCACGAGGCCGGATCCTGCACCTCGGCCCAGACCAGTTTATTTAGTATAAATAATAGTTGTAGTTATCAAGATACAAAATGCTATTTAGTTGTAACACCCTCAATTATTCAAGAAAAGTCTTACAAAGTTTCGAAATGGCTCTACATCAAATAATCAAGTAGTGTCATTTGCTTTTGAAAATAGGTGATTCTTTTTGTTGAAAAGATTGTGTAGAGAGTAGCTTAGAAAGCGAAATGCGTCAAGTGATAAATAAAAGGGACTAAGATAGAATAAAACTTCATATACCATGTTCAATTATATCCATAAGAGCCTACTCGATCTCCTTTATAAGATACATGAAATAGAAAATGCAAAAGATAACTTAAAGCGCCTACTCAGCCTACTAGGCTCCTAAGTATACTATCACTACTCTTCTTTATCTTCAGCATCATCTTCTTCTTTTCAATTCACTGCAACATCTTACGGGTGAGGTTTTTATCCTAATAGTGATACACCACGCGTCTGTCGCACTGCATGAGATAGCCTCGCTTCAAGGAAGACTAGGGCATTGCCTTTGTTCAAGTGAGGGTTTGACATCTAAACACATACATCATGCACATAAACAATACAAGTAGAGGATGATTTCATCACTTCTATTTTACAGGACACATTATAGTCAAGGATATATAAACATGAATCATCACACATCAACACATTCTAACATGTCATTAGGATAATGATTTACATACAAGCCATTCCACCAATGCATTCCAACAACTTAATAGAACACCCTATTGCATAACATTACAATCAGCATATCAAGTTAATCAAATGAGTATATGAATGCATGGGTTTGTTCACACTAAACATGTTTTATGATGTTTATGCATGTGGGCTTAATATCCTTCACAAAATCACACGAAAGCGACCGAAGACCGCCAATCCTAATCAGGGTACATAAACGAGACTTACAACCCAAATCATAGTCCTAGTAGCCATGCAGGCTCAAAAACAACATACCCTAAGATTGGTTCTCCACGGCCATGGTAATGTGCTGCCCAAGTCAAAGAACATTAGGGTGGTCTAAGTTCTACCTTGAGTTGTATCATTTTTTATGCCCCCTAGGCGAACTGCCCCGGTCGTGCTCCCTAGACTTTCCACGAAGTCAAGTAGTTCATCCCCCACTAAACCCCAATTACAGCTTCCTTCATCAAAATCACAATGCAATATGATGCATACATGATGCACATTACTCATCCATGCCTCAGAAGTCATCAGCCCGTGCCTAAAACATGCTCTCTTGCCCTTAATGCACACGTCCTCAACACATGCCCATTTCCATAATTTGGTAGTAGGTCTACAATCCAATACCATCACTGCCTTCATAGCCCACACACCGTTTAAGAACATACAATGAGTTACTAAGCATGTAGCGCACTCGTTACAGGCATCTCAAAGTCTTATGCTCAAGGGTTTGTCTTTTATAACTATTTTTGTGCGCATAGAGTTAATCTCTTTTATCCAGGGATTCAATAAAAAATTTTAAGTCTTATGTAGCCTTTAAAATATTATTAATAAACCTCCAAAAATTAAGAAAATAGATAATTAAATTCTACTTAGGAAGAAATTACCAGTTTACCCCTACAGGCCTATGTAGGCCTACATTCGTCCTTGTGTTGGATTCTTTTATTCTAAGTTATCTTTACTAAGTCCAATAAACACATTTATTAAGTTCTAGACAATGATCCAAAGCCATGTTTTAAAAATCTCATTTATTACCAAATTGGTCCCTAAGGGTGGTTTCGGCAAAACTAAGTCGTTCGGTCAGTTTTTCTTAATAAAAGTCTATTAAATCTTTGGTTTAGAAAAAAATTACCCAATAAAAACAATTCTGAAAAGTGGTTACTAAAAATCATAAAGAAAGTTATAAAAATTACAAACAGGTCCTTATTCATGTATTTTACAAAAATCATGCTTTAGTCCTCTAATTTTGTAAATTTGCAACTAAGGACAAGGTCATCATAACTTTGAAACCCAAAATAACACAAATCGCGTGCAATGCAAAATCAAGAAAGGTGACTTTTTCAACATTTCGGCATGGTAACGACATGTGTTTTTCACACAACAATTTAAATATACAATTTGCATAGTATCAAACATTATTCTCCAGCATGCAAGTCTTAACAATAGCTCACAATATTCAAATCTAAACTCAATCTCAAGCACAAAGCAATTTTATATCAAAAATCAACAATTTTCGCTATATCCTTTTCATGCAATTTCATCAAGCTCCTAGATCAATTAATTTCCCTTCTCAAACAACCATGACACATATTTATAAACTCAAAATTAAATCTCACTAAAAAGTCCCAAACACAAAAATTCAAGAGAAAGAACAAAACCCATGCATGTACAATTTTAGGCCTGGATCATCGTAAAAGTCAATTTTTCTTGTGGATCAAAGCTTTTGAGTTGTTTTTCATTTTCCAAACAACATTGAATTACCAAACATGCATCCTTAGATCCTTAAAAAAAATCCATTTTTATTACGCCTGAACTAAAAACAAGCAAAGGTATGCCAATTGATTTATGCTCATAAATCTTTATATTAAATTAGAAATTTTTCATTCAATTAAAAACCTTATATATAATTAAAATTAAAAGAGATATGAAATCAATATATCAATATATTCCATACATATGAATATAGATTTGAATAATATTTTAAATTAAATTTAATCTAACCATAAAAAAATATTACAAACAAAAGAAGTTTAAAGACCAATAATAACAGATTTATATTGCGTTTAGTTCATAAGTTTTCTTAGAAAAATAAAAAATTATTCTTAGAAAAATTTAAAAAATAGAAAAACTGTTTATTTACAAATTATTTTAAATTTTTTATAGAAAAATAGAAAACTGATTTTCTATTTTTTTAAGAAAATCAGAAAACTTTTTAAAAAGGTTTTCTAAGAAAAGTAAAAAAATAGAAAAAACGGTAACTGAATTACAAGATAAGGTAATTGAATTACAAAATAAGGTAACTGAATTACAAGATAGAGACTCTTGTAACCAAATAAGAATATGAAACAAACTGTTACTAATTCGAAAAGTTCTACTGTTACTATTTTGAAATATATTTAAACACAAACTCATTTGTTCTCATTTTAATATTACTTTAAATTTTTGTCATAATTTTTATATGATGCATATACTATACAATATTGTTATAAATAATATATATAAGACATATCTCAATTAATTTGAATTAAAGAATGTTTGAAAAAAATTTTGGAAAGTTGAGCATACTTAAACAACTTTTTTAATTTTCTAGTTTTCTAAATTAAAAAACTGTCACATTATCTAAACGAATTTTTAAAATTTTTCTAGTTATTCTAGGAAATGAAAATTTTAGAAAATAAGCGAAAAACTTTTCTTAGAAAACTAGAATAATTTTCTGTAACTAAACGCAGAGCAACTTTATATATATATATATATATATATATATATATATATATAAAGATTATAAAAGAATAAAATACATTAAACTAAAATGAAATTTATTAGACTTAAGAACCAAATCAAAATCTAGGGAGAAAACTAGTAATTTAGTCTAATTTTTATTTTAGAAAATAAATAGAAAATTAAAAACTGTGGGCAGACTGTGTTTTCGGTGGAATGAATGAATAAAGAGGAAGGGATGTTTGGAGGTTCTAGAACGGTGGAGAAGAGAAGGTTGAAAGAGGGAGAGACAGAGATCGCATGGCGTTGAATCCTCAACTGTTTCCTAATGGCATGCCCGTTCCTTTCGTCAACGAGATCTTTGTGTTGGCCCGAGACGGCGTCGAGTTCGACGTCGATAAGATTCCTGCCTCTGGGTCAGTACCTTACGTTGACATTCAATTAGGGTTTCGGGAAGGAGAGTATAATCGATTAATTTACTATTGCCTTTTATGTGTTATTAATTTTCTCATGTATGGTTAGGGATCATGGGGGTCATCTCAAAACAAAAGGAACCATATATTTGTCAAACATACGGATGGTCTTTGTTGCTAAAAGCCCTGTTGGAAGCTTTATAGCTTTTGATATGCCTTTGGTATGTCTTTCACTCTTTCAGTTCCTCTTTTTGCTATGTTATGATAATTTAATGAACCCTTTTCTGGCTTTGTCGACAAATCTATATTTCATCTACAGCCAGATCCTCAATCATTGTGTTTATGAGGCTGGGGTCTTAGGTCTGTTAGTTCTTGCCAAATAGCTGTTTTCGTTGCTTGCCCGTATTCCTTGTGCTAAGTCCTGACTTGCTGATTACTAAGAATCTAGCTTTTCTGATGTTATTCTCTCATAATGGTGGGGGACAAGATATATGATAGTTATTAAGTTAAAAAGTAATCTGTATCTGCAAACAATTGAACTAATTGTATTCTTATTATTACTTTTTTAAAATTTTATCTACATCAGTATAGAAAATTGTTAGACCCTCAATTCAAAATAATAGACCTCCTATTTGGAGGGTTTACACAAGGAGATCTAAGAGTAAGGAAAAGAAGGATAAACCAGTCAAGGGAGATTAAGCTAGATATAGAAGGCATAGTTGTCAATTTTGGATAGTGGCCGACCCCTAAAATGCTATAGTGGATGCCCGCTATTTAAAAATTTTATGATGCATATATATAACATGTTATATGCGTCTAGAATTGCAAAGACGTAATCCCAAAATCATTATTCCAACTAAAATACGGCGGACATAGGTCATATACCAAACAAAATTTATTGTAATAGGTAGTCACCTAAATAGAAATCTACTGTTGATCATAGAGTCATAGATTTAAAGAGTCTTTCATTAGCAAAAAAGCAAACTGCCATGTTGTCATGTAGCAAAAAGACATTTTAAGACTTAAAAGACTCTTATATAAACAAAATATAAGTCGTATGTGGTAGTTGAAGTCTAAAAGTGATGCTTCACCAAGTCACAGGCAACAGTAGAAGCACCTTGCTTTTGTCCACATCATAGTAGTCAAATTGCGGCGTAGCGGCCGCTATAGCGCCACGAAATAGCGGAGCGGTCCCCTTCCGCGATCGGCCATGAATCCCGGTCAAAGATGAAGTAGCGGCGCGATGTCTGCGATCCCAGCATCGCGAATCGCGGTGGTTTGCGGCCGCGATATGCTGGAGAAGCAAAACTGCGTCGTTTTGCGAAATTTTTAAGGGCAAAGATGTCCTTTTTCCCTTTCTCCCTTTTAATTTAGGTCTCTTCTTCCTCCCGTTTGTGCATCTCTCTCTCCCTGCCTCTGTTTTACGCTTCTCTGTTCTCTCTCATGCGCACCCACTCATTTCTTCTCCGGAAGTCCCTGTCGTCTTCTCCGGCAGCCTCCATCGTCTTCTCTGACAGACCCTTTCTTCTCCGGCGAGGTCTGTTTTGTCTTCTGCAGTGAAGCTTCTATTTAAGCTTCAGTTTCTTCTGTTTAAGCTTCTCTCTCATGCGCATCCACTCATTTTCTTCTCCGGCAGTCCCTGTCGTCTTCTCCGGCAGCCTCCATCGTCTTCTTCGGCAGACCCTTTCTTCTCCGGCGAGGTGTGTTTCATCTTCTGCAGTGAAGCTTCTGTTTAAGCTTCAGTTTCTTCTTCTTCAGTTAAGCTTCTGTTTCTTCTTCTCCGGTGAAGTTTTTGTTTCTTCTCCTCCGGTGAAGCTTCTGTTTTTAATTTCTGGTTTTCCAGCAGCACTGCAACAGCATTCAGCATTCTGTTTCTTGTTTTTTGATCCCTTATGTTATGTATGACATTTGAGTTCTAGTTTTTTATCATGTTTTTGACTTTGGATTGTCAATTATGCATTTAGAGTGGTTTCAATTATTATTCTGTGTTTTTCTTATGTTTTTCTACACATATATATATATATATGTGTGTGTGTGTGTGTGTGTGTGTTTATTTGTTTATGTTTTATCCCCGCGATAGTAGCAAATAGCGTCCGCGATTCGCTCCGCGACGCCGCGATCCCAGTTTTGGGGTTGACCGCGATGGGTATCTTGAAAAATGATGGAACAGTTCCTGGAACAGCAGAAACAAATATGGGTTGGAGAGAAAAAGGTCCAAAAAAAACAGGGCATGGTTGAAAAAACCAGAGGCTAAGAAAGAAAAAAAACTGAAAAAGCAATGGCATGGGATTTTCTGTTAAGTGAGCTTAGAAATGGCGTGGGATTTCCTGAATCAAGACACCGAACACCAATGTGGAAACATAACTGTATTTCTGCTCCTTTGAAATGGCAACAGAAGTATGAAATTAGCTTTCTGCTATGTATTTAGTTGTGAGCTTGTTCCTTTGAGTGTCTTTTTTTCCCATTCTGTGTTGGATGAAATACAACGGCATGGGATTTTCTGTTATTTCTTTTCATTAATTAACCACTTCAAGTTTGATTTCAAGTCGCTTTCATGAAATCTGGGTTTGAGTGTCTAGAGGTTAACCTACATTTGAGATTGTATTAGGAAAATGATGTCTTCTCTTGCAATGAAACTTCAGAAGAGTAGGTAAGGTGAGAAAAGCTACACTTGAAGGGGTAAAATGTAAATATGTGCACTGATTTCTTTCCTTTGAGATTGACAAACAAATTGATATAAAACACCATGTGTATGACTTTTATGCTGTGCTGATCCCTAGTTCTTCATCATGCAGCTTTACATCCATAATGAAAAATTTAACCAGCCAATATTTCACTGCAACAATCTTGCTGGACAAGTTGAGCCGGTAAGTAAATTTGGTATTGTTTTACAACCCTGATTCTGTTATTGTTATTTTCAATGTAGTATCAAAATTATTTTTGATAGGTCCTAAATCATGGAACTGTTTTTAATTGCAATAGGTAATCCCAGATGACCAACATAGAGCTCTTTACTCGACACACTCATTTAAGATCTTATTCAAAGAAGGGGGCTGTGGAACCTTTATTCCCCTTTTCTTCAATTTGATTGCTTCAGTGAGGCAGTATAATCGCCACGCCAATTTGCCGACCCAGTCTCATGTGGATCCTTTGCAGGCAGCTCAGACTCCTGTTGATGAGATGATGAGACATGCGTAAGTGAATGTTTGTGCTTCAAAATTTTTGGTCGAGTTTGTAGAAGGTTTTTATAAATTTGAACATTAATTATGCAGGTATGTTGATCCTAATGATCCTACAAGAATATTTCTGCAGCAACCCAATGCAGATTCTCAACTTAGGCGTCGAACATATCAGCCACAGGCAGATGGAGGCCATGCCTGAGTATTGTCCTCACCTTTAATGCAACGATGTTTATATGGGAATTGTCATTGTGTATTAGTATAAGAAATAAATAAAATCTTTATGAGAGACCATTTCTCGTGTATGATCAACAACTAACATATATCCTTATGAAATTGTATTTTATTTGCAAGTAAAGCTGGTGTTTTCACGATTTGAGATTTTTCTTTCAGTCTTTATCGTTGTATATGTTTTTACAGTTTAACGTTGTATTCTGGCGTTCTGCGGACTGTAAATATAGTGGTTAAAAAACCTTGAAAGATTCCATAATTTATTTTATTAAGTGAATCAAGTAAATAAACCACAGTTCAATGATTGATATATAAATAAATAAAGATAGTGAATTAATAATTAATATTCTAATATTTTTTAAATGAGACATATTTTGAAATTAAACATCAAATTCAAAAGCATGTAAAATAATTATCACCTGAACTAGAGGAAATATATAATATATCTTAAACTTTACTATGTGATTAATTTGAAAGAAATTTGGTGCGAATAATTATTGTACACATTTAATTAGCTAGACTGTTAAATTTGATTTGTTTTTTGGGGTGGGGATTTGGGTTCTAGTAATTTTAAATTTCTACTGAATGAAAATTTAAAAATTTAATTTATTTCTTAATCTAAGAATAATTTCACAATTATAATAAAAAATAAATGTATATATATGTATATGTATATTTTACATCAATTATTTAAATATTCAGTATAAAAGATATAAAAATTAATTGAAATCACCCGCCATTCTCCCAACAACTTTAGTGAAACCATTCTCGAGTGAAAGAATGGTATACCTCCATATTAAGAACAATATAGATAATGGCTTTGCATTAATACCAAACCTTCACATAAAAAGTTAAGTGTAGGAAAAAGAAAACCAATATACTCTTAAGCCATATGTACTCCATTGAGGTTTGTGAAATATAACAGACAATATAATATTCCTTTTCATCTCATCGATCCTATTTATAAAATAATTTAGATAAATATATATATATATATATATATATTAAAATATTAATACATTAATTTTTTATATGGGACACTATAATATTTTAATTTTGTATTATTTAAATTTAAATTGTACTTTAATGAAGTATTAATAGTGATATTTTCTAAAATAAAGGTAAACGTGAGAATAAACATTAAATGTTTCTAGATAAATAACTTTTGTCTTATAAATAGGAACACTAAAATACTTTTTTCTTTGTCCTATAAATAGACAGAAGAGAGTATATGGTTTAAATAATACCTTAAAAAAGAAAAAAAAATACTTTTAATATTTACCAAGCAAAGAAATGATAATAACATATGGTTTGGATGAATGGAAAAGCAGATGGGAGATTTCCAATCAATTGATTTGGGGGTAAATTTCATGTTCATTATTGGTTTCAATGGAAGAAATCACATTCTGCTAGGGGCTACCAAAAAGTTAACCTCTCCCTAGAGGGAGTCCTTTGGGAGGAAAATAAAAGGGACTGGAATGGAAGACCACCATACCCCTTACTGCATGTAAGGATGGAAAGAGACGCGCGGGGGGGGGGGGGGGGGGGGGGGGGGGGGTACACCTAGAAGAGATAGTAATGATTCAATGGTGGATTTCCAACCACCACTAAGATTTTGACAATCTAAGCTGAAATCTCAACTAGATGATTTTAAGTTCTATGGAGGCACAAGAAAGACCAACAATGAGCTCTAGACACATATAGAGGCCTCAACCCATGTCATCTCAGACTTGATGGTTATGGTGCACTTGATAACCTTACAAAGTCATATGATAGATATGGCACCTCGATTCCTCGGATTTAAATCTCGATGTAAACATAAATAATCAATGAAAATATGAATAAATTTTTCGCGGTCTAAAAGCTTCGCAACTACCTACTTACATCAAGATTCAAACCATGGAAAACCGGAGACCACTTTTTAAAGAAATAAGAAGGAAGTGGATCGTAAAGCAAAAGCCTATGAGGTATACACAATAACATTTAAAATAGTAGAAATTAGTTAACTGCATATTGGGCACCCATCTTATCTTATATATGAAGATATGAGAAGATATCTAAAGAAAACACAAGGTAATTGCCAAAGTTTAGTGAAAATGTACATATTTGGTTAGACAAACATGCTATGAAGTAAAAGGGTGCAAACCCTAACCAAAATGACACAAAAACGCATAAAACCACCCTTTGGGAATTCCACTAGTAGTGGAACAATTCCACTAGCTATGGAATCCATTCCATTAGTTGTGGAATCAATTCCACTGGCCGTAGATCATTTTGTCATTTTGCCAAAATTTGCACTATTTAAAACAGCGTGATCCACTGGTCGTGGATCACCCTCTAATTCTCTATTTTTCCATTTCAAATGTGTCATACCTTGGGACCTTGAATCATGCAATGCCTAGACCTTTTTGGACACAATTTCATCACTTAAAACTTAGTTCCTTGACATGGATTTAACTTAATACATCATGTTTATGTCCTAATATTTATACATCACATTGTCTATCAAATTGGACCATAATGCACACATTCTGTATAAACAATAGCTATCTAATTCATATTGTCTAACCTCAATATGACCATTTACAAATGAATTAGTCAATGTATATATAAGTATACCCAAAAGAATAAATTTTCAAGTATTCAAGTGCTTAGGCCATTGCCACCACATCAATATCAACATCATGGTTATCAAAATACATATATTGTCCAAATTTTAAACATTTACCGGCCAAGACATTCCTATACAACTATTTTACCTTCTCCACCAAAATATAGCATTCCAAAATGAATTTCATTCTTACTCCATGCAAGTCCTGCATCACAAGGCTAAAGGGGACAATATGGGGAGTGAGTTATATATTCGAAATGATGAATTAGAATACCTTGCGATCATATGTATATGCATATAAACCACATGTGTGCTTTGCACCATAAACATTAATTATCATCAATAGCAAGCACATACAAATTTACATAACATTGCCCTTCTACATATTGGGCCATCACAAGTATTAATACTAATTTACATAGTCCTCATCATAAATATTTTACTTATCATTTTTTGGGGTTTCATTCTCCCATTTCCACCATCACCATTCATCACCTCAATATCTCAATCTCATTTGGCATATCATCGGTTATATCCAAATGCTCTTAAGCTAATGCATATGCACAAGAAATTATATTTAACAATTTTACTCAGTCAATGCATTGCGGATCCGACTGTGGGAATACAAATCATTATTGTGGGTTTCAAGCATAGATATACAACCATGCCCCTACTGTAATAGTAAATTGTGTACACACACATGTGTGTGTATATATATATATATATATATATATATATATATATATATATATATATATCAAATCTTAATTTTACTAGTACCAAACCGCATCGCCCATCATGCAACACCGGTCATTTTCACCATGACGGCGGTAAACATCAACAACAAAATAGTGTTGCAGGCCAACCATGAACCTTGCTATGGCAGTTGTGATTCAACAAGACCACTGGGGAAACCTGCTCCTTAAATAGCCACCCCACGGGGTCAACCATATGCAATCTCCCGTGATTAAGCATGGGCAGCTTCGTGATTCTATCACTGAATCAATAGGGTAAACAAATGCCTGTGGATAGAGCCGCCCTCCCACGTGGTCAACCGAAAGAACCTCTAACATCCCATACCGGCAGCTATGCAATTATGCCATGGATGCAATGCAGATTCCAAACATATACAATCTTACATTATGCATCCTACCATGCCACTCATTCATCATCATCATCATCAACATCACCACCCAATTCTTAGTGGATTTTAATTTCAATAATTCTTGCCATTATTTCAAGATTAAGTGTAATATTCACAATCTCCTTTAACAACACAATTTCATACACAACGTAAGCTTACATTAGCATTAGTTACAAAGGCAGTAACAACTTTCACCAACAATAATCCTTATCAATTTTTCATCAACATCAAAGGTATGCCAAGTCAACAACATTCAATCCAATCTCATCAATAATCATTATTTAACACTAGTGGTGAACATACACATCTTTGCAACAACACAAGACGTAAATTTGCCCAAATCTTCAACACAATCATCAATCACCACAAGGCACACCACCAATATTCTAAATGCACATCACATATTTTCCAAGCAAAAACCATCACCATATCCAACATCACAAGGAATTAAAAAAACAATAACAAGGAAAACATGAGCAACATCACATACAACAGTCATCAATTATTCAACTCATGCATTTAGAATATAAACTCCTCCCCTACCTCAAGAGAAGTAATCCAAGCAATTAGACGGTCCCGCCTCACTTTTTGTCCTACAGTTAATACATATATAATGCAGTCAATGCCTCTTTCAAGTATCATTCTTAATTCTCAAGTACATAAATAATCATATTCATGATTCTCATCATGTTCTAAACATTACATAGGCTTTATTCTCTCATTTTATTAGGTTTTGGGAAATCCTTCCCATTAATTAAAATTTTCTATAATCTAATAGGTTATAACACCAAGATTCAAGATCATCAATCCACACCAACACCTTACCTGTCATCCATAATGAGTCTCCAATGTCTCAAAACATATTGTACCAATTTCATTCATGACAACACCACCAAATACAACTTCTACCAATTTTTAACGCTTAGAACACCAATATCAAAATTTAATACCAAACATCTCAAAACTCATTTCCAAACTCAATAATCATTATAATGGCAATTAGTCATATTTTCTTTAAAATTTTCCAAAAGCCTTAATTTTACCAATTTTAGGGTTTTCACCCAAATCACCAAACATCAATTCCAATAATTTTCGTGCACCATTTCAAGCATCTACAAACCATTAATTTTATGCTCCAATCATCAACAACAAATATCAAATCCCAATGGTCTCCTAACGTAGGGTTCAAGGTTCCATGTACATATTTCCTTATAACAACACCTAAACAACCATTTCTAAGCTTCAACAACCTCAAAATACCAAATCAATGCCATTAAATGTCATGAGCTCTTACTTCTTAATCCAAGCTCTAAAAAATGAAATTGAGAGGGAAAGAGGAAAAGACAACGCAAAACTTGCTCCAAAGTGCCAATGTCACATGAAACCAAGAAATCTATGAAATTTTTTGGTGGAAATGGCTATAGGAGAAGGGTTCCGAGTTTTGGCACAAGGGGAAGAAAAAAAGATGAAGAATGAAAAAGGGATGGTGGAGGAAGAAAAGCCACCGAAAATGTGAAGAAGGAGAGAGAAAATGCTAAAATTGGGTATTACTAAATGGTCCATGTTCCTACTTTTGCCCTTTTGCCTCTTGGTCCTTGAATCACCATTAACCTATTGGATAAAAGAGTGAAAAGAGAGGAAGAAAAGTGTGCACGAAAATGAGAAAGAAAAATGAGGGAATTTGCATTTTCTTTTAATTTTATTTTGCTCATAATTTCGCCATTTGCTAACATACGTTGTGTCCAAATAAATATCTCTTTAATTCTAAAAATTATTTTAATCATACCACCATAACCATAATATTGATCTTATTATCCTAGACCTTTCAAATATCTAATTTGACTTAATGGGTCTCACACATTCGGTTAAATCATCTGATTAGAGTAAATTTTAATTTATCGATAAATCACAATTAATACTTAATAAATTTTCCTATATGTGTTAGATGTTGAACAATTAATTATCATCATCTAATAATTTATTTTCTAAATTTTTGGGATGTTACAATCCACCCTACTTAAAAAGAAATTTCATCCTTAAAATTTAACGTACCTGATTCGAACACATTCGGATATCATTTTCATATATCGTCTTTATGTTCCCACGTGAGAGTCTCTCTATTACCATGTTTCCAAGCTACCTTCACCAATGGTACCAGCTTGTTCCGTAACCTCTTAATGAAATGCTCAATAATATGAACAGAAACAGGTGAAATAGACAAGTCTTCCCGCATATCAACATCATCAATGGGAATGACATGTGAGGGATCTGGAACATATTTCCTCAACTACGACACATGAAATACATTATGCAGATTTACAAGATACAGAGGAAGTGAAATCTGATAAGCAACATCACCAATTCGCTCGAGAATCTCATATGGTCTAATGCACTTAGGACATAATTTTCTGCTCCTTAAAGCTCTACCAATCCCTTTATCACGCGAGACCTTCAGGAACACATGATCACCAACTTGAAATTCAAGTGGTTTCCACCTTTTGTCATAGTAACTTTTCTGTTGGTCTTAAGCAGTCTTCTTATTCTCATATATCTTTCTAATCTGCTCAGTAATCTTTTGAACAATCTTAAGCCCTAAAGCCAAATTCTCACTAGGTTCCAACTAACATAGAGGTGTTCTACATTTTCTGCCATAAAGTGCCTCATAAGGAGCCATACAGATACTACTATGGTAACTGTTATTGTATGTGAATTTAATCAATGGAAGAATCTCTCCAACAACCACCATACTCAAGCACATAAGCCCTCAACAAATCTTTAAGGCTTTGAATAGTCCTATCGGATTGCCCATCGATCTAAGGATGATAAGCAGAACTAAGCTTAAGCTTAAAGCCTAGCTCCTGATGTAAGCCTCCCCAAAATCAGGAAGTAAATCGAGGATCACGATCGGATACAATGCTAGATGGCACACCATGCAATCTAATAATCTCCTTTATGTATAATTAGGCCAATTTCTCCAACAGATTCTTCATACTCATGGATAAAAAGTGAGCACACTTATTCAATCGTTCGATAATCACCCATACAGCATCATTTCCAACACGGGTTCTAGGCAAACCAGAAATAAAATCCATAGCAATACTATCCCACTTCCAAACAGGGATCTCCAGAGGTCTCAACAAACCAGATGGCTTTGATGTTCAACCTTGGCCTTCTGAGAGACAAGGCAAGATGCAACAAGATTCGCCACATCACGCTTTATACCAGGCCACCAAAAAATCTTTCTCAAATCTTGATACATTTTAGTAGAACTAGGATGAATGCTTAAAACACTTTTGTGAGCTTCCTCAAGCACAAATTTTCTCAAATCACCGCTAGATGGAATATAAATTTGGCCCTTAACACACCAAATACCATCAGGACCTTCTGACAACACCAAATCCATTCCACCAGCTTGAGTTTCTTTCAACTTAATCAAATACTTATCAGTCAATTATTTTTCTTTCATCACCTCAAAGATCTCATTACAATTTTTCAAAACAGCCAACGAAATCTTATTCGAGGTACCTCTACACCAACATTCAAAGGTACGAAACTACTCGATTAATTCCATTTCCTTCATCATTATGGTTGAAACATGCAAAGATTTATAGCTCAAAGCATCAACCATAACATTCGCCTTTCTCGGATGGTACTTCAATTTGAAGTCATAATCTTTCAAGAATTCCATCCATCGTCTTTGATGCATATTCAATTCCTTCTGATCAAATAAATATTTAAGGCTCTTATGGTCATAATAGATCATAAACTTGGAACTATACAAATAATTTTACCATAATCTCAAAGCAAAGACCACCACCGCCAATTCAAGATCACGAGTCAGATAATTATCTTTATTTGATCGTAACTGTCTTGATGCATAAGCTATCATACGTTCATTCCGCATCAACATAATCCAAGTCCAAGCTTGGAAGCATCACAATAAATAATGAAGTCTTCCTGTAAATTGGGCAGCCAATACAAGTGTAGAAGTAAGTTGTAGCTTCAACTCTTGAAAACTTTTCTCATATTCAGGTGTCAAGACAAAAGGTTAGTTCTTACGAGTCAATTTGGTCATAGGTAAAGCAATACAGGAAAATCCCCTAATGAATCTCTTGTAATACCTAGCTAGACCAAGAAAACTTCATACTTGAAAAATAGATTTTGACCTTTCCCATGCCATAACAACTTCAACCTTTGATAGATCAATAACAACGCCATCATAAGAAATCACATGACCAAGAAATGAAATCTCATTGAGCCAGAATTCACATTCAGAGAGCTTAGCATACAGTTGCTTCTCTCAAAGAATAGTCAACATAAGGCGAATATACCTTTCATACTCTTCATGGCTCTTAGAGTACACCAAAATCTCATCTATGAACACCATAACAAATTGATCAAGATAATCATGGAAAATGCGATTCATGTAGTCCTGAAAATCACAGGAGCATTTGTCACACCAAATGGTATCACCACATACTCATAGTGGCCATATCATGTTTAAAAAGTTGTCTTAGAAATGTCATCGGTCTCCAACCTAATTTGATGATATCTAAAACGTAAATTAATTTTGGAAAACACAACAACACCCTTCAATTGATCCAAGAGATCATCAATACGAGGAAGAGGATATTTATTCTTAAGAGTCAATTTATTGAGTTGGCGATAGTCAATGCACAATCTCATGTTTCCATCTTTCTTTTTCACCAATAACACAGGTGTGTCCCAAGGAGAAACACTTGGGCGAATAAATTCTCTTTTAAGTAATTCCTCGACTTGCTTTTTGAGTTCTGACAACTCCATAAAAGACATCTTATAAGGAGCTCTAGAAATAGACTCAGTGCCAAGAACAAGATCAATGGAAAATTCCACCTCTCATGGAGGAGGCAAATCAGGAACTTTATTAGGAAAAACATTTAGAAATTCAGAAACAATAGGAATTTCACAAGATTGAGAGGTTTTATTCCCGTTAACCATGCAGAACATCATAAAGAGTTATGAGATACCTTGTATTCAAATAACCCTTGGTTGGCTGCTTCGCCCCATTGAAAGTGGTCAAATCCTAGGTATAAGGCTATAGGTCTAGATCAGATAAGCCTATTTTCTTAAACATTCATAAAATATTACGTCACATGAACTCTCTTGATCGACGAGGATCCTACGTATCGTTTTGTTAGCAATAACTACTTTAATTATAACTGCATCGTCTCCTCCGGGTTGTTTTGTACAGACATAACCATCTATAGGTGGTTCTTTCGGGCTGAGTTGGATACTCCGCCCCCAGTGAATCCTCCTACTATCATATCAATAACATCTTCCCATCCTTTAGGTAGAGGCATCATCATCTCCCCATCCTCGTCAGCTACACTATCGACCATCACCTTTTCCTTTTTCTAAGGCTGATTTTTTTAAAGATCTTCCTTCTTCCGCTTTCGGAGTATGTTCCCTTCTTTGGGGTTCAAATTTTTCTGACTCGTCAAACATCCTTTGTTATAAAGATATTACTTCAACTTCCATCACGGATTAACAACTCAATTGTATCCTTTAACTACCTACACTCGTCGGTTTTATGGCTGGTTTGATCGTGAAATTCATAATACTTATATTTCTTGGGCGCTTCATGGGTATTGGCTTTTTAACCCCATATACCATCAGTCCTGGTATTTCGATCTCCCAAAATATGTGTCTGGGCTGAACTATTAAGGGCGCATAATGTGTGAAATTAACACTTTTACGCATAATTGAACTGGTATTCTCTACTACCTCCTCCTTGCTACAAACCCCTTCTTTGTCCTTTAGGGCTTCCCATCCTAAATGTTGACTCCTGCTCTTCATAAGTTTGGATGCGTGAGTACTCTGGGGTTGGTGACGATTTCGCTTGTTGCCTAGTGTTAACATCCGCTGTCTCTCTAACTTCCTTAGCCCTTCTGAGTTCCTATAGTTCTATATGAAGCTGTCTAATTAACTCATCTCTGGGATCGGAGAGTGCTATTGCTGCCACCCTTCCTTGGTTCTAATTGGTTCTGGGGGGTTTGATCATTCCTGAGGCACACTCTAAAACCCATGGTTCCACTCTTTGGGCCAAACTTTGTACATGACCCTTTGGAGTGGAATTCCTTCTGGGTTGCTCCATAACTTAATCTTTTTTCAGGGATGTGGGACTTAGTTTATAGGTCCTATTGGGCTTGCCAATATTCTGTGTAACATCCCAAAAATTTCATTCTCATGTATAATTATTTTGATTAAGATCATCAATGATCACTACTAAAAAAACACCTGTTAGCGACGGAAGGAATTGGTCGCTAATCCATGGCATGACCGTCGCTAAAACCATTAGCGACGGCATCTCAGATGGGAGAGAGGACGTCGCTAAAACCCTCGTCGAAAACACATCAGCGACCACTTACATGCCGTCGCTACCATATTGACGGCCAAACGCCGTCGCTAAAATCGTCTCTGCCCCAATAACTCCAGCCGTCGCTAAGTGTTGCCATACAGCGACCTCAAAACCCCGTCGCTACTAGCAGCCACCAGCGACCACCGTACGCCGTCGCTATGGGTACTCATGTAGCGACCACGTGATCCGTCGCTATGGGTACTCATATAGCGACCACCATTCTTACAATACAGCGACCACTGAGGTCCGTCGCTATTTTTAACAATACAACGACCACAATATTCCGTCGCTAGTGGTATTCATTTAGCGACGACAAGATTCGTCGCTAGTGGTATTCATGTAGCGACGACAACATCCGTCGCTAGTGTTAATAATTCAGCGACGGTCCACTACCGTCGCTAACGGGAATTTTTAAATTTTTTTAAAATTGGTTCAATATTGACTGGTTTTGTTAATTTAATTTTAAAAATGTATTAATATTTTGTATTTTGTATTGGATGATAAAATTTTATAATTAAATTTAAATAATTTTTTTAAAATATTAAATTATTATTAAAAACAAAATAATAGATTAAATTAATTTATCAAATAGGTAGAATTATTAATGATAGGTACAATAAGACTTTTTGATTTGAATGTAATTACCAATAAATATTGACATAATAAATAAAGAATTGCAAAATAAATACTGAATGAAATATAACATAACTAAAAATCAAATATACAATGTGTATAAATAATAAAAATACAATCATGGTGGTGGGGGATCCTGGGGTGGTGGTGGGGGCGCCTGGGAAGTGGGGGGAGGTAGCCTCGCCATCAACTGCATCAGTAGCTCCTGCTGCTGAGCAAGTTACCGACGAGTCTCCGCGTGTTGCTCCTCGGCCCGCTGTCGGTCCGCCTCGGCCTTCTGTCGGTCCGCCTCGGCCCGCTCCAACAACAACTGCCTCTGACGTCGCTCCTCCTGTAGCTCATCGTTCAGGTTTTGAATTACCTGAACGACCTCAGTCGGAAGACCAGAGGAAGACGAAGAGGAAGGGGTCTTCCCCTTTTTCGCCAGTTGCGTGCCGACGCCACCCAATCCAAATACCCTCCCTTTCTTGTTCACACCGCCAACAACCTCCATATAGATGGCGTTATCGTCAGAACAAGATAGGGTGGGAGGAACCTCCCCTTCAGGAGTGGAAGCCACCAGGTCCACCTCCTTCTCGGCCCTCCTGGCCTGATACGCCTCCTGTAAATTCAAAAACAACGATAGGATTAGTAAGCTAATTTGTAAATTATAAGCATGTGTAGTTAACAGTAAATACCGCTAGATCCGTAGTCTTCTGGTTTACCCATGCACCGGCTTTGTTCTTCTTGGTCATTTGCATGACCTCAAACAAAGAAGGCTCCCGGTGCTCCCTCTGCTCCTGTGGTGGACAAAAAACATTGAGATTATTATTTGTAAACATGTAAGACGAATCATAATAGAAATGTTTAACATAAATATACTTACAAATCTTTTCTTGTGCTCGAGGGTTGAAATGCTACCCCTAGTGTAAACCGAGGCTGCAGCATCGGCGGCTCTGTTGGCCCTGTTCCGAGCACTCGCCTGCTGGAACGGGACCCCGCCCCACTTCTGGACCATCCCGTCCCAATGGTCCTCCGGGATCCAACGAGGGCGCTCACCCTTGTCCCTCACCTTCCAAAGGGTACTCTTGATGATTTTGGAGGTCTTTGTGGCAAAGACCTTCCTAATCTCATTAATCATACCCTCCGCCCACTGGTAATCACGCTGTAAAATGAAATGAGAAATCAAAATTAATAACAGGTCTATTTTACAAATCAAGTCACAACAAATGAGCTAGGAACTTACCGAGAAGGTGTCAAACCACCTATCTTGCACAACCTTCCCAGCATCTGTCCAAGATATATATGGACCATCCCACTGGGCCTTCAAAACCTTAGTAATCGCTTTGGTAGTGCGACTACTATCAACAAAGCTGTAATGACAACAATTATGTTAGGAGTAAAACAACACACAATCTAGGGAGACCCCTAAAATTTTGGCAGAGTCTCCCCTGTAAATGTAACATTTCCAACTTTAAATAGTTACCCTGTTACAAACAGAAGAGTGCCCAGTACAATTCAATCTATACAAGTACTAATTAAAGTAACATCCAATAAACCAACAAGTCTTTCCACTAAAGTTTAATATAAAGTATCATACAAATAACATAAAAGTATTTGAGGTTTAGTCACTTACTCATCTCCGACCGGCACGGGTACCAACATGGGCAGAGGGGATGCCAGAGGTGGGGTCGCCTGATGGCCATGGTCCTCCAAGCCACCAGCTCCAGGACTCTGCTCTGGGGTGGTCAGTCGGGGTGATGGGGTGGTCTGCAGTGGTGGTGGTGGTGGTGGAGTGGTCTGCTCTGGTGGTGGTGGTGGTGGTGATGGAGTGCTCTACTGTAGTGGTGATAGAGTAGTCTGTTGTCCTGGGGTGGGAGTCCCCTGCCGGGATGTCGGGGTCCTGGACCCACCACCCCTACTGAAGGGCAGTCGACGTCCCGTCATCTGTGGATAAAATCATGAAAAGAAAGGTTAGTCTCAGGATATATATAAACCTATATAACATTTTGTTTAACGACTACATACTCTGTGTCTGTTTCAGTTTCAAATTCCCCCTCAGTTTCAGTGTCACTGTAGTTATCTGTTTGAACAAGTTCATCAGTATCCAAATCAGCCCTAGACCGTTTTGATCGAGAGACAAGGTCTTTGTCAATGTGTTCACCCCCCCGTAATGGCGAGTGTCTCATCCATTATGACTGGATCAATGTTGAACAACAAATTGGCATCGTTGAGCTCGTGTGGTGCAAGCTGATAAGCGTCGTCGACCTCCTCGGAGACATTGTCAGTGATCTGACTTCGGGCCTTGGCCTTGATTACTGCATACCAGTCCCGATGTCCTCCCGAGAAGTCGGTGTAATAAACCTGCTCAGCTTGTTGGGCAAAAATAAAGGGATCAAACCCTTTATATCTACCATTCTTCTTGACCTCAACTAAGCCGTAGTTGTTGTCAACCTTTGTTCCAACACCGATTGTGTTGTCGAACCAATCACATTTGAATAGAACAATATCTCTTCTTAGTCGTCCAGAGAACGAAACTTCAACAATCTCCATCAGCACTCCATAAAAGTCTTCTTCCAACTGTCCGGCGGTGCCTTTAACACAAACCCCGTAGTTATGGGTGCGCATCCCTTCACTCCATTGAAGAATATTAAACTTGTAGCCATTTACGTAGTAAATAGGCCATTTTTTAACAGTTTTCACCGGCCCCCAAGAAAGGGCTTGGAGTAAAGAATCTTCAATATGGTTGTTAGGGTCTTGTATCTATGTACATCATAAAAAGTAGGTCATCATTAGATAACGGGAGTTAGAAGCAAATAGGCTTAAAAACACTTGGTATACGGGTCTTACGTGTTGCGCGAACCAACCAACGAACTTGGATGACACCTCACTATGAATTTGGTCATCAGTTAAATCATTTTGCTCAAGTTTTAGCATATCTGTGTATAAGCTATTCAAAGGAAACAAATTTAGATACTATAAAAGCTACGTTAAGAATGTATAATATAACTTCTATGACTTACTCAATAAAGGGTTCCACTTCTGGGCAATTTAGAAGAATGTACAAGTGAGCCGCCTTTCGATCTTTCTCATCAATGTAACATTTTGTGAGTCTGCCCCCCGGGTGACCAGGATAGTTGAAAATCGATGTTTGTTCATCAAACCCTGTGCGGCTGGCCACCCCAAGATTGCGGGGAATTCTACTCATTCTAGTTTCTATCTCCGTCGGAAAATAGAAAGAAGCAAAGGTTGTCATTTCTTCGACTAAGTATGCCTCACAAATTGATGCTTCAACGCAGGCTTTGTTCGACACTTTATCTTTTAAAGAGCGTAAGAATCTTCAACATCATTAACAAGATAGTGTTAAGTTAGAAAATACTATTATAAGCACAATTTGCAAGGAAATTAAAGAGTTCATCAAGCATTCACCTTTCGAATGGATACATCCAACGATACTGCACTGGGCCACCAACCAAGGCCTCGTACGATAGATGGATAGGCAAATGCTCCATGAAGTCAAAAAAACTTATTGGGAAAATCTGCTCCAACTTACAAATCAATACCGGGATAGTTTCTTCCATCTTCACAAGTTTCTCCACAGTCAACGAAGTAGCCGTCAACTCCTTAAAGAAGTGACTCAACTCCACCAACGGTTTCCAAATAGGCTTCGGTAAGTCCTGAAACGCGTACGGGAGTAGTTGTTGCATAAACACATGGCAATCATGACTTTTCATGCCAAACACCCTGCCCTCCTTCACGTCGACGCATCTACTCAAGTTAGAAGCGAATCCGTCAGGCAGGGTCAACCCATTCATCCAAATACACACAGCAACTTGTTGTGGTCTAGTTAAAGCATATTTTGCATGGGGTTTAAACATTCTTCCACGTCCCGCATCCCTCAAATCCAACTCCTTCCTGGAACACCAAATCGGAAGGTCTAGACGACTCTTCTCGTTGTCCTTTGTTCTCCCTTTGATGTCCATAACATTGTCAAAAATATTCATGAAAACATTACGTTCAGTGTGCATGACATCAATGTTGTGTCTTAACAACAAGTCTTTCCAATATGGCAAATCCCACAAGACACTCTGCTTCACCCAGTGGTGTTCCTTACCGTAACCCGCAAACTCCTTAACACTCTTGTCCCAGATGTAAGGATACTCTTCGACCCTCTGCCAAACCCGTGCACCAGATAACCTACGGGGTGAAGGTTCATTAACAACCTTGTTCTTCTTAAAAGCGGTTTTGTTCCTTCTAAACGGGTGATCCAACGGTAGAAACTTTCTATGAAAGTCAAAGAAACTTGTCTTGCCACTAACAGGGAGTGATTCCCCGCCGGTATGTTCCATGCATACAGGGCAAGCAAGCTTCCCAGACGTGGACCATCCAAAAAGCATACCATAGGCAGGGAAGTCGTTAATAGTCCATATCAAAACAGGACGCATCATAAAGTTGTTCTTCAAAGACGCATCGTATGTCATTACCCCGACATCCCATAATTGTGATAACTCTTCAACCAACGGTTGCAAAAACACGTCTATGTTCGCCTTTGGATTTTTGGGTCCTAGAACCAGTATAGGTAGAAACATGACCTCCCTCTTCATACACATATTAGGAGGCAAATTGTATGGGGTCAGGATGACTGGCCAACAAGAGTAAGCTCTTCCGTATTGACCGAACGGGTTAAACCCATCAGTACATAAGCCAAGTCTTACATTGCACGGCTCGCCTGAAAAGTCCGGATATAGCTCATCCAAACACTTCCATGCTTTCCCGTCGGAAGGATGGCAAAGAAACCCCTCTTGTGTTCGGTTCAGAGCATGCCAACGCATGTGTTTTGTCGTGGACAATGAGGCGTACAGGCGTTGAAGACGCGGTGTTATAGGGAAGTACCACATTTTCTTCCTGGCCGTCCGGGTTACCTTCCCTCTCCTTTTAACAGTCTTGTAGCGTTCCTCATTACAATGCAGACATTTTGTGACACCCTTGTCAGCAAACTCATTTCTGAACAGCATACATCCACCAACACAACACTCTATCTTCACACAACCCAACCCCAAGTTTTCCACTTGTTTCTTAGCACGATACAGGTTTGCTGGCATTCTGTGATTACTAGGCATGGTGGAACCCATCAGATTGACCATCCTATCAAAACAACTTCCAGAAAGATTATAATCTGCCTTTAGGCTTAAAGCAGCTAGGGAGGCGGATAACTCAGTGTGACTATTGCACCCGTCCCACAATGGAGTCTGAGCCACCGCCAACAAATCATAAAATCTCTTCACCTCCGGATTAGGATCCTCCTCTACATTGTCAGAGTCCCCATGACCTGCTTGGTCATTATGTTCCAGCATACGCCCGATGGAGGGTCCAACATGATCCATCACCATTTGTTCTATGTTGTTGTACGTATCCCTGTTTCCTCCAACCTCGTAGTAAGATTGTTGCATGGTTACGTCTGATGGTCTATGCGGTAACTGCTCACCATGGTTGTACCAGCAGTGGTATGTTTCCATGAACCCTTTCTCAGTTAGGTGGCACATGACGTCATCCGCGTATTCAAAACTCATGCATTTGCACCTTGAGCACGGACAACGGATCTTCTGAGTCACTTCAAATCCAGGCGTGTTTACCGTAGCGAACGGAATGAACTCCAATAGCCCCATCATAAACTCCTCAGTCACTCGCCGATTGCGATCTAGTCGGTTGTACATCCATCGCCGATTTGCCGGTACCTCCATTTATAATATCTAACAAGCACGATTTCTGTTACCTTACACCTTTAAATTTTTATTTAACTATCGGTTGTGAATCACTCTATCTCTTTGACGTTGCAAATTGGTGGGGCCCTATCCCATTCGGGATGAATATGCAACCATTCGTAACCCATCCCATACTTGTATGCGGTCTATCTTGAGTTGAACGAATGTTTATTTGAAATTTCGACAGCATTTCGCATTGGTCCCCGAGTACACAGAGATACGTACGGTATGAAACACCACACGCAGACATGCACCCTGGGAACAATACGAAACACCTTCACCGAAATTTCAAATGAACATTCATTCAACTTCTCAAGATAGACCACATACAACATTGATGGGTTACGCCCTACAGGTTACAAATTCATACCAAACTGTCCAACCGGGACAATTCAAGATCCAACACAACACGGTACATCAACCGGTTGTTTTGAAACTTGAACGGGAATCTAATGGGTACACACACGACTAAACCCTACATTATTAAAGTTGAGTTTCATTTTTTAAGTTCCCTAAGAAAGGGAGTCTGCCGAAATTTTGGCAGAGTCTCCCCTGTAAACTAGACATTTCCCAAATTTACAAACGGCCTGTTACATATAAAAAACTTCCCAGTATAGATAAATAAACATATCATACGCATTGTGTATGATATTCAGAGTTATGAACACCAAATCATGTTATCAATATATAAAATCAATGCCTAATGAGATGTACTCTCTACTAACAAACAACATTACACATGCATCGTAAATCATGTTATCAGCACATAAAACCAGTGCCTAATGAGCTCTGCTCTCCACTAACAAACAACATTACACATGCATAAAAAATCATGTTATCAGCACACAAAATCACTTCCTAATGAGCTCTGCTCTCCACTAACAAACAACAATCAACATACATACACTTCAAAACATACAACACACATAGCCAGAAAGTTAGCGTTAGGGGATTACCGTCGAAGGAGAGATAACGATGGAGACAAAGCTGATGAGAGCCGAAAACAGACCACGCGTAAAGTGTGTCGGTCTGCATGACAAAGTTGATGGTTAAAAGTGTTAATCAAAGTTCTCAACATTCAACTGGTTTCCATAATCAGGTTTCTAAAGATGTAATAGCTAATAATGTAACAACTTACTAAAAAAGGGAAAACAGAAAAACTGAATCCTAACTATCATCCGGTATTATCAATTTCTGTTCACATCAATAGCATATCTTATGTCACACGAAAGAAGCAAATTACATTAATTAAAAGAAACAAGACATTTTATCATGTACAACAGAATAACTTATCACAAACAACATAATAAGATTTTGTCATTCAACCAATGATTTATCACAAACAGCAGAATAACTTTCCACCAGCAAAGATAACA
Source organism: Clitoria ternatea (assembly GCA_037962975.1). Classification (NCBI taxonomy): domain Eukaryota; kingdom Viridiplantae; phylum Streptophyta; class Magnoliopsida; order Fabales; family Fabaceae; genus Clitoria; species Clitoria ternatea. Next base: position 14,922,205 of record CM075676.1, read on the forward strand.
AATTGTCTATATTACCATTATTACTTATTATCTTTGTCCTTTGTTTTACTGGTTTATCTAACACATGTTAAGTGTTAACTTTGTATCAGATATTCGGTTTTTATTAGAACTTATATTGAAAGAGCTGCTCCCGGCGTGCTGCTCCCGGTTTTTATCTAACACTTATCCGGCGTGCTGCTCCCTTCTCTGGCGTGCTGCTGTTGAAGAGATGTTGAGGCCTTGAAGGGGTTGTTGAAGTGCTGCAAGACACTGAAGGAGATCGGGAAGGTTCCAGAAGACGAAGGGTACCGCAAGGCCGTTGAGAGCTTCACGAGGCACAGCCTCAAGGTGTGCCAGGAGGAGCATGACTGGGAATCCATCGAGAAACGTCTCGGTTGAGGAACTCATCGAAGAGCCTCGCGATGAACTCAAGCTCATTTCTTACATGATTGGTATTCCTTTCTCTTAAAGGAGGTGTCTATAGCCTGACCACCAAGTGCTGCCATTCTCCAACTGCTGAACCAGAAAAAGGAGGGGAAATATGGTAGCTGTAGGAGACCTCTGCTGCAGTAGTGATTTGGAGTGTTTAAGGCTGCTGAAAAATAGAAAAAAAAAGAGGAGGCACAACTGTTGGAGCTGCAGCAGTGGTGGCCAGAGTTACAGAGGTCGCCGGAGAAGCTCGTCGGAGAATGGATATGCAAAACAGTGAAGGGAGGGAGTAGAGGAAGAAGGAAAGCCTGAAAACAGCAGTGGCTGGGGCTGTTTAAGGCTACTGAAAACTAAAATAGAGAAGACCTGCAGCTGTTTCTCTTGCTGTAGTGGTGGCCAGAGTTGTAGAGCTCGCCGGAGAAGGAGAAGGTCGCGCAAGAGAAGAAGTTGTTGCAGGCTTGTAGCAGAGAGAAAAAGAGAGAAATGGGAGAAACAGGAGAAGAGGGAGAGGAAGAGGAAAGTTTAGGTTTTCTGAATTAAGGGAGAAAGGGGGACAAATTACCTGGATACCCTTAATAAAAATAGAAACGGCACTGTTTTACCAACAGCAGAAGGTCACGGCGGCAATCTGCCGCGATCCACCGCAATCCGGGCGCCCGCTATAGCGGAAATAGCGCCGCTATTTGATTCTCGCCCACAATCCCAGCGCCGTCGCACAGGGGGTCCGCTCCGCTCCATCGCTGCGCTATAGCGGCCGCGATTCCGCTATTTAACTACTATCGGAAAAACAAGAAAAAAGACAAGTTAGAATAGTTTTTTGGTTGAATGAGCATTGTGCAATAACGAAGGAGTTAGTCCCTGGAAAAGTGGTGAACAACAGTTGGAAATCTAACAAAGGATGGAATCTTTCCGGGGATATATGTCCGCATTTAGTGGCTAACCATGCTTGAAACTGCCTCCTGTGAAAGATACTTGTGCAAATCCAAAAGATGTTGTATAAGCTATTTGATGAACTTACTTATAGCCTGTGTATTATTACCGAGCCACCAGGTGTTTAACGGGAGCAACTATGAGTTGCTTCCAGAAAATGTGAACCTAACCGGCCTTGGGATTTGGTAACGCATGGTGAAGGAGTTAAACAAACAAGCACTTAGTCATATTTAATTAGAGTGAACTTAGTTTGGAAGAAAAAGTCAATTTTATTGTTTTGGCTTTGCCTGGTTCATGAAGATATACTCTCATTTTAGTGTTTATCTCCTAATATCCTTATTTTTCCAACTCTTGCAGTCCAATCAATGTATCTCTCTTATCCCTTGACAACTATGTAGTTAAAAGTTACAGTAGCACCTTATCAACAAATGGTTGTTGGTTTTTTCTTATCGTTGGGTGTGATAGTTTAGCCATTCTTAAATTTAAATTATTTTGGAAGATAAACATGAATGACTTTAGATTCATGCTTGTGCTGACTACTTAGAAGATATTCAGAATGGCCTTAGAAGACCAAAAGAGAATAAATATAAGTATCAATCTTTAATAGATTATTTAAAACAACAAGGAAAAGAGTCTGAAGCAGAATCTAGTCAGAAATGCTTAGAACCTGAAGAAGCTTTACAAATTTTACAAAATTTAGTACAGCAATAACAAAAACAAAAATGTTTAACCAAGGAAGACTTAATAAGTTTCTTTCAGAAAAAACCAGCTACAGGAATAACTATAGAACCACCATTTAGAAAATAATGGAACAAATAGAAAAGCTAACAGAATTAGTTGAGAAATTACATTTAGAAAATACGTATATGGCAAAATTGGAAGACGAAGATCATCAAGGAATAATTTATGGGATAGATAGTGATGATGAAGGACCAACAGCTAGAATGGAGACTAAACCTACGCCTCCACAAACACCTAAAAGACCAAGAACTCCAGAACCAAAATACTCGGAATTTGGTCAAACTAGTAATCCCAATAGAACTAATAGTAATAATAGAAATTATCAAGACTATATTTATAGTCGAGGATATGTAGAAAAAAATGGTAAAATTAATAAGAGTATGCCATCTAAGTTCATAGAAAAAGAACAGAATATTATAAATGGAATATTGAATATAGATTGTGCTACTAATTCAGAAGAACTAGTTTTAACATGGATTAATAATTTAAAATTATTAGTACAAACTAGTGATAATACAATTAGTGGAATGACAATTGAGAATTTTAGTAACTATGTAAAATACAAAACAGCAGGTTATTTAGCAGACTAGATAGAAAATACACAGATTATTATACCTGTATCCATAACAGATACAAGTAACAAAGGGAAACTTACTTATTTAGTCTGACTAGAGTGGTTTCATGTTGAAAGTATGATTTAGATGTATTGTCCTGTTCTTATTATATTTATTTATACATGATTAGAATTGTAAAATGCAAATGCGATGTTGTTTTTAAGGGAAAGTTTCTGTTCGAATTTGCAAATTGCAATGTCAATTTGATATATGGGCATCATGATATTTTTCAAAGCATCATACAACATATCAACACTTCAACAAAATGGACAAGCAAATTTTCAGAACATTCAACACTTCAACAAAACAATCATAAGCAATATTTGGCAAGCAACAAAATGAACTAACCTGTCCACGAAGGGGAGAGGGGAGCGTAGCCACCGGTGAACCAGGGAATGGGTGCCGACAGAGGGAGGGACGGAGGGAACGACGGAGGAGACACAGGGAGGGAGGGAGGGAACGACGGAGGAGAGACCTCGTACGGAGGGAATGAGCCGGGGAAGGGAGGGAGGGAGGGAGGGACGGTTTCGGGAAGGAACGGAGGGAATGGGTGCCGACGAACGACGGAGGAGAGGGAGGAACGATGGAGGAGAGGAGACACAGAGACAGAGGGTGACGGATTTGGGGAGGGAAAGTTAGGGCAACTGATTTGGGGGGAGGTTGTGGGCGAGTATTACTGACAGTTAGCGACGACAACAAGTTTCGTCCCTAAACCCCTCAATATTAGCGACGGCAACAAATATCCGTCACTACTCCCGAGTAGTAGCGACGGCAAACCTATCCGTCCCTAATCCTAAACTTATTAGCGACGGTATCATCCACACCGTCACTACTTTCCTTTTTAAAAAGCAAAATTATGGAGGGAAGACCATAAACGATAGCGACGGCACGATACACCGTCACTAAAATACTGAAACATGGCGACGGTAGGCTGATACCGTCGCTACCCTCCATTATTAAAACAAAAAATTTGGAGGGAATGCCAAAATCATAGCGACGGTTCCGTATTGCCGTCGCTAGAACAAACTATAGCGACGCATTAAGTCCGTCGCTATAGTTAGGGGAGTGTTAGCGACGGCGAATACCGTCGCTACGATTTGGCGCCAACAGAAAACCCTGGCGGGAAAGGAAAACAAGGTGGAGCTCCAAAATAGCGACGCTGCTAGCGTCGGTGTTTATAATTGTTAGCGACCGATAGACGACTCGGTCGCTACATGAGTCACTAACATCTTCTTGGTCCCTTTTCGTTACACTGCGGTCGCTAATACGGTCGCTAATTAGCGACGGGATACTGTGGTCGCTAATTTGAGGTAGCTGTTTAGGGTTTTTTTAGTTGTGGATATTATCCATTTTATCTCGACTTTCTACGTAAATTTTGGTTAGGACAACATCTTCAATTTAACCTTTTACCCTGATAAATAATTTTAACTTTATACCTTAGGTAAATGTTAATCAAATAACTTATTACCTACTTCCTTAGTTATTAATTTCTTTGCCTTTTCCATTTACTCCCATCAAATTACCACATACACCACTCAAAATGCGTCATCTTGTACACATTTTAATTCCTAGTTATAGTCCAAATTTGAAAATGTGGTAAACTAAAAAGTTGTTTTTCTTCTTCTTAGTTTTCCAACAAGACCAAATTCATTAAAATCCATTAAGATTTGAGAGAGATATGCCCAGAATACTGAAACTATTCCAGAATTGGTATTTTACTTCAATCATATCATATTGTATATATTTTAATGCCTAGTTAGAGTCTGAATTTGAAAAAGTGGTAAACTACACAATTATTCCCCGTTATCTTAGCTTTCTAAAAAGACCAAATTTATTAAAATCCATTAAGATATGAGAGAGATATGCCCAAAATACCAAAAAAGTATCAGAATTGATATTTACTACAATCATACAAGCTACATTATGTAGGCTGTGAAAATGGTTAACAATCCAGCCCATTTTTCTTACCTAAAACCTCCATTATCACCATAAATAATGTACCTAACATCCCACCACAATCCTATTATGAAAAACTTGTCCCCCACTTGTCATTTGCATGATTAAACCAACACTACATCTTGTTCCCAAGTCTGAATTCTAAGAACAAGTTAAAGGTAGTGAAGTCTCTCTCTCATTTTCTTTCATCTTCTCCATCAAAGTCCTTCTTGATCTAAAGCTAGGACAATAAGAGAACACTTTCAACCACTCTAGGATCCTCCACCAAGGTAAGAGGGGATAGGGTTGTGAATAAATATGGAATGGGTAGAATTGTATGCTGTTCTAGGATTTCTAGATTTATTTTTGTAAATTGTTACTTAATTTTAAAGCTGAAAACTTATAAATTTGACTTTTACTTCTTCATCAAAGTTGTATATCTATGTGTTATATGAATTTTGAGCTTTGAATGACATAATTTGGATGCTTGTAGCTTGAGTTATTGCAAAAATGATAAAGTATGTCTGTTTTGGAATATGTATCTTCTATTTTGTGTAAATATTGAAATTCTGAGAATTATAAATACATATTTAGACTTTGATGTCTTCAAGAAAGTTATAGATATTTATATTATGAATCTATAGAAAGTGGTTTCAAGTTAAAAGGATATTTGTAAATCTAGTTATACCTTAAATACAGAAGTATGTTCATGCTGAAAACCTATTGACATGATTAACTATTTGTATTTTTGAAACTGAGAATTTTGTGATGAGAATCAGTGTTTAGTGTCTTCATAAAAGTTTTAGATATTTGTGTTATGAGTAATTTAGAACTGGTATCATGCCAAAATTATTTTTGTAGCTCCATAAACATTGATTTTACCAACATATGTACGTTTTGTTACTTTCTTTGAGATAGTTTAGTATCCTATGAGTTTGTGATATTTCTATTTGGATTTGGAATTTTTGGTCTTCATGAAAATTATAGATAATGGAATTATTGAAACACAGAACTTGGCCTCATTCAAAAATTATTTTTATACCATGAGTTATAGCTAATTTACTAAAGATTGTCAAACCAGGAAATTTTTCAGCAATTAGTGATAATGAAAAATGATAACCTATTGACTATTATGTGATTATATGATGTTTCTGTTCGGAATTTAAAATTATGGTGTTCATGAATGTTGTAGATAATTTTGTTATGGAAATATAGAAAGTAGAATTACTAAAAAAGGATTTAAATTGCTCATGTTATGGCCTTTTTACTAATGTATGTTGCTGTTGTAAATTTCTAAAATTTACCTATGATGATTATTATAGATGAAAATGATATTTTCCATGTGGATATTGATTTATTTATGAATTATTGAAGGATTATTGATTATTATGGATGTTATTGAGTGTCCTATGAATGTCATACAGTATGTATATTTTTGTGATGAATAATTATGAATAACTAAATTAATGTATACAGGAATGCCTTGTGGTTTATTGAGATATGTTGTTGAACTGTAAATCCATGATTTTGAGAATTGATATATGTGATGTGTCCTTTGAGGACTTGTGGCTTTCCAAGTGATTATGGAAGTATTGATATCATGGTATGTTAAATTGATATAGAGAATTAAAGGCATTCATGCATCATAAGCATTTGGACGCACCATGGAATTTAAGGGTTCCATGATTGCCGGCCCTAGTGGGGGGTTACTCTATGATGAGTTAAAGCGTTATTTTTATTGAGCGCCATGAAGGGTAGGGATTCATGGTTTATGCTAAGTCCTACTTGTGTACTTCGGTACATGAACGCCATGAAGGGTAGGGATTCATGGTATATGCTAAGTCCTACTTGTGTACTTCGGTACTTGAGCGCTACGAAGGGTAGGGATTCGTGGCATTATGCTAATTCCTACTTGTGTCTCTATGAGACTTTTCACTGCAGTATTCCTACTAAATCAAAATGGATCCAACATGACATCATTTGACTAAATTAAAGATTATTAAATGTAAATGACCTTGTTTGGCATATTCATCATATCATAATTGTTTGTTGATTGTGTTTGTGTAATTTTACTTATTTTATATTTATTTTATATTTTATCTCACTCTTACATTATTTTTACAGTGCACGCTTCACAGAATGACGAGTGGTGCAATTAATGAAGCTTTTATGTTTTATTGCTTAGACTTTGATTTCATTTGAGATTTAATGTGTTGTAATAATAATATGTACCTCGTACTGTAATCTTATCTATTTATTTCGCTATATAAATGTATTATGTTTTATTTGTTCATGACTAGTATGCATGATAATATTTCGCATTTATCAATTTTACGTGACCTCAGAAGTTAAATTACGAATTTCAAAATGATTCTTTAAACATGAAAAATTAATTTCAAAAATTTGGGTTAATTAATTGGAATTTGTAATTTGGGTTTTGGGTGTCACATTCTGGTCGGTGTGGGGGGGAAAAGACTTCCTCTTACAACTGGTGTCGAACCTTACCATTACTCAAATATTACACTGGCTGAGTGGGAGTCTGATATTATAAATCACAAGTTTAGTGGGAACCTTGTGCCCTTTAATCTCTACTTAAACTATCCGAACCGGGTGAACTGGGTAAACTGGTGTTGTACTTGCAAAAATGACTCTGATGCTTAAGTTAGTGAACAACCATAGCAGAGTAATAATGAGTGATCAAAATGAAATTAATTAGAGTAAATAAATCTTGTGTGCTTATTAATGAATGCTTCTTATTTATAGATCTCATTGTGGTACAACTTGTGATTTGACCCATGTTAGAACTGCAGGCTTGGTTCAGAAGTAAGTTGACCATTTGCCTCTGACTCTAGCATGATGTCAGCTTTTCTGATCGGGGTCGAGTGTCAAGGGATACCGATCATTATGGCGATTTGACCCGTGTTTTCTTACACTCATTCCTTTTTTTAACTGTCTGATGTTGTCTACTCATGGGGGCCGGTATGGACACCAGATCATATTATATTATGTTGTTATTAAGATGCGGGTGGCAGATCAAAACCACAAAAAGAGCATGTTATACTTGAAATAAGATTTTCTTAGCAAATGGAGTTGCTAAGTATTCTAAGTGGTCCAGGAGAGAATGTATGTTTTATTTATAGAGATAAACACTTGGACATGCCCCAAGATAGGTCATGTGTAATCTATGCAACTTGTTTAAGGTAGTTAAAGTACATTCTACCTCAATAATGTGTCAAGTGGTTTGTAACATGCACATGGTGGCGCATTGGCATAAGTTCATCATGTTATGGTTAATTTTAAACATGAGAGGATTATCAACCGAGATAATTGGTAGTGATATTGATGAGTTATAAGGGTAAAACTAGGCCAAATTGGCCGGTTAATGAGTGAAATTTTAAGTCGTAAGGATGTAGTATCCCCAAGTATGACTTAAAGCATTTAGTGGATGAATGAAGTTTGATGGTGCAAAATATGAATTAAAGCATTTAGAAAACTATCAAATTGCATTTTCTACATAACTCCGTCATACAGAGGAATTTTCAAGTACGGACTGTGCCTGCAGGTCCGAAATGAGTTCTAGGTAGTGCCCATAAACTTTCATGGCAATCAGAGTTAAAATGAGCAAGTTAGGTAGTGTAGAAGTTGGCTCGAAGGCCAAATTCTGAATAATTATGCAGAATAGGTTGTCTTTGGTAATCGATTATGTAATCGATTACCATATGAGCATGTTTTCCTCATACGTAGGATGCTTACAGGTAATTGATTACCAGCTTTGTGTAATCGATTACTAGGTCCCATGTAATCAATTATAAGATTTTTGTAATCAATTACTAGAGTCCCAACAAGGGGTTTTAGGTGTTTTTGAGTGACGTAGCCCTTAGGTTTCTACTGTTTATTGTTGGGGAAGTTTAAAAACGTAAAATTTTCTCTGATTTTAATTATACCCTGAATAAACTTTAAGAATTGATAAGGGAATGTTACAATTATAATCAAATATTGATAAGCTTAAGATCACCACAAGAATAAAAATTCTTGATAACATCAAAGGGGGTTCATTCAAGAATCTAAGAGAAAACTCAGATATACCTTAAAACTTAACCTTTTTATCTTCTTGAAATATTTTCCCACTTTTTCTCCATTTTGTCCCCCTGTTCTCCGATCTATGTAAGCCTTAGCATCACTCTTTCCATAAAAATATGGTACTGCAATATTTTCCAAAGCTAAAAATCAAGTAGCTGAAGTTTTGATAGCAAATGACAAATAAAAGGGGATCGCTTGAATTTCAGTTTGAGAGCAAGATATATCATTTGTCATCAAAGCTTTAGTTACTTGATTTATAGGAATGATAAATAGATGATGATTTTTTTTCTTAATGATGATCAAAGGTTGTGGTGCCACTATCCTTCTTTAAATCCTTACTTTTAAAAAAATATAATTTCTTAAAATTGAATTTTAAGATGATCCTAATTATGTTTGTGTCACATCTTAACTAAGAAAAGCCCACCCTTTTAAGGTCTAGAGACTTGGAGTGGAAGCACAAGGACTTCGATGGTCCATTCAAAGATGTTTTTCTTGGGTAATCTCGATGATGATGGAGAGAAGTTATATCTCCATGATAAGGGTGCCTTGGGCACTTGGCCAAAGTCTGGTCTGACTCAAACCTTAAATCGATGATTTTTCATCATGCCCGTATGCTGCAATTTGATAGGCCAATGAATAGAGAACGATCCATGATGTTCACGTGCCCAAGACACAATGTTTGCGCTTCCATGTAGTGATGGCCATATCTTCATCAGTCAGAATATTGCGCACCCCTTTAGATGTCCCAATTTCCATGCATGTCCATAATGTCACCCTCCTTCAAATTTACAAGCCCCTCATCAAGCTTCCTAAGGTCTTCAATGGAGGATGAGGAAGAAGAAGTGATGCGCTTATGCCAAAATCTCCATCCCCTACAAATAGAGTTTCCTTTTTATCCCCAATTGACTTGCTCAAGCGAGTGAGCATTCTTCACCTTGAAGCAAGATTTGGCATATAATGTTTCCCTTAATAACTCGCTTGAGCAGATAATTCACTCAGGCGAGTCCATAATCACATTGAATACCCTATATAATGGATATCATAATGTTGTTAATTATTGTTGTTGATGGACGAGTTGTGAATATAATTATACATTTGGATAATGTACTAATAATGGATATATGAATCTGAGGCTGAACTGGTTATGATCTATTATGAATATGAACCTTGATGATGTATGATGCATGACCATATAGATGAGTAAATACTTACATCATAGGCATTGCATGCTTATGTGATTACGTAAATGATGATGGTTGTATATTAGGCTTACCATATGCCATTGCATGCTTGCCGAGCCTTTTCTCATATCTTCATATATGGGACTAGGCATGTGGCCGGTATACATATTCTTCTTCCGCTGTAAACTCTGTTATTTTTGTATACCGAATGGGCAAACTATTTATCGATCCAGTTATATGTTACTTAATCTCACTCTTTGGTTTTCTGTGATTTGGGTCTTGATGTGATCATGGTGATGTCTTGGAAATGTTTTTCAAACGTGAAAAATTTATTCGCAATTTAATTAATTATGACGATTACATCAGGATTCGAATACAGAAAATCAGGGGTGTTATAATCTGGTATCAGAGTGTATTTTTCTCTGAATTAGAGTTCTTAATCATTGTCAATGCATGGTTGCTTGGTATTAAAGTTGATGTGATGGATGATTGGAGCACGATTGCTTAATATTGAAACACTTTGGTGATTATTAGAATATTGTTGTTCTGCATAGATTTAAGAGTGATAACTATGTAGAGGATGATGACATGTTGAGGTATTGATTGCCCTATATGGATTTGAGGATGACTAATTGTCTAAGAATTTTGAATTGATTATAAGGGCATTATTGCTTATTGAGGATTATTGTGAATCATTAAAGTTGAGTTACGATTAATCTATATCGAGGATTCTTTGTGAATGACTATCCATGTTATGATTGATGTTTATGGATGTATGCCAATATCATTGAGGTCGTATGATGTACTTGTGGAGCATAGTTGCTCATTGGAAAGCCTAATGAAATTATGAAGATTAAATACATATGGATGAATTCCTCAATGTGATTGATGTGATTGTTTGTGTAAGTCCGGCCAAGTTCCTTACACTATTTCCTTCGAATGACTAATACATTGATATTATGCATCTGAATATTGATATGTTGAGTATGACTTGAATAGATGATAAATTTGTACCATGTGTGATCATGGATATGATATATTGAATATGAATTGATTTGAGGATGGACCTATGCTTAGTGTTGATCTCGGATAGGGGATATTAAATGTGAATTGATATGGTAATCAAGTATGAGATGTTGAGACCTTGATATGTATGTATATTGAAATTGAATTATTTGCTTGGGTCTCTTGTATGAATTATGAAGTGGCTCATAGCCATGATATGTTTGTGGAATATAAAATTTTATTGGCACATGATCGGGGTTGGACTAGGTTTCATGTTTATGAACCGAGTGAACGATTGATTTAGTTGTGACCCACTAAGTGTGGTGACCCCGGATAACTCAATATGATCTTGTAAGATCGAACCTTATTGAATTTGACCCTATGGTGGTCTAGGCTCTATGATGTTTCTATGAGCTATGTTAAATGAATTTATTTGTGGTGGAAGTATTCCACAATGGGTACTCCGTGACCCTTGAATTTTTGAGCCTCATGAGAGATCGAATCTTGTGAACGATCGGACCATAGTGAAATAAATTATGAAATGAATTGTTGAGGCTAGAGCTGATGTGTGATTGGATTTGAAAAGAAAACATAAACCCCTATGTACTTGGTGAATAATGATGATGAATTTGGGGTATAACTTAGCATTGGCTATGATAAATGAGGAAGACCCACCAGTGTGGGAGATTTTTATGTGAATTTGGTGATTTGTTTAGGCTTAAATCGAATTATAACCGACAATGTTCAGATTAGACAAATGAATTCTAAGTTATTTTACCATGACTTCAAGATGGGTGAAGTCCAATGGTGGGGTGATTACCCTATGATGATTAGAAATCTATGGTTAGTGTATCCATATATGGTTATGATGGATGACAATTGGTGAATTGCATGGCATGATTTACGCCGGATTATGGTTAAATGATAATGTGATGCGAGTATATTACTCGTGGGTTTGTGTGACTTCTTAGGAAGTCTCGTGTGTGAAGGAATATTGTTTGAATTGACATGAATCATGAGCGATATGACGTGAAGGTACTTATCCTGATATGTCTCTACATGCCATAGGCATTGTGGCAACGTGCATTTCTGCACCGATCTCATGTGTTTGTGGTAACCACTGCGGGATTGGGATACCTTCCTGTATGTCAGATGCAGCAACATATAGACCGGGCAAGTGTAGTGTTGTAACTGCTTATGATAAATGTATTGAACCTATCCGGTGGTACTGGATATGAATGTGAGGGTAATGATGAACAAACTTGAGGATTGATGATTGGTGACTAGTTTTGGTATAAATGAAGTTTTATATTTGGTTAATGGAGTGATGATGATCATGTCCCTGGACTTTGGAAGTCCGATATTATTTCTTGGTGTTATTAGACTCTATTGGTGTGTGGCCGAAGTGTGGCCTTATGATATATGCTGATGTTAAACTTCGAGGATGAAGTTTCTTGTTGGTGGGGTGGATTGTAACATCCTAGATTTTTTTTAAAAAATAAATTTATTGGATGATGATAATTGATTGTTTATGGTCAAATGATTATGGGAGATGTTGTTAGACATTAGAGGTGAATTATCGGTAAATTTAGATTTACCGGAACCGGATGGATTAACAGATGATATGGGACCCACTTGGTCAAATCAAATAATTGACGGGTCTAGAATATTCGAAAAATTATCGTGGTTAAGGTGGTATAATTAGAATAATTTTTGGTGTTAAGGAAATAATTAATTAGACTCGATGTATGATAATAGTCGGGGAAAATACGAACCAATTGGAATTAAAAGAAAACCAAAAATCCCTTTTCTTCTCCCATTACCACCGTAGCATCTTTCTCTCTCCTTTGGCCTTTTTATCCATTGGACAATGAGGGATTAATAACTATTGGTAAAAGCAACTTGATACACTCTTTTGCCCATTGGGTAATACCCAATTTACACTAAAGTTTCCTCTATCTTTCTCCTTATCACCGTGGGGTGCTTTCTCCCTCCATTCACTCTTCATTTTCTTCTTCATCTTCTCTCCATCCTAAAAACCGACCACCTCTATTCTTCTTCTTTTTCTTGCCAAAAACGAAAGCTAAGCTTGGATTTGTGAAGCATTTATGGAGCTTGGGAGCTTGCATTGGTTATCTCCCTCTTCCTCACTTCATTTTCGTTTTGGTGGAGCTTGAGCTTGAGGTAAAGATTTCTCACCCCCACCTTGTTTTATTTATGGTTTTGAGTTGTTGAGTTAAAAATGGTGATGTTAGAAACCTTGCATGTGGGTGAAAATGGAAATCCTAGGCTTGAATGTTTGGAAAGTGAACCCTAAGTATTAATAATTTGGGGGTTTTGACTCACTTGATGATTTTGATGATTATGGATGTCTATGAATGGAGTATATGAGGAATGGATTTTTAGAATCATTAAGATTGATTAAGGAGGTTGATGATATTTGCATGTGAGTAGATTTGATAACTTGAGGAATAAATCTTGATAATAGGAAAATGATAGGCAATGTTGAGTGATGTTATTGGTAATAACAATAATGGTGGATGGCCATTGATAATGGATACTTGACTTGATGAAGTCTTAGGCCATGATAAATGCCATAATGGTTTATTGATTAGTGATGGCTTAAGAAAATCCATGGTGACTTAAGTTGAAATTGGATGCCTTGTGATGGCTTATTAATTACATGTACATATATGTGTTGTTGATAGGATTGTATTCCAGACGATGATGCATAATAATCAAAGCAATCGGAGCGTTGGAATTTCGGTTCTTCTCTCGAGGTAGGAGAGGAGTTTGCATTTCAAATCGCATGAGTGAATTCATTGTTAATTATGTATATGTTAAACTCATGCAATGCCTTGCCATGAATGTCTTATGTGATTAATTTGATGAAGTGATGAATGATGGTTTGGCTTATGTTGATTGTTATGAAAGTGTATGTATTCATATAGTATTGATAATAAGTGGTTGATGGTCCCTTGGTTGGACATAATCGAAATAAGGGTGATAAATTATGAATGAATGAACCACACGATTATAAAGAATTGTTTTGAAGTGGTTATGTGGAAAGATGAATGAAGGAATGGTGTGGGTTATGGATAAACCTTTTTCCCTTGTAAAATTAAATAAGAAACAGTGATTGATGAGGCGGAATGAGGATTTTTCGAGTAAGAATGAGTAGGGAGAGAATTATATATACCTCATGTGATGTGTATGGTGCATTGGAGGTGATTCAGCTGGTTTAGAATGAGATTCCGAGTGTTAGATTGTGAGAATCTCCAATACTGCATATGACCTGATAGTCTCGCTTAAGCGCGGTGGGATCTCGCCCAGGCGAGAGTCCCCTGCTTCAGTGAATTAGCTACTAGAGTAAATTCGCCCAGGTGAATTGAGCTTAGCCCGAGCGAGGGCGAAGGAATTAGCCACTGGTCTGATTTCGCTCAAGCGAACGGCCAGTTCGCTCAAGCGAGAATGTTAGTAGATCAGGGATTTAGCTACTGGACGAAATCCGCCCGAGCGAAGAGTCTTGAGGAATGGCATTTGCCCAGGCGAGACAAGTAAATGGTGATTGGGTAAGTTTCTGAACAAACTTTGTCTAAGTGGGAGTTTTGGAAATGAATTAAGAGGTGGTGGAATTTCCGGGTGAATTCCGAGTGACTCATATCCGAGTCATGACCTTCTGAGTGAGAAAGTGGGCATAATCCGAGTAGAAGGCTCGTGAATATGATGATCTGGGCAGTGGAGTCCCGAATGGGGAATTTTCGAGTCCAGTGTAACCTGTGCCGAGTAGAGTGCCTTCTAATGTGCAATTCCGAGTGAGGCTATAGCCATTGGGCCTTTTCTGAGTGGTGAAGGCTTAAGAGGACTCCGGGGGAAATGTGTTCTGTGAGAGATCCATTTTAATAACCTAATCCGAGAGGGATCTTAGTGAGAGAATTCCTCGAGTAATGATAGGTCTAATTATTCCCGAGTGGAAAATCCAGATTGAACCTCTCCTGTGGAGAGAGTGATTGTGATGGTTCTGATTGAGGTATCCTAGGGGTTCTTTTCTAAGTGAATAAAGATATATAATCCGAATGGACAAGACTTAAATAGGTCCGAGTGTGACAGCTTGGTGAATTCCTCCGAGTGATGAGAGGTCAGAGTAATTCCGAATGGAACTTGATGGTGGAGTCTGAGTGTGTAATTCCGAGTGTGCACCTATGGGGATATACTGTGTCTGTCCAGAGGTATTCTGGAATAGCTTCGCCCGAGTAAAGGCTGAGTGCTAGGAAATCTAGCCTGATAGAAAGAAAAAAGAGTTGTTTTAGAGATAATTTCACCGAGTGAAACTGAGTATGAGATAAGTCGTTTTTGAGATGATTATGCCGAGTGAAAATCAGGCGAATGATGGGTCGGCTTTGTAATATGTTTACCGAGTGAAAAACTGATTGAGATGACTCGGTTTTGGAATGAAATTATCGAGTGGAAGATTGATTGAGAGATGACTCGGATTTGGAATTAATTGGCCGAGTGAATGATGGGTCGGTCAGGATTAATTTGCTGAGTGGAAAACCTGAGTGCTTTGAGCCGGTTTTAAGGAGATCCTGCCGAGTGAAAACCCGAGTGTTGGGAGTCGGTTTTGATTGATTTTACCGAGTGGACAACCGAGTGAGATGAGTCGGTTTTGAATGAATTGTAGAGTAAAAACCGAGTGTTGGTAAGGACGACCTCTGGTCAGATTTCGCTTAAGAGAGTTGGTGCTTCGCTCAAGCCAGTGTTATAGGAATGAGTTACTGAATGTATTTCACTTACGCGAAAGGGAGTCGCCAAAGTGACCTGGCCTATCTCGCTCAAGCGGAGATGAATCTCGCTTGAGCGAGTTTCCACCAGAAGGGGATTTGCTCGATTTTAATTATGGCAGGCCTATGTTTGAGCCTCTTCTCGGTATTAAGGGGATAATTATGAGATGATTATGGGTATGTATGAGAGGTAATGTGTTAATGGTAAAACATGGTGGTGATTAAGGTTGATTGATTACATGGGAATTAAATAATTATGTATTTACCACCTGTATTAAAATAGTGCATTATGACATAATTGCCACCTGAAATTGAATGATGAGAGGATGATAATGAGATTATGATGGCAGGATTATGAGATATATCCTAGAGCAAATTTGAAATTAAAGGAAGGATAATTAAATGACATTAAACAACGATTGATGAAGATGTTGAACACTCTCTTGCACAAAGAGGTGTATAATTATGTTGATGAATTGTTGTGTACCATTATGTGCGATACAAGCATAGTCTTGTATGTGTGGTATGAAATATGAAACTGAAAATGTTGTGAATGTCATACGATTATATATACATATGAGTATACTTGAGCAATGGTAATGAATAATGAGCTGAAAATCCACTAAATGAAAGTGTGATATTATTGATGAATATTATTTAATATTGTAATGCCGTTATGGCTGATTGCAAGTGTTGACTTGCGTATATGATGTGAAATATATATGAATTATGTTGAGATGGAAATGCCATATTAAAACTTGAAAATAATGACTAAGAAACCAACAAGGTTGAAATCCACTAAGGTGTATGGTGGTGTTGGTGATTATGATGATGATGATGATGATGTTTGATGAGTGGCATTTAGGATGCACAGAGTGAGAATGCATTTGATTTGCATTGCATTGCATCCATGGTATATCATAGCTGCCGGTGTTGGAATATTAGGGGATTCCCCCGGTTGGCCCAGTGGGAGGGCGGCTCAGTGCACGAGCATTTATGTTGTTCCCCTGTGACTCGGTGTGTAAGTCACGAAGCTGCCCATGCTGAGCTACGGGGAGCTACATGTGGTTGACCCTTGTGGGGGGTGGCTCTTGAGGAGCAGGTGTCCCCGGTGGTCCTTTGGATCACAGCTGCCATGTTGAGAATCATGGTTGGCCCGCAACACCATATGTTGAATATGTTGTATACCGTGGTCATGGTGAAAATGACCAGGTGTTGCATGATGGGTGATGCGGTTTGGTATCAGTAAAAATATGGTGAATATGCATGCATTATGATATATGTGTACACATTTTACTACTGCAGTAGGGGCATGGTATGTGATCATGCTTGAACCCACAACATGGTGTTATTTCCCACAGTCGGTTCTGCATTTATTGTCTATTCCATTGTGCACATGCATTAGCCATAAGAGCATTTGCATATAGCATGGAGATATGCCCGAATATGATGATGATTGATGATGATTGAGATGATGGTATTGATGTTGATGAGATGAGAAGTTAATATAATGAAAGACCACATAAAAGTAATAAATGATATGAATATATAAAATGATGATGAATATGACGATATGTATGATATGGCCCAATGTAACGAAGGGCATATTTGTTATGATTGACAATGATGATGTTAGCCCATGGTGGCTTTGATGAAAGACCAGAATGGTCTATATTGATGTGTTGGCCCATTGTGGCGGTGTGATGAATGTGTATATGCTTGCTTTGCTATGATTTGACGTATAAGTATATATATTGATGAGTTAATGATATATGATGATTGTTGATGTGTTTAGCAAAGCATACATGATGTTGATATGCATATGCACATAATTTCAATTGTATTCATATCGTCATTTGAAATGTATAACTCACTCTCCCATGTGGTCTACTTTTTAGTATTGATGCAGGAAAACCATGGGATGAGGACGTTTAAGAAATAAAGCTTTTGGGAAGGTAAATAGTTGTAGAGGAATGCCTTGGCCGGCAGCATTGTAATTTAACATGTTATGTATATAATGGATATCATAATGTTGTTAATTATTGTTGTTGATGGACGAGTTGTGAATATAATTATACATTTGGATAATGTACTAATAGTGGATATATGAATCTGAGGCTGAACTGGTTATGATCTATTATGAATATGAACCTTGATGATGTATGATGCATGACCATATAGATGAGTAAATACTTACATCGTAGGCATTGCATGCTTATGTGATTATGTAAATGATGATGGTTGTATATTAGGCTTACCATATGCCATTGCATGCTTGCCGAGCCTTTTCTCATATCTTCATATATGGGACTAGGCATGTGCCCGGTATACACATTCTTCTTCCGCTGTAAACTTTGTTATTTTTGTATACCAAATGGGTAAACTATTTATCGATCCAGTTATAGGTTACTTAATCTCATTCTTTGGTTTTCTGTGATTTGGGTCTTGATGCGATCATGGTGATGTCTTGGAAATGTTTTTCAAACGTGAAAAATTTATTCGCAATTTAATTAATTATGACGATTACATCGAGATTCGAGTACAGAAAATCAGGGGTGTTATACCCTATTTTGGATTCTCTTGAGCCAATAGTTTGCACGCTCAAGCGAATTCTTTTTATTTGGCCTCTAGATGAATTTCACTTGAGCGAAGAGATACTCATTCAAGCGAATTCTTTTTAATTTGCTTCTGCCTGATTTTCGCTTGAGCTAAAGTAGCTCGCTCAAGCGAATTCCTTCTTAATGTTCACTGGATGAATCTCACTCAAGCGGATGCAAGGTTGCTTAAGCAAATTCTGCCCCTGATGCTTTAATTCTTTTCTGCCTTAATCTCGTTCAAGTGAAGCTATCTCCCGCTCAAGCGATTACTTCGCTCAAGTGGAGTTCAAGCTCGCTTTAGCGAGTCAATCAAAACTTGGGCTATTTCTCTGTTTTGATTAGGGAATTGCTTCAAGATTTCTTCCTTCTTATCTTCCTCATCCTTTTCACTTATAATTACACATTAACTTGGGATAAGGAATACATATTTACATAATTGCAAGAAAATTATTTGGAATCCAATTTCATCAAATAATGCACATAAAATAATCCAGATACAGTGATATCCTAACAAAATCATGCCTAATTAATCAAGAAATATACACAAATTAGGCATTTATGAGAGGCAACCCAATATTTTTTTTGTTTTTTAGTTGTTTGGGTCTTTTGATTTTATCTTTTGGGACTTTTTAACTTGTGTGTTAGTGTGTCAAAAATCAAGAAAAACAAATAGTTAGGAGCAAGAAACATAAAGATCAAGTTTGAAGTAAAGAATATAACCCTAAAGGAGTCAATTTTGGAATAAAAAGGATGTAGTCCACGCATTAAGGCATGGTAAGAAGCGTTTTGGGTGTATCAACATGGTAGGAACTCCACAACCCTCCCATTAGGAATTCCCACGACCTTAGAGTCATACAACTCATTTTCCATGCACCATGGTTTACCAAGGCATGCCACGACCCCTACCTCCTAAAATCACCACCACCACCACCACTTTATCCATCAACCTTCTTCGCTTCCTTTTTCCCAAACCTTAATCCTCCATATTCTTCCCATTCACCAAAACTCCCATTCCCAAGTTCCAAACATCCTTCTTCATTCTCTATGACTTCCTCGAGTAAACAAAAGGTGAGTTTCTTCCCTTTCGTCTTTTAGTTTGTTATTAAAGCTTTAGCTTGAGGTACTTTGGGAAGGCCCTTACATGTTTTTCTATACACTGTGTGTTACATATAGTTTAAGTTATATATAAAGTCATATGTTTTAAGATCATATTTTTGCTTTATTAATTTTCTTTTTGAGTTTAGCTCATGCATTTTGTATTATCATGTATACTTTTTATTTTTATTTTATCTTTAATTAATTTTTCTTTTTCAGGCATTCATTCATTTATCATGTATTCATTGAGAATTAAAAAAATTATTATTTTCCATCTGCCTATATTTCCATCATGTCAATATTTTTATAGGGAAATTTTATTTTAAACAAAATATTAAAAAAACTAATATTTATACAAAATCAATATTATATAATAACCAAAGTTTTACATGAATTTTTAATATTTAAATCATATGGATAAATATTAACACCACAATAGTTAAAAAATTTATATTAAAATATACTAATATTTAAATTATAAAAAAATATATCCCATGAAAAAATAAAACTACTAATTCAAAATTAAATTTTATTTCCAGTCAGAATTCTTATAATAAAAGACTAATATGTATATATAAAAAAATTAAACTACATAAGAAAGTTGTTTTGATATGATTATATATTAATATTTGAAAACCATATATAATTATAAATATGAGGATGAGAACTTTATATTATAAGAAAAAATATTTATATAATCATAGAATATTAATATCAATAATTTATAATAAAATTTTTCCTTAAAAAATATTGCATATAAAAAATGAATATCTGTATAAAAACATAATATAACATGATGTTAACTTTTTGATCATTTATTACCATTTATTAATTAAAACATATATATAATATTTATTTTAAATGGCTCTACCAAATCAAAATAGCATGCAGGATGATACTTTTATCTTAAAATACATAACTATGTTTACTTTAAGAATAAATAATTGAGTAACGATGAAAATTAATACTTATAATTAAGAGTAAATATTTTATTTTCAAAAAATCTTATAAATAAAATATTTATATCACCTAAAACTAATAGCAGTAATTTATAAGAAATATTTTATTTATCAAAGGGAAATATCACATGTTAAAGAATTAATATATCAAAAAATTAATTTTATAGTTAGGATTCTTTTTAATTTCTTTATGAATACTGATGTGGGCCTGATCGGTCTAGATGATACCGGTTTGAGACACTGTTCTCTAGTGTGAGACACCTCCCGTGAGTTGCACAACATTGGATTTTCCATACACAGATCCCTCCATAATAGGCCTCCTTGACGGAAGTCGGCAATGACCGAAGCAGATAGAATGTTTGTAATTGTGTCAGATTTATCTGTCTTTTACGGAATTTGTACTGACACATGTCATGTAAGACATCTTCACCACCCAATTTTGTAAGTACCACATATTTATTCATCATTAAGGGATGTTCAACAATCACACTTAAGCTCCAAATTATTCGATGTTGACTTAGACGTCATTACCTTTGTAAGTAACACATTATTTCACCCTTCAACGCGAGATACTAGTGCGTTGACTAGATGGAATCATGACAAGACTTTTAAATCCTATTAAAATGAATAAGATAATATTAAATTCCCACTAGATCGGTGTAACAGATAAGTAAGGAGATAAACCTAGTATCATATTGGATGTTCGGTCCCCATATAAGATAGAACAAATACATTGACATAACAAATGAAATTATTTCTAAATAACCTTTATCCTTTTTAATAATTATATCAAATTCTTCGGGAAATAAAATCATATTTATACATTAATTAACATGATATTTTTTAAAATTGAATGTTTCCTCTAAATTTAAAAAAGCCAATATTAATGTACAAACTCATAAACTAGTTTTTATATATATATTTTTGAAATATATATATCATATTAGTTTTGTTATTAAATGATTTTATATTTTTTAGAAAACTTTTTAAATGTGACCTATGATATAAAGTTTGAATTTAATGATATATAACATTTAGTTAAAATTATATCGAAATAACTTATGATGTTTCTCGCCCTCCTCCTCAAATTTATTTATTGTTGTCTGAAGTAACAGGAAGATTAATAAGACTATTAATCTTTTTCCTACAATTTACTGTCATAAGTCATAAAATTTAAAATCGAAAGTGTGCATAAACTTTTTCCTACAATTGAAGAAGAGAGATCATAGATCTACACTATTTAGTGGGGTGGGACCATGCTTCACCTACCCAACTGCTGTGAATAAGTTGATGTAACATCAACTGAAATAGAAACCAACTTGTAGCAAGATATTTCTTTATTGGTCGTTAATAAAGTAAAATGATGACAAAACCCAAGGAGTGAAGGAAACGGTAAGAAGCCAATTCGTTTGAAGAAGGAAAGTAAGAAAAACTATGATGATGTTATGGGTAGTGGCAACATTGGATTAGCTTCTAAGACAAGGAAAAATCAATAAAATGGAGTAGGAAACAGCTTAGTTTCCTTTTTCTTTGCTATTTTTTTACTACTTCCTCCTTTTCTCTTTGGTATTGCCATGTTACATGCAATGCATAATATCCTTAAACCAAATATTGTTTATTTCTGATCCTGTTAAGGTTCTTAACATGACAATCTTTCGTGTGTTACTCTTTCTGGGACTCTTGTGGGCTGAAATTTATGTCATCTCCTCATTCACCGATCCTCAAGACGGTAATGTGTCACTCACGCCATCTCTCTTCTTCTTCTTCTTCTTCTTCTTCTTCTTCTTCTAAATATGGTTTTTGTTTAATGAGCTGCTGCAGTTGTTGCACTTCGATCATTAAAAGATGTTTGGCAAAATACACCACCCGGCTGGGACACATCAGATGACCCCTGTGGAGCGCCCTGGGAAGGAGTGACCTGCAACAAATCAAGGGTTACTTCATTGTAATAATTCACCAACTAAGCATTATTGATCTTTGTAATAACTTTTTTTTAAGGAAAGTGTTTTACTCTTAATTAACTATATAGGGGATTGTCCACCATGGGCCTGAAGGGTAAATTAAGTGGAGATATTGGTGGACTTACAGAATTGAGATCCTTGTAAGTATGAATTTACTTTTGTCTTCAGGGATATTTCTATCACCAACTAATTAGATTTCCAAATGCAGGGACTTGTCATTTAATAGAGGTTTAACAGGGCCTCTTTCCCCACAGTTAGGAGACCTAAGCAAGCTAAACATTTTGTAAGCAAATAGTTAGTTTGACTTGATGGTGTCATTTTCAAGTACAAGTTGTAGTAATTTGCTTCTCTATTTTCAGGATTTTAGCTGGTTGCAGCTTCAGTGGCAATATCCCAGACGCATTAGGAAATCTTTCAGAGCTATCTTTCCTGTAAGAAATAACCTTGGAAATAAAATAAGTGAGGTGAATCCTCCCCCTTTTAGGAATAATCATTATTCTGAATGAACTTTTCAGGGCCTTGAATTCAAACAACTTCACTGGAAAGATACCTCCTTCATTAGGAAAACTCTCCAAACTTTATTGGTTGGACTTGGCAGACAATCAGCTGACAGGGCCTATCCCAGTTTCAACCTCCAGCACCCCTGGATTAGACCTTCTTTTAAAGGCTAAGCACTTGTGAGTTTTCATCTTTTCGTTGCTTGATACATTGATTTTGAGTGAGTAACAGTGTTGATTGCTATTTGATGCAGCCATTTCAATAAGAACCAGCTTTCGGGTTCCATTCCCGCCAAACTTTTCAGCTCTGAGATGGTACTCATACATATGTAAGTTGGCATTTTTATGTAGGCATCATTTGGTGTCTAAAATGGCAACTTTTGAAATCTTCTGCTTTCCTTTCTGACAGATTACTTGATGGAAATAATTTAACTGGGACTATTCCTTCGACAATAGTACTAGTGCAGACAGTTGAGGTTCTGTAAGTGATCATTCCTTCCTTCATAATCTCAGTTGCCACAGATGGCATCCTTCGCAACCGGGATCATGACATTTGATATTTCATTTTCCACTTTACTTGTGTCATCCTATTTTCTTAATAGCTGCAATTTATGACAGTCGGCTTGATAGGAATTTCCTCACAGGAGAGGTCCCATCAAATCTAAACAACCTTACAAACATCAACGAATTGTGGGTACTTAGTGTAAGATATCAGGATTTTAAGATAGCCTTAATGGATTGGAGACTTAATTTTTTTTTTGTCTGTTTCAGGAATTTAGCACATAATCAGCTCACAGGTTCTTTGCCTGAATTAACAGGAATGGATACCCTCAACTATGTGTGAGTAATTTGCATGGATTGGTGTTTCTGTTCTGTCTTCTTTCCTTTAACTGTTCACTTCACATGATGCTGATCAATTTATAATCTTGTGCAGGGATCTTAGCAACAACTCTTTTGATCCATCCGAAGCTCCAACTTGGTTCATTTCTCTTGCATCACTCACCACTCTGTAAGTCAGTTAATTACAGAAAAGAGTTTATCCCTTCACCAAACTTGCATAATCTAACAAGGTACATTTTCCCCCCTCCATAATCTAACAAGTATTATGGAGTTTGGATCTCTTCAAGGTCCTCTTCCGTCGAAACTCTTTGACATTCCTCAAATACAGCAAGTGTAAGTCCCTAACTTTTATGTTGAAGATTCGTAGGGCTAGAAGTTAGAATGTATTACAAGCAATTAATAATTTTAATTATCCACAGGAAACTTAGAAACAATGCATTGAACAATACATTGGACATGGGTGACAATATTTGTCCCCAATTGCAGCTTGTAGATTTGCAGGACAATGAGATTTCCTCAGTGACACTCAGTTCGCAATACAAGAACACATTGATGTGAGAACTTTTACTCTTTTGTGTGCTCTTTGATTTGCAAGTTCTGATGTGTACCAAATGCATTTTCAGTCTTATAGGAAATCCAGTGTGCAGTACTGCTCTCTCAAATACAAATTACTGCCAACTTCAGCAGCAGCCTAAGCAACCCTATTCCACCAGCTTGGCTAATTGTGGGGGCAAATCATGTTCTCCTGATCAAAAGATCAGCCCACAAAGTTGTGAATGTGCCTATCCATATGAAGGAATGCTGTACTTTAGAGGACCCTCATTCAGAGAGCTGTCCAATGTAACTACTTTCCATTCACTTGAAATGAGCCTGTGGGTGAAACTGGGTTTAACTCCTGGCTCAGTTTCTTTACAAAATCCCTTTTTCAACAGCGATGATTATCTTCAAGTGCAACTAGCACTCTTTCCACCAACAGGTCAATATTTCAATAGGTCACAAGTTCAAAGAATTGGGTTTGAACTGAGTAATCAAACTTACAAGCCTCCGAAAGAGTTTGGACCCTATTACTTCATTGCATTTCCTTATCCTTTTCCAGGTAACATAGAAACACATTTTAGTACAACATGCAACTGGATAATATACAAAACTAGTAATATATAAATTATTTCAGGTTCCCACAAAGGAACTTCTCTTAGTAAAGGTGTTGTTATTGGGATAGCGATTGGCAGCACATTCCTGGTTCTGAGCCTCATAGGGTTAGCAGCATATGCGATTTTGCAAAAGAAGCGTGCAGAGAGAGCCATTGGAATAAGTAGACCATTTGGTAATTATTCAGTATACTTGTCTTCAAAAGGCTATATATCATCAGCAGATTCATGTATGATTATTAACATTAACAGCATCATGGGCACCAAGTGGCAAGGATAGTGGAGGTGCACCACAATTAAAGGGAGCAAGATGGTTCTCTTATGATGACCTGAAGAAGTGCACCAACAATTTCTCTGAAACCAACGAGATAGGATCTGGTGGCTATGGCAAGGTATTGGTTTGTTGGTGTGTTTTTGTTATGTGTAGAATGTTAAGTTTAATAGTTTTTGACAATAGGTGTACAAAGGGATTCTCCCTGATGGGAAAATGGTTGCAATAAAACGAGCTCAGCAAGGATCAATGCAAGGAGGCCTAGAGTTCAAGACTGAAATAGAGTTGCTTTCAAGAGTTCACCACAAGAATGTGGTAGGCCTGGTGGGATTCTGCTTCGAACAGGGAGAACAGATGTTGGTTTACGAATTTATGCCGAATGGAACACTTAGGGAGAGTTTGTCAGGGAGATCTGAGATTCATCTGGACTGGAAGAGAAGACTCCGCGTTGCTCTTGGTTCAGCCAGAGGACTTGCATACTTACATGAACTTGCCAACCCTCCCATAATCCACAGAGATGTCAAGTCAAGCAATATCTTGCTGGATGAAAACTTGACAGCAAAGGTTGCAGATTTTGGTTTGTCTAAGCTTGTTTCAGATAGTGAGAAAGGGCATGTTTCAACTCAGGTTAAAGGGACATTGGGCTATCTGGATCCTGAGTATTACATGACCCAACAACTTACAGAGAAGAGTGATGTGTACAGTTTTGGGGTAGTAATGCTTGAGCTAATAACTTCAAGACAACCAATTGAGAAGGGGAAGTACATTGTGCGTGAGGTACGGAGGTTGATGAATAAGAGAGATGAAGAGCACTATGGTTTGAAGGAAGTAATGGATCCGGTGGTTCGAACCACGCCAAACCTCAACCTCGTTGGGTTCGTAGAGTTGGCAATGCAATGCGTTGAGGAATCAGGTGCAGAGCGACCCACAATGAGTGAGGTTGTCAAGGCACTTGAAACCATTTTACAGAATGATGGCATCAATACAAACTCTACTACCTCTGCATCCTCATCGGCCACTGACTTCGGAGGAGGAGGAGCTGTTAAACATCCTTACATTGATGCTACTTTTACTACTACTAATGCCTTCCACTACAGCGGGGGATACACACTTTCAACCAAACTCGAACCCAAATAGCTAGGTTCCATTTTATTTTTGTTGAAACTATTCTTGTCTATTGTTTGTATTATTATTGCAACTTCTTCAAACTCTCCTAATGTCGATTAAATTTGAGTTATTATTTGAGTTATTATTTCGTTTTTAAATTTTAATTTTTTTACAGGTAGATATTATGAACTAATTTTATAAATAAACTAGATATGAACCTGTGTGTTGCCCATTATTTCTTTTTTGGTAAACAATATTATTGAACCGGGAAAAATGCGATACCCTCGCTAATTAGGATAATCTCTCTTATTCAATCCATTTTACTTAACTAAGGTGTTATAAGTTTGTAAGATTTTGAAAGATTCTTGTATATATACAAAAGGAAACCAGTGGTTTATAACAGCTATCGTCACATGATTTATACCGTAGGCTTATACATACTCCAAAAACGTGAGCATACAGGCTCTCAAATAACTACACACCATTTCAGAAGTACCGCTAGGTATGCTTCCACACTTGTTTTTGTTGGAACAATTTTCCAAAGTAAGGGTGAACCAAAAGATGAACAACAATTTAGAGGACTTGATATGATCTTCTAGGCATGCAGAGCACTTTCCTAAAATTAGTATTTCGTCCCTATAGAGTGTGGGTATCACGAAATCCAATTTTGAGATACAAAGAAGATTCAACAACAATACTCACTCTTGTATTGTTGCAAAACAAGAACAAAGGATGAAAGAAATTTTATTTGTGTTTTTATTTCTGTATTTGAGTAATGTACTTGGATCCCTTTATATAGATGTTGATCAGACATCTTTTGAATTAAAGGGACACAAATTTATGAATTGTTATAACTCTTCATAAAAGGTTGAGACTCTTTAAATTTACTGAAAAGGCATGTAATTAATTACAACACAATGGTAATCAATTACACCTTTTGAAAAGTCATACCATTTGGCATTACACCTTTGAAAGGTCATACCATTTGGCGTCTCAAAATTTAAAAAGTTACTCAATCAGAGTTTTCACTCTTTGATAATCGATTACACACAATGGTAATCGATTATCAGAGAATTTAATTCTCAAATCTCAACAATCCTCCCCCATTTGAGAGTATTAAATAATTACTACACACAAATTTAAATTTAATATATACAATCTTACACGTAAATGAAAGTGTACATAGACTTGAACTTCCACTTAGTAGAGTATACATTCCAAGAAATCGTATTTTATTGGTATCGAAACGATTGAACCGATATAATACATAATGAAAACTTGAAGATACAACTACATATAAGATAAACTACATGTTCTTGTTGTACTTGACACAATAGGGCCATGCATCCATATCTAT
Organism: Clitoria ternatea; assembly: GCA_037962975.1. Classification (NCBI taxonomy): domain Eukaryota; kingdom Viridiplantae; phylum Streptophyta; class Magnoliopsida; order Fabales; family Fabaceae; genus Clitoria; species Clitoria ternatea. Next base: position 14,949,712 of record CM075676.1, read on the forward strand.
TCATAAGTGCATCAAAGTCATTGCCCTTTGACTTCTTGAAGCGGCCAAACTTCGCACTTACATAGGTTGATTTCTTAGGTAAAACATGTTCCTGCGATAAAACATAAATTCAAGAAATCAATTAAGAATTATTCAACCTCCTTACATCACAGGTCCAAAGCACCCTTGTGCTTTCAATCATCAAATAAGAGATTTAATCTTATTGAACTTAAGACTTAATGTCATATTAAGCGTTAAGTTAAGATTCCCTTACTAGTGATTAATTATGGGCTCCATTCCAATTTCAATAGACATTCTAGAGATGGAATCTTTAGCCAATGCCTTTGTAAAACAATCAGCCAAATTAAGCTTTGTTCGAACGAAATCAACGGTAATAATACCATCCTTGATAAGTCCTTGGACATAACTATGTCTCACACCTATATGTCTTGATTTTCCATTGTACACTTGACTATAAGCTTTAGCCAAAGTTGCAACATTGTCACAATGTATTGCTACAGGTGATATTGGTTTTTGTAACAGTGGTATCTCAAACATGAGATTCCTTAGCCATTCAGCTTCCTTTCCTGCTGAAGCTAAAGCTATAAATTCTGAAGCCATAGTGGAATCAGTAATGCAAGTTTGTTTCTTAGATGACCAAGAAATTGCTCCTCCTCCAAAGAGGAAAACCCAACCACTAGTAGAAGAGTGATCTTCTTGGTTTGTAATCCAACTTGCATCAGAATATCCTTCCAAAACTGAAGGATAACCACTATATGTCAAACCATAATCAATAGTTTTCTTTAAGTACTTAAGTACTCGACGTACAGCTTGCCAATGTGATAAACTAGGGTTACTAGTATATCTACTCAGTTTACCTACCGCAAATGCGATATCTGGCCTTGTACTTGTCATTGCATACATCAAACATCCTATTACCCTTGCATATTCTAATTGTGAAATAGCCTTACCACCATTAGGTAATATCTTTAAACTTGGGTCCATAGGAGTTGAAACAAGAGAGCATTCAAAGTTATTGAACTTCTTGAGAACTTTCTCAATGTAATGTGATTGAGACAGGATAAGTTTCTCATTGTCTCTCTTAATTTTTATACCTAGGATGACATCAGCTTCTCCCATATCTTTCATGGAGAAATATGATGATAGAAATGTTTTGGCCAAATTTACTTGATCTAAATTTGTTCCAAAAATCAGCATGTCATCCACATACAAGCAAATTATGACACCATTACCTTTGTCATCAAATTTACTATACACACACTTATCTGAATTGTTTATTTTGAAACCATTTGATAATACAACATCATCAAACTTTTGGTGCCATTGTTTTGGCGCTTGTTTCAATCCGTACAAGGATTTAATCAATTTACAGACCTTGTGTTCTTGGTTTTCCATAACAAAACCTTCAGGTTGTTTCATATACACTTCTTCTTCTAGTTCTCCATTTAAGAATGCAGTCTTGACATCTATTTGATGTATCACAAGTTTATGAATAGCAGCAAGTGCTATTAATAACCTTATAGTGGAGATTCTAGCCACAGGTGCATATGTATCGAAATAATCGATTCCAGGTTTTTGTCTAAACCCTTGTGCCACTAAACGTGCTTTAAACTTATCAATAGTTCCATCAGCTTTGATTTTCTTCTTGAAAATCCATTTACATCCTATTGGTTTACACTTAGGAGGTAAGTCAACCAAAATCCATGTGTTATTTCCCATGATGGATTCCATCTCATCATTAATTGCTTCTTTCCAGAAAGCAGCATCTTGAGACCTCATAGCCTCTTGATATGTCAATGGATCTTCTTCTATATTATAACAATATGAGTACTTTGTTAAGATAGAATCTCTTGTACCTTCAACTAAGTACACATGAAAATCTGGGCCAAAGGATTTTTCTTTTCTTGCCCTTTTACTTCTTCTAGGTTGAGATGTGGAAGCATCATTCTCATCTAGAGTTTGAACATTTGATCCTTGATCAATCAAGCTTTGATCCAATTCTTCAATATTGGTATTAGGAGTTAAATCCTTTGAATGAGGAATTGAAGAAAATCTCCTTTCATCAAAAATTGCATCTCTAGATTCTATGATTGAATGTAGTGACACATAATCATTTTGTCCTATTACATAGAACCTATAGGCTTTGCTATGTTCAGCATAACCTATAAAAATGCATTCAATTCCTCTTTCACCCAATTTCTTACGCTTGGGTTCCGGTATTTTTACAATTGCCCTACAACCCCAAACTTTGAGATAAGTCAAATTTGGCTTTCTTTTATACCAAAGCTCATACGGGGTTACCTCATTCCTTTTTATCGGAACTCGGTTTAGAATATAACAAGCCGTTAACATGGCTTCACCCCAAAATCCATCACTTAGACCAGAATAGGACAACATAGAATTAACCATTTCTTCCAAAGTCCTATTCTTTCTTTCTGCTATACCATTTTGTTGTGGTGTATATGCAGTAGTTGTTTCATGGATAATACCCACAGATTGAAAATAAATTGGATCATAATATTCACCACCTTTATCAGTTCTCAACTTTTTAATTTTAGTATTAAGTTGCAATTCTACTTCATTTTTATAAACCTTAAACTTTTCTAAGGCTTCATTTTTCGTAAACAAAAGATAAACATAGCAAAAGCGTGTATGATCATCAATGAATGTTATCATATATTTCTTATTTCCTAATGAAGGTGTACTATGAAAATCACATAAATCACTATGTACTAATTCAAGCAAAGTTGAATTCCTTTCAATATTAGGAAAAGGTTTTCTTGTTATCTTTGTTAGCATGCATGTTCTACACTTTTCTATGTTCAAATCAAATGGAGGAATCAGATCAAATTTAGACATAGAATGTAGTTTTCGATAATTAACATGTCCAAGACGAAAATGCCATAAAGAAGAATCATGATTAATAATATAAGCAGAATCAATAACACGATTTATTGTACTTAATTTAAACATATTGTTATAGAGATATCCTAGACCAATAAATACACCACCTTTAGATAGTACAAACTTATCAGCTTCAAATACCAATTTATAACCTAATCGATTCAAGATTACTCCAGACACTAAGTTTCTCCTTAATTCTGGAGCATATAGTACATCTCTTAATACAAGTGATTTTCCAGAACTAAGTAATAATTCTACTTGTCCACAACCTAGGACTTTAGCCATAGAATCATTTCCCATGTAAAGAACTTCTCCATTGTCACCTTCCTTCAAGGATTTGAATAGAGACCGATCTTTACACACGTGTCTTGAAGCTCCTGAGTCGATCCACCAAGAATCATCAGTCTGCACACAGAAGATTTCAGAAACCATTTCCACAAAATTCAAATTGGAATTATGTGCAATGTGTGCAAAATTACCTTTCTTAGGTTGGTCTTGGCTAGAATTGCCTTGACCTTGCTTTCCACCATTCTTGGCCATTTTCCTTTTCCAGATTGTACAATCTCTTTTCATGTGACCGGAATTGCCACACTCCCAACAAGTTGCTTGTTGATTTGCCTTACCAAATTTAGGCCTCTTGTTCCTACTTCCTTTATTGAAATTAAAGGGCCTTTTCTTGAACTTTGGTATTGCCTTTGATTTCTCATCTTCCACCATATTAACAGTGGACAGATTAGGATTGCTAGAATCCTTATTACCATCTTGTAGACGGATTCCTTCTTCAATTCGAAGATGTGTTGCCAATTGTTCAACACTTATATCATCCTTGTTGTGCTTTAAAGAATTTCTCACATCTTTCCAATTGGGTGGTAATTTATCAATTATAGAAGAAACAATAAAAGTCTCATCCATAGCAATATTATGTTGCCTAAAACTTCCAAGGATTCTTTGGATTTCATGGAATTATTCCATTATAGGTCTAGCATCACTCATCTTATAATTATTAAAATTATTAACAAGGAATTTCTTACTTGATGCATCTTCAGAAATGTATTTGCCTTCAAGTTGATCCCACAATTCTTTGGCCGATTCTACATACTGATACACATCGAATAATGCATCGGTCATGCCATTCAGAATGTGACCACGGCATATGTAATCATCATTCTCCCACTTGTGCCTCTTTCTTTGTTCTTCCAAAGTTTCCTCTTCTCTCTCCTTTGGTTGTGGAGTGCTAAGAACATAGGCCACATTAAGGGCGGAGAGGAGGAAGTGCATCTTCTTTTGCCATCTACGAAAACCAACGCCTTCAAATTTGTCTAATTTGTGGAAATTTGTAGACATATCACGGATTGTTGCCATTTTTCTTGGAAATACTAATTTTAGATTGTTGGAACAATTTTCCAAAGTAAGGGTGAACCAAAAGATGAACAACAATTTAGAGGACTTGATATGATTTTCTAGGCATGCAGAGCACTTTCCTAAAATTAGTATTTCGTCCCTATAGAGTGTGGGTATCACGAAATCCAATTTTGAGATACAAAGAAGATTCAACAACAATACTCACTCTTGTATTGTTGCAAAACAAGAACAAAGGATGAAAGAAATTTTATTTGTGTTTTTATTTCTGTATTTGAGTAATGTACTTGGATCCCTTTATATAGATGTTGATCAGACATCTTTTGAATTAAAGGGACACAAATTTATGAATTGTTATAACTCTTCATAAAAGGTTGAGACTCTTTAAATTTACTGAAAAGGCATGTAATTAATTACAACACAATGGTAATCAATTACACCTTTTGAAAAGTCATACCATTTGGCATTACACCTTTGAAAGGTCATACCATTTGGCGTCTCAAAATTTAAAAAGTTACTCAATCAGAGTTTTCACTCTTTGATAATCGATTACACACAATGGTAATCGATTATCAGAGAATTTAATTCTCAAATCTCAACAGTTTTTGGATACATACACGCTTTCACTACACGTTTCTACAAAATTCTCCACACTATTTTCTTTCTTTACTACTCGCAATCTTGTCCTTCTTTTGCTTGCTAATCTTCTAAATAATATAATGAAACATACACATCATACACAATGCTAGAAGGGTGAGTACAGTACTTCTAACCCTATGGGTATTCATGTAGTGGGTAGCTAAGTATACACATACAACATTCATCATTTTATAGACAATAACTTAGTTTGTCATCAATCACACAACAAATTAATTAATTATATGCAATGCATGATTTAGAAGTGTTATGGTTTTTCTCTTTCATTACAGTTTCATGATACTAATGGGGCCTATAACTCGTCACCTCATCATCCTCATCATGCCACAGTATGCCCACCAAGCAGCACAATCATCGTCATGCTAGAGTGGTCGGAGTACACCAGTTCTTCACAATACAAAAGGGTAAGGGACGTACAGTGCAACATAATATGGATCCATCATCACACATTGTGATCACTTCACCACCAGAACTGGTTCTTCACGGTCCTTAGTGACACTCGCCCTAGTCGAAGTAAACCAGGCTTACCACGGGCTTCCCAGCTCCGGGTGCGACTCCTAAACCATTGGGTACCCGATCTAGTTCTACTCTTGAGATCCTAGTGTACAGATTGAAATGAAGATGCCCTTCAATGTACTCATCATTGTGGCTCTAGTACTCAACCTCCAATCCTCATCCTTCTGATGCATGTATGATTAAATGTCTTATCTTTCGCTTTGATTAACTTAGTATTTGATGAGATTCTTAACTCGGTGCCCTTTGTCCTTGGTATGTAAGGCAGAATGTATAACTCAAATCAAAAAGACTATATCAATTCTATATTATGACTTGTAGAAATCTCCCTTTTGCGGTCCTAGGAAAATATGACATCATAATTTCAAAACTATTAAGTACCCTTTGAAAGGAGTATTTATCTAGTCTATATATTCATAAGTACAGAAAATATGACTTAGTAAAATTTGGGTGTTATTAAAATTAAGCATAAGAAATAAAGGAAAATATGGTGTTATAGACTTAAGCTATTTGAAATAAATCCTCCTTGTAAAATGTTATTTTATTAAAATAAATCTGAAAACTATTGTGGGGTTTTAAACCGGCATACTTAAAATTATATTTCTAAAATTAAATCTAGTCTCAAAATCTAAGCTTTAGAATACTTAAAATTTAGAAAATAGTTTATTGAACTGTTACTATCTAGTCCATGTACTTTTATCGATGGTCGGAAATGTAGTCTCGTCGTATATTCCATGGCGGACTTGTTTTCCTTTGGTATTTTAAATAAAGAACTTTAAAAATAGTTTCTAGTTCCCTTCTAATTAGTTATAACATTTTATTGATCCATGAATTATTATGTTATTTTATATTTGGTAATTTATGACATTATGGATATTTTTGAGTATTTAATAATGTTATATATGTTTGTATTGAGTGGTAGATACTTATTTATATTTAATGTTATTTAACTAATATTTTCAAATTGGACAACCTATTTTTTTATAAAAAAAATATATGTAATATGAATTATTATAAGTTATTTAATGTTAGAAATCATTTTTTTTATAATTTGTATGAGATGTAAACAATTCACACCGCAATCCGCATCGCAACATCCGCAATACCCACGATTGTAAAATCTGAAACGCGACCGCCATAGCAATTTAAAACCATTTCACATCATTTTTTTGTGGGGAGACTCTACTGGCCGAAAATTACATTGTATTGGATGCATAAAGTGTGTCAACCAAAGCAATGTGGTGGTCTGGATTTGAGATCTATGTGTGCTGTGAACCATGCATGCTTAATGAAAATTGTGTGGCGCTTAATTTATGATAAGGATTCGTTGTGGGCAAGAGTCTTGTGGTCAAAATATGGATGTGGAGACAATACTATGCCCATGGTTCAGCACAGACTAGGGGCATCAAATCTTTGACAGGGAATTAATAAGGTCTGGGGCCATGTTAGAAATAATTGGTGATGGAAGAGATGTGAATTTAATCTTTGATCAATGGTTGCATGAGGATGGAAATCTAGAGGATTTTACGTTAACACGGCTTGATGAGGGGCTTGCAAATTTGAAGGAGGGTGACATTGTGGACATGCATGGAAATTGGGACATCCAAAGGGGTGCGCAATATTCTGACTGATGAAGATGTGGCCATCACTACATGGAAGCGCAAACATTGTGTCTTGGGCACGTGAACATCATGGATCGTTCTCTATTCATCGGCCTATCAAATTGCAGCATAGGGGCATGATGAAAAATCAACGTTATTTGAGCGGATTTGGAAATGGAAAGGGGTACATTGTTGTGGAGAGTGGCCTACAAGCTCTCCCAACAAATGCTTGCTAGACTGATTGCTGTCTCCATGTCATGCCCAGTTTGGAGACAACAATTCACATAGTGCGGGACTGTAACTATGCTCGGCAAGTTTGGGTTAATATTGGGTGCTATAATAATTCCACTTTCTTCTCACAGTGTTTGGCTGATTGGATCTAGTACAACCTTTCTAGTGAAAGAGTTGTTAATGCTCTTGATATGTTATGGGTAGAAGATGTAGCTTTGTGGTTGACGGTATGGAAACAGATCCGGAGATCCTTTCTACGAAAAAGAGCTACAGTGACATTCTTGGGATTACAGATTTACCTTGTGATCCACATGTTAATGCTATGTTTCCTATTATGAGATGGTCCCCAAGTTTAATTGTGATGGAGCTCTCTCTTTTATGCATCGCCAAGCTGGTTATGGTGGTGTGTTACATAACCAGGGTGTGTTTTTGGCGGTAATTGATATGTTGGTGGAGCCAAACACAATGCTATACACAGAGTCATGGGGATTAAGCAAGGCTTGATTTCACGTTATAGTGCTGGAAAGTGTTAGTAAGGATGCTATTGAGGCCTTGGAAGGGAACATGCATGGGAGCACTCTAATTCAAGAATTGTTGTCAAATTTTAGAAATTATCAACCATTTTAATCAAGTGGTATGAGTTTGGATTTTGAGAGAGTCAAATAAAGTTGCTGAAGCACTAGCTAATCATGGGAAACAAGTGAATGACTTAAAATATTTAATTGTATTCTTAGCTTTATTTCTTTAACTTTGTTTTATGATGGTTGTGGGACTCATTTTGTGGAGTCTTAATTGTTAAGTCTTTTGGGGCTTTAGCCCCCACTAAAAAAAATAATCACGGGAGTAACCTACTAAGCCTTGTAAAATAAAAGTATATGTTATGAATATTTTAATATTTATGGATGTCCGAATTGCTCTATAAATTGGACTCCTAAACAAGCATAATGTACACTCTCTCAATTTTCACTTCAACTTGATTACTCTCTCTAATTCTCTTTACTCCCTCTTCTCTCTTACTTCAACTTTAATTCCCTACTTTTATTTCCTCTAAACTTCAATTTCTATTGCTAAGTTATAAGTTTCCATAACACGTTATCAGCACCAGGTTCTGACCAACTGAGATCTAAGGTAACATAGAATTTTGATTTCTTTTCAAAATTTTATTTCAATTTATATTATATATATATATATATATTATAGTAAGTTCCTGAAGAACTTATATTCCACACATCCCAGCAGGATGTATAAAATATTAATAAATTCATGAAGAACTTATATTTCAAACATCCTATAGGATTTAAAAGAATTTCTGAAGAATTCTTGGAAATATTTACCGATAGTTCCTGAAGAACTAAAAATCAAATACTTTGTTATTTTATCGTATTTTAATATGTTAATTAATTATATTTATATTATGATTATATATATAAATTATACTAATTAATTGTCACCTATGCATTCACGAGCATATTAATTAATTGAATTAATTGTTGCTTGCATATAATGCAATCATGAACAAATCAAACAATGCATTCACGAGCCACATCACTGTAGCTTCACATGTGTCAATTTCAATTTGTATTCAATTTGTAGCTACTGCACGTGAAGCTACACATGATACTATTTCACAATTTCATATATTCCTTTGCAATTTCATTTCATAATTATGCCTTTAATTTTGACTTGTAATTTTGAATATTTTACAATTGGAAATTATAATTAAATATAAAGATGTTAATAATTTTAGAAGAAATAAAACATGCATCAATAAGGAATCAAACCCGGGTAAATACCATGATAATTTATTATTGTACCGCTAAGCCATTAGAACTTGAATGATATTTTATGAAAATTTTTAAATATTCACTATCGGGTCACTTATTAAAAAGGAAATTTTTTTACAAATTTTATTATAAAATAAAATTAAATATTTATAATATCATTGAATATTATATGCATTAATTAACTCCATCATACAAGCTTTCATTAAATTATTCATAATGGAAGTTCCACATTCTAGTGCTGATTTTTAAAAATAAAAAAAATAAAATACAATGATTGAATAACTATAATCATTATTGATTTGTTACCATCACCATTAGATATTTATAATTAATAAATTTATTTATTTGAAATGATATCTAATATATTGTTTTAATTTCTTATATAGAAATAAATATGTCAAATATTACCAACCTTGAGTTCGTGGCTCTTGACATCAGTGGAAAAAATTATCTATCATGGACACTAGATGCTGAGATCCATTTAGATGCAAAAGGTATTGGAGACACGATTAAAAATAGAAATAATGCATCTAGTCAAAATAAAGCTAAAGCCATGATATTTTTACGTTAAAAAATGAATACTTAACAGTTAAATACCCTCTTGTTCTATGGAATAATCTAAAAGAGAGATATGACCATCAAAAGGATATAATTCTTCCAAAAACCCGTTATGAATGGATGCATTTACGATTTCAAGATTTTAAATCTGTAAATGAGTATAATTCTGCAATGTTTAGAATTACTTCGAGGTTGAAATTATGTGGAGAAAAAGTCACTGAAAGTGACATGTTAGAAAAGACATTCTCCACTTTTCATGCATCCAATTTGCTCCTGCAGCAGCAATATCGCCAAAAGGGCTTTACAGAATATTCTGAATTAATTACTTGTCTCCTTGTGGCTGAGCAAAATAATGAATTACTTATGCAAAATCATGAATCTCGTCCAACTGGAACTGCTCCATTCCCAGAAGTGAATGTAGCAACACATGATCATCATACTCGTGGTCGTGGTCGTGGCCGTAGTCACGGTCGTGGACGAGGTAATGCTCGGGGACATGGTATTGGTCGAAGTCGTGGATATGGTTATGGTCGTGGTCATGATCGAAATGATAAGAGATCATCATTCACATGGAAAAATAAAGAACATATGAAAAAAGGGACAGATGCTCAAAATAGCGAACAAACTAAAAATATCTGCTATCGTTGTGGCAACAAGGGACACTGGTCTCGAGTTTGTCGCACACCAAAGCATCTCATAGATCTATACCAAAAATCCCTTAAAAATAAAGGGAAAATAATAGAGACAAATTTTACTGGTATAGATAATGATTTCTCTGATTTTAGTGTTGATGATTTTCTTAGCCTTCCTGAAGAAGAAATTAACCACTCGGTTGGAGAGGGGAGTGCCTCTAAATAAATTGTTTTATGTTTCATGTAATGTATTTTGTTATAAATTTAGTCATTATCAATAAAATTTTATGTTAAATATTTATTGTTATTAATTATATTTTCACTTATTTTTATTTATTATTTGAAGAATGAATGCTCATGTGAAAGATGAAGATATATGTCTCGCAGACAGTGCAACAACTCATACTATTCTCAAGAATGAGAAATATTTCTACCATATAGTAAAACAAGAAGCAAATGTTAATACAATATCTGGTAGTATAAATATAATTGAAGGCTCCGACAGAGCCAGTATTTTGTTACCTGAAGGAACAAAATTGCACATTGAAAGTGCATTATACTCTAAGAAGTCTCAAAGAAATTTGTTGAGTTTTACGGATATCCGCAGAAATGGATATCATATTGAGACCACAAATAAAGGAAAAGATGAATATCTTTATATCACAAAGTTAATTTTTGATAAGAAATGTATATTGGAAAAATTACCTTCATTTTCCTCCAGCTTGTACTATACTTATATTAGTACAGTTGAAACAAATGTTATTGTAAACCAAAAGTTTACAAATAAGAATGACTTTGTTATCTGGCATGAACGATTAGGCCATCCTGGATCAATTATGATGCGAAAAATAGTTGAGAATTCAAATGGTCATTATTTGTCCAGCAGACAAATTATGCAAACTAAGAATTTCTCATGTGTTGCTTGTTCTCAAGGAAAATTGATCATTCGGCCATCACCAATGAAAATTGGGAATGAATCACTCACATTTTTAGAACGTATACAAGGTGATATTTGTGGACCAATACATCCTTCATGTGGACCATTTAGATATTTTATGGTTTTAATTGATGCATCAACTAGATGGTCACATGTTTGCTTATTATCAACTCGCAACCAGGCGTTTGCGAGATTACTAGCTCAATTAATTCGTTTAAGAGCTCATTTTCCTGATTATCCAATTAAGAAAATACGCCTTGATAATGCTGGTGAATTCACATCTCAATCATTTAATGATTATTGTATGTCCATTGGAATTGATGTTGAACATCTTGTAGCACATGTTCATACACAAAATGGACTTGCTGAATCATTGATTAAATGTTTGAAATTGATAGCAAGACCATTGTTAATGAGATCAAAACTCCCAATTTCAACTTGGGGACATGCAATCTTGCATGCGACAGCACTTATTCGCATCAGGCCTACAAGTAATCATGAATATTCCCCTTTACAATTGGTTCATGGTAAAGAACCAAATATTTCCCATCTAAGAATCTTTGGAAGTGCGGTATATGTTCCTATTTCTCCTCCACAACGCATTAAGATGGGACCTCAAAGAAGGTTGGGAATATATGTTGGATATGAAAGTCCATCAATAATAAAATATCTTGAACCTTTAACAGGTGATTTATTTACAGCTCGTTTTGCTGATTGTCATTTTGATGAATCTGTTTTCCCACCATTAGGGGGAGAAAATAAACAGTTGGATAAAATGATCAGTTGGAATGAGATATCTCTCACATCTTGATCCTCGAACAAAGCAATCTGAACTAGAAGTTCAGAAAATAATTAATTTGCAAAATTTGGCAAACCAATTACCTAATGCATTTGCTGATCCAAAAAGAGTGACTAAGTCACACATACCAGCTGTTAATACTCCAATAAAGATTGATATCCCTGAAGGACAATCTAAATTTGCAAATGAGTTTGAAGCCAAAATAAAACGTGGCAGACTTGTTGGTTCTAAAGATAAAAATCCTCAGAAAAGAAAAGTAAATAAAAAGGATGGTCGAATTGAGGATATAAAGACTCCAGTAGAGTCTCCTAACATAATCAAAGTTTCAAATCCAGAAGAAACTAAGGTACCTGAAATTGATACAAACAAAGAGATCTCGATAAATTATGTCATGGATGGTATACAATGGAATCGACCTGAAGTCGATGTTGATGAAATTTTTGCATTCAAAGTAGCTCTTGATATTATAAATGATGATAAAAATCATGAGCCAAAATCTATTAAAGAATGTGCACAGAGAAATGATTGGCCAAAGTGGAAAGATGAAATGCAAGAAGAGTTAAACTCACTTATAAAATGTAAAGTTTTTGGGCCTGTAGTCCAAACACCCAACGGTGTAAAACCAGTTAGTACAAATGGGTCTTTACGATAAAAAGAAATAAAAATGGTGAAATTGTGTGATACAAAGCAAGACTTGTTGCACAAGGATTCTCACAAAGACCTGGTATTGATTTCGAAAAAACATATTCACCAGTGATGGATGCCACTACTTTTCAATACTTGATAAGTTTGGTAATCCGTGAAAGACTTGACTTACGCCTTATGGATGTTGTTGCAGCATATTTATATGGATCACTTGAAAATGACATATATATGAAACTCCCTGAAGGATTTAATTTGCCTGAAGCATACAAGACAAATCCTCGAGAAAATTATTCAATTAAATTGAATAAATCTCTTTACGGACTGAAACAATCTGGACGTATGTGGTATAATTGCCTCAGTGAATATCTGTTGAAAGAAGGGTATAAAAATGACCCGATTTGTCCATGTGTTTTTATGAAAAGATTGGGAAAAGAGTTTGTTATAATTGCAATTTATGTAGATGATTTAAACATCATCGGAACTCCTGAAGAGCTCTCAAAGGTTGTAAATTGTTTGAAAAGAGAATTCGAGATGAAAGACTTGGGAAAAACAAAGTTTTGTCTCGGATTACAATTAGAATATTTAAAGGAAAGAATTTTGATGCACCAAAAGACTTATACAGAAAAGGTGCTAAAGAGGTTCTATATAGACAAATCACACCCATTGAGCAGTCCAATGGTTGTAAGGTCACTTGAAGTGAGCAAAGATCCTTTTCGACCTCAAGAGAAAAATGAAGAACTACTTGGTCCTGAAGTACCATATCTCAGTGCAATTGGTGCATTAATGTATCTTGCTAGTCATACACGACCTGATATATCATTCGCTGTCAATTTGTTAGCAAGACATAGTTCTTTACCCACAAAAAGACATTGGAACGGGATTAAGCACATATTCCGCTACCTTAGGAGTACAATGGACATGAGTTTATTTTTCCCATATGTATCTAAGGCAAACATAATTGGTTATGCTGATGCGGGATATTTGTCTGATCCTCATAATGGTCAATCACAAACAGGATATTTGTTCACATGTGGTGGTACAGCAATCTCATGGAGATCTATAAAACAAACGATCACAGCAACATCATCTAATCATGCTGAAATTTTAGCATTACATGAAGCAAGTCGGGAATGTGTTTGGTTGAGGTCTATAATTCAACATATTCAAGAAAATTGTGGCTTGCATACTGGAAAATTACCACCAATAATCTTATGTGAAGATAATGCAGTTTGCATTTCCCAGTTAAAGGAGGGTTATATTAAAGGAGATAGAACAAAGCATATTTCACCAAAATTTTTCTTTACTCATGATCTTATAAAGAATGGTGAAATAAATGTCCAAAAAGTCCAATCATGTGAGAATTTAGCAGATATCTTTACAAAATCTTTACCAACCAAAGTCTTTGAGCAATTAGTACAGAAGATTGGTCTTCGATGCTTACATAAATGTTCTGATGAGGGGGAGAATTAAAATACTTGTACATTGAATTATTTATTTACTTTGTAAGGAATGTTGTACTCTTTTTCCTTCACTAGGTTTTTATCCCACTGGGTTTTTCCTGGTAAGGTTTTAACGAGGCACATTCTTAAGTATGGACATCCAAGGGGAGTGTTATGAATATTTTAATATTTATGGATGTCTAAATTGCTCTATAAATTGAACTCCTAAGCAAGCATAATGTACACTCTCTCAATTTCCACTTCAACTTGATTACTCTCTCTAATTCTCTTTACTCCCTCTTCTTTCTTACTTCAACTTTAATTCCCTACTTTCATTTCCTCTAAACTTCAATTTCTATTGCTAAGTTATAAGTTTCCATAACAGTATATCTAAAAATCGGCTTTTTATTAAAAATGTTGCTTTAGAAAAATATTTATCAATTTAAGTTGCTTTAAAAGTATTACGTTGTCTTGCGGGTTTTATTTTAGTGGTGTCATATATTTAATGAGATCCAATATATTTAAGAAAATTAAAGTAAGTCTATTAAATAAAAGACACTTAACTTCTAAAATCTTAAGGCATGATGGGTGGTATTCCCAACACTTATATATTCTTTATATCAATGTATTTTATTCAATGTGGGAAGGCTTGTACTCAAGTAACCTCAAAGGCTTCTTTTTTTTGGTTGGGGCTCCCTTTCTTTTTTATGAGTTTTAGGGGTCTTTTTTTTTTTTTTTGGTTGAATTGATATGGTTAATTGTTTAAGCTTTAATACCATATTAGAAAATATATCTAACTCAACCCAAAAGCTAACTTATAAGTTAAAGGTTGCCTCAAACCTTATAAACTAGATACTGTATAGTCGATGTGAGACTTATCTCAATATCTTAATGCCCCTTACGTCAAACACTGAACATCTGTTGGTGTCCAACATTCAAACTAATCACTTATAATACTTTAAGATTTTATAGTTAGGTGTCTCATACTAAATATAATTCACCTTCATTTTCTCCATATTGACTTTGTAGACCACTAAACTTTCACATAGCACAACACTTGAGCTGTCATATTCTTGATGCAATAGGTTAATTACTCCATTCAAATGGCGCAATATTTTGTCTGCAAGAAAACTACGACGAAGGAAGCCATTACCGAATTGATTCTTTTATATGCCATCTACGTAAATAAATCCTATCAATCTTCAAGCCACGGTTCACATTTCTCACACACTCTTTCACCACTTTCCTACTACTGTTATAAGTGTAACCAGCTACTCCCTCTCGTCCTTCAATTATTAGCCGACTCTCTCCGCAACCTTATTTTTCTAGTTATCGGGTATGACGGTAGAAAAGGATATGAATTGAATGCTAGTTCATAGAATCATGAGCCTTTTCAGCAACGTAAAGAGAAATGAACACATGTCTTCCACAGATAAATCAAGTAATTGCATCATTTTTTTCATTTATGTTTTGTATGTTATACTATTTTTTATTTTGGATAGTTGCTCATATCATTATTATTGTTGTTATTATTAATGGAAAATCTTAATTAGTGTTTTAAGGAAAGAAATAAAAATGAAAAATTTTATTTATGTTTACTTATCTTGATTTTTAAACAATTTTGATACAATTTTCAATTAAAAAAATTAATTTTAGATTTCTTAAACAATATTTTTAGAACACTGATTAACATAATCATTTTTACAAATAGATAAACAAATATTAAACTCGATATCTACATAATTAAAAATGGTGCTACTCTTGTACAATTTTGTTATTGCTAATTCTTGTTTTGTTATATTACATCCTGTTCAGCTCTATTTCCAAACGCTACCTTGGACTTTCTGTAGCATGCTGTTTACAACAATGAAAATAGTTTCACCAAAAAAAGAAACCAATGAAAATAGTAATAGAACCAACTATTGCTAGCATCGTAAATTCAGTTAAATAAATATATAAAAATATGCTACATTCATCACTAAATATAAGACTTTTTTACCTAATTCATACATATCAAGAAAAGGTTAATTTAGTTAAAATTAATTTTTTTTTTAGATTTATAGTAGTTTTCCAAAATTACCCTTAAAGTGACTATCCCCCATCATTAAAAAATTTTCACTTATTCTTTCTATTTAGTCTCTCCACTTTCTACCCAATTATCATTACAGAAATAAATAATCTAATTGAAATATGTCCTTTATTATTATATTAATTCCAATAAAGATTATACATTAATAGGAGATATTTAGATAAAAAAATAATTTGACATTAAAATTTAAAAGAATCTTATATTAAAGGACAAAAAAATTTCAGCTAATAAAAAAATTAATTTTATGTTTAATATATTTATCATTAAAAAATATAGAACATAGTTTCATTCTGTCCCCCTCGGTTCCACCTTCATATAAGCAAATATGTTCCCTTGGGTACCGTTCTGTTCCATCTGTAAAATGCACCAAACATAGAATTGAACCGAAATAGTGTTTCGTTCTATTCAAACATGTCCAACCAACACTACCTAGTTATAATGTAGCTTTGTTGAAAATAACCACTAAATGGCATATAAATTATATCATCGTTATTGAGCGGTATTAGATGGCAACTGTTGAAAATAATGAGACAATATAGAAACGAAATGTTACGCCAAGAGCATGGCGTAAGCAGCCTTTCACATGAGAAGTTGTCCCAGACCAAGCACGCGATTGAAGGAGATTTGCCCCTTGTCATTCATGCACATACTGCGCCTCCAGAAATACAACTTGTTGCCCTACATTTTTTGTGCAACCTAAAAACCCCAAACAACCTGAATCTGCAAATTATTTTCTCAAACTACATTATTGAAAATAAAAACCCTAAAATACATTCCAAAAATTAATTTCCGAGATGTATTTGATGTTTCATTCCAAAACTAGTTGTCAGAATCATATTTAAGCCAACAATTTCAAATATGCTTTTGGATAGTAATTTCCAGCAGCACATTTGACGTAGAATTCCAAACATAAATGTCCAAAAGAATAACAACATTATATTATGTTATGGCGATAATTTTTCAGCGAATCAGTTGACTTAGTTACACAACAAATTTAATCTCTGGTGATAGTTCCTTAAAGAAAACTGAACAACCATTAACAAACTCACGAAGTGAGACTTACTAAAAGACGCAGCAACAGGGGATGACCAGAGAGACGAGAAAAGGAAGGACTTACGAAGAATAAGTTGACAGAACGGAGAAGTGGTAGCGAGAACTAATGATGAGTTTCATATAAAAATTGGGGTAAAAAGGGAGTGCAAGAGACAACCCCTATAAAAGAGAAGGATGATAAGAACGGATATGCACGCGACCAATTCTAAAAGATTTCATTTAGCACAAGCCTTCCGAAAGGTGCATCAGCGCATATAGTGCCTATAAATTACCAAATACCAATACCCGAATAAATGATAAATGGCATGCAAACTATAACACCAAATTATTTTTATGCGCAAGCATAGTAAATGATCAAAGACGGGTTTCCTAACGAGCCATTGGGTACTGGCCTTTTTTCCTCGTCTAAGCTGATCCATTTAATTGAGCCATTCTAGTCTATCCTTGCATAAAATCTTTTCTTCCACGAGATGTTGGCGGCATGCTTGAGACAGGTGGATTCATTCTTCGCCCTACAATGTTATACCAGCCAAGTTAGATTGATATAAACCAGATGCAGTGCCTCGGCGGAGTTTCTATAGTACCCCCAGATTTTGTTTTTCTTGGATCACAGTATCAGATTAGTCACATTTTATTCATTGTTGATTCTCACAAAAAATATTTCATGTTTCACCAAGTATAACTTGCACAACTAATCACGGTATAGGTGCAACAAAAAATAAATAAATAAAAGTTTAGGGCCCGTTAACTTTCAGAAAACATTCTGTTTTTACTTGTAATTATAAAATTATCATAGTTTTAGTTATAAAATTGACATTGTTTTCTATTTTCAAAAGTTTGTACAAGAAACATGAAAATTTTGTAATTAAAACTAAGATAATAATTTTGTAATTAAAATAAAAATAGAAAATAAAAACAGAAAATATTTTCTAAAAGTAAACAGGCCTTTAAGTATTTGAGTGGTCACTTGTGCTTCAGAGTTCAGAGTAAATGCCATTTGAAGCTAATGAAATCCAAACGTATGTATAAGAGGAAATACGGATAGTAGAATTTGGTAAGTACTGATACCCCATGTCATACTGTTGGTGAATGAGTTATTCCTGGGAGAACTGGGGCCCACATTGCTGAAACCAGGAGCCTGAATCTTAATTTGATTCCATTCAGAACCCTGAGGAGGCCTACCATGTGTGAATCTTTGCACAGATTGGTATCCAAAACGACTTGGAGAATTTTGTAAAATGTGAGGCATGAAATGAAAGGGCTTAGACATGGAGGGTACATATGCTGTTTGAAGATCATGTGCTGGAAGGTTACCCATCTCAACATTAGAAAACGCTTGACCTGGTCCATTTATTCTGAAGCACAAAATAAAGATAGTAAAAATATCAATGATCGTACAAGGACATTCACTGGAAAGCAAATTTTGAGGGAAGAGAAATGTTACATTAATTTTTAGTTTTCTCATTTAAGTTAATCAAATAAAAAGTACATAATATGCAATAATAAAGGTATTTGCACAATTTTAAAACCAGAAGTTTACCCACATAACTATTAAGAAAGAAAAGACATAGTCAAAAGTTTTGTTATGGTGACACAAGGAAATCATTTTTCCCATTTTAAAAGTAATCTATCAAGGAGGGAAATTCATCTCCAAGTCTTAACCAGATGGGGAAAATCCACAGCACATTAATCAACCCAGGCGGCAGAACACAGTACATGGGAAACGACAAGAACCAAGGAAAAGGAAAATGAGAAAATAAATAAATAAACACAAAACAACCCACCTCTGCATCACTACTGGAGTATTTGAGCTAGAGACATGGTTGAACCTTCCAAATCCAGCCCATGGCTCAGTTGAACCAAGATTCATACTTCTGCTGAACTCAGTTGTCCAACAGCTTTCATCTGAACCATCCTCTTGAAGTAGTAGTTCATCGCTGGAAATTAAAATCACAGATGAGAAAATTAATATCATATATTAAGCTAATGATACAATCTTCGGGAAAAATAACAAAAACTAACAAACTAACATTTGCCCCTCACAAAATAAAACAGTTAATGATTGAGTTCAGGAAATTTTCAAGGTAAAACAATGCCTAGAAAATACAATCTTGTAACCGAGCCTTCTTCATGCCTATCATTGACCAAAAATAGTTTATATATTCTCCACAAATGGATTCTAGTTGCATTAAATTCCATTTAGGGCACTAGTATTTTATCTTTTCACCCTAGTATTTCATTGTTGTTTCCCTCTCAATCCTTGTTATATATGTTCTGTTAGAATTATTTTCTTAGAGGACCTATATAGTCAATTGCAGATAACTACATGCAGCCGCCAACCCCAAACTGCTATAGTGGGGCTGGGGATAGTGGGATGTCCACTATACTTCAGAATAGGGAATTAATATAAGTAGTGTATTCTAGTGTTATCTGTATCATGTGTTAAACATACAATTTGACACGAGTCTAGCATCTAGCAATACGAATTGGACAATTCATTTTTTTGCGAAAATTTATTAGGTTTTAGAGAACTTGAAAGAAAGAAAATGTAGAACAAAAATATTTGTTATTCTGAGAAGAGATAAATGAGCTAACTGTGTTTATAACTAATCTGATCTAACTACTCATATTACAAAGGCTTCTAGAAGAAGCTAAAGAGAGTAAGTGCAACACAAAGGGAAAACCCAACCGACATTCTATATACTCACACACTCCCCTGCAAGCTCAAGTGGGGAAACAATTGGAAAAGTCACCCACTTTAAGCTTGGACCCAAATTCCTGAAATCTTGAAGACGAGGGAGACTTGGCAAAGGCATTGGCAACTTGATCCAGAGAAGAAATATGAACTACTTGAAGCTGCTTTTCAATAACTTTCACTCAAACAAAGTATAGAACAAGTTCCAAATGCGTGGTACGAGCATGGAGCACTGGATTGTGAGAAAGACTAATGGTACGCTGGTTATCAGAGTATAGAATATGGAAGGAAGAAGGAACTATCAGCTCATGAAGAAATGGCTGTGGTATTCCATCTCACTGAATTGGAACAGGAATCGATGAATTGCACCAGGAATCACACTTCCTCACTGAATTGGACGTTTTCACAACCAAACAGGAGGCACACATAGCAGGTCCGATCAAATGCGACCCTATTCTGAAAACCACAAATCGAGTCAAATGCAACCTGGTTCTGAAAATCCTATAAAAGTTCATTTTTCCGAATTGCGTGGAAAGTGTGGGAATGTGTTGATTATCTTCCCTCCAAAGACTCCAAGTTTCACATTCATAATACTTGGGAGAATAAACCTTATTTATTGTTTTTACTTCTCCACCTCTGCAACACTAAATGTGCTCACATTTTCTTCTTTGATACTACTCTTTTGTCGCCGGTTTCCTGTGTCTCCTACTACATGTGCTAGTTTGGTGATCCCCTGCACGACTGATAGTTGCTGCTGATTTATGCTCTATTTAGCTGGTCTAGTGATGCACTCTAGGTGCTTGATGAAATGGATCCTTGCCATATGAGAAAATTCAACTTCATCCTCCACCAAGCTTGCTGAGAAGGAAAACACAAATGGAAGGAAATAGAGAAGGAATGAGATGCCACTTCCTAAGACGATGTAAGCCTAACCACTACAAGAAAGTGCTTCTTTGATGAGGATCTAAAGGTTTCCAGGTTCTAACAAAGAAAGCCTAGAGAGAAAATTGAGACTCTCAAAATTGAAATTCTATTCAAATGATTCAAAGTTACAAATGAGAGGGAAAAAGAACTATTTATAAGCTAAGCTATCTCCACCCCCAAGCCAATAAAGTTTCAGCCAAACCATGTACAAGAGGCTAAGACCCAATCAACTCCCATACTACGCTAAATGTGGCACATACAACCCCAATTGCAAAATTGGCCCAAATACAAGGCCAAACCCAAGCCCAAACTAGACCTAAGGACCTAAATGGAAACTAGAATATATACAAGTGACCATTAAACTCTAAGGCCTTTGAGTCCAATAAACTAGATACTTCCCTAAAGCCTCTTAGGCCTTTCTAAGCCTAGATCTAGTCATAGACCCACTAAGCCCACCAAGGTCATGGTCCATGCTCACATCATTTAGTATTATCATTTGAATCTTGGTAAATGTTGAAGTTTATATGACACTTTATTAGTTGTACAGTTACTCCTATTTGACTTGGAACTGCCAATTAAGATTTTTTTTTATGTTTTACTATGTTAAAATTCTCCCAGATTTAAGCCATTTAGATTTTGAGCTTTTAAATGAATTAGTTAGTTGTATGTTTTTTTTAATTGTTCATGAATCTTATGATTCACGAAACAATTTGATTCACGATTTAAAAAAATCATCTCTTCAATTCTGTCTAAGACCTATATTGAGAGTAATTAGTACAACTGTCAACTAGCTAATCTCTTAGTCAGCTAGTTAGAGTAATCGGTTAGATAGTTAGTTAAAGGAAGTTATAAACAAAGGAAATCAGAATAGAGGGCACTTTGGAAATTAAATATTAAATATATTGTACAAGTGAAAGGAGAAATCCTTTGTGAAGAGGAAACCCTTTGGGGGAGAATTGTATTCTTCTTTTTGTCTTGCTCTTCAATAATGTTGTTTTCTTTTAGATATATCTCTTCTTTACCCTTTCATTTTGTGTTCCTATCAATTGGTACGACCTGCCCATCCTACTTGGAGAGGGAATGGATTCGTATTTGGAAGACTTAGAGTATTCAGTGGAAATTAGATAGATTGTAGAAATGAAGGAAAAAGATCCTTTAGGAAGAGGAAACCTTTGGGAATTCATTTTTGTTTTGTTCTTCAATAAAGTTCTTTTCTCTTTTTTTTGGTGAAAGTTCTTTTCTTTTATATATATCTCTTATTTCCACTTTTATTTTGTGAGTTGTGACTCATTAGATTCACAATTTGAATCTTGATTTGACAATCTTGGTCTATACCATACATATATAAATGCTTTAAAATAGAAAAAGCACAAGAAATTAAAAAATTCAAAATTTATGATTAAAATTAATTGCCACACAAAAACCAAGTCTTTCGTATTAAATAACATGAAGCAACTAGAAGAAAGGAACAAAGAAAAAAGTAGTAGCCGTAAAAGGGACAGAGATGATGGTCGGAAAATGACTAGAGGCAGTGGCTAAAGAACACAGTCACCCCATCGACTGAGAATGAGTGGGAAAGTGCTCATTCTACAAGAGAAAGAAAATGAAATCTCATGTGAAAAAGGGTCTTTACTTTAACCTAATATGCAGACCTTTTCTGAGGGATGAGATATCTTGAAAATGCCCATCAACAGACAAGATCTGGCCACAAATGGCCACCACTCCTGCTCCTGCAAACTCAGCTATGAAGCACCTTGCTGATTGCGTGCTGTAGTGGCATGATTAACAACATAGTAAAGGACATCTCTTCCACTGAAGCCATCTCTTATGTTGATATCCTCCTCAGTTATTTCAATTAAAGATTAACACAAATTACATGTTAGGTCAAATTCTTTGGGCTAGGACACAAATCAAATGTTGGTCATAAAAATTGCATCCTTATTTCTTGAAACTGTCAAACTTACACCTAATATTCAGTCATGTTTAAAATTTATTTGCAGAAAGTTATCTGAGAATTAACCCTTAGTTGATCTCCATAATATACCTTCTCAGTCTAACATTATCATCTCAATATAACAAAAATATTATATTAATTGTCTTGTCTAACCTTATTCAACCACCAAATTTGAAACGAAATGATAGAAAAATGAATAAAAAAAGAAAACCAGCCCAAGTTATGGTGAGTACATTATACTATTCCCCTGTCTATATTGATCGGTATGACATAATTATCTGTGTGGTAGACTCACAACGGAGAATGAATAAGGTGTGACATAATAGGGACTCTATCTCACTCTTTCACTTTGTCCTCCCGTCTCTATTTCATACTCCTTATATCCGATACAGATTAAATTTTGATCCCAGTTCCCATTGAGTGCCTCAATGACAATTAGTTAGATTGACCATACCTACCTGAGATCACAATTTGCCTTGATTTCCTCTCAATCTGTTACCTAAATCATACCATCCCTCATCCTTACTGATATACACCTTAGTAAGAGGCGGTTTCCTAACAATGCTTCCGCCAAAAGCCTTCACCAAGTATTTAAACCACACCCAAAGATTGAGGTAGGCGATATGGAACTTTCCAATACAGTTCCTCCTCCGGTGGCTGACAAAGTCCCAGTGAGCTCTATTCCGGAACCATCTCCTGCTCTGGCAGAACCTCCTTGAGCCAGACATCCCTATAGCAGTACCCCACAAAGGCATTTGATTTCATATAATCCCTCTCCTAAGACTGCAGGCAATGCTGAATCTCATCCAAGGTAGCAATAAGCTATGGTTAAAGAAATGTGTGCACCTTAGAATAATGGGACGGGAGTATGGAACTTATCTCTTTACATCCACATAAGTTAACAATTTACAGGTTGTTGGAGATCTTTACAATTAAAGGTAGGTGAGGTTGATCCACAGTAGCCAATCTCATATCCCAGTGCGACATGGGCAACTCCAAAACTGGAATCTTGGATGGCATCACAGTCGAGACGCTATTCTACCGTAGAATAAAAAATAAAATTTAAATTATATCAATTATTAGAAAATGACGGACCTAACTCAACTTAAAAGTTAGCTTATGAGTTAAGGGTTGTCTCAACTCTCAAGCCTTATAAATATTCTAGTCATATTCCTAGCCGATATGGAACTGGTTACTCGACGTCTGCGAGTGGTCCAACATTCGGATTGGTCAGGCTCTGATGCAATATTAGAAAATGACGGACCTAACTCAACCCAAAAGTTAGTTCATCAGTTAAAGGTTATCTCAAGCCTTGCAAAGAGTATTCTAGCCATATTCCTAATCGATATGAGACTTATCTTTACATTAATAATATTATATAAAAGTATAGAAGCATAATAAATACATGTTTTTAAATAAAAATTATAATTTTGAGTTAAAATAGACCTTAAGATGTAAGTTAATCAAATCCAGAAACTATCTTCAATAAATAAAAAAACCAAGTAGTTTTAGAGAAAATTTGGAGGGTGTTTACAGATGATGAGTAACCATAATAGCGTGTTAAAATTATTTTATAATTAATTAGATTAATATTATTCTTATGTAATTAATTGTGATTAGAATATTTGTATAATCTGGGATTATGTACAATTTCCTATAAATGCAATAGCTTGATGTGATCAGAACATACGAAATTCATAACATGCTCTCTTGCTACTCTCTCTCTCAACATAGTATTAGAGTCTATCATAAACCCGTTATTGGGTCACCCGTGAAAAGATGTGTTTTAAGACCCACATTACTGAGCGTGAGGAGGAATATTGAAAGTCTCAAATTGACTAAACGTATGACCTATTAAAAGTAAGTGAGGGTAATCCTTATTCCATGAGCAAGCATTTAGGATTGAGTTAGCCTCGATATTCAAATTCAACATGTAGAGCCTGACAAGAGACTTTCTTTTCCATGCCCTCTCATGAACCCATTGCTCACCGTCTAATTTTTTTTTTTTTTTTGAAACCTTGTCTTCTCTGGGTTTCAAGCAGCTCCGGTCCATTTTCCTTCGGCTCCCTCACCAGTGCCCGCCACCTACAACCACCGTCAGGTGCACAGTCCCTAGATCGGTCCCTCCCCGCCAGCCACGTCCCCATCAATGCTGCCACACGCCACTTCTCCCAGGCGCGTTTTTTCCCATTGCGGCCCCTTAGCCGCGCATTAAACGGCCTTTCCATACGCCGTTGATTGAGTTTTGCTTGCGCAGACCTCGTATGTCTGGATCTGCAATCGGTTTGGTGTTTGCACACCGATTCATTCTGGTTTTATCCCTTTTTGTGCCGCTACCAGCTTTTTTTTCTCTCTCTTGCTCACCCATGGTTACCCATGACTCTCTGAAGCCCGATGTTCTGACTTTTACCAACCATATCACTGCACAGGATCAGATTGCTGATTGTCTCACCGTGTCCCTGTCTCATGATCAGTTTACTAGCTTAAGGACCAAACTCCGAATGTGTGCAAAATTGCCAACATCTAACCCACCCTGAATTTGAGGGTGGAATTCCTTGCGAGCTACTATGCTCTGCTAGTCAGTTGGGAAGCTTGCTTAGCAAGCTGTTAGTTTAGTCAGGAAGCTTGCACTGCAAACCACTAGTCTGTTAGAAGCTTTCAACATTCTGTTGAGGCAGCACTCTATATAAACTCGCATGGTATCATCTCATTTATTTAATACATGTTTTCAGATTTAGCTTCCAAGAATGCTTTCTACATTCTCTCTCGCATTCTCTCTTTTCATTTTTTAGTCTCTCACAACAAAGGAGTGGATTGCTAGAAGTAAGAAAAGGGAGAAGAGAGGAGGCTGTGGGTGGTGCTGCACTGTTACGGTTTAGAGGGGAGAAGTGGCATGAATTATGGAAGTCGGAGAAGAGGGAAAAGCTAGAAAAGTTTTCACCATTACATCAAAACAATGCAGTTTTGTGTCCAACATAGTAGTCAATCCCAAATCTGGGATCGCGGCGTCGCGGAGCGGATCGCGGACGCTATTTACTACTATCGCGGGGATAAAACACTTAAACAAATAAACACATATATACGTAGAAAAACATAAAAAAAAAAACAGAATAATAATTGAAACCACTCTAAATGCATATATTGACAATCAAAAGTCCGGAGAAGAAACAAAACTCGTCGGAGAAGAAATAGAACTTCACCAGAGAAGAAACAAGAGTTACAGATCTCGCCGGAGAAGGAGTCTCGCCAAAGAAGAAACGGAACTCACTGGAAAAGAAAGAAACAGAACTTCACCGGAGAAGAACGGGTCTACTGGAAACCTCAAAGGGGGCTGTCGGAAAATATCAACGCCGCTGCCGAAGAAGAGATGCGAACGGGAGCACGAGAGAAAATGGGTGAAAGCTTGTTAGGAGAGAGAGACACGAACGGGAAACAAAGAAAAGGAGGGAAAGGGAAAAGGACAACTCTGCCCTTAAAAATTTCGCAAAACGACGTAGTCTTGCTCCTCCACCATATCACGGCCGCAAACCTCCGCGATTTGAGACGCTGGGATTGTGGGCATTGCGCCACGACCACTATTTGGGCCAGGATTCACGCAAAGTCGCAAGAGGGGGCCGCAACGTGATTTCACGGTGTGATCACGGCAGCTACTCTGCTTTTTAACTACTATGGTGTCCGAAGCATCGACTTGGCTGCAATATGCAGTGAATGGCCGCAACCCGTGAAGGCGTGATCACACCATTCCAGCTGTGACAATGAAAGTTCTTGAAAATGCAAGTCCGTTGCAAGATAGCTCTGCACCAAGACAACATGCCATGATAACTTGCAATTGACTATCGCAAGTTGATTATCTTAGTAGGGCTTATTTAGAGGCCGAATTCGATATAGTTTTTTAATTTGTTATTAGATTAGGTGGACACTTTTTTTGTGGCGACTACAATGATGTTTGTTCAATTGCCTCGTATCTATGGATACTCAAGTGCCTTTTTTATTTTGTCCACTCCAACTAACTAGTCATGTAACCCCCTTTGGTAATTGTTATATGCTCCCCGCTGCTTGTAAGAGTATGATAAAGGTTCCATCCTAAAACCAATTGGCAGTGGTTGGAGTGGCCCAACAGGTATTTAAACCATGCGAAATATTATAAGGCAGACGATGTGGGTCTTCCAACACGCCTCCTCCAAAGAAGTCTGCCGGACCAGGCAACAGGTAACTTTTGACCCATAATGAAAGGGCAACTTTTGCCCATAAGAATCGAAAAGAATACTCTAACTCTAATACCATGTTAAAGGTTTCATCCCAAAACCAATCGGCAATGGTTGGAGTAGCCCAACAGGTATTTAAACCATGCGAAATATTATGTGGCAGACAATGTGGGACTTCCAACAGAGTATATGTTCAACTTTCTATTTTCTTATCAATCAATTGTATTTCACGCTTTTTCTTTGTGTTAGCTTCCTCTAGAAGCTGCTGTTGTAAGTCAGCTAGTGCTTAACTAGCTACTAACCTCAACTATATTAGTTTCCCTTGTAAGGTTCAGTTACTTATTAATTGAAATCAGTTTCAGTTTCCTTTTCTCTCTATCCCAAATTCTCTCAAACCTAAAAATGGTATCATGAGTTTCATTCTGATCCATGGTAGAGCCCCCGGCGATTCTGTTCTGCCACCACCTCCTCAACCTCTGTCACACAATGCTGGACCGCGCCCTCTCAACCATGAACCACTTCTCTATGGCTCAGTTGATCCTGATGGATTTTATCAGTTTCCATCACTCCAATCTCTCTCTTGCTGATCCTGCTACTGCAATCTTTTCTTGTCCTTTTGTTTTATCAGCAACTACTTATGTTTCCAATTTAACCTTGTCTACTTGGCATGCTATACTTGGCATGCTAGCTTAGGACATCCTGATGTAGATACTCTTACTACTGTGTTAAAATCATGTAACGTTCCTGTTATAAATAAAAAAATCTTTGAATTTTTGCACTCCTTGCAGTCTTGGTAAAGCTCATCGCTTACCTTCTCATCAATCTACTCACAATTATGCTCTTTTGGAATTGATTTACAGTGATCTATGGGGCCCTTCCCTTGCTACATCCACCTTACACTTCACCTATTACATAACATTCATTTATTCATTCTCTCATTTTACATGAATCTACTTAAAATCCAAATCAGAAGCACTTAATGCATTTCAAGAAACTTGTTGAATTACAATTTAACACACCAATCAAATATGTTAAAGGAAGAGGAAACTGAGAGGCATTGGATGAATTCCGTGCGTTTGAATACACAATAGAGTAGCATGTTTATAATAAGGATGCAATAAATACAAGATCATAATACAATCAATCCTAATCAATTCTAATTACATATTACTATATTTACAATATTCTAACACTCTCACTCATGTTAAAGCATATAAATCATATGCACCAAGCTTGTCACATATGTATTTAATACGAGGACCCCTAAGAGACTTTGTGAGAACATCTGCCAATTAATCATTGGAATTTACAAATTTCGTAACAATGTCCCCCGACACAATCTTCTCTCTGATGAAGTTGCAATCTACTTCAATGTGTTTGGTCCTCTCAAGAAACAACGGATTAGAAGAAATGTTCAATGTTGCTTGATTATCACAAATGAATGTCATCGGTGTTGTTTCCCCAAATTTTAGTTCTTCAAGCAACTGTTTGAGCCATTTTAGCTCACATGTAGCTAAAACCATGGCTCGGTACTCCGTTTCCGCACTTGACCAGGCTACAACACTTTGCTTCTTACTTTTCCAAGAAACCAAGTTATCCCCAACGAAATGTAGCACGGGTACGGAAACGGAAATGGGGACGGAAAAGGAGACGGAGAAACGTAATCCCAAAAAATCAAGAAACGGGTACGACGTGGAAACGCCGTAATAATATAAAAAAAATTTACATATAATATTACTACTAAATAAATTCTTTCATATCAAAATGCATAAATTTACACTGTAATTATTGTAAAAGTCAATTACCGAAAAAAAAAAGTAGAGGTTATTTTGATATTCATTTGGCTGGATACTTGACAAATTTTACACGAAGTTTTACACCAAACAAGTGCACCAACAGAGCAACAGTGCATTCAAAGTTGAAATGAAAAAGTAAAAATGAAGAAGCAGAACAGAACTCACTGGTGTCAATGAAGAAGAAGCAGAACAAATCGGAATGCCTTGCCTGTGCTGCTATCACTAACACACCACTGGTCGTCACTCGTCGGAGACTCAGAGAAGATGAACGAACGCAACAGATGAATGTCCGTAGAAGAAGATAAACGCACTCAATGTAGAGACAGAGACAAACGCAGATGAAGAAGAGACGCCCGAGTCGCGATTGGCCGGCTGGTGACGGTGAGGAGACGACGCAGTCGCAAAGACGACGAAGGGGGAAGCACGGAAGAACGGGCAGCTTTTGGGGGGGGGGGGGGGGAAGGCTCAGGACAGCTGAAGGGAAAATAAAAGAGGGAAATCTGGTGGGGTGGGGTCTTTTAAGGGCCGGAAAAGCCTGCGAAACACGGGCCAGGCGTTTCCGGGCCGTTTCCGATAAGGCCCAAAACAGGGGTAATGAGGGATACGTTTCCCCGCCGTTTCCCGACGTTTCCGATACGCGGGACGGCACCTCCACAATGTTTCCGTGCTTCATACCCGTTATAGACCTTTTATCAATAGGAGATCCTGCCTAGTAAGGACATGGCCGACCTCATTTGGGCCACATGAGCATTTATATTTTCTCTTGTAAATAATTTTTAGATGTATTGTAATTAGGTTAGAAAGGCCATGAGCCATAGGTTTAGACCTTGCATGTCCATGTTTGCTTTTTGGGTCACTTTAGGGCTTTGTACTTAGTTTGGGCCTTGTATTTGGCCATTGTTAGTAGCTTTAGGCGTTTTGGGCCTAAGAGCTAAGAGAGGCCCATCACTTGGCCAAATTCCCAGTGCCTAAGAGCCTCAATAGGAACAGGCACCGAAGGAGCAATCGTAGAAGTGGCCCAACGGGTATTTAAACCAGGCGAAATATTATGAGGCAGGCGATGTAGGACTTCCAACATGCACCCTCCAACGAAGTCCGTCGGACCAGTCAAAGGGTAACTTTTAATCCATAACAAAAGGGAAACTCTTTGGCTCATAACAACCGGAAAGAATGTTCTAGCTTTGATACCATGGTATCCAGAGTCTAACGAGAGGCAACCTTGATCCGTGTTTACCCAAGGGGTCCACTGCTCACCAGTGAATTTTTTTTTTTTTCCAAAACCTATGTTTCTTCTATAGGAGACCAAGTGGAATTCATTGTATGGACCACAGGAAAGCCAAGAATTTGCTCACAAACAACCTCATACTTAGGAGAAAGACCATGTAACGCTAATTCCATAAAGAGTTTGTGACAGTTCTCAAGATCTGTGGTTGGATTGTCAGCCAAGGGGAGAACCTCATTCAAATCATGAAGAACACCATTGACTTTGCCCAAATAATCAGATATAGATAGGACCAGTAAGCTGCTGAGGAGTGAGAAGTTGCATAAGAGTCTCGCAATCATATACAATCAATCCTAATCAATTCTAATTACATATTACTATATTTACAATATTCAAACAAAATCCATTCAAATTGATTGGGGAGGTGAAATAGACCCTTCACTGAAAATGGCATTATGCATAGGTTTCATACTCACCATCAAAATAATGCCATTGAGAGAAAACATCGGCATATTGCAGATCTTGGCCTGACACTTCTTGCACAGGCCAAATTACCAATCAAACTTTGGGACTATGCTTTCCAAACAGCCATCTACCTAATTAACCGTTTCCCTACTGCTCCCTTGAATAATGATGTCCCATTCACTGGTCTTTTTCATCAAACACCTGATTACAGCTTTCTTCGTATTTTTTGTTGTGCTTGTGTCCCACTTCTTAGACCATACAATTAACACAAATTTGATTTCAGGTCCCAAGAATGTATATTCTCTTACTAAGTCCTTATCTCCCTCCAGATTTCTAGATTTCAGGTCCAAGCTCAAAGTGGGTGATCTTTTCAGCTTTCTCCCACTTGAGCTTGTGGGAGAGTGTATTAGTATATGTTCAGCTCTTTTTATTTTCTCATTAATCAGTTGTATTCATGCTTTCTCTTTGTGCTAGCTTCCTCTAGAAGCTTCTGTCATAAGTCAGCTAGTGCTTAACTAGCTGCTCACCTCAACTGTCTAAATTAAGTTATTTTCCCTTGTAAGGTTCAGTTACTCATTAATAGAAATCAGTTTCAGATTCCTTTTCTCTCTCTATCCCAAATTCTCTCAAACCTAAAACTGCTACTCTCTAATTTGTTGAATGCTCGTATACAAATAAATATTCAATTTGTCGGCATGAGACTCGTTTTTATGAAAGTTAACATACCATAAATTAAAAAAAGTGGGCATACAGGGTATCAATTTAAGGAAAGAAATTCAATAACAAATAAGCATTTTGGGAGCCAATTGTGTACCTATAATTAGGATCCCAGTCTCCAGGATCTGGCAAAGGAAAGGCTGTCTCCACATTTTCATGAACCAATTCTGTTGATTGCGAGTTCATGTTAGAACTAGGTATAATTAAGTTCTGGTTAGAAGATAACCCTCCACTTCCTCGCTGCTTCCAGTTTCCCGGAGTACTATTTGACTGTAGATATGACGGTGAACTGCCAAAAGCTTGAGATGTTCCTTCAGTATGACTTGTGCTGTCAGGAAATTGACCTTGCCAATGTGAAGAAAATGTTGTTTCATGAGTGTGAGGACTTCCAGAATGTCCCCGATTTTTTCTTCTATTAAACTGGCTAACTGCAGCTGTCTTGCCTAAAGGTGATCCATGAGCAGTTCCTCTTGCAGGAGATGTAGGTCCATAGTGTCCAGGAGAACCAACTGAAACCTGACTATAGGAACTTGGTGGAGTGAATTGAGATGGGCTGGCACCAAGGGGCAGGGGAGCAAAATTTCCAGCTGATGGACTTATACCCAGTCCATTCCCAGGTTGATACTTAACTCTCCTCCTAGCATCAGGACTATTTCCAAGCATTGACATACTGCCTTGACAGTGCATGTTCATACCAGATGGACCAATAGGTGAATAGTAAGCAAACATGTTACTGCTCTCTCCATAACTTCCATAGCTGCTTCCAAGCCCAACACTATCATTATAGCTCCCATGGCTTCCTACACTGCCATAACTATTAGTGGATGGATGTTGAACCATCTGAAAATGTTGACTGTTATAA
This sequence comes from Clitoria ternatea, assembly GCA_037962975.1. Classification (NCBI taxonomy): domain Eukaryota; kingdom Viridiplantae; phylum Streptophyta; class Magnoliopsida; order Fabales; family Fabaceae; genus Clitoria; species Clitoria ternatea. The sequence continues at coordinate 14,981,753 of CM075676.1, forward strand.
AGGGAAGCTCTACTTTTGCCTGCAACCTGCATAAGAAAAAAAAACATTGTCAACTATGAACAGCGGATATAATTACTTCAGAATTGAATTGCATATACATTTATCCCAGATTATGCGAAAACCTGATTACGAAAATTACAGAGGAACTTTCATTAGAATGGAATGACAAGTAAGTTTTAGAGATTATTACAGAGATATTTTTGTTTTGAATAGTTCACTCATGGGTAAACAATTATGCTACGTTATGAAACAAATTAGTTGGAGGATTTTAAATATATTGGTCCAGTAATTATTTCAATAGGAAATGGACTTCTGCTACGAGTCAATCAATTCCTATCTGATCACAGACTGAAATTCTGGCCAGAATATGCCCTTTAAGAAGGCAAAACATTTCTATTTAAGCAAATCCTGAGTCTTCCATTCAACTGATCTAACAGACAGCTTTCAGTCACTGCTGCGTGACATGTACACATATACTCTAACAAGGCAGAACAATTCTAATTAAGCAAATCAGCAAGTTTGATTTACTCCTACCCTGCATAGGCATTCCAAGGAAAAATGCTGGCCCACAACATACAAGTGTGGCAGTTCATTAGATTATGGTTTGTCTTTGTTGAAACTTGAAATTATGAGGTTTTAGGTATCAAGGGACAAAATAATTATCACTCTAAGCCTATAATTATAATGTATTACAATATGTTGATGTGCACCGAGCACATAAAACCTAGAACACCGTCCCTTGTTTAAACTAATAACAATAATAATCTTGTCTAATTAGGAAACAAATTATAATAATAAATGGAAATATGGTAACCAGTCCTAAGAGATATTGAAGGGAAAAAAAAAAGAAACTAATCCTAGAGGATTGTCTAAGATATGACAACATATGATACGATATTTCATATATTCTAACAGCCTTTAAAACAATTTTGCAATAATATTGATGGTTTGCACAGTTAAGCTTATCTATAAAGCTGCCCCTGCTGTATTTGTTAATTGTGTATTCATCAATTTGAGTATATAACTTGTATATTAGGAAAGCAAAACCTTACTGGGGCATCATGAAGTTGGGTCACTATAGAATTTAATAGACAGGACTATAATGCTTTTTTAATCCAATTTTGGGTTAGGCTCGTGTCCGCCTTGAGCACAAAAGTTATTTCTCTCTGAGATCTTTTCAACATTATTAAATTTAGATATTAGGCCTAACTCAATCTTAAAAGCTAGCTCATAGAATGAGGATTACTCTCACATTATATACTATTAGTTGGTCATATCTCTAGTCAATGTGGGACTGTCAACACCCCTCCTCACAGGAATGAACATCTAGAGCATAGACAAATATGAGTGGCTCAATAATGTGAGACAATACCTTCTCACGGGCAGTCCAACAACGGATCTAGGATAGGCTCTGATACCATATTAAATTTAGATATCGGACCTAACCCAATCCTAAAAGCTAGCTCACAGGATAGGGATTACCCTCATCTTATATACTATTAGTTGGTCATATCTCTAGTCAATGTGGGATTTTCAAATTTCAATAAACATGTTTTCTTGTCTTTTTTCAAGTTAAAAAGTCATAAAAAATGTGTCCAACTTTGCTATACTTGAGATAAAGGCAGCAATATTCATAGTAGTAGCAGGCTCACATTAGGTGATAGACCAGCAGCAAACCAGTGCCCTCCACCAGGATGATTATCCACCTTCATGTTTTGAACTACTGGCTATAAAGAGAAATTTGATGAATGTTAGAAGATAAAGATATGGGAATTTATGATCACATAACTAACTGCAATCATAGAATAGAACAGCAACATCCAAATAAAATAGACCAATTGAATGACAGCAATATAGCAATAAATATCATGAAGAGGACAAAACTAAGAATAAACCTTGTAAAACATTAACCAGTCAAGAAAAGCATATGCTGAAATTTGTGTTTCTACCACATTACAAACTTGGTAATTAATAAAGAATAGAGAACAAATACAAAGATAAAATTTTCCTAGTAATTATATTACATGATACATTGAACGTAAACACTTAACTCAGAAACTATGCATAATGATAATTTGAAATTTATTCAAATGCAGATTAGGCAGTGTTGAAGTAGAGAGAAATGAGAGGTATTGGATGAATTCTGAAGCTATGAATTTGAAATAACAAATGTAATAAATACAAGATCAATCACAACCAATCAGTCTTAATTGCAAATATATACATGATTACTATATTTACTTACGATATTCTAACACTCTCCCTCAAGCTGAAGCATATAAATCATATGCCTCAAACTTGTCACATGTATTTAATGTGAGGACCTATAAGGGACTGTTCATTCTTAGGCGTGAAGGTTGTGTTGAAAGTCACACATTAACTAGAAATATGGTCACTTAATAGTATATAAAGTGAGAATATTCCTCATCCTATGAGCTAACTCTTAGGATAAAATTAGGCTCAATTTCCAAATTTAAGAATTTGTAACAAGGGGGGCACAATTAATATTCATATTCCAGCTTGAGGGGGAATGTTATTGTTGAAAGGGAGGAAACGAGAGACAATATGAATTCCATGTGTTTCGTGATCACAACGGAGCTATTGTATTTATAGGGATTTGTACATAAATACAGGATATACAGTTTCCTGTTTTACATAAAAGATAAGAACAATATATTTAATTAATCCTAAAATATATTGTTACTATATTTTATAATTCTAGTTATGAATAGGCATATTAGAATTAGGTTATATGTTTTGTTACATGGGCTTATCCCATTAGGATTTTCTATGTAGATCTCTATTTTTATATATACAAGGATCCCTACATATAGTAGGGTATCCAATTCCATCACACTTGCTCCCCCCCCCCCCCCCCCCCTCTCTCTCTCTCTCTCTACAGAACATAAGAAACAAACTTTTGCGTGAGCAGGGAAGAGCATTCAAAAGAAATAAAGGGCTGTCAGCACTGAATAAATAGTGTAACCTAAATATTCAAAATATAGATGAGTTGAGGTTTACTTTTACCATGTGAGGAGTCTCAGGGGGAGGCCTGTAAGGGTGTGTAAAAGGTTCCCCAGTAACAAAAGGGTGTTTTGAAGCCTACAGAAAAACAAACTAAGAATGTAAAAACTTACAGTTTAAATTTTGCATTAAATCAAGCTGAATTCAGTTTGAAAGATGGGACCATGAGGGCAATATTACAAACCTGAAAGGGCGACCAACGTTTTGCAGGATCAAATTCAACAAGCCCTTTCAAAAAATCAATAAGAGCCAGTCGTATTTGACTTTCTATTACAAGTTCAGTTTATACAGCATTCGTTAGTGCAAAAAACATGGAAAAGAGAGAAAGAAATAAAATCAGGCTGAGCAAAACTTTCCAGCATCCCCAGGAAGCTAACCTTTGACAATATCTTCTTTAGGGAGGTTTTTTCTGTAGGGATAGTTTACAACAATTGCTTCAAGGTTCATATGATTAAAATATTCTTTTCCAATAGTTGGCTTCTTCAATTCTCTCTGAACAGGAACCAGAAATATGATAATAAGCATGTAAATTTTAAAAATGAACCAGGAGAAAAGGATTGTAAGACGTGCCACAATGTTCATTTTCAAGAAAAGGCCTACAATAAAACTGTAGCATAAAACTTACAGCTTCATATTCTTCCACTGTCAATGCTTGATAAACACTTCTTACATTTTTGGAACTCTCACTGCTCTCTATGTTCTGAATACTCCCAATACACTTAAAGAATTTGCTTGTGTTTTTGGCATCCCTTAGTACATAATCAGGTGGTTGTGCTCTACAAAATAATCATGATATAGATAATGTTATTAAAAATGGTAAAAAGTCAAGTAAACCAACTACTTTGTAGATGTGAACCGATTTTATTTTATTTTAAAAACCTAACAACTACCCTTCATTTCTGTCAGAGAGAGAGAGAGAAAGAGAGAGGATTCTAAGATGTTCAAGGACAGGTGGGGTGGCTGAAAGTGAGAATCACTCGATGCCATCATGGGAATCCACTGAATTGGTTCAAAACATTCTTCCAGTGTCTAATTGGGAGATTCTTTGGACATAGAAGAATGCTGCAATTATTAAAACTCTGGTACAGAGGAAGAAAATAGAGAGAAAAGAGACTTGGAATAATATTTACTATGTATTACAATAAGAGGTAATGTGATGATAAAACCTGAAGCATTAACCAATATTTATACTAATAATCCAAATTAAATTAAATTAGGTAACAAATCATCAGATTCATTCTAGGAAACATGGAAATTAAAAAAATAGGAAACTAATCATTACAACTAAAAAATAAATTCTAAAATATCTCAAGATTTGAGATTGATATTTCAAGATATTCTAACACTCCCTCTTTCGCAAAAACAACTATGATTTAAGGTTGTTATAATTAACCCACTTTGAAACAATATGGATTCCACCCTCTCTATTCACTTTGCCCTTTATGTTCCATGTTCCCTGTTTAATTTGCTTTGCATAGTCATTTGTCTTGCCCCCTTGATTATGACATATTGCTTATTAAAGGTTCTCTGTATTTGTAGGACCAGAACTCAGGCAGGATTGCAGCTGAATGTGAATTCCATGATCCCTACTAGCTCTCTAATCTTCTGGCACCTGCTCAGTCATAGATGATACCCTCATCTTTTTATGTTCAGATGTGAATTTCTTTGGAAAAAACTTCTTTAAAGATTTGATGAGAACAGGGCCTGCCCTAAGATCTAAATCAGTTTCTCCTTATTGAATTTAGAGGTTTGAGCTTTCATAAAGAAGCTAAGATTCTGAGCAGTGCTCTGTTTTTGTTGTTTTCTGGTGTCTCCATCTGGAAGGGAATACTAAAATTTTCCAGGATGCCTCTACATCTCAAGACAACATTTGGGAAAGGGTTATTGTTTTAGCTGGTTTGTACTGTTAAGCCCATTGATGTTTTCAGAGTGTTTATTAGTTAGACTTAGACATGCAGATTGACTGGCATGCCCATACTCAATCTATTAGTTTTTAGGTCTATCCTTGTGATTTTCTTGTGAGAATGTCTCATCATATATAGCTTTGCATTCTCTGCACTGAAAGTTTTTCACACATGTATACCAAATGATGGAGGTGTTAGAATCTCAATCGTCAATTAAGTGGTTATACGTTCTAAAGTAATTTTCTAAAGGCCATCTCATAAATATTGGTTTTCAAAGTTCACGTGTGCAACCATTCTGTTTCCATATCATTGCAGGAAAAATGGATACTTCAAATTACTGACTTTTGGCTAACATGCAAACTGTAAAGTATAATATAATGGATTATGGATGAACAAAATATCTTCACATTTTTCTATATAAAATGTTAAACCACAGTTAATATTTCCTCTGTGAGAGAGAAAGTGGCATGCATACCCAAGTATTTCAATCATCCGCCTCAAAAGATCAAATTCTGAAGCCCCAGGGAATAATGGTAATCCAAGAAATAATTCTGCTACTATGCACCCAAAGGACCACATATCAATTGCTGTTGTGTATCTGATAAGTGTTCAGGACCCAAATGGAGCAAGGAGTACATAAAAACTTAACATGAAAACAAATTATCATAAATATAAAACAATCTTCCAAAGAATATATCCATCAATTTAAACGCAAGGACACTGCTCAATAAATCTAACACTTTTATTTTCTCAGATATTCTACATGTTTGAATTATTTCATTAGTATCATATGAAGTATTAGGATGTATAATACCAAGTTCAAATGTTAGTATAAGACCTGCGATAAGATTTTGAACAAATTGAAGCATTAAAGAGTCTTGAATTCGGATATTGGGTCTAACTTAATCCTAAGAACTAGCTGACAAAATAAGGATTACCTCACCTTATATACTTTTAATTAGTCATATCTCTAGATAATATGAGAGTTTCAACACCCCTCTCACGCTCAGGAATAGAGCGTGGACAAATATGGGTGGCCCAATAGCGGATCTAGGATAGGCTCTGATATCGTCTTGAATTTGGATATTAGACCTAAATCAATCCTAAAAACTAGTTCATAGGATAAAGATTACCCTCACCTTATATACTCTTAATTGGCCATATCTCAGACAATGTGGGGCTTTCAACAAAGAGTAATAAAGAAAGACAAGTTTTCATAGAATAAGCCAAATTCATTCTCTCTCCATCCCTAACCCACCCATGGACAATTGGAAGGAAAACATGGCACAATGTGATGGACAGTAGCTCCATTAAACTTGAAATTTGAAATTTCCTTCAGTGAATCCAAGTCCAACTAAGTCATTCAAGAAAATACCAAGCAATGGGTAAATGTAGAAACTTTAATTATGATTAGATGAAAACTTCATAAAACTTCAGGTCTTTCCCAGTTTAATGCCATATTATGCCAAGCCTTGATGATCAACATAAATCATAACTGTCGAGTCTACAAAGCCTCCACAAGTTTGCATAGACTTGCAATTACACACACGTTGGAACTAATTAAGAATACCAAGTCAATTACACACACATTGCAAGATACAAAGAAGGTAAGGTAAAAAACAGAAGTTAAAGCAATAAAACAAAGCAATGGAAAGAAACCCCAAAGGCAAAAAGGCTTGCAAAGAAAGGTATCAGATTTCATCCGTTAGGATACTGATATCCAAGGAGAACTTCAGGTGATCTATAGTATCGACTCTGCAATAAAAACAGAGAATAAGTGTAGGTACCAGACAATTATAATTACAGTGGAAATATACATTAAATGAAAACCTGAATATAAGAGTAAACAGTGCGATTTTCCATGCATGCTGACCCAAAATCGATAATTTTGAGTTCTGCTGGCTTCACACTACACAATAAGCATAATCACATCAAATCTCAAGATGAAATAGCTGCAGCATACACAGAAAATACATGAAAACAGCGGCAGCCTACATGTAAGAGACCAACCTTGTACATAACAAAATGTTCTCTGGCTTCAGATCACAATGAATAATGCCAGCTTCTTTTAACAGACCCAGTCCGCATAAAATCTTAAAACAAATTTAAGAAAGCAGATTACATTAAGAAATCAAATCTAACAAAAGGACCAAATTGAAATGTCATACAAAGAATTGACATACACATACCTGCTTAGAGAATAGCTGAACAATACCAAGTGATAATCCCCTAAAATGATTCATCTTGATAAGCTCATACCTGTATACCATATAATGTCAACCCTAAAATATGCAACAGGAAGAAAATAACAAATCTAGGATAGCATTAGCAACATTGCAAACCAATTGAATATTTTTAGTCCAGTAGAGCTTGAACATCATTTAAGCTTTAAATGTATTACCAATGATGACAGAAGGACAGATACTAAATGGCAAAAAAAAAATCAGAACTTACAAGTTTGTCTCCAGCAATTCAAAGCAAATGCACAAATGTCGTTGATATACAAAATAATCATATATACGAACAATGTGATGCTTATCTTCAGGATCATACTTCTTATTTAACTGTAGAAGAAAAAGAGTATACCTAGTAACTTCTCAAGGTTGCACAGTTGCACTTCCAAGAAAATGAATAGCATCTCAAAAATAATGATAATAACAATAGTAACAGGTTACCGTTGTTAAAATAGTTACTTCAACCAGTGCCTGTTGATAGTATGCCGGTTGATTTTTTATGATCTTCACAGCAACAAAACTTTTGGCATCGGAATCCCAGCACTTAGCCACTTGTCCAAATGTCCCATGACCAAGGAGATCTTTGACAATATATCTACACCATATCATAATTCAAAGTTTATAAAGACATACTGAGGTTGCCAGATGAGAAAGGTGAAATCTTTGATATCAACAGAAAATCAACATGTAGCTTTTGGTATTCATAAAGAACTTCATATAGTGATAATATAAAACAAAGGAAAATAAACATGACAAACCTTTTATTTTTCTCTAAATGGATCAAGACAAAATTCACTGTCAGGATAAGATCTGAGTTTACATTATCATAGCCATCATTTAGCACTCCAACAGACGGGCTGGTCAAAAATCTTTTTGGATTAAGATCTTCAGAATATTTAAACTGTGGATTGCATATTTGGTATGTTTCAACTATTTCCTTGGTCAATCTTGCTACCAACTGTAAATTAGAAGCTGAGCATCAGTTCAAAACTTTAGGTACCATAAGCTCCAAACTTCCAGATATAAATGAGAGCCAACGATGCATCAAATTACCATCCTATATCAAAAAGCTGCTACAGCCATATGTTTATGCAATTAGAAATGAAAAAGTAAAGAAAAGTTATAGGCTATAAACAATTGCTATGCAGAGAACTATGTGTACAAAGTAATGGTGAAGACACATGAAAGGTTATATGTATTAGATTCTGTGTGCAGGTCGTACCCAAGAGAGTAGGAGAGCTAATGGATTAGTGGATTTTCAGCTTGAGTAACCCATTTATACAAGAATACCTAGCTCTATGGACTATTACCTGTGACAATCAAAATGTTGTGGCCCTTCCCCACAATCCTGTGCTGCATGCTCCAACTAAACACCCGGAGTTAGACCTTGTTGAAAGTCCCACATTGTCTAGAGATATGACCATTAAAAGTATATAAGGTGAGGGTAATTCTCATCCTATGAGCTAGCTTTTAGGATTGAGTTAGGCCAAATATCCAAATTCAGGATGGTATCAGAGTCTATTCTAGATTCATTATTAGGTCACTCGTATTTGTCCACGCTTCATTCTTGAGCATGAAGGGGTGTTCTATAAGTCCCACGGGCCACCCGTATTCATCCATGCTCTATTCCTGAGCGTGAAGGGGTGTTTTAGTAAGTCCCATGGGCCACCCGTATTCATCCACGCCTGAGCTTGAGAGAGTGTGTTTAAAGTCTCACATTGTCTAGAGATGTGGCCGATTAAAAGTATATACGGTGAGGGTAATCTTCATCCTATGAGCTAGCTTTTAGGATTGAGTTAGGCTCAATACCAAAATTTAAGAGACCTATTGTTTCTCAGAGACAAGGTTGTCTCCAATCAACTTAAAGTTCTCCATATCCCTACATTGAATCATCAGCTTGCAGATGCCCTCACTAAAGCTCTCTCCCCATCTAGATTCCAACTTTTCAGGTCCAAGCTCAGGGTGGATGATTCAACTGCATTTAATCCCACCTGAGCTTGTGGGGATATAGGAGATATAGTGTAATATCTGCCTCTGTAGGCTTGTCCACACCAGAATATTTCTATTCTGATTTGTTAGTGTCAATGCAATTAGTTATAAGGCAAAATATATATTTGGTCTCTTACGTTAATTTTAAGTCTCGATTTGGTTCTAAACTTTTTTTGTCTCAATGTGATCCTTTACTTCAAAATGGTCATTTCTGTTAAAAAAAACTAATGAAAACTTGATTTTATAAATTAGTTATCACAGGACCAATTTAAAATATATTTTTTAAATCGATATCTATTGACAACTGATTTGAAAAGTATATTTTAAATCCAGTCTTTTACACCAGCTAATAGCAAAAACAATTTAAAAAGACAAGCTTCCATTAGCTTTTTAAATTAAGTTTTCAATAACAGATTTAAAAAGGCAAAAGCTTCCATTAGCTTTTTAAACAAAAGGGACCATTTTGTAACTGTTTCAAAATGTAAAGGGGCCAAATTGAGACAAAAAAAAAAACATTTGGGACCAAATTGAGACTTTAAAAAAACATAAGGGACCAAATATATATTTTAGCCTAGTTATATCTGCCTTTTGCGTCTCTTGTCCTCTAAGCACTAACTATAAATATAGTGCAAAGTATTGTAATCATTCATTCAATAAATAATACAAAAATACTTTTCAGTTTTCAAAATTCCCTCTACTTTCTATATCTCTCTCAGACTTAATGTTATTCTTCCTTTCTATCTCTCTCACTTCAAAACCTTTCATTGGATCTAACTCAACCTAGGTCATAGGTGAAGATTACTCTCACCTTATATACTATTAATTGGTCATATTTCTAATCAATATGAAACTTTCAACACATCCTCTCAAGCCCAGTAATAAACATTTACAGCGTGAACAAATATAGGTGGCCCAATAACGTGGGGCTTTCAACCAATGTTGTTAAGATCACAAAAAAGATCATGAGATCAGATGATCTAACGATTAAAGGGGATGGGGCAACCCAGAAGCACTAGAATCCATTGTAGTTAAAATCGCGAGGCAACACATAAGATCATACGATCTTACAAGCTATTGGAGACCTGGCAAGTTCGATCCCTGTTTTTGACTAACGACGCTGGAATCACGGGGATTGAAAACTTTTCACGTGAAATTGTTGAAGTGAACAATTTTCACAATGTCAATGCAAGCAAAAAATAATAATAAATGCCTTTTGGATCCATTTTTGTGTGAATCGATTCATGACCTGACATGAGCCAACTTCTAAAACATGTTTTCTTCTCTCCCCTAGGCATTTCATTCTCCACATGCAAGTTTCAGAAAGCCATTACTATCCGTTCTTGCTTCTCTAAACTTTTTGTTTCTCTTTCTATGCATCATGGGTAATTGAAGCCCTCGTCCTCCTTTCTTCTCAGTTCAACATTGTTCAGCACTGTTCATCTTCTTCTTGCCCCTATTTTCTATTTTGCAAACAGGGTTCTGCAAAAAGCATTCTTCTTGCTTCTCTAAACCTTCTTCTCTCCTTCTCTGCACCATGGGTGATTAAAGCCCTTGTCCCTTCTTCTTAGTTCAACTCTATGGCTCTTCTCCATTCTCCTTTGTTTTCACTGTTGCTCTTCTGCAATCACCCACCTTGATCTTCAACTTAAGGTAAAAAAGGTGAACTTTGGAAGAAAAATGGCAATGCTTTCACTAGCTAATTCAAGCTCTTCTTGGGTAACTGACTCAGCCATTTCTTTTCCAAACACATATGTTCAGACATTCAAAATGATGCTGTTAAAGGAGAGAAAACCATGGTGGTGGTGTCGCAGACAATTTTCAGCTGCCCTGACGCTTTTTTGCATATGAGGTTATACTTATATCCCAACGTAGTGGTGTTTCTCGACAGCAAGGGGTGGACAGAGGCAGCAGCAGCAGCAGCATTATTTCACCACAACATGGTGAACAGCCTGGAGTTCTATTCAATGATGCTGGAGTCGGTGTGGTGGCAGGAAGAAGGGGTGACTGGGTGGAGAGGACCAAGATGTTTATTTTGTGATAAAAGATTTTCATGGTGCTGGAAGGTGCCGGAAGGAGGTCGCCGCCATGGAGAGAAGAATCTTATGGAGAGGGAATGAGGTCAGTTCAATTGAGAAGATTTTCAGGCAGAGCATTTCAAATTTCCATGTAATGCAAATTGAATTACTTTATGCAAACAAAACATATGAAACACAAGAAATTAAAATTTGTTAATGCAAAATACTTTCGACTTTTTGAAATGAAAGGGATTTAATTGCAAGCAATTAGATATCCATGCATTTCAAATTCTTTGAAATTGTAAGTCTCTTTATTCAAACCCAGTAACATTAAAACAGTATGGCTGCCTAATCCCTCTTCATATTTGTTTCAGGGAAACCACCTTAGGAAGACCACGTGCTTTACATTAAGTAGAACCCAAGCACCTAATTTTTATCCTAAGTAAGCTGTAAGCTAAATAAACTACAATTCCAACCAAATGCACCAAATAGTAGAATAAATTGTACATCTTCATAAAAAAAATTATATCCATAAACCAAAAAACATAAAGATTTAGCTTCCATATACCTAAACACTAAAGATGGCCAATGAATATTACTCCGAGGACACAAAATCAGAATAGCCAATCCCACGTGATAGTGGCCGGAAGACGTACCGCAGGTGGAGCAGCCCGATCATGGCGTCATTGTGAAACATGCTCTATCACAGATGGGTTGACAGTGGTCCTCCAAAACAGTATCGTGTGACACTGGTAGGGTTTTGGGGGCATTTTTGGGTTTCTCCTGCCTTTCTTAAGGATTTCTGAAACCCATTTTCTCATTCAGGACCCTCTCCCTCTGCCCTAACCTGTGACATGCCTTCCTCTCCTCTCATCCTGTTTTTCCAACAAGCTCCACTCCACCATCTTTTCCAACAAGCTCATCAATTCTGGCAAGTTCTGTCCTCTCTGAAGCACCTACGACAACCCATTTTTCTTCTCTCTCCCACGGTTTCTTCCTCCTGTCACTGTTTCTGGCTCTCTCAAGTGGTGCCTCTGGGGACTTCTCTCTCTGTTTTAGACTTTTCGTCCATTCTGACAGCAGCTTTTCATCTTTTCTCTTTTCAGGCAGCAAGAAGACAGCCATAACAATGGCCTATGAAAGCTTTTAGACATGTTTATTGAATGCTTTTAAGTTTTAATTAAGAATTATGAATTTAGATGTGTTTAGTTATAGATTTGGATGTGTTAGCTTTTCTTAAAAATTTTCAGCATAGAAACACACACACAAATATATATACATATACATACATACATACATACATACATACATACATATATATATATATATATATATATATATATATATAATCCAGCAATATAAGGGAAAATCTAAGCCATGACATGATCCGTGACTCCTGAATCCCAGTTTTGGAGTCAGCCGCGAGGCGCTAGGATTTGGGATTGACAACTATACACAAAATCAGTAAGATAAAGATAAAAAAACTGATTCTGAACATGCACCGAGTGATATAATAAATCCACCAGCATTCTGTTATTTCATTAACCTTCCAATATGTTTCTAATTCGCCAAGACTGAAGAGAGACAACAGCCAAAAACTAGACAAAGAATACAATAACAACAGCAAACCTAGAAATCTTAGAGAATACAGTGGTGTAACAAAAGGAAAAAGGAATGAAAAGCATAAAAAGAAAGAAACTCACGGGTTTCCTGACAAGGACGCGCAAGGGTTGTGACTTTTGAGGTTCTTCTTCAGCCTTGGGCACACATGGAGCGAAGGCGAACCCACGGGGACGCCATCCCGAAGAAGAAGGCAAGTCTCTGGAGTGAGGCTGTTCCGCAGGTGTGACCCCATCCTCCATGACCCAAGTGAGTGAGCGAGTGAGTAAAAGAGAGATAGAGAGAGAGAGAGACAGAGAGAGAGAAAGAAACCCCAAATTCAACTGAGGCAGAGATTCACTTTTCCCATTATTATTGCCCTTCCCTTCTCATCATCCACCCACGGATTTTAATCCCATCATCGCCTTAATATCCAATAATCACAGCAAACACAAGATCCATTCATTGAAGATCATTTTTCTGGTTCGCGAGAAATGAATTCAACACCAACAAAAATTGGATCGATCGGAGGTGATTTTCAGTGGTTTTTTAATTGGGAAGGGTATGGGATTATAATTAAGTTTCGTTGTTTGCTTCGAAACAGAGAGAGAAAGAGAGAGGATGCAATGGTTGTTTTGTTGGTCACGGAGACAGGCACGGCACGACACGCCGTCTTTGCTTCGGTCCAACCAACAATGGGAAATTTTAATTTTTGTGTTACTTCTTTTTTTATTTTTTCGCTTACACAATCCTCTCTTAAATTTTCGCATCATTTTATTTACCTTTTGTAGCATCCTACTTTGGTTCACATTATTTTTATTTCCTCACTTAAACTTTTGCAATTCCAAATATATGTTTCTAAATCAAATTCAAAGTAAAAAATATCAATTTAAGAAATTTAAGTACTCCTTCAAAAATTGATGATAAAAAATAAAATTATATATGTTAATTATACACCTATATATCTATGAGTATTGAATTATAATTATATTTATTTTATTTACTAGATAAATAAATATTACCTCCATTGGCGTGTTTGATAAATAGATTTTATCTTAAAAATATAAATCTTTGATAATTTTTTATCAATTATTTTTAAAACTTAAAAATATAAAATTATTTTTTAAAACTAAATACTTAAGATACTTTTTATATATGTTGTTTCAAAATATAACTTATTCTCAAATAATACTACCTATGTATAAGTATTTAGTGCATAAGGGTGGATTCATCCTTACTTCATGGTTTGACACTCCTTTCACTATACACGTACAAGTGTGTTTGTTCACGGATGTGAAAACAAATTTACTATCCATATTTATTTTTCTAAATATTATTTTCACATTACTTATAGGGATGGCAAAATGGGCTGGCCCGCCGGGCCCTGGCCCGCCCTGCCAAAGCCCGCCAAAAAGCGGGTCGGGCTGGCCCACCCCGCCAAGTTAAACGGGCCAAAATACAGGGCCCGCCCCGCCTAAGGCGGGCCCGGTGGGCTGGCGGGCCGGCCCGCCAAAGTTAAAATTATAATTTTTTAAAAAAATATGTCAAATTAAGATTAAAAAATTAGAAAAATAAATTTTTTTAAAAAATTAAATAAAATATTTGATCCGGTCTGGATACCGGCCCCAATCTTGTGACGTCAGAGTGACCTCATATAAGGAAAACCGGTGTCCTGGTTCAACATTACCACACCGGATATCCGATGTCTGGCCTTCCGTCCTCATCTCACGACCGCCCCACTTATTGTCTCTATAACGGATCATTGTTCATTTTCACAGAACATTTATATATAACTGTTGGCTTCTCAGTCACAGCAAGATAAGAGCCCCTAATAACTTATCGGCGAAGATACTGTATGTAGCAAAATATGTCACGTCAATGGCCTCAGAAAGCAAGTGGATGTGTCAGCAGATTATGCAGAAAAGGTGATCATCCTCTCTTCTTCCTATAGGATCGTACTCTGATAATTGACCTACCCTCCTGACACATTCTGAGTGTTGAGCCACCCTGATTGACATAATGTACACGCTATCAGAGCTAGGGGACCCACCTGTATCCAACGACTCATTTTCTCACGTACAACTATAAATAGCTCATTTCAATACACATGCAGGGTAATGTTGTTCTAACTTACACTTTACTATTACTTCGCTTGAGCATTCATTGAGTTCTTACACTCTTCTAACTTGAGCGTCGGAGAATCTTCACAGGTGGCACCACCTTTCGCCCCCCTGCAACGCGAAACGTTGGTGTGAAGGATCTCCAGGACAACAAGACCGGCCTCTCCCACTGAGAGACCGGATTAATACATCGGATACACACTATTCCGGTGTGCAAACCCTAAAAACACCTATATTCTTGTGGCTGGTCCCACACCGGATCCTAGACCCCGGTCCAGACCAGTTCATTGGCACGCCCGGTGGGACTCGTTAGAGTTATTCCCATTTTCGCAGAAGTTTGGTTGTCACGATGGAAGGTGATGGGAGAGATTTCGTTGATAGTCACGTGGAGGATGTGACCCATCAACAGACTGGAAGGAGACTTGTCTTTGAGTCCCCTGTAACTCAAACCCGGAGGATGGTGCAAGTGTAAACGCTGACCCTCGCGATGAGGTTATCAGGCAGCTCAGGGAGGAGCTGATGGAGTTGAAGCGGGAGAGAGGAGGAGCTGGGGACAGGGTAACGTCCCATGCAGAAGAGACTCACCACGCATCAGAGAGGGGCAGGTCTACAGCCCTCTAGTATTCGAAGATCCCCATGTATAAAGAGAGAGAGCAGACTCAAGACTCTGGTGATAGAGTCAGTACCAGGAGAAGGGAGCAGGCGGTGGTGACTTCAGGGACGTACAAGCTCAGTGTCCCTTTCTCAAGAAGGCTGATGAGCATTACCATCCCGAAACATTTGCAAACAACTCAGCCACTGTCGATAGGGAAGTATAATGGAGAAACTGATCCCACTAAGCATTTGGATGCTTATGTGTATGAAGCTATGTATTTGGGAGCAGATGAAGATGTTATGTGTAGGATGTTCCCAAGAACACTAACGGAGGAGGCTCTCAATTGGTTTAAAAGCTTACCCTCAGGATCTATAGACTCTTGGGAGGAAATGGCCGCTGCATTTGAAAGCCATTTTGTCATCTCTAGGGATATCCCAAGAACTTCTCACACCCTGGCCCAGATAAGGTAGGGAGAAACTGAAACTCTTAAGGAGTTCTTGAAAAGGTTTTATAAGGAGGCAGCTTTGGTCCCCAACCTCACGGAGGCCATACAACTTCATATTGTAGTGGAAGCTCTTCAGCCTGGTTCAGCCTTTGCCCTATCTTTGGCAAAGAGCCCCCCAACAACCTTCGAGGAGTTTCGAAGGAAAGCTTCCAAGTACGTGGGCATAGAGATGCATCTGGAGGCAACCGCAATAAGAATGAAGCCTTCAGCACCCACTCAGCAGCCACAGAGAGAAAAGGAGAGAGTGAGGCCTGAGAAGCATGCCTTTAGAGAAGACTTTGTAAACGCTCGCCCGCATCCACGAGATAGGCGTGTATCATCGTTCAACAACTATGCTCCGTTGAACACCAGGCACTCACAAATCATGAGGGAGGTTGGTTGGCCAACGTTGAACGTCTTTGGTATAAGGAAACCATCCCCAGTCAAGAGGGGTGGTAACCCACGCAAGTATTGCATTTTCCATGAACAGACAGGACACAATACTGATGAGTGCAAGGCATTAAAGAATACGGTGGAAACTCTCATTCGAGAAGGAAAGCTGAAGCAGTATTTGTTCAAGGAGAAATCTGTAGACGAGCCCCAGAGGATGGAAAAAAGGAGTAGAGATCCTGATGACGAAGATGATAATACACGTAACCCAGCAAGGAAGTTCACTGCAGCCGAAAAGCAGAAGGGAGTAGTGATTGCTGGAGATGCCCAACAAAATAACATACCCCAGCAGCAGAGGCAGGGCAGACGAGAAGTGATTGAGATGATAGCCGGAGGATTTGCGGGAGGAGGAGCATCAATCACAGCACGGAAGAATCACCACAGGATGATTCTGTCTGTCCAGGGCAAACCAAGGGATAACCGCCCTTTCAGGGACGGTATGGCAGCTCCGACGGTGTCATTTACTGATGATGATTTTGGCCCAACAATTCTAAGAGGTGATGATGCAATAGTTATCGTGGCAGTCATAGCCAACAAGGATGTCAAGAGGATCCTTATCGATCAGGGAAGTTCTTGTGATGTTATCTTTTATAATTGTTTCAAACGAATGGGTTTCAATGATGCAGATTTACAACCTTACACGCAAGAACTCACAACGTTTAATGGAGCCAAACAACCCACCAAGGGGTATCTTGACACTCTAATTTCCTTTGAAGGAGAGCCTGGAGCGAGAACAGTCAAGTCTAGAATTCTGGTGATTGATGTGGAATCCCCATACAACGGTATCATAGGCCGTCCTACACTGAATGCGATGGAAGCAATTGTATCCACTCCTCACCTCTTGATCAAATTCATTGACAAGGACAACGGTGTGTCCTCTCTCCGTGGTGATCAGGAGATGGCTCGATATTGTTATAACTTGAGCCTCAACATGGTCAAGTTGGAAGCATTCAACAAGAAGAGGAAGCTGAACGACGGAGGAACAGCGGCAGGGTCTGTCAGTCTAATTGATCTGGACCCCAGAGCGGAATTGAAGATTGATCCACTCAATCCCTCTAAGCCCACACCGGATGGTGGTTCCAGGGATGTTGTCTTAGGGGATTCCCCAGAGAAGGTCACGCACATCAATGATAAACTGGAGTTTGCTATGGAGCAACGCTTATTAGCCCTTCTGCAGGAGTTCAAGGATCTTTTCGCATGGACAGCAGCAGACATGCCTGGGATGGACCCTGATTTCTGTTGCCACAAGCTTGCTGTGTACCCTGAAACAAGACCGGTGGCCCAGAAGAAGAGGAGGTTGGGACCAGAGAAGCAGAGGGCAGCTTGTGAGCAGACAGATGAGTTGTTGAAAGCGGGCTTCATAAGGGAGATACGCTACTCTTCTTGGCTTTCTAATGTGGTTATAGTGCAGAAAGCTAATGGCAAGTGGAGAATGTGCACAGATTATGTGGATCTTAATCGTTGCTGCCCCAAGGATCCATATCCCCTGCCCAACATTGATCGCATGGTGGATGATTCATCTGGTTACCAGTACCTCAGTTTCATGGATGCTTATTCGGGGTATAACCAGATTTCGATGTGGGAGGGAGACCAAGAGAAAACTGCCTTCATCAATGACAGCGGTGTTTTCTGCTACACCGTCATGCCTTTTGGATTGAAGAACGCCGGTGCTACCTATCAGCGCATGATTAACAAAGTCTTTGAAGGGATGCACACTAGGCTGGTCGAAGTTTATATCGATGATATTATAGCCAAAATGCCCGCTGGAAGAGACCACATTGAAGATCTGCGCCAAGTTTTCACTAGGCTTCGACAGTACAACATGAGGTTAAACCCCTTAAAATGCACCTTTGCCATTCCAGCTGGGAAATTCTTGGGATTCATGTTGACCCAACGAGGCATTAAGGCTAACCCTGGGAAATGTCAAGCAATCCTAGACATGCAGAGCCCTAAGAGCCTGAGGGAAGTCCAATCATTGAATGGGAAGGTAGCCGCTCTGGCTCGTTTCATGCCCAAAATGGCACACAGATCCCTTCCCCTGTATAAGGCGTTGAAGAAACACAGGAATTTTGAATGGGGAGAGGAGCAAGAACAAGCCTTCCAGCAACTCAAGGTCGTTCTCTCAAGTCCACCGATACTGGTTAAGCCTGACCCTGGTGAGATTTTGATCTTGTATTTAGCAATCTCTGATGAAGCCCTAGGCGTGGCCTTGGTTAAAGAAACCCCTGAAGGGTAGAGGCCGGTGTACTTTACTAGTAAGACGCTTCAGGGGGCGGAGGGAAGGTATCAGAAGATTGAGAAAGCTGCTCTAGCAGTCGTGTGGGCATCACGACGGTTGAGGCCCTATTTCCACGCGCACCCAGTACTGGTGAGAACGGATTTGCCTCTCCGTTCAGTGCTTAGCAAGCCCGACCTCGCCGGAAGAATGATAAAATGGTCTATCGAGTTGTCTGAATTTGAAATTTCGTATGAGCCTCGAGGAGCCATCAAGGCGCAAGTGTTGGCTGATTTTGTTGTGGAGATGACTGGGGCGGACCCTGCCACCCCTCGAGCGCATTGGACCATTTACGTTGATGGATCGTCGAATAGCAAAGGTTGTGGAGCAGGTGTTGTGGTAAAAAGTGATGATGGTGTGCACCTAGAAATTTCCCTCCGATTCAATTTCAAGACCTCCAACAACCAGGCTGAATACGAAGCATGCTTGGCCGGTCTCCGTACGGCGATTGACATTGGAGCATCAGCAGTCACACTGTGCAGTGATTCCCAATTGGTAATTTCGCAGATCCAGGAGAAGTACCAAGCGAAGGAGCCGCAACTTCAATTGTACTTGAATTGTGTTAATGAGTTGAAGGGAAGATTTGAAGTTTTAGAGTTCAAGCATGTGCCCAGAGAGGAAAACACCAGAGCGGACATCTTGTCAAGACTGGCAAGTACAAAGCAGCCTGGCAGCACAACGACGGTGGTTCAAAGCACTTTGACATCACCTAGCATACCTCTGTACCCTTCTCTGAATGTTGTCATGGTGAGCTATCCGTATGAGGATTCTTGGGTCATCCCTTATATTCGCTATCTGGCTGATGGTCAACTTCCCACTGATGAGAAGGAGACGAGGCGAGTGAAGAGGGAGCTACCATACTTTACTATGGTTGATGGTGTTCTCTACAAAAGGGGATTCTCTGTCCCATATCTTTTGTGTTTGAGAGAGGATGAGGTTCAAGCGGTTTTGGAGGAAGTGCACGAGGGGCAGTGCGGGCACCATGCTGGGGGTCGGAGCTTAATGAGAAAGGTCCTCGGGCTGGATATTGGTGGCCCACTGTGAAGCAGGATTCTGCAGATTTTGTTAGGAAGTGTGACGCCTGTCAAAAATTCTCCAATCTCCACCATACACCGGCCTAAGAGCTGTCCTCATCTGTTGTACCTTGGCCGTTCTACCAGTGGGGCCTTGATATTTTGGGTCCATTCCCCACTGCTCCAGGAGGTATCAAATATTTGATCGTGGGGGTAGACTACTTCACCAAGTGGATCGAAGCTGAGCCCGTAGTGCACATTACTTCTGCGCGAACAAGACGTTTCGTGTATGAAAATATCATAGCTCGGTTCGGGGTGCCAGGGCGGATTGTGACTGACAACGGCACCCAGTTTACAGACAAAAAGTTCACAGATTTGCTTGAAGGACTGGGGATAATCTAGATATTTTCATCTGTTGAACACCCCCAAACCAATAGACAAGCGGAGGTAGCCAATCGAGAAGTGCTAAAGGGGTTGAAGAAGCGGCTGGGAGAAGCGAAAGGAGGATGGACTGACCAGCTATGTCATGTTTTATGGGCATACCGCACTATGCCTCATTCTTCAACTAACGAATCCCCATACCGGCTGACGTACGGGGTTGAGGCGATGGTTCCAGTGGAGCTACAAACAAGATCGGCTCGTGTGGAGTATTTTTCAGCTGAAGATAACAACGCCAATTTGGCATCAGAACTGGACGTCCTCCAGGAGTTAAGAGAAAAGGCTTTTATCAGGGATCAGGCGGTAAAAGCAAAGGCAGCACTCCGGTATAATAAACGTGTCCAATACAGGGCTTTCAACACTGGAGATCTTGTTTTGAGAAAGGCGAGCGTGGGGAATAAATTCGCTCACCAAGGAAAGCTAGCACCGACGTGGGAAGGTCCTTATAGAGTTTCTGAAGTGACTGGAAAAGGGTCATACCGGTTGGAAGAACTTGATGGAACTCCAATCCGCAACAAATGGAACACTCAGAACTTACGTGTTTATTACAGCTAGTTGGTAAGACGGCGTGTACTCTTTTTCCTTACTTGAGTTTTTTCCCATTGGGTTTTCTCAAGAAGGTTTTAACAAGGCACGACCCCAACTACGCTCTCTTTGTAATGTACTTTCAATCTTAATGAGAATACATTTTAACCGCCCTATCATTCTCACTTTTCTTATGTGTTGTGATTTATAGCCGTAGCTTAACACGCATACACCTCAGGACGGATGAACTCAACTACCAATTCTGTAGTTGATGATGTAACTCCTCGAGGGACTAATGAAGACCCCTCAGGACGAATGATCTCAATCACACATCGTGTGTTTTGACGGTGTAGCTCCTTGAGGTGGAATGGGTTGTAGGGCTGGTCCTTTTTTAAGGCCACAAACCGAACCCCATTCGAAGACCACATGGGTTGTAGGGCTGGTCCTTCCTCAAGGCCACAAACCAAACCTCATTCGAAGACAACATGGGTTGTAGGGCTGGTCCTTTTTCAAGGCCACAAACCGAACCCCATCCGAAGACCACATGGGTTGTAGGGCTGGTCCTTTTTCAAGGCCACAAACCGAACCCCATTCGAAGACAACATGGGTTGTAGGGCTGGTCCTTCCTCAAGGCCACAAACCGAACCCCATTCGAAGACAACATGGGTTGTAGGGCTGGTCCTTTTTCAAGGCCACAAACCGAACCCCATCCGAAGACCACATGGGTTGTAGGGCTGGTCCTTTTTCAAGGCCACAAACTGAACCCCATTCGAAGACAACATGGGTTGTAGGGCTGGTCCTTCCTCAAGGCCACAAACCGAACCCCATTCGAAGACAACATGGGTTGTAGGGCTGGTCCTTCCTCAAGGCCACAAACCGAACCCCATGCGAAGGCTTGGGTGCAGTAGGCTGGTTCATACAGAAAACCACGCTGAACCCCGAGTAACGGGCGCAGTAGGTTCAGGATTAGCCCTGATCCGAACCCCGTGTTGAAGGCTTGGATTGTAGGATTACACCAAACTCCAAGTACGGTTAGTAGGATCGAATCGAACACCGTGTGAAGACTTGAGATGTAGGACCAAACCGAACCTCAAGAGAAAGGCGTAAAGTTTACCCTTGTCAAAGCTGTACCAAAATTCAAAGGCAATGTCTGTCCTCAATTATAGAATATCCACCCCAGAGCGGTTGAACGCTAACGTACCCGCTCTACATCTCTGAGGACAGATGAGCATTTCTATCTTTTTAAGAAGTTAAAAGGTAATTCTTGAGATAAAATTTCCCTTCCCAATGTACTTATACTGGGGGACAGGGCATGTTTTAACTTAATTATCGCTTCTTTGTTACAATTTGTTATCTTAATCCGGTGTGATAAGTACGCTTTAAGCAGCTAGGTAACCACACAGAACGGATTCACAAAGCATTGAAAACAATAAAGTGTTTTGTATAGCACTAAGTTATCCAACAATCATACATTCGACGCAAGCAGTTGAAGAGAAACAGCAGTGAATTTTATTTCCAAAAATGAGAAATTATTCAGGTTACAAAGTAGTTAAAGCTGGAGCTGATCCCAGTACACAGCTATGAATAAAGCATAAATTAAGAGGCCGATGCTTGATCCTCCACAGTGGGCACTCCTGTCTTCTCCATTTTGCCCTCTGCTCCAGTTTGGGCACCTTCTTGCGTTTCAGCTCCAGAGGCAGCGGTGGACATTGTTGGCTCCATACTTTGACCTTCTGGAAGGGGAGGCATTTCATACAGAGATGCACGGGGTTCATGGTGCGAGCCGTCCTTATGTACTTCGACAAGTTTTCCCCCATGGAATTCGAAGAACGGATCTAATCCGTACAGATTCAGCTTCACTCCAGGGTTACGATAATAAACTTGACGGAGGGCTAGGCCGAAGGATTCATACGCCATATTTTTTCATATCTCCAAGGCTTTGGCAGCCTTGGCCTTCGCAGCAGTTAATTTTCTTTGAACCTTGGAAAAATCCTCTTCTGAAGGCCCAGCACTCATACCACCTTTCTTGAGTTCCTTAATTTGGGCTTGCATCTCCTTCCGAAGGCTCTCCCACTCCCCAAGGTCTTTATTGCGACCGTCCTCCATAATTTTGAGATCGTCAGCAAGCTTAGCCGATCTCTTCTTCTCCAGTTGTAATTCTTCTTCGAGGAGGGGTATGGATTTGTTCTGTTTCTAGAGGTCGACAACTTCCCGCTCTAGAGCCTTGTTCGCAAAATGAACTTGGCTTGCCTCCTCAGTTTTCCTCTGGAGCGTCTCCTTGGTTTTCTTCAATTCCGAATCTACGCCTCTATGAACTTCAGCTTGTTTGGCCGCCCATGTCTCCTTCACCGCGAGTTCGGCTTCAAGTTTTTCAACCTGCTCCATGTAATCTGCCTTCTCGCTCAGGGAATCAAGGAGGCCGGACAGTTCATCCAGCTGCCAACGCCGGCCTTACAAGCACCTCGGACTCCAGCAGCGTCGAGGGAGGGGCGGAGGCAATACCTTGCCTTTGGAAGAGTGGGAGGCATGGACCCCTGAAACCATAAGTAAGGAGAAAGGAAGGAGTCACGCGGAGGATCAAACGCCGAAGGAGGACCATTCCTAGAGTCCGGCTCTGAAGCATTCTGTGAAGAAGGGGCAGAGGATTCAGGAACTGGCTTCTTTCCCTTATCCTTCTTCAATCCGGTTTCTTCGAGCGTTTTCTGACGCTTCTTCACAGGGTCATCAAAGGAGGGCTTTTCTTGATCTGCCTTTTTTACAAGGTGCCTCTTTTTCTTCTTCTTTTCTAGGACAGCCTCCTCGTCGCCCGCTCCAGTGGCTTCAGCCTGTTTTTCTGTTTCCTCCTCATCAAAGAGAGGAACCTCTTCACCTACTGCAGAGGTCAGGGGAATGAGGGGAGTTTTGGTGGCGTTCCTCTTCGCCTGGATCTCATTCTCCTCAGAGGAGGAATCACTGTCAGCCATCATGGTCTTTAACGACAACATCTCTGGGCAGGCTCTTTCGATTTGTTCTGTAAAACAAGAAAGGACGAGTTAGCACATAAGAAGAAAAGATAATCAGAACGGAATAACTATGCAACACAAATAAAGTAAGAGCGGATATTACGGAGGTAGGCGTTTCTGATGTCACCCTCTGCCAAGAGGAGCCTGCTGGAAAATCCTTTGAGGGTCTTCGAGGCCGTCTGCATGGCGCTCAAGACCTCAACAGAATGAGAGGAGAGTTCACTCTCATCTGTGTAATAAGCACGGCTCATGAGGAGAAAATGCTCGTGCGTCCAGCTAAGAGGAAACTTAGTGAATCCCTCCTTGTTTCGCCAGAAGACCGGCTTATTCGGTTGAATACGGACCCGCGTGTAGTAATGCTTGAAGGAGCGTCCATCCACCTTCGCGGATTCCGTATAAGATTTGAAATTTATCACCCTTGAGTCACTATGGAGAGTAATGAACCCAAGGCCGCCCTTCTTATTAGCACGGCGGACCACTTGGCAATAGTAGAACAGTTTGGCCACAGTGGCGGAGAAGTTGAAATGCTCCCCCAGAATCTCCAGAGCCCGGACTAGACCCCAACCGTTGGGATGCAGCTGTGTAGGGGCGCAGTCTAAGAAGTGTAGGACGGCCATCTGGAATTCTGTCATGGGGAAGCGTACCCCCAATTTCAAGAAGACGAAGTCGTACATGTAGACCGACCTCTCATCAGGGACGCTGTGGCATACTCTCTCAGAGGGACGTGGTGCCAGCACAACATATCGCGCTTTGTACTTCTTGTCTGAGTATATTTTGCAGCGGAAAGAGACCATGCATTCCTCCTCACTCGCATGATGCGAAGGGATCTCTAGGAATTCCTCTTCCACCCAGCAGTAGGGTTTCTCCCTGTTGAGCTTTTCCCAGTCAAGCCGGTGTGCCACAACGTTGACACATCCTTCAGCAGAGCGGAGAACTGGTGTTTTTCCACGTCCAGGAAGATCCATAGTTGTGCAGGCACGGTGGAACGCGTACATACTGTGGTAAAAAGCAACATCGTCAGAGAGATAACCTTCAGCACTTGACCCTTCATCAGAGCAGCTGGTAGCCCTCGAGTCAAGGGGAACCTCAGAGCGACGTTGAGAAGAGGACGCTCGTGAGGAAGAAGCTTCAGCTTTCTCTGAGCGACGAGGCCCAGCCACAGGAAGATTCACTGGAATCCTCCCACCACGGTGGCTAAGGGGAACGCGAGAGCCAAAACTCCCCCTGTTTGAAGGACCAGCGTTGCCTGCTCCAGGGCGCATGGTGGAAACAGAATGAACAAAAATTGCAAGGAGTTGAAGGAAAGGGAGGTTACCTAAAGGAAGAAGATCTTTGAGAAGTTTGAAGACGACAGAGAAATTTCCAAGAAATTTGAGCAGAGGTTCACTAAGCTTGAAAACAAGAGTGGATTCCAAAATCTGTTAAGAGTCCCTTTTATAGGTAACGAAGAGGCATAGTGTTCCGTCGAAGGTCACAATGCTTGCCTCAAAACGCAACCTTTCAAATTGAAACGACTCCGTCGTTTCGTCACGAATAAGCGCGAAAATGGTAACGTTTTAGTAAATGTTTTGGCAAAATGGGCCCCCCTTTCAGTTTGAATCCAGGCCCAATAAGCCCAATCGACGGTTACACTCTTGGGTAATGATGGCTCATGCGTAAAAAATGCATTTAATGTCCAATCATGCCATGCGCATTTAATGCCTTTCAACCACTTTTCGAATACCAAGGGTTTTGATTCTCAAAGACTCCTGGGATTTCCATCATTTATTTTACGCTGTTTGAATCCGTTGTACGCAGCGCGAGAAGAGCGGTCACTCGTTCATTAGAGCGGATGCCACAGAGCTTTCAGAGACCTTCCAGAATGTACCACCGGCATCCAGACTTCTCTAGAGTTGTGTAGCTCATATGAGCAACTTAACAGTCCCTCATACAAGCTAGGGGACAGATGATCCGGTCTGGATACCGGTGTAACATCCCTGTTTTTAGAAACAGTTTTACTCTTGTAATTTTTGAAGTATGGAAGTTTTGTAAGTGATAATAAGTAAATAAGGGACTCTACATATAGTCAAGAATTGATGATCTAATCCTATATCTAACACTAATTTAGTAAACTAATTAGACTTGTACCATCATTCATCAAGTCAATTCCTAGAAATTCGATTTATACCGAAAAGAGATCCACAATTGTCTATTTCTACACTTTGGGGATTTCCGATTTCAGTATAGACAGTCCCTAATGAACTGTTTTGACAAATCAAACACTTTTCCTGAAGAGCCAAAACTTTAATTCAGACCTCATCAACCTCGTTTCTTGGAAAAACTTATCTAGTTAAATAGGAACCTCTGAATTCAACTAAAATATCTTTCCTGTTTTGGGCATAACTTTTTCATATGAGGTCGAAATTAAGAAATTTTAATCTCGGTTTCGTTGTTATGAAAAACCTGACAAACTCTATTTCTAGCCTCAAACTCTATTTCGTGATCTATCATTACCAAACTTGAAAAAAACGTTATTTAATCTTGTTAAATTCTTAGAAAAATCATACGAGCTCAGAATCAGTTCGTTGTAATTTTTCTGTTCTCGTATTAAATCCCTCTACAATTCTCGTGAAGAACCTGAAAGCTAGTTCTTGCTCGATCATCCCCGAAAAGCGAAAATTTTTAGAGAAATAGTGATTTTTGCAGGAATAGTAACTCCTATAGAAAAACGCGAATATCTCTCTCATACGATGTCGAAATGACTTCGTTCTTTTTTTCATGGTTTCGTATCGAAAAATCCTACAACTTTCGTGAAGAAATGAAAGGCTAATTCCCAACAGATTTTGCGCGGCAGAATTATCTTTCAAAAAAGAACTATTACACCAACTCCCATTTTTCTCTGTTTTTGGCGTAACTTTTGCTCCGGGTGTCAGATTTTTGCATACCATATATCGTTTCGAAGAGAAAGAGCCGATCTACAACTTTCATGTTGGAAACTTTTTCAGATTTTAACCGCAACTATAAGTAACTTTTTGTTTTCTTTTAAAATTAACTATTCAAAACCGGTACCAATTAAATTTAGACCCGGTGGCCAGATTTTTCTATAAATATGGCATCACCCCTCTTCAAAAGCTGCACCACTCTTTCTCTCCCACTTCATGCAGCCCTTCTCTCTCTCTCTCTCCCTCTCTCTCCTCTATTGACACTAAACCACCTCTGTTCTTCACCAAAATCACGTAAAGTCTAACTACGGAGACAGATCATCGATTGGAGCTACGGTTTGAAAGTTGGATTCTCTCCCTCTCATCTAGTATCAAAAAATACGACATCTGAGGTAAGGGGGGTATATTCTCGGGTATTCTGGGGAAATCTGAGTGAAAGGAAAGGGTTAAGGTACCTTGGGTCCTCACCTTTTCAGGACAGATTCGGTTTTGTTGTGAATTAAATGCCTTAATTGTTATATATTTGTCATATATATTTTATGTATATGATTAATTGTCTATGTTAATTATTATTAATCATGATGATTGAATGATATGATCAGTGTTAAATTGTGAAAATATATGATCTGTATTGGATTGTGAAAATATTAAGAACCATGGGTGTCTATGTGGATTCCAGTAAGGAAGTTTTGAAAGATAAGATAAACAAGGAAATAAGGATGGATGATCACCATTTATATCATTATTACTATTATTATGATTAAAATTATAATTATGATTATGAATATGATTATTATTATTATTATTATTATGATTATTATGATTATTATTATTATTATTATTATTATTATTATTATTATTATTATTATTATTATTATTATTATTATTATTATTATCTTTATTGTTGTTATTATTATTATTATTATTTACTATTAAGCTTAATGGACGGCTCTGCCGCCTTATTCTTAACATTTTATTTTTATGTCATTTATTTTATTGAATATATTGGCTGGCTCTGCCGCCTTATTCTCTGCATTTATCTTTCCTTTTATTTCCGCTTATCTATATTATAATGGACGGCTCTGCCGCCTTATTCTTAACATTTTATTTTTATTTAATTTATGTCATTTATTTTATTGAATATATTGGCTGGCTCTGCCGCCTTATTCTCTACATTTATCTTTCCTTTTATTTCCGCTTATCTATATTATAATGGACGACTTTGCCGCCTTATTCTTAACATTTTATTTTTATTTAATTTATGTCATTTATTTTATTGAATATATTGGCTGGCTCTGCCGCCTTATTCTTTGCAGTTATCTTTCTTTTTATTTCCGCTTATCTATATTATAATAGACGGCCCTGCCGCCTTATTCTCTCTATTTATTTTTTCTTTTATTTCATTTTTTTTATAACAGACGATGCCTTATTATTATTATTATTATTATTATTATTATTATTATTATTCTTGTAACTAATATTATTGTTTAAGTTATGAATAATGAAATAAGGAACAAACTACTTATTCTTTAAACGAAACATTATTTTAGCCAAGATATAACTGATATATTTTCTTGAATAATAATAAATAAAATAATAAAAATAATTTACAACGTCTTAAAAACTGGTGGACCTAACAACATGAATATTACGAGGCTGGAATCACATAGATACCTAGGGATCAAAGTAATGATAAAACTTAAATAATGCACTTTGCATCATGAAAATATTTTTGAAGGAGAAAAATTATCTAGAGCATACACCTGGTACGCTGGAGGACATTCACGTTCGATCTCCATGAAGATCTTGGGAGTACAACTGGAACGGAAACCCAATGGCATCAGAGTCGCGCCTGATAGCCGGGTGAGACGATGCAATTCTAGTGTACTTTGACTAAATGACGGAGTGTAACTATGATCGTAGGGATCCAAGCTCCAAAAATATATAAATCAATGATGAGAACCAATGAGTTCATTCGTACCCTATGGGAGCTTGGGCGGACCCTGATCGCTCTAGAAAATGGAATGGAGATATTCCAAAGAATGAGAAGAAGAAATGATTTATTGGGCCCACATGCATCATGAGACTTAACCAAAGATAAATCATAATAAATTCAACTCATGCATTCCATGACAACATATTTGATTGTTATAATTTTGAACATGTTAATTGTATGATTATGTGATATTATCTGTTAACTGGATTATGTCCGCACCGGGTAACCTTCAGGGTCTTGGGTTATACTCACCCTTACTGTTGAACATTTTTCAGAGGAATTAGAAACTCAAGAACCCGAGTGTGAAGATCAGCAATACGCTGAACCCATTGAGAACAATCATTTAGGATAGAATATTTACAATTAGACACCGGATGACTGTATAATATTTAAGGGTGCCTGCGTGCCCCATTCTGTTAAGAGTACAATTATTTACAGTTTATGAATGACTATGTGATATATACAATATTACTTCCGCTGATCTGCCACGTATTTATTATTTTAAAAAAAAAATTCACTTTTTCTAAGAACTGTTAACACTCTCAGTTAAATGAGATGAACCTACAGAAGGATTTGTCTTATCTAACCGAGGGTGTTACATTGGTGGTATCAGAGCATAGTCGATTCATTAAGCTTGTGGAGTGGACCATTAGGTTTCCACGTACTCTGATAGAAATATCAAACAGTCTATAACACTCCTAAGACTAAATATCTTATGTGGAATGCTCCACATAACACATACCCTGAATCTATTTGTTGATATTCTTTCAGCAAATTCCTTATGGCACGCCAAAATAACAATCATGTGATGGAGAATCTTCTTACCAGAATTGTGGAGGTAATAGAACGACAAGAGTTACCTCATGCTTCTGCCAGACAGGGATTAGCTGATTTTCAAAGGAATAATCCTACGCAGTTCAAAGGAGGCTTCAATCCAGAAGGAGCACAACTATGGATTGAACACCTTGAAAAGATTTTTGCCGCTATGCGATGTTCTGATGAGGATTGTGTAACCTTTGCTGTCTTCATGCTGGTTGGAGAAGCAGAACACTGGTGGACTCATGCTAGAATCAGACTAGCTACTGATGGGCATATCATTACTTGGGGACGATTCAGGACAGAGTTCCTTGCCAAATATTTCCCTGAAGACATAAGGAGACAGAAGGAGCAGGAATTCTTCAATCTGAAACAAGGTAATATGACTGTTGGGGAGTACGCTGCTAAATTTGACGAATTGGAAAAATGTTGTCCCTACTACACCCACATGGGAGAAGCGTCAAGGTGCGCGAAGTTTGAAGCTGGATTACGGCAAGAGATTCGTCAAACCATATGTTGCCAACAAATTACACAATTCACTACTTTGGTTGACAGATGCCGCATATTTGAGAACACCTCTAATCTTCGACGACCTGGAACGTCTAATCATGGGCCAGAACGACGTATGCCAGATCGACAACAAAGGAGGGATTTTCGAACAGATCGGCCATATTTCTGACCTTTCAACTCAGCCAACCGAATTCCTCCTAGAGGTCAGGAGACCCAAAGCAGTAGAAACTGCACAATTTGTGGACGGATTGGACATCGTGATGCTGACTGTTGGTACAGAAATAATAACAACCAACAACAAGTGACTCAAAAGCAGGCAGTACGACCTACGGGTCAAGGAAGTGGAGGATTTGCTACAAACACCTCTACAAACAATGCCCCAAGGATGCAGAATGTTCACCGCGGCAATAATTCCAATCAGAACAATAATCCTCGAAGGCCTGGGAATGGCTCGACAGGAAGACAAGGAGGAAATGCCAGAGTTTTTACTATGAATGGTGTGGAAATATCACAAGGGAACGACCTTGTGCAAGGTACATGTTTTATAGGAAGCACTCTATTGAATGTATTATATGATTCAGGAGCCACTCACTCTTTCATATCTGAGAATTGTGTAAAACATTTAAAGCTTCCTACAACCTCTGTGCCCTATCAAATGATTGTCACAACCGCCGCCAATAAGCCCATTTGCCCTTCTTATATATGTTCGAAATGCCCACTCAACATCCAAGGGAAAGCTTATCAAGTAGATCTGATATGTTTGCCTTTGATTGATCTAGATATTGTTCTAGGAATGAATTGGCTTGCTGCCAACCATATTCTGATTGACTGTCATAATAGATCCATTTCTCTTGGGTCTACTACATCACACTGTGATCAAGACATTGATTCTTGTCCTGTTGACTCGGAAAAGGTAATTCCAGCAAAGGAAGTCCAACTATACATGATCCTTACTGAAATTGAAAGTAAGGTCACTCCTCAAATTGATCAAATTCCTGTTGTTCAAGAATTCCCAGAAGTTTTTCCTGATGATATACGTGAGCTACCTCCAGAACGAGAAATTGAGTTCAGTATTGATATTATACCGGGCGCGGGACCGATCTCTATTGCTCCTTACCGAATGTCACCCAAGGAACTCAGTGAGCTCAAAGAGCAGTTAGAAGAACTTCTAGAAAAAGGAATGATTAGACCCAGTGTCTCACCTTGGGGAGCACCAGTTCTTCTAGTCACAAAGAAGGATGGCAATATGCGGTTATGTGTTGACTATCGTCAGTTGAATAAAGCTACGATCAAGAACCGATACCCTCTTCCACGGATTGATGATTTAATGGACCAATTACGAGGAGCCACTATCTTCTCAAAGATTGATCTGCGATCAGGCTATCATCAAATCAGGGTAAAGAAAGACAATGTACCCAAAACGGCATTCAGAACACGATATGGGCACTATGAGTATCTTGTTATGCCCTTTGGAGTTACAAATGCACCTGCAGTATTTATGGGATACATGAATCGAATCTTCCATGAGTACTTGGACAAATTCGTGGTTGTATTCATTGACGATATTCTCGTCTACTCCAAGAGTCATGAGGAACACAAGGAGCATCTTCGAATTGTTCTAAACACTTTGCGTGCAAGGCAATTGTACGCTAAGTTTTCAAAATGTGAATTCTGGTTGACAGAAGTGAAATTCTTAGGACATGTCATCTCTAAGGAAGGAATTGCTGTGGATCCTACAAAGGTAGAAGCTGTACTAAATTGGGAACAACCCAAGAATGTGACGGAAATCCGCAGTTTCCTTGGACTGGCTGGATATTATCGTCGATTCATCGAGAATTTCTCTCGAATTGCAGCACCTTTAACTAAGCTGACTCGTAAAGATCAACCATTCGAATGGACTGACAGATGCGAAAGCAGTTTTACGGAGTTACGCCAACGACTCACTAGTGCACCTGTCTTAATTTTGCCAGATCCTGCCAAGCCATATGAAGTGTATTGTGATGCGTCAAGACAAGGACTAGGATGTGTCCTAATGCAAGAAAGAAAGGTTGTTGCTTATGCTTCAAGACAGCTAAGAACGCATGAAGTTAATTATCCCACACATGACTTGGAATTAGCTGCAGTTGTGTTTGCCTTGAAAATCTGGAGACACTACTTATATGGTACATGCTTTGAAGTCTTCAGTGATCACAAAAGCTTGAAGTATCTATTCGACCAGAAGGAGTTAAATATGCGACAACGTAGATGGATGGAATTTATCAAAGATTATGATTTTGAACTCCGATATCATCCAGGAAAAGCTAATGTTGTGGCTGATGCACTCAGTAGAAAGGCCCTACGTCTATCATATATGATGACAAAGGAGTTAGAACTGATTGAACAGTTTCGCGATTTGAACCTAGCAGTAACACCAAAAAGAGGAAGCCTTATGGTTGGAATGCTAAGGATTTCCAATGATTTCTTGGAACAAATCAAAGAAGCTCAAACCAATGATCAGGAATTACAAGATCTAGCAGAAAAGACAAAAGAAGGAGTCTCAGAGTTTAGCAAAGATGAACATGGGGTGATCAGGTATCAACAGAGACTCTGTATTCCAGTCAACACAGATCTTAAAAGATCCATCCTGGATGAAGCACACAAAAGTAAATACAACATCCACCCAGGATCAACCAAGATGTACCAGGACTTGAAGAAATTATTCTGGTGGCAAGGAATGAAAAGGGATATCGCTGAGTACGTAACAGCTTGCCTGATGTGTCAGAAGGTAAAGGCGGAACAACAACGACCAAGTGGGACCCTTCGTCCTTTGGATATTCCAGAATGGAAATGGGATGAGATTGCTATGGACTTCGTGACTGGATTTCCCAGAACATCAGCTGGATATGATGCCATTTGGGTAATCGTGGATCGATTAACAAAGACCGCTCACTTCATTCCTGTCAATATGAAGTATTCCCTAGAGAAACTCACTCAGATCTATATCAAGGAAATCGTACGATTACATGGAACACCCACTGCAATTGTGTCTGACCGAGATCCTCGTTTCACATCACAATTTTGGAAGAGCCTGCAACAAGCTCTGGGAACTCGTCTGAAGTTAAGTTCCGCATATCACCCACAGACAGACGGACAATCAGAAAGGACGATCAAAACTCTTGAAGATTTGTTACGTCTTTGTGTCTTAGAACATGGGGGAAGTTGGCAAGAATATCTCCCACTTATTGAGTTCACTTACAACAACAGCTATCATGCTAGCATCGGAATGGCCCCTTATGAGGCTTTGTATGGAAGAAAATGCCGTACACCTTTATGTTGGTATGAAACTGGTGAGAAAACAATAATTGGACCAGAGATTGTTCAAAAGACAACAGAACAAGTTCAGAGGATTCAAATGGCAATGAAGGCTTCGCAAGATAGACAAAAGAGTTACTACGACAAACGTCGGAAGCCATTGGAGTTTGAGGAGGGAGATCATGTTTTTCTTAAAGTTACCCCTACCACTGGAGTAGGAAGAGCTTTGAAGGCCAAGAAGTTAAGCCCCAGATACGTAGGACCCTATCAGATTCTGCAAAAGATAGGAACTCATGCCTACCGTATTGCTCTGCCACCCGAGCTAACAAACCTTCACAATGTCTTTCATGTCTCCCAGCTCCGCAAATATGTGCCAAGCCCTGATCATGTCCTGAGACCAGATCAGTTTATTCTAAAGGAAAATCTCACTTATGAAGTGTCGCCAGTGAAGATTGTTGATCGACGTCTCAAACAGTTAAGAGGCAAGGAAATCCCTTTGGTCAAGGTAGTTTGGAGTCAGACAGATGATGGGGATGCTACTTGGGAAATTGAGGAGAAAATGAGAGAATTGTACCCTCAATTGTTTTAACTTTGAATTTCGGGACGAAATTCCTAAAAGGGGAGGAGAATGTAACATCCTTGTTTTTAGAAACAGTTTTACTCTTGTAATTTTTGAAGTATGGAAGTTTTGTAAGTGATAATAAGTAAATAAGGGACTCTACATATAGTCAAGAATTGATGATCTAATCCTATATCTAACACTAATTTAGTAAACTAATTAGACTTGTACCATCATTCATCAAGTCAATTCCTAGAAATTCGATTTATACCGAAAAGAGATCCACAATTGTCTATTTCTACACTTTGGGGATTTCCGATTTCAGTATAGACAGTCCCTAATGAACTGTTTTGACAAATCAAACACTTTTCCTGAAGAGCCAAAACTTTAATTCAGACCTCATCAACCTCGTTTCTTGGAAAAACTTATCTAGTTAAATAGGAACCTCTGAATTCAACTAAAATATCTTTCCTGTTTTGGGCATAACTTTTTCATATGAGGTCGAAATTAAGAAATTTTAATCTCGGTTTCGTTGTTATGAAAAACCTGACAAACTCTATTTCTAGCCTCAAACTCTATTTCGTGATCTATCATTACCAAACTTGAAAAAAACGTTATTTAATCTTGTTAAATTCTTAGAAAAATCATACGAGCTCAGAATCAGTTCGTTGTAATTTTTCTGTTCTCGTATTAAATCCCTCTACAATTCTCGTGAAGAACCTGAAAGCTAGTTCTTGCTCGATCATCCCCGAAAAGCGAAAATTTTTAGAGAAATAGTGATTTTCGCAGGAATAGTAACTCCTATAGAAAAACGCGAATATCTCTCTCATACGATGTCGAAATGACTTCGTTCTTTTTTTCATGGTTTCGTATCGAAAAATCCTACAACTTTCGTGAAGAAATGAAAGGCTAATTCCCAACAGATTTTGCGCGGCAGAATTATCTTTCAAAAAAGAACTATTACACCAACTCCCATTTTTCTCTGTTTTTGGCGTAACTTTTGCTCCGGGTGTCAGATTTTTGCATACCATATATCGTTTCGAAGAGAAAGAGCCGATCTACAACTTTCATGTTGGAAACTTTTTCAGATTTTAACCGCAACTATAAGTAACTTTTTATTTTCTTTTAAAATTAACTATTCAAAACCGGTACCAATTAAATTTAGACCCGGTGGCCAGATTTTTCTATAAATATGGCATCACCCCTCTTCAAAAGCTGCACCACTCTTTCTCTCCCACTTCATGCAGCCCTTCTCTCTCTCTCTCTCCCTCTCTCTCCTCTATTGACACTAAACCACCTCTGTTCTTCACCAAAATCACGTAAAGTCTAACTACGGAGACAGATCATCGATTGGAGCTACGGTTTGAAAGTTGGATTCTCTCCCTCTCATCTAGTATCAAAAAATACGACATCTGAGGTAAGGGGGGTATATTCTCGGGTATTCTGGGGAAATCTGAGTGAAAGGAAAGGGTTAAGGTACCTTGGGTCCTCACCTTTTCAGGACAGATTCGGTTTTGTTGTGAATTAAATGCCTTAATTGTTATATATTTGTCATATATATTTTATGTATATGATTAATTGTCTATGTTAATTATTATTAATCATGATGATTGAATGATATGATCAGTGTTAAATTGTGAAAATATATGATCTGTATTGGATTGTGAAAATATTAAGAACCATGGGTGTCTATGTGGATTCCAGTAAGGAAGTTTTGAAAGATAAGATAAACAAGGAAATAAGGATGGATGATCACCATTTATATCATTATTACTATTATTATGATTAAAATTATAATTATGATTATGAATATGATTATTATTATTATTATTATTATGATTATTATGATTATTATTATTATTATTATTATTATTATTATTATTATTATTATTATTATCTTTATTGTTGTTATTATTATTATTATTATTATTTACTATTAAGCTTAATGGACGGCTCTGCCGCCTTATTCTTAACATTTTATTTTTATGTCATTTATTTTATTGAATATATTGGCTGGCTCTGTCGCCTTATTCTCTGCATTTATCTTTCCTTTTATTTCCGCTTATCTATATTATAATGGACGGCCCTGCCGCCTTATTCTTAACATTTTATTTTTATTTAATTTATGTCATTTATTTTATTGAATATATTGGCTGGCTCTGCCGCCTTATTCTCTACATTTATCTTTCCTTTTATTTCCGCTTATCTATATTATAATGGACGACTTTGCCGCCTTATTCTTAACATTTTATTTTTATTTAATTTATGTCATTTATTTTATTGAATATATTGGCTGGCTCTGCCGCCTTATTCTTTGCAGTTATCTTTCTTTTTATTTCCGCTTATCTATATTATAATAGACGGCCCTGCCGCCTTATTCTCTCTATTTATTTTTCCTTTTATTTCATTTTTTTTATAACAGACGATGCCTTATTATTATTATTATTATTATTATTATTATTATTATTCTTGTAACTAATATTATTGTTTAAGTTATGAATAATGAAATAAGGAACAAACTACTTATTCTTTAAACGAAACATTATTTTAGCCAAGATATAACTGATATATTTTCTTGAATAATAATAAATAAAATAATAAAAATAATTTACAATGTCTTAAAAACTGGTGGACCTAACAACATGAATATTACGAGGCTGGAATCACATAGATACCTAGGGATCAAAGTAATGATAAAACTTAAATAATGCACTTTGCATCATGAAAATATTTTTGAAGGAGAAAAATTATCTAGAGCATACACCTGGTACGCTGGAGGACATTCACGTTCGATCTCCATGAAGATCTTGGGAGTACAACTGGAACGGAAACCCAATGGCATCAGAGTCGCGCCTGATAGCCGGGTGAGACGATGCAATTCTAGTGTACTTTGACTAAATGACGGAGTGTAACTATGATCGTAGGGATCCAAGCTCCAAAAATATATAAATCAATGATGAGAACCAATGAGTTCATTCGTACCCTATGGGAGCTTGGGCGGACCCTGATCGCTCTAGAAAATGGAATGGAGATATTCCAAAGAATGAGAAGAAGAAATGATTTATTGGGCCCACATGCATCATGAGACTTAACCAAAGATAAATCATAATAAATTCAACTCATGCATTCCATGACAACATATTTGATTGTTATAATTTTGAACATGTTAATTGTATGATTATGTGATATTATCTGTTAACTGGATTATGTCCGCACCGGGTAACCTTCAGGGTCTTGGGTTATACTCACCCTTACTGTTGAACATTTTTCAGAGGAATTAGAAACTCAAGAACCCGAGTGTGAAGATCAGCAATACGCTGAACCCATTGAGAACAATCATTAAGGATAGAATATTTACAATTAGACACCGGATGACTGTATAATATTTAAGGGTGCCTGCGTGCCCCATTCTATTAAGAGTACAATTATTTACAGTTTATGAATGACTATGTGATATATACAATATTACTTCCGCTGATCTGCCACGTATTTATTTTTTTTAAAAAAAAATTCACTTTTTCTAAGAACTGTTAACACTCTCAGTTAAATGGGATGAACCTACAGAAGGATTTGTCTTATCTAACCGAGGGTGTTACAACCGGCCCCAATCTTGTGACGTCAGAGTGACCTTATATAAGGAAAACCGGTGTCCTGGTTCAATATTACCATACCGGATATCCGATGTCTGGCCTTCCGTCCTCATCTCACGACCGCCCCACTTATTGTCTCTATAACGGATCATTGTTCATTTTCACAGAACATTTATATATAACTGTTGGCTTCTCAGTCACAGCAAGATAAGAGCCCCTAATAACTTATCGGCGAAGATACTGTATGTAGCAAAATATGTCACGTCAATGGCCTCAGAAAGCAAGTGGACGTGTCAGCAGATTATGCAGAAAAGGTGATCATCCTCTCTTCTTCCTATAGGATCGTACTCTGATAATTGACCTACCCTCCTGACACATTCTGAGTGTTGAGCCACCCTGATTGACATAATGTACACGCTATCAGAGCTAGGGGACCCACCTGTATCCAACGACTCATTTTCTCACGTACAACTATAAATAGCTCATTTCAATACACATGCAGGGTAATGTTGTTCTAACTTACACTTTACTATTACTTCGCTTGAGCATTCATTGAGTTCTTACACTCTTCTAACTTGAGCGTCGGAGAATCTTCACAGGTGGCACCACCTTTCGCCCCCCTGCAACGCGAAACGTTGGTGTGAAGGATCTCCAGGACAACAAGACCGGCCTCTCCCACTGAGAGACCGGATTAATACATCGGATACACACTATTCCGGTGTGCAAACCCTAAAAACACCTATATTCTTGTGGCTGGTCCCACACCGGATCCTAGACCCCGGTCCAGACCAGTTCAATATTATTAAAAGAAATGTATAAATAGTAAAAGATGTTACTTTTTTTTAAAATTTTAGAAAATCAAAGTATATATTTTAATAAAATAAAGTATAAATTAGTAATATTTATATTTTTTTCTTTTGGCGGTGACCCGTCGGGCCGGCCCGCCCCGCCAAGGTTTTGGCCCGCCAAGGCGGGCCTTGGCGGGAGGCGGGCTAAAAATTCTTGTCCGCCCCGCCAAATTTGGCGGGTTTGGCGGGCCAGCCCGTTGGGCCTGGCCCGTTGACGTGAGTATTTTTACAGTCGTTATTCTATCAAATTAGTACATTAAAATTAATTAATGTAGTACTAGGGTGTCAACCTAGGTCGTTCTCTCACGGATCAACACAAAAATTTAGGAAAAATCAAGTCTTAAACTAATTTTTAGCAATTAAAAATAAAAACTCAATAACTAAAATTTTTACAAACATAAGTTCAACAAACATAAAATTGGGGGGGGGGGGGTTGATTGGTTTTGTTATCACAATTAAAATTAAAACAAAGTAAATATAGGATTTAAAACAATAATTAACAAGCGATTGATTTTCTTGGAGTATTGTAAATAAATTTATCCTTGGTTCACTAAAGATAATTTGTATACTTTCATTACTGTCAATTTCTTAGCTCAATTTGAATTAATCAACTAAGCGTCTTTTTCAATTCACAATTCCTTTACTTTCATTTAAAAATGAATATTTTAATCAAGCATCCTAATTAAGCAAAATGAGTCAAGATCATAAAATCTAGGAATTATTGAGCATACATAAGAACATCGCCTATATACATAATCTATTCTCAAATTATGGAATTAAGCAAACCATAATTATTAAAAGTGATTATGAAAATATTCATTAAGCATGCATATTTCCTTAATCCATTCTAATTTAAAATCTTATTTTATTCCATTTGAATAATTAAACCGATTAAGCATACAAATTTAATTAAACAGAATGGAATTAAATAAGCAGAGTAAGATTATGAAGAAATAACAATAACAAAAACATACTATATTAAAAATAATGACCTCAAAATTACATTACAATATTCTCCAAGAAAATCAATCTAGGGTTTTAGCCCTCCATAATAACAACTACAAAGAAAAGAAACTAACCCGGAATGGAGCGAAGAGGGGGAAGAAGAGAGGAGGAGGCTTTGTGCCTTCCTCTGATGCTTATAGAAACAAAGAGAGAAAAGAGAGAAACGTGAATTGAGGTGTCTTTCAAGCCTTTGGCAATGGTCCTATTTATAGTGAAAGCAAGGGTAAAGGTCTCCTGCTAACGCTGTGCGTCAGCAGGATGCTACGCGTTAGCGTTGCGAATCTGCTTCCACACTACGCGTAATTATGAGGCTACGCGTGAGGGTTTCTGACTCAGAATACATTATTTCATCCAATAATTCTTCAATAATGCTTGGACACTTGTGCTGCATGTTCCCCACTGAGATAGTGCCGTATGTCTATAATGGATTGGCCAATAAGTGTTTTAATATAAATAAATCCTCCACTTCTGAAGTTGCACACAGCCTGTTAATGGGATCCTCGTCACTGTTGACGCTACGCGTGGGCTTGACGCTGCGCGTGGGTGTTGCGAATTTGCTTCCACGCTACGCGTGGTATTGGCGCTACGCGTCAGACCTGATGCTCAATTTCATAATTTCCCAATTGCAACCTCAATTATTCACTACAATATAAGGGAAATCAAGTAAGATTTATTATTTCCATTTAAAGATTATTGCCTAATTCATTTATTATTAAATAAAGCTTGAATTATGAAAATGTGTTAAAATGCATAATATTACACAATTAGCAATGGCAAATTATACACATTTAAAGCAAGGAATTAAGGCTAAATCATGCATCATCACCCGTTTTGCCATCCTTAATTACTTATATCATCTACTTTAGTTTTAAAAGAATATCATATAAAGATGGCAAAGGATCATGTCTTGTACCAATTAGATATCGTAACGAAAAAAATAAATATTCATTTATAGGTTATGTCAAGTTAACATAATTATATATTTAGTTATAATGATGAATTGCTAGATGTCTGTATTATAATAAATTATTTATAATTAATATGACTAAATATATACGTCTTATAGGATCAAACAGATAGAATACGCTCATCATAGAAGTTTACTTTTTAGTTGAACTAAGAATTAAAACCACTTGGTGTAACTCATTTAAAATGAGTAAAGGGCCTAATAAAATAAAGAATGCTCATTAGGTTAGACTTAAGTGTATAAATAAAGAATTAGATATTCGTAGGCTTTACGTAAAAGTTATGAAAGCGTTATGTGTTGTTGTACTACTTTCAGATGCTAAGGTGGTCTAGTGCGAGTGCCTGTGTGGACTCTTGTAGAGATGTCGCTATGACTACGTCGTGTTCAATCAATAATGCTTCAAGAGATATATTTATGCGCCTTTTATGTTTATTAACTACTTTGATACACGTTTTTTTGCAAGTCTTATTGGCATCCTTTGTATTTATATTGTATGTCCACCGGGGATTCCTAATGAGTCTAGAAGACTCAGTTTTTTAAGTTATTTTAGTGTTAACTTGTTAATTATTTCACCTAATCTTAGTTACATTAAGTCTAGAAGACTCGGTTTTCGAAGCTCTTCAGCAAAGAATTCTGTAACCTAATCACCTTATCATTTGTGTTTTTATTCAAGTGCTATATATTACCATTATTGCAACTAATTTTCATAGAAAATTAAATATGTTTACTGCGACATGTTTGCTTACACTTGCACTTGCTAGTTCAAATAGTGAATAACTATGAATATATTGATACATGTCTCTTAATCCTTGTGTATATGACACTAATCCTATACTTGGATAAATGATTGGTGCACTTGTCAACTTTATGAGAACTATTTTCACACGTCAAGTTTATGTTGGCCTCTAATTTGAACCTTATATTGGTTGTTTACTTTGTTAAATCCATTATCAAACCATTCTTGAGAATTTACTAATCTGAACATTATTTTTTTATTTTTTAGTTTAGTATTATAGTTTCATTTAATGTCGTAGTTAGTTTTGTAACATCCCTAATATTTTAGTAAAATTATGAGTAGCGAAAAATATTAATAATTGTTTTAGAGATTTATTTGATATAAAGGCAATTATAAATAATTAACTAGTGTGGAAATAAATAAATTTAATTGATTGACTAAGTACAAAAGGGTTAAATGAGGTGTAATTAGAAGGAGGTAAAAGTTTAATTAAAACTTTCAAAGAAATTATAAAAGAAATGAGGAAATGACCATTTTGCCCCTGAGCCTTGAATAATAAAAATCCTTGTCTTCCTCATTCATTTCACGTGAGCCTACTTCTTCTTCTTCTTCTTCTTCTTCTTCTTCTTCTTCTTCTTCTTCTTCTTCTTCTTCTTCTTCTTCTTCTTCTTCTTCTTCTTCTTCTTCTTCTTCTTCTCCTCCCTCTCACTGTCGAGAGCTGCATGCTCCAAGGGAAGGCCTATTCCGCGTCACAACTTTGAAATAACCCCATTTTAGATCGGGCTTCGAGGTAGCAAAACGAACGTCGGAGGACCGAGTGACGAAGCGGGTGTTGAATTCGGAGGTGGAACCTTGGACCCAGCACTTAGAGGATGCAATCGGCATCAAGAACAAATCGTTGAAGCTTGGAATCGAGGTAAAGGGGGTGTTCAGGTTGTAATTAATTAGAATAGGTGCGTATTTTGGGTTCGGGTCGTCGAACTAAGTATTAAAACGGTAAGAAAGATTGTTAGATGATAATTGCATGTGTATGTATGTATGAATGTGAGTTGTGTATGGTTTATGGTGATTGTGAGATTAAAGCGTTATACATTGTGATGAATTGATGTATATAGTGGCCTTGTGATGACGGGCTTGACAAGTAGGTCGCCCATTTGATGAGTATGTACTGTTGTTGATGGCCACTTGTGATATGATATGAGGAATGTGAATTATATATGTATGATTATGTGGTGTGGGACGGCCGACGGCATGTATAGCCTCTCGTTTTTGGCTCCCGTGGTTTTTGTGCCCAGTTGAGCTACCCAGTGGTCAAGTAGGACCCAGTGGTTGAGGTGGAGAGTCAAGCAGAACTCAGTGAACCAAGCAGGGTTCACGAGGTGTCAAGTAGGACCCCCAGCTGAAGGTCGATCCTTTAGTATCCGGATACTAGGCGTCGATATTGTGTGAGAGTCAGTGGTGATAATTGATGAATTACTAGTATTGTGATAATGTGTATGTACTTAATTATATTTGCCGAATGTGATTTGCAATTTGAGGATAAAGCAATCGGATGGAGTTTATACACATGTACTTGTTATTTAATTTCTGTTCTAGATTAATTATGATGCCAAACACTCA
The DNA here is from genome assembly GCA_037962975.1 of Clitoria ternatea. Lineage (NCBI taxonomy): Eukaryota > Viridiplantae > Streptophyta > Magnoliopsida > Fabales > Fabaceae > Clitoria > Clitoria ternatea. Next base: position 15,024,279 of record CM075676.1, read on the forward strand.
CCCTTGATGTGGTTTTCTTTGATTTAGTAACCAGTGATAGGGAAGAGGTCGGAACCCCGGAGGTGCGCCGAGCGGAGGATTGATGCCAAGGAACCGAGGAATTATGAAATGCATTATGTGTGTAATGTGTAATGAGTTTTCTGTGTACGTGATGCTATAATATGTTGCTTGTGTGTGTCGAACTAATCTAGAATTGGTGTGTTGACTAATGTGGATATGAATTGATGATGCTAATGTGATCGGTGTTGATTTTCATGAGTTTGGTATATATATATATATATATATATATATATATATATATATATATATATATAGGCATGGAGCCAATAGTAGATGTGAATGATAAATTGCTGTGGGCAGGTTTTGTAGATAATTGTGGGTCATGGATGAATTGTGGTTGTTGTAGTATAGTTGATTACTGGACGAATCTCGCCCGAGCGGATTCAGTCTCGTTCGAGTAAGGCCTGACCGAGAGAACCCTTTCCGAGTGAAGAGAGGTTAGAATGTTTCAGAGTGAGGTATGACCGAGAGAATCTCTTCTGAGTGAAGGAAGGTTAGCATGTTTCTGAGTGAGGTATGACTGAGAGAACTCTTTCTGAGTGAAGGTTAGAATGTTTCCGAGAGGCATGACCGAGAGAACCCTTTCCGAGTGAAGAGAGGTTAGAATGTTTCCGAGTGAGGTATGACTGAGAGAACCTCTTTCGAGTGAAGGAAGGTTAGTATGTTTCCGAGTGAGGTATGATCGAGAGAACTCTTTCTGAGTGAAGGTTAGAATGTTTCCGAGAGGCATGACCGAGAGAACCTTTTCCGAGTGAAGGAAGGTCAAGATGTTCCCAAGTGAGATATGACCGAGAGGACCATTTCCGAGTAAAAGACTGAATTTTTGAATTTCCCTTACATGTCTCGTAGTTCGCTCAGGTTTAAAATGTAGAATTCACTCAAGCGAGTCGGAACTCGCCTAAGCGACCTTCACTGGTTTCGCTTAAGAGAATTAAGGTCTCGCTCAAGCGAGTGACCCCTGACTTCATTTTCTTCTTCCGTTTAATTAATTAATTCAATTTTATTATTTGATTTATTTCCTATCGGTTAATATTTTGAGTGTGCTTAAGAAAAATAAATGTGGTTTTACATTAGGATCTAATTAACTATCAGTAAACGTGAAAAATTTATTGTGAAAAATAATTAAACAGATGTAAATAAATGTAAAATTGACGTAGGATGTCACAAGTTTTATTTGTGCTTAGTTGTTGTTTTCATAAGATTTTATGCATATGGTTTTATTTTTATATTTACAAAGAAAACTTAAAATCTTGTAGGAAAACAAAGAATTTATAGGCATTGTGAGTGATGCAACAATATTGGAATTCAATATCTTGGGTGATGTCAATAGATTATCTTACACCAACTGCTAGAATGTATGAGTTTAGCATTGCAAGGCCTCCTATCATAACTCCGTCAAAGCAAGACTCGAATCTTACATTGTAGAAATTTAGGATGTGATTTCTGTTGAGGTGACCATGGAAATGGGCATTGCAAGGAGGATGTAGTGGAATTAAGTTTGCGATGTAATTTTTATGGTGGTAACCATGAAAATGGACATTGTAAGGAAGAACCTGACTTTTAAATCCGTTCATAGAACTAAAACCACTTCATTACATAAACTCAAGTTAGAAATAAGACTTTTTTCCTTGAAGATGTGTAACATCCTCATTTTAAAATGTCCATGTTATAACAATTAAGGATAAATTTTTGGAGAAAAATTCTAAATTTAAATGTTTATATAATTAGTCTAAAGTCTTTTAAAACTTTTTATTCGTTATAATTTATAGAATTTTATGGAGAGTTTTCTAGAATTTTATAGCAATAAGCAAAATATGACTTGAGATATAACCTTAAAAGCTTAATTTAGGCATATTCTAGTTAGAATAACAAACGATATTGATAAATTATGAAATTTGAGTGAGAATCTCATTTTATATATATGGGCTTTAGTTTAAAATTTCGTGATGTTTAGAGATCATTTGGATAGAAAATAAGATAGTAAAGTATTGGATAATAGTTTTCATGCAATTATCAACATGGCATCATTTGAAGCCCTTTATTGGAGAAAGTGTAGGACTCAGGGCTGGCCCCAGGCCTTGGGGACAAGGGCAATTGCCCAGGGTCCATTGTTAATAGGGACCAGAAATAAATAATTTTTAGCTTATGTAAGAAAAAACCAATAAAATTCAATGCAACTTGAATAATCTAGTGGTAAGATTATACGAATTTCGCCTAAGAGTCCTTGATTTGATCCTTTGCTAGCTCTAATATTTTTATATAATTTTTATTTTTATGTTAAGAATATTTAATTTGTAAATTTTTAATAGTTATTACTAATTGGTTTATTGTTTTGATTTTCATATTAATTTGTTAATTTTATGCTTACAATGTTTAAATTTAGCTATTAGAATTAGCATATACGTATAAAGTTATGAACGAGTATTCAACGTCAGCTTCTCTTTCTAGGTGCTATTGTTCTTTACTTCTTTTTTGTGTTAATTTACTATTTTATTTATCTTTCATAATATGCCTCATAAAAAACATTTATCTGGAAGTGAAAAAAATAAAAATAAAAGGAATAGTTAATTAAATCATAAAGAGAAGCTCTTGATAAATTTATTTTTAAAGAGATAGATTCTCATAAAAATTTAGATCAATCAATTGAAATTGTACATGATGAAATTCATTTAAATGAGAGTGAAGTTAATGATTTTAGTGAACCTAATGATGTGTCAAATGAATCTAATATGGAAAATATTGGCATTGAAAAAAAGTAACTAATTTCTGTTTTAGATATTTATGATCCTAAAAATTGGGGTAATCTTAATAATAAAGGAATGGATATTTTAATTAAAAATAGGCCTACTAGAGAAAAGAATCTTATTTTTTCTTTAAAAATTATGAAAGAGAAATAATGTTGGCGACAAGTTTTACTAAGAATATTTTCACTTGTGAAATGTCTTGCTAAAAATAATTTGGCTTTTCGAGGATCCAATGAAAAATTATATCAAGACAGTAACAAAAATTTTTTAGGATTGATTGAAATGATTGCAGAACTTGATTTGATAGTGCAAGATCATGTTAGACGCATTCAAAGTCGTGAAATTCATTATCACTATCTTGGGCATAAAATCCAAAATGAATTAATTTCACTTTTAATCCATAGTGTTAGAAGTTTCATTGTAAAGATCATTAAAGAAGCAAATATTTTTATGTAATTCTCGATTGTACCCTAACATGAGTCATGAAGAACAAATAACTCTAATAGTATGATGTGTGAATATGTTAAGTAATAAAATAAAAATTAAGGAATATTTTTTAGAGTTTTTAGAAGTAGATGATACATCTGGATTAGGACTTTTTACTAAATTATAAGATGTGTTAAAGTCTCTTGATCTTAATATTGATGATGTGAGGGGCCAATGTTATAATAATGGTTCTAATATGAAAGGAAAGCACCAAGGAGTTCAAAGACAATTTCTTGAAATAAATTCGAGAGCATTATATATGTCTTGTGCTTGTAATACTCTAAATCTTACTCTTAGTGATATGGCACATTCTTGTGTTAAAGTTATTTTTTTTGGAATTGTTCAACGCATATATTCATTATTTTCAAGTTCACCAAAAAGATGGAAAATTTTCTTCAATGGGATAGTTGAATTAAAAGTATTAAACATATCAAATTTCAATCTCCCTAAATAAGATTTACTTTGTTTGAATTATATAAATTTTATGATGATGCTAGATCAAAAAGTAAAGCTGGGAATTTGGCTAATGCACTTGAGAACTTTGAATTTTATTGGGCATGATTATTTGGTATGATATTTTATTTTTTTATTAATATGGTGAGTAAGAAATTACAATCTAAGTCAATGTGCATTGATGATACCATAAAACAATTAGAAAATATAGTTATTTTCTTTGAAAAGTATAGAGTTGAAGGCTTCATCTCTACTATGAATGTTGCTAGAGAAATTGCACTTGATATAGATGTTGCACCCATTCTTTTAGCAAAATGTCATGCTATTAGAAAAAAACAATTTGATGAGAATAGTCACAATGGAGAAGTTTAGTAGGCTGATGGGTCATTCAGAGTTAATTATTTTTAGTTATTGTGGACATGACTATCACTTCTTTAAAGACTAGATTTGAGAAATTAAAAATATTTGAAAATACTTTTAGATTTTTGTTTAATTCAAAAAAGTTAAAAGCATTAAATGATAATGAACTGAAAGAATGTTATGCTAAAGTTCACCCCACTTTTTCTCATGGCAATTTACCATATGTTGATTTGGATGATTTTTTTCTGAATTGAAAGTGTTGAAAATGACTTTGCCTGATGATGTAATGTTAGCCTTTGAAATTCTCAAGTTCATCAAAGCAACATATTGTTATCCAAATGTCCTAATTGCCTACATAATTTTATTAATCATGTCTATAACTGTAGCATCCGCTAAAAGAAGTTTTTCAAAGCTAAAATTAATAAAAACTTACTTAAGATCATCAATGTCATAAGAGAGGTTGAATGGTTTGGTAATTTTATCTATTGAAAAGGACATGTTCGAGATTGATGTTGATGTTCTCATTAATGATTTTGCATCAAAAAATGCTAAAAGAAATCATTTTTATGTTAATTTACGTTTTTTGCTTTAGTGTAGGTGAAAGAACAATTTTTGAAGGAAAGTATGAGACTACGAGAGTACCGTTCATTATTTTTTGGCTTGTTATTATTATCTATACCAGGATGATATATTTAATTCATGTATTTAGAATTTACAATGATTTTGTTAATGTTGATTTAATTATTTAATAAATTTTCATGTTTTAAAAAAATATACTAAAGGGCCTTTATCTGTTGTGTCACCCAAGGCCCATGAAATTTTAGGACCGGGCTTGGTAGGACTCCATTATGTTGGTTTGAGATAGGAGAAAACTTGATGTTAAGACCTGAATTGATATAACAAACCACAAAAAAGATAAAGTTGGTTTATAAAAAGATGAGGATAACACAAACTAGACAGACAGAAGCAATGAAGTCTCAAAAGTTACACTTACAGGTGATCATATTTTCTTGAAAGTTACACTTATGGGTCGGTCAGGCAATGAAGTCTCGAAAACTCATACACAAATTTATTAGTCCTTACCAAATCCTAAAAAGTGTCGGTCCTTTAGCTTACCAGATTACTTTATCATTTTTTCTTTCAAATATTCATAATGGTTTTCTCACATCCCAACTACGTAAATATATTCATGACCTTTCTCATGTAAATAAGCTTGATGTGGTGCAAGTTAAGGATAACAGACAAAATAACTAACAAAAGATTAAAACAATTGCGAGAAAAAGAAATTTCATTAGTAAAGGTTGTCTAGACCGGAACTAGTGATGAAGATGCCATGTGAGAATTAGAAGTTAAGATAAAAGAATCTCATCTATATCTTTTTAATTAAAGGTATACAAATGGAGGACGGATTTTTTAGGGGTAAAATTGTAACATCCTTATTTTAAATGTCCCTATTGTTACAATTAAGGACAAATTTTTGGAGAAAATTTCTAAATTAAAAGTTTGACATAATTAATCTAAAGTCCTTTACAACTTTTTATTTGTTATAATTTATAGAATTTTGTGAAAATTTTTCCATAGTTTTGCAATTTAAGACTTGATGTTGAAATTTTCTTGCATGTAATGAATTTTTTTTTTTGCTGTTATTCTGTCTTTATTCCATTGTATACCAACCATGTTTTCTGATAACATGTTGCATTCCTTTCATTGTAAATTGCATACAACCTCATCCTTTAGAGTATTGTTATGACAGGTAAGTGCTCTCCTAATCCTTCATACCTCATGCTCATAAGTTCATAGATATTTTTTCTGCAATTTTTTTTTAAAAAAAAAGAAAGGAGAAATTATGTGTTAAAATGAATAAATAAGTTTCAGACTTATCAAAAACTTCCCCAATTTTGGAAATTTATTTTGGGTATATGTTCATCATGTTTGTATCATATGTACAAGGGAATGGAAGATGTCTTACCTTGCCTGCTAAGAGCGATTGCTTGTGCACTTATGATAGCCTAGGGTGATGATTTGATGGCATTGCAGTTTTTAAGTTTGGGGATATGGTGTTTGATGCTTGCGTATGCTAAATTGTGAGATTTGGTCCTAATTATTATGAGTGTGCTTGCTTAATGATTTTGTGACAGAACTTGCTTCTTCCCTTGCTTGTGCATGTTTTAATTAGCATATGGAAATGATGAAGGTCGTGTTTCATAATATAGCCAAGGCCAAAGTAGTCTACCTAGTATTTCATATCCATTAACCTTTATTTTTGAGCCTTAGCCTAATTATTTTGAGTTACACCTGACATTACAACCCTAAGACAATTTCTGAGAAAAGCCATATATGAACCCTTGATATATTGCATTGTATCTTGTCTTGTCTTACCTTGTTGCTAAGGGACTAGCAACCTTTTAAGTTTGGGGTTGCAGGTATGCCCTGCAACAAATAATGGCACACTCTGAAACAAAAATATGGATAATTTGAAAAAGAAAATAGTAGGATGATGAAGGTCAAGTGTAAGAAGGTACAAAGAAAACACAAAAAAACAACAAATGAAGCAATAATAAAGAACTAAAAACAAAAATTGAGAAAAGTTTAAAAAGCTGAAAAAAAATATAAGCACCAGGAACCAAAGTATCTTTCATCATCATCTGAAGAAATAGTATTGTGTGGAAAGGAAAGAATGGTGACAGGGTCAAGGCAAGATAAGTGTCAATAAAGTACATCCATTACCCTTACTTTGACCAGAAAAACAAAAATAGAGTATGTAACCACATTATAAGCCACCAGAGCCCTTATTGATCTATGTGTTATTGTGTATGTGCATGGTTGCTTAGTGAGGTTGCAAGCCAATGATCACAGTGTTGTTTTACAAGTGTGTGTGCATAATTACTAACCTCAAACACTTGAGTACAAAGAGTGATACACTTGTCTTGTGAGCTTATTGAAGCATCAACATCTTAGCCTTCACTCTTAAGGATTGTATTCAATTCATTGTGAATCAATTAAGAGGCTTGTCACTTGTGCATTGCAGTTTGTCTTGTGCAGGTTTGGCTTGATAAGGAAAATGAACTTAGCATAATGGAGTAAAAGGCTTAAGTTATTGCTTGAGGACAAGTAAAATTCCAAGTTTGGGGATGTGATAAGTCTTGAAAAGACATATTTATTTAACATAATTTTTCTATTTTTTGTCAATGGATTATTAATTATTTAATTTTGGAAGTATTTATTAATTAATTTTGTAATTTTATATTTTTAATAATTTATTATCAGTTTAATATTTTATGAATTTTTTTAAGAAAAAATATTGCCCAAGATAAATATGTGAGTGTTGAAGAAAATTTTCCAAGTGCGTTAACGCCCACATCTAGAGTGCATATGCTGGTATTCTATTTGATCCATGTATAGGTATCATTGGCTAGCATAGCACATTAGTCTCACCCTCATCACTTACGCTCATAAGGAAAAGCAGTGTAGGAAGTCCACGCGTTCTTACGCTAACCAATGTAAGAGTACGACAATATCCGGAATTCATGATCCATTCCAGTACCTCAGTGTGTCCACATTTTTGTCACGCCAAGGTCTCACGTTCAAGATGTTGTTGTGCTAGATCTTCTGCGTGCCTACGCTAGCTAGTGTAAGGTCACATTGGGATGAACTTTAAATCTTGTATCACTCCAGTAGCTTCGTATTTCAGCGCTCAACTTACATTGTGCTTTACACTCAAATGCATTTATTTTAGGCCCTTTGTCCAGTAGCTTAGCGTGTTTACACTGGATACCACCATTCTAACACACAGGACTTAGACCAGTTTTCATGATTAGCTTTATGAGCCAATGTACCTACGTTGGTTGACAGCGTGCTTAGGCGCATATACGAGGGAACTTGGCCAAATTTAATTTTTAGTTTTTTTCTTTCTTCTTTTCTTCTAGGTTAGTTAAGTTAAGTTTTGTTATTTATTTGTAAGTCCTTAAAGAGCATTTTGGCAATTCTTTTAATTATTAGTTAAGTTAAGTTTTGTTATTTATTTGTAAGTCCTTAAAGAGCATTTTGGCAATTCTTTTAATTGTTAGTTTGTAGTTAATTCAATTGCTTTATATATAGGTTATTGATTCTGTAAAAAAAGGACACAACCTATATTTTCAAATTTATTTTTCAAATCTGATTCTCTCTACATATTTTTGGTCTCTAGATTCTTTGTTTTTTTTATTATATCTTCATTTTCTGAGTTCATCCGTTCGTATTCCATGGATTGCTAAATCCCTAAGATTGGGATTAGTTGAAGCTTCAATAAAGATCAATCTCTACTGACTAAAGAAAAATTCTGATTGAGGCATGTTAGAACATTGCAAGTTGTGGATCTCAATTTCTGAATTCAGAAATTCAGACCAATTTAGAGTTTCTCTCCAGAGAGGAATCATGAGAGAGGGCTCTGGTATACAATTTGCTTCCTAGCTACTTCAGGCCTAAGATATTAGGTGAATAGCTAGGGTTCTTTTCTAATTTCGCAATTAGTCTTAATGTATGTGAACACCCAAGGAATTAGGGTTATCTATAGTGAAATAATAGTAATCACACATAAGGAATTAGGGATTATTCATCTCTGAAATTCTAAACATGACTTTAATTAGAGTTTAGAATTTATTCACATGAAATTGATTGAAGTTGATTGCTGAAGCTAATTCCAATCTACTCGTACTTCTATGTTTAAAATTTCATACTACTATTGCATAGTAATTGCTACTATTTCATATTCAAAAATTATAAATCAGACATTACAAAAATACAATGAATTATTTAAAGCTCTTGTTTGATAAAAGCATTCAAAGGGAAATGGAAGAAAATGAAAGAATGCACCTTGAAGAGTTACACAAACTTATATAAGAAAATTTTATTTTGAAAACCAATTTAGAAAACACCAAAGTATGTTGCAACTCTCAAGCTGTTGAGATCATCAAACTGCAAAAGTACGTGAGTTCACTTTAGACCTAGGCCAGTTTGTAAATGGCACTGAAAATTTAAAAAAAAATTTAGGTAAATCTCATGGTAGCCATAGCAGACCAGGTCTGGGCTATGTAGAGAAAGATGATTTCGAGCAATCTTCATCTCCTTCATTTGTTCCTAAGAAACAAAAACATGTGAAATATAATTATTGTAAAAGGCATGGTCATATGATAAATGATTATCCAAAAAGAAAGAAAAAGAATGCAAAAGTTGCTAACCATGTATGACCCAAGAAGATTTGGGTACCAAAATCATTAATCATTCCTATTGTAGATGTGCTTAAAGACAAACACAAAGCATCAACACTGGTATCTGGACAGCGAATACTCGCATCACATGACAGGAAAAAGGTCTATGTTCCTAGACCTAGAGAAGTTTAAAGGTGGAACAATCACCTTTGGAGGTAACCTGAATGGAAAGATTATAGGATTTGGTAAAGTTGGTAAAGTTCCTTCACTTGTTATTGAAAATGTATATTTGGTTAAAGGTCTGAGACATAACCTACTAAGTATTAGTCAATTTTGTGACAGTGGGTACAAGGTCTCTTTTGACAAAGAAAAGTGTATTATCATCAACCATGATGGAACCACACTCTTCTCTACAAAGAGAAATCACAACCTATTCAAGGTTGACTTGAATGAACTAAATAATCAAAATCTAATATGTTTGTTTCTAAACTCTGAGTAGAGATAAATCTGGCATAAAAAGCTTGAGCATGTGAGTTTAAAACATATTTCAAAACTTCACAGGAAAGATCTAGTCAAAGGACTATCAAAAATTTCCTTCAACAACTCCCTGCCTTGTGGAAGATGCTAAAAAGTGAAACAACATAAAACCTCTTTAAAAAACAAAAATGTTGTTTTCCACATCCAAACCATTAGAATTGTTGCATTTGGATTTAATTGGTCCATCTCAAGTACAGAGTCTGGCAGAAAGAAGTATGGATTTGTCATTGTTGATAATTACACAAGAATGACATGGGTATACTTCCTAGCCCACAAAGATGAGTTTGTAAAAGTATTCAAGATTTCTGCAAGAAAATCCAGAATGAGAAAGGATTATGTATTGGTACAATAAGAAGTGATCATGACAGAGAATTTGAAAATAAAGTTTTTGAAAAATTCTGCAATGAATCTGACAACTCATAGTTTTTCTTCTCCAAGAACACCTCAACAAAATGGTGTTTGGAAAGGAAAAATAGATCTCTACAAGAAATAGCCAAAACAATGCTTTGTCAAAATAATCTTCCTAAATATTTCTAGGCAGAGACTGTGAGCACTTCTTGTTATATTCAAAAAAAATTCTTATCAGACCAATATTGAAAAAGATTCCTTATGAATTGTGGAAGGGAAAAAACCCAACATATCATATTTTCATCCATTTGGGTGCACTTGTTATATCCTTAACACAAAGGATCATCTTGAAAAATTTGATTCTAAGTGTGATAAAGGGATATTTATGGGGTACTCAACCACATCAAAATCTTACAGAGTTTTCAAAACAAGAACTCAAACAATTAAGGAATTAATGCATGTAAGGTTTGATGATCTTCAAGAGACTGACATGAAACTAGCAGATCTAGATATTGATGATACAGGTATTCTACAACAAGAGTCTGATCCTGTTCAATTAGAACCAGCAGAAATAAGAAATGAAGAATCTGAACAATAACCATTAATGTCTCAACCCGGGAGGCCTTGAGACTAGAAGTTCAAGGCTTATCATCCTTCAGACCTCATTATTGGAGATCAAGCTGTTGGAATAAGGACCAGATCTTAATTTCTTAACCAATCTACCATAGCTCTCATTTCAAAACTTGAACCTAAATCTGCTGTAGATGCTTTGGAAGACACTGACTAGGTCGTTGCAATGCCATAGGAATTGAACTAGTTTGAGAGAAATAAAGTTTGGAACCTTGTCCCAAGACCCAAGAATAAAGGCATTATTAGAACTTAGTGGGTCTTGGAATACTTCTTGCATTTGTAGCATATAAAGGAATAAAATTATATCAGATGGATATTTAAGAGTTTATTTTTGAATGAGTTTATTGAAGAAGAAGTTTTTGTAAAACAACCCACTGGTTTTGAAGATATTTATTTTCCAAACAATGTTTTTAAACTTAGGAAAGTACTATATGGTCTTAAACAAGCACCTAGAGCTTAGTATGACAGACTTAATTCTTTTTTAAATTCAAAATGCTTTACTAGAGGAAAAGTAGATATAACTTTATTCAAAAAAAGCTATCACAAAAGCTTTATAATTATGCAAATATATATATGGATGATATTATTTTTTGTGCTACTAATGTAAGTCTATGCAAATAATTTTTTGAAATGATGCAAGCTAAGTTTGAAATGGGTGTGATGGGAGAACTTAAACTCTTCCTAGGCTTACAAATTAAATAGACTGATGATAGAATTTTTATCCATCAGCAAAAGTACACCAAGGAGTTGCTTAAAAAGTTTAAAATGGTCGATGCTAAGCCAATGAGCACTCCTATGCACCCTAATTGCATAATCAGTAAAGATGAGTTTGGTACATTAATGAATCAGACCTTATACAGAGGAATGATTGGTTATCTTTTGTACTTAACATCCAACAAACCAGATATAATGTTTAGTGTTTGTATATGTGTAAGATACCAATCAGACCCTAAGGAATCACACTTGTCTACAATGAAGAGGATTCTGAGGTATCTTGTGGGTACCACTATAGGTTGGTCCATAAAAGAACAAACTCATTTTCCTTGTCTGGATTTTATGATATAGATTTTACAGGAGATGGAATGGATAGAAAAAGCACCAGTGAAGGATATCATTTTCTTGGCAAAAGTTTGATCTCCTAGGGAAGCAAAAAGCATAACTTAATAGCTCTTTCAACTGTAGAAGTTGAATACATGTCTACAACAAGTTGTTATTCTCAACTTCTTTGGATAAAGTATCAACTTGAGGACTACTCAATCAAAGAAGAAGAGATTCCTGTGTTCTATGAGAACATAAGTGTAATAAATCTATCCAAGAATCTCAGCCAACATTCCAAAGCCGAACACATAGAGGTAAAATACCACTTCATCAAAGATTATGTACAAAAGGGAATCCTGGATATGAAATGTATGGACACTGACCATCAGTGGGTAAACATTTTTACAAAGTCTTTGGCTGAGGCCAGGTTTACTTTTATTAAGCATAATTTAAATTTAAGAAAAATTACTTGAATATGCCTGCTTCATATGTGAACTTGCTTAATTTAAAAAGTCTAAATGTTTACATGAAAGGTCTAGGTCTAGTTATGTACGCTTATATGTTTGATATATCTGAGCGCATAAGAGTATGCTCTTATTTAATGTTGGGATGTTAAATCAGATGGAATTCTATGTTAACTAAAACATTACACTTTTATTATCATTTACTTTAAAATGTCCCACATGACAAAAGTTAATATGTTTTTATGTAATCGCCACCTAAATTGTTTTCTCTCTTTTTTCAAGTGAACAGTTTTTACCCTTTTTAAATAAACTGTCATTTCACTTCATTGCCCTCCTTTGTGCAAACCTCTTGAGTTTCCCTCTCTCTAAGCTTTCTGTCTCTCAAAAGTGTAAAAATTATCCCCTCTCCAAAACCCTAAACCCTTCATCTTCCTGAAATTTCTTGAACACTACCATGGCCCCCAAATTCTTAGTTGATGACATTGTAGAGTCCTCTTTCTTTCACCTAGAACAGCATAAGCTTGACAGAAGAGATGTAACATCGGAGCTCAAAGGCATTGGGTGGGACTAGATTTTGTGTTGATAGGGTGCCCTTCTCCCCTTCACTCATCTTGGAATTCTGGAACACTATTTCAGTGGACAAGTCAAGATTCATTCTCAATGGCACTCTTAAGGGAAAAACCATTGAAATATCAGAAGATGTCATTGTTACTATGTATAGATGTCCTACAATTGGGAATGTATAAATGGTTTTAAATGTACCTTCACTTATTATATCATATTGTTATTCTATCTTTTGACTCAAATTTTATATATATATGAATTTTTGTTTTGCCTATAAACATATGTATGAATGTAAATAAACATTTGTTATGCTTATACCTAGTTCTCCATGATCCCAATCAAATGTATCTTAGATTTATACATATCTTCATAAAACACTTAATATATTCTTGAGATTTAAAGAAAACATTTTCATAAGATATGATTGTGACATATAAGCCATAAGTAAGATATAATAAAATGGATATCCATAATACATGAAAAGAGGGGTGACTTTTAAAAAGAACCTATGGCTAGTAAAGAAAATGAATACAAGTGATTATGCATCACATGCATCATAAAGCATCATTAAAAATGAGAGTTATTGAATGGGAAAGAAAATGAGACTCTAAGTGTTAGGTCCCTATGAAACGGATCTTGGGAATACCATCAGATTTAGAGGGGCCCAAAGGCTCAAAGTAGCGCTCACGAGGTCAGGTTTCTTGTTGCATCCTGAGGTATTTTGACTCTAAACTAGGGTTATTGAGATCATGGATAGACATCATTTTAAACAAGAAAGGATATCTGCATTGGAAATAATAAAGGCTAACGAGCCCAAAGGTTTTGCCTCTAGTAAGGATGGAATTATCGTCAGAGGATATTAAGACCATAGGCCTTTATGCATAGCAGTAATTCATAGAAAAAGCATCATAACATAACATAACATAATATATTATTTGATATATGAGCTTGTAAAGCTCTTATGATGTGAGCCAAGTCAATATAAACCTTGAACATGGACTCACTCCTCTTTTTCTATCTCTCTTGTAAGTTTACTTCTAAACAATAGATGTCGAGCCCCATGAGAACAACGACCTCATCACCTAATGATAGCAATGGTAGCAGTGCCAAAGCGCCCACTGAAGACGTGTGTCCTACCCCTAGCTTGGCCAACAATCCTAAATACACTCCGTCTTCACCAGCTCTACCCTTGCCAATGTATCGAGCATTGTACCATCTAAACTCCCCGGATAACACATTATACCCTATCGACAATGGCATTGAGGAAGAACCCGCTACTAAGAGACCATATGTATACTTTCACCAATGAAGACATCAAAGTTCTTGATGCCAATCCCGACCACTCTTTGGAGACCCCCATTCTTAAAGGCCAGCCTTTAAGACCCCTGACAATGGTCCTGTTGATGATAAACCTAAAAAAGAAAGGGTATCAAGGATGGGATTTTGGTGCCCTTAATTTGTACGCTTTTTGAGGTAATCTCGTTCATCGGGACCTCTACATTCTCCACGTCTTCTACAAGGTAGGACAATATGGACCAGTCAAGGATCTGCCCTGGTGATGGCATCAAATGGTGAAAAAAGGACATGTCATTAGTGTTTGGTTCCACTTCGTGCCACAATATGGATGGTCTGACCTAAGTGATAGCAACAACTCTAGCGATGGTGACCATGACTCAAGCAATGACTGGCTTGGAGAGGTGATTACGGCTTAGGACCTATAGTAGGGTTATCTCTTTTGATTTATTTACTTGTATGGCATCAGGAATTAATGTAGGTAGATCTTTCATATGCCCAACTTCATTTCCTTTGTATGCTTATGTATTGGATAAAATGGTAGTCTCTGCCAGTTATGTAATATTTTAAATGAAGTACTTTTTCTATATGTGTGTAGTAAGGATTCAAATTTGATATACTACTTTGTTTTAAACATATTGCAAAAACAAATAAAATTTTTAGGTCTGTATTTTTGAAAAGTTTTACTTAGTGACACATTAACCTAGACATAACAAGGTGAATTTTCTATTTCTCACAAAATATTTATCAAAATCTATATGGCCAAGTTAGGGTGCCATAATAACAGCCATTATAACCATTGCATCATCTCCACTAGGGACGGCAAAACCGGTCAGGCTTGGCGAGCTCGCCAAATTTGGCGGGATGGACAACAATTTTTAGCCCGCCTGACGGGCCAAAACCTTGGTGGGGCGGGCCGACCCAACGGGCCCTGCCAAAAGAAAAAGTTATAAATATTACTAATTTATATTTTATTTTATTAAAATATATACTTTCATTTTTTTAAATTAAAAAAATAGTAACATCTCTTACTATTTATACATTTTGTTTAATAATATCTTCTTTAATTTTTTTTAAAATTATTTTTCTAATTTTTTAATATTAATTTGATATATTTTTTAATAAAAATTATAATTTGAACTTTGGCGGGTGGGGCCCTAAATTTTGGCCCGCCAAGCCAGGGCCCGACGGACCAGCCCGTTTTGCCATCCTTAATCTCTATCGGGGTTATTAGGAATGAAATCGTCGTTAAAGAAAGATATAAAAGAGGTTTGAACATCGTCCCTGAAGGGTCTGTTATCCTTCTTGTCTTGGATCGACGTGACCATTCTCAATTGATTCTTCCTGGAAATGTTAGACATACCATCTCAATAAATCCTCCAACAATCATCTTAATAACCTTTCTTTTTCCTTTGGGGGTGAAGGGGGTATATCATCCTCTTTATTGATAACCTCCACCCTTGGGCTTTTTGCTTGTTTGCCGTTGTGAACCTTTTTTGGCCTCATCTGTTATCACCATTAAGGGACCGATTTCTTCTTCTTTTCTTACTCTAGTCTAGCTTATCACAAGAGTTATTTTTTAAGAGATTCTACTTTAACTTACCTTCTCTAATGAGCACCTCAATGGCATTCTTCAACTATCTATATTCTTTAGTTGTGTGACTGGTTTGTTCATGAAACTTACAGTACTTATGAGGGTTTGTAAGCCTTTTTATAGGAGTTGGCTTCCTAACACCACACATTGAAAAATATGGCCAACCAACATTTCCCAAGATATGGCTTTGGCTTGGTTTGGTGTACAACAAGGCATAGTGACCAAAGTTGAAAACTTTTTTTCTTTAGGACGAGTAAGAAATCCTTGTCCTTTCCTTTTGTGGGGTCTTCTCAGATTTGGGTTTCTCCTTTTTCTTCAAAGTTTGTGTGGTATTGGAGAAGACTTTGTCCCTATGGCTTCCAAATGCATGCCAATGCCAACGTATTTATTCACCTCCTTATGAAACTCTTTGAAAGTCTAGGGCAGTCACTTTGCTAAAGAAAGGGCAAACACTATCACCGATTGCAATGCTTCAATGATGATGTGAAGTTGAATAACTTCCGTTAGATCTAGTATCATAATGACTTCTTTATAAATCTTTTTTAGGAAATCTTTCAAAGATTCCTTATTTCCCTACTTGATTTAAGCTAGGATGCGAGAGGTTTTGGGAATGCCCCTGGAGATAATAAAGTGATCTCTGAAAGCTTCTGCCATATCGGTCCATGAATCGATTGAACCTATAGGGAGGCCCTTAAACCATCTTAAAGCTTCTATGGTCAGAGTCCTAGGAAACATTCTGCATATCACATCAAACTCAGCCCCTAGGAACATAGCCTCATAAATACACGCGTTAAGGTGTTTCCCTGAGTCTATCTTCTCAGAGTACTTCTCTTTAGACAACGGTTGGGTGGCTTTGAGGTGTTTAGGGATGAGGATTTCCCTAAGCCTTTGAAAGGATGGTACATTTGACTTCCACCCTATGGAGGCGCCAATAACCTGTATGTTTCTATACCAGGTAGAATGACACTCAGTCCAATATATTTACTCATGTTAGTCTTTATCATAGGTAGGAATCCTTGAATAGGATAAGGTGGTGGACATCCCATGGTGAGATGCTGAAGGAAGAGGTCTTCCTGGTGAGGTGTACTAGTGTACAACACACGATGATCTAGCTGTTTACGTTCATTCCTCAACTCTGCTAACTTCACCTTGAGTTGGCGAATGACCTCGTCATATAGGTCTGCTTAGGTCAAGATTATAGCTCATCTTGAACTTTGATAGGTTGATGTTGGGGTGTCTACTAGGCTAACATAAACCATACGTTTAGGCTTCATGTGCGCCTCATCCTATACATGAACATCCGAGGTTATGGATCACTAGTGTGCAATGTCAGTATTTATGATTGTAGTAGTGAGAATAACTTTAACGAGTCCTACTGGGCATATCAATGATCTGCCTGGTATATGGGATAGAACTTCTGGTATGGGTACCAAGTATCTCTCCCTATGTTACAGTGATCTAGTAAATATCTGGTATTGTTTCTCTTACTTTAGCAGGGAATAAAGAGCTTTGCTATGATTCCGTCTAGCCAACATATTGATATGTCGTGTTATAGGGTAAAATAAGGTGTCACCTATAAAGACACTCTGACGCTTAAGTCAGTACTAGATAAGTTACTATCAGCTTAAAGATGAGCACCTTAATAAGGAATAAATGCATGGTATTTAGAGATTTGGGTAGTGAGAACATTCTACGTGGCATGTGTCAGTATAGATCCTATAAAAGACAAATAAAGTTGACATAATTATAGATATTTCTAACACTCTTTATAGGTGCTTGGCTATGCCCTTAACATAGCCAATGAGTCCTCTTAACAACGGTTATGATTGATTCTAGTTAGAAGGGCCTTAGATATGAGATGTGTGAGTGGTCAACCCAGTCTTGTATAATGCTCATTGGGAGGTATCTCATGTTAGAGAATACTGTTTCTAAGTCAATATCGTCTAGGCCGATATCAGACTAGATCGGTTCACATCCCCTTTATTTGTATTTTCATTTTTATGCTTAATTTTGTTACAGCAAAATGCATGTCTTCTTTTTTATTTTCAAATCAATCGACTAATTTTTAATTTATATGCTGCCACAAGAAATTACTTCTAGTTTTTTTTATAAAAAGTAAGCAATTATTTTTAGTTACAAGCAAAAACATATAACTTTCTTTATGAATTACAAAACAATTCCATGGCATGGGTAATTAATCTATTAGGCTTTAATATAAATTTAGCCTTTAAGAAATTCTGGATTTTAGTTTTACCCCCTGTAATAGTAAATCTTAGTTTAAGGCCCCTTAATAACCTTTTTTTTTTGTTAGTATTGAGCCCTTATCATTAATAGTTTCTGTTAAGTGCTGAGGTGCTACAAATGAAGGTGTAACAAATGAAGGTGCCACTGGGTTCACATGTGACATGGGAGTCATCATGCACCACATTGAGTTGGAATTAATAATATTTTATATATATAAAAAAAGGTCCCCAAATTTCTAACATAACATTTCCTGTAATCTTGGAATTAGGGTTTCTTCCTGACCTTTTACCCCCAAACCATAAAAGATGCCCAAGCAAGGAAGGTCTTTTTCCCTATCCTTCCAAGTCTGATTGTTGAACGATGTCTAGGTCTACCATGTTTACAAGGTCGAGTAGTTCATTTTCAGGGGCTGCATTTAGGCGGCCATGTAAATATAATGAACCCGTGTTGCTACTAGTCTCCAAGAGCCCAAAAATTTATGGTAGAGCATTCTTGAGATGTGTTAATTGGATGGTAAGTAGAGTATTTTTGTTTTTGTTTAGGGTTTGTTATATTTCATTTACTTTTTTATTGTGACCCATGTTTGAAGTTGTTCTATTCCTTCTACAGAACGAGAACACGCGTGGGTATTTCAAGTGGGTTGATAGTGGGCCATAAAACCAGCAAGGTCTGCTAGCTTCTCTAACCATGGCATTAGAGTTTTTGGCGGGGAGATCAATAAGGTTGTAAGGCTATAAGAGAGATTAAAAGAATACAAAACCATGAATTTCATGCTAATGTGGTTATGTACAATATCGTGGGTCATTGGCTTCCTGACCCTGGTTTTGGTTGTAGTGAAGGATTGAAGACATGGTTTAGTTTAGTTTGGCTTATGGCTTCAGTCCTTGAAAATGTTTTATTTATAACAATAGGCCCTTAAAGAATTTTTTTTTATAACATTAGGCTCCTAAAAATGTAAGATGATGTAGCATTAGGCTTCTATTAAGTTGAGTTTAGGGTTTCGTTTAGATGAGGTCACACAATATTCATATTGGTGAATGTAACTTTCAACTATCAATAGAGATGCCTATTTTTCAATTTGTTGCATATGGCTATATTTCAATTTGTTTTGATTATGTGAGAAGGTGGACAAGTAATATGAAAAAAGAAGCATTGGTTTACTGCAGTGTGCACACTTTGTTAAAATGAAACCTAGGTATTGACTTAAAAATGAGAATTGCATTGTTCAATTTTGAACCAAACAGATAATGGTTATTACATGAATTCAAAATGAAACTAACTTTACATTAACAACAACAAGTGTCTGAAAAATAACTACAGTATTTGAAAATAACTAGCAACTACCACAACTAAAAAAACACCTGTTAGTGACGAAAATAATTGGTCGCTAATCCATGCCAAGGTCGTCGCTAATAGGACTAGCAACGGTATTTCTGATGGCCACACGACCGTCGCTAAAACCCTCGTCGAAGATAGATCAACGACCACGGAAAGGCCGTCGCTAAAGCACCGACGGCATAAGACCGTCGCTAACATGGTCTCTGCTTCACTTACTTCAGCTGTCGCTAACTGTCCATGTTCAGCGACGACTTATGCCCGTCGCTATGGGTAGCCATACAGCTACGACTTATGCCCGTCGCTATGGGTAGCCATACAGCGACCACTTATGCCCGTCGCTATGGGTAGCCATACAACGACCACCTATTCCCGTCGCTATGGGTAGCCATACAGCGACCACTTATGTCGTCGCTATTAGTAGTCATACAGCGACCACTTATTCCGTCGCTAATGGTATTTTTATTTTTTTAAAAATTGTTTAAATATTTATAGATTTTGTTAATTTAACTTTAAAAATGTTGATTAATATTTTGTATTGGGTAATAAAATTTTATAATTAAATTTGAATAATTTTTTTAAAATATTAAATTATTATTAAAAAAAGTAATATATTAAATTTATTTATCAAATAGGTTGAATTATTAATGATAATCAAAATAAGACGTTTTTCTTTGAATTTAATTACCAATAAATATTGACATAATAAATGAAGAATGACAAAATAAATACTGAATGGAATATAATATAAAAACTGTAAATGAAATATACAATGTGTATACATAATAAAAATACAATCATGGTGGTGGGGGATCCTGTGGTGGTGGTGGGGGCGCCTGGGAAGTGGGGGGAGGTAGTCTCGCCATCAACTGCATCAGTAGCTCCTGTTGTTGAGCAAGTTACCGACGAGTCTCGGCGTGCTGCTCCTCGGCCCGCTGTCGGTCAGCCTCGGCCCGTCGTCGGTCCGCCTTAGCCTGCTCCTCTAAAAGCTGCCTCTGACGTCGCTCCTCCTGTAGCTCGTCGTTAAGGTTTTGAATTACCTGAACAACCTCAGTCGGAAGACCAGACGAAGAGGAAGAGGAAGGGGTTTTCCCTTTTTTCGCCAGCTGCGTGCTGATGCCACCCAATCCAAAGACCCTCCCTTTCTTGTTCACACCGTCAACAGCCTCCATATAGATGGCGTTGTCGTCGAAACAAGACAGGGTAGGAGGAACCTCCCCTTCAGGAGTCGAAGCCACCAGGTCCGCCTCCTTCTCGGCCCTTCTAGCCTGATACGCCTCCTGTAAATTAAAAAACACTGATAGGATTAGTAAGCTGATTTGTAAATTATAAACATGTGTGAGTTAAAAGTAAATACCGCTAGATCTATAGTCTTCTAGTTTACCCATGCACCGACTTTGTTCTTCTTGGTCATTTGCATGACCTCAAACAAAGAAGGCTCCTGGTGCTCCCTCAGCTCCTGTGGTGGACAAAAAACATTGACATTATTATTTGTAAATATGTCAGACGAATCATAACAGAAATGTTTAACATAAATATACTTACAAATCTTTTCTTGTGCTCGAGGGTTGAAATGTTACCCCCAGTGTAAACTGAGGCTGCAGCATCGGCGGCTCTGTTTGCCCTATTCCGAGCACTCACCTGCTGGAATGGGACACCGCCCCACTTCTGGATCATCCCATCCCAATGGTCCTCTGGGATCCAACGAGGGCGCTCACCCTTGTCCCTCACCTTCCAAAGGGTACTCTTGATGATTTTGGAGGTCTTTGTGGCAAAGACCTTCCTAATCTCATCAATCATACCCTCTGCCCACTGATAATCACTCTGTAAAATGAACTGAGAATTCAAAATTAATAAGAGGTCTATTTTACAAATCAAATCACAACAAATTGATGTGGTAACTTACCAAGAAGGTGTCAAACCACCTATCTTGGACAACCTTCTCAGCATCTGTCCAAGATATATATGGACCATCCCACTGGGCCTTCAAAACCTTAGTAATCGCTTTAGTAGTGTGACTACTATAAACAAAGCTGTAATGACAACAATTATATCAGGAGTAAAACAACACACAATCTAGGGAGACTCCCAAAATTCTGACAGAGTCTCCCCTGTAAATGTAACATTTCCAAGTTTAAATAGTTACCCTGTTACAAATAGAAGAGTTCCTAGTATAATTCAATCTATACAAGTACTAATTAAAGTAACATACAATAAACTCACAAGTCTTTCCACTAAAGTTTAATATAAAGTACCATACAAATAACATAAAAGTATTTAAGTTTTAGTCACTTACTCGTCTCCGGCCAGCACGGGTACCAACATGGGCAGAGAGGATGCCGGAGGTGGGGTGGCCTGATGGCCATGATCCTCCAAGCCACCAACTCCAGGAGTCTGCTCTGGGGTGGTCAGCTGTGGGGGTGATGGGGTGGTCAGCTGTGGTGGTGATGGAGTGGTCTGCTGTAGTGGTGATGGAGTGGTCTGTTGTGGTGGTGATGGAGCGGTCTGCTGTAATAGTGATAGAGTGGTTCCCTGCTCTGGGGTGGGAGTCCCCAGACGGGATGCCGGGGTCCTGGACCCACCACCCCTACTAAAGGGCAGTCGACGTCCCGTTATCTGTGGATAAAATCATGAAAAGAAAGGTTAGTCTCAGGATATATATAAACCTATGTGTATATGTTTAAACACTACATACTCTGTGTCTGTTTTAGTTTCAAATTCCCCCTCAGTTTTAGTGTCACTGTGGTTATCTATTTGAACAACTTCATCAGTATCCAAATCAGCCCTAGACCATTTTGATTGAGAGACAAGGTCTTTGTCAATGTGTTTACCCCCCGTAGTGGCGAGTGTCTCATCCATTATGACTGGATCAATGTTGAACAACAAATTGGCATCGTTGAGCTTGTGTGGTGCAAGCTGATAAGCGTCATCAACCTCTTCGGAGACATTATCAGTGATCTGACTTTGGGCCTTGGCTTTGATTACTGCATACCAGTCCCAAAGTCCTCCCGGGAAATCGGTGTAATAAACCTGCTCGACTTGTTGGGCAAAAATGAAGGGATCAAACCGTTTATATCTACCATTCTTCTTGACCTCAACTAAGCCGTAGTTGTTGTCAACCTTTGTTCCAACACCGATTGTGTTGTCGAACCAATCACATTTGAATAGAACAATATCTCTTCTTAGTCGTCCAGAGAACGAAACTTCAACAATCTTCATCAACATTCCATAAAAGTCTTCTTCCAACTGTCCAGTGGTGCCTCTAACACAAACCCCGTAGTTATGGGTACGCATACCTTCACTCCATTGAAGAATATTAAACTTGTAGCCATTTACGTAGTAAATAGGCCATTTTTTAATAGTTTTCACCGGCCCCCAAGGAAGGGCTTGGAGTAAAGAATCTTCAATATGGTTGTTAGGGTCTTGTATCTATGTACAACATAATAAGTAAGTCATCATTAGATACTATAAAAGTTAGAAGCATAGATTAAAAACACTCGGTATACGGGTCTTACGTGTTGTGCGAACCAACCAACGAACTTGGATGACACCTCACTATGAATTTGTTCATCAGTTAAATCATTTTGCTCACGTTTTAGCATATCTGTATATAAGTTATTTAAAGGAAACAAATTTAGATACTATAAAAGCTAGGTTTAGAATGTAACATATACCTTTTATACTTACTCAAGAAACGGTTCCACTTCTGGGCAATTTAGAAGAATGTACAAGTGAGCCGCCTTTCGATCTTTCTCATCAATGTAACATTTTGTGAGCCTGCCCCCCGGATGACCAGGATAGTTAAAAATTGATATTTGTTCATCAAACCCTGTGCGGGTGGCTACCCCAAGATTGCGAGGAATTCTACTCATTCTAGTTTCTATCTCCGTAAGAAAATAAAAAGAAGCAAAAGTTGTCATTTCTTTGACTAAGTATGCCTTATAAATTGATGCCTCAACGCAGGCTTTGTTCGACACTTTATCTTTTAAAAAGCGTAAGAATCTTCAACATCATAAACAAATGTTAAGTTAGAAAAGACTATTATAAGAAGTGTTTGCAAGGAAATTAAAGAGTTATGGCGTTCACCTTTCGAATGGATACATCCAATGATACTGCACCGGGCCACCAACCAAGGCCTCGTACGGTAGATGGATAGGCAAATGCTCCATCAAATCAAAAAAACTTGGTGGGAAAATCTACTCCAACTTACAAATCAATACCGGGATAGTTTCTTCCATCTTCACAAGTTTCTCCATAGTCAACGAAGTTGCCGTCAACTCCTTAAGAAGTGACTCAACTCAACCAACGGTTTCCAAATAGGCTTCAGTAAGGCATGAAACGCATACGGGAGTAGTTGTTGCATAAAGACACGGCAATCATGACTTTTCATGCCAAACACCCTGCCCTCCTTCATGTCGACACATCTACTAAAGTTAGAAGCGAATCCATCAGGCAGGGTCAACCCATTCATCCAAATACACACAGCAATCTGTTGTGGTCTAGTTAAAACATATTTTGCATGGGTTTAAACATTCTTCCACGTCCCGCATCCCTCAATTCCAACTCCTTCCTAGAACACCAAATCGGAAGGTCTAGACGACTCTTCTCGTTGTCCTTTGTTCTCCCCTTGATGTCCATAACAGTGTCAAAAATATTCATGAAAACATTACGTTCAGTGTGTATGACATCAATGTTGTGTCTTAACAACAAGTCTTTCCAATATGGAAAATCCCACAAGATGCTCTGCTTCACCCAGTGGTGTTCCTTACCATAACCTGCAAACTCCTTAACACTCTTGTCCCAGATGTAAGGATACTCTTCGACGTTCTGCCAAACCCGTGCACCGGATAACCTACGGGGTAGAGGTTCATTAACAACCTTGTTCTTCTTAAAAATGGTTTTTGTTTCTCCTAAACGGGTGATCCAACGATAGAAACTTTCTATGACAGTCAAAGAAACTTGTCTTGCCACTAACAGAGAGTGATTCCCCCCGGTATGTTCCATGCATACAGGGTAAGCAAGCTTCCCAAACGTTGACCATCCAGAAAGCATACCGTAGGCCGGGAAGTCATTAATAGTCCACATCAAAACAGCACGCATCATAAAATTGTTCTTCAAAGATGCATCGTATGTCATTACCCCGACATCCCATAATTGTGATAACTCTTCAACCAACAGTTGCAAAAACACGTCTATGTTCGCCTTTGGATTTTTGGGTCCTGGAACCAGTATAGATAGAAACATGACCTCCCTCTTCATACACATATCAGGAGGCAGATTGTATGGGGTCAGTATGACTGGCTAACAAGAGTAAGCTCTTACATATTGACCGAAGGGGTTAAACCCATCAGTACATAAGCCAAGTCTTACATTGCGTGGCTCGCCAGAAAAGTCCGGATATAGCTCATCCAAACACTTCCATGCTTTCCCGTCGGAAGAATGGCAAAGAAACCCCTATTGTGTTCGGTTTAGAGCATGCCAACGCATGTGTTTTGCCGTGGACAATGAGACATACAGGCGTTGAAGACACGGTGTTATAGGGAAGTACCACATTTTCTTCCTGGCCGTCCGGGTTACCTTCCCTCTCCTTTTAACGGTTTTGTAGCGTTCCTCATTACAATGTACACATTTTGTGACGCTCTTATCTGCAAATTCATTTCTGAACAGCATACATCCGCCAACACAACACTCTATCTTCACACAACCCAACCCCAAGTTTGCCACTTGTTTCTTAGCATGGTACAGGTTTGTTAGCATTTGATGATTACTAGGCATAGTGGAACCCATCAGATTGACCATCCTATTAAAACAACCTCCAGAAAGATTATAATCTGCCTTTAGGCTTAAAGCAGCTAGGGAGGCGAATAACTCAGTGTGACTGTTGCACCCGTCCCACAATGGAGTCTGAGCCACCGCTAACAAATCATAAAATCTCTTCACCTTCAGATTAGGATCCTCCTCTACATTGTCAGAGTCTCCATGACCTACTTGGTCATCATGTTCTAGCATACGCCCGGTGGAGGTCCAACATGATCCATCACCATTTGTTTTAAGTTGTTGTGCGTATCCCTGTTTCCTCCAACCTCGTAGTAAGACTGTTGCACGGTTACGTCTGATGGTCTTAGCGGTAACTGCTCACCATGGTTGTACTAGCAGTGGTATGTTTCCATGAACCCTTTCTCAGTTAGGTGGCATATGACATCATCCGCGTATTCAAAACTCATGCATTTGCACCTTGAGCACGGACAACGAATCTTTTGAGTCGCTTCAAATCCAGGCGTGTTTTCCGTAGCGAACGAAATGAACTCCAATAGCCCCATCATAAACTCCTCAGTCACTCGTCGACTGCGATCTAGTCGGTTGTACATCCATCGCCGATTTGCCAGAACCTCCATTTACAATATCTAACAAGAACGATTTCTGTTACTTTACATTTTTAAAATTTTATTTGACTATCGGTTGTGAATCACTCTCTATCTCTTTAATGTTGTAAATTGGTGAATATGCAACCATCCGTAACCCATCGATCTTGTATGTGGTCTATCTTGTGTCGTTGATGTTCATTTGAAATTTTGGTAGCATTTCGCATTGGTCCCCGAGTACACAGAGATACGTACGGTATGAAACACCGCACGCAATCATGCACCCTGGGGACAATATGAAACACCATAACCGAAATTTTAAATGAACATTCAACGTCTCAACATAGACCACATACAACATTGATAGGTTACGCTCTACTGGTTACAAATTCATACCAAACTATCCAACCAGGACAATTCAAGATCCAACATAAAACGGTACATCAGCCGGTTGTTTTGAAACTTGAACGGGAATCTAATGGGTACACACACGGCTAAACCCTATATTTTTAAAGTTGAGTTTTATTTTTTAAGTTCCCTAACAAACGGACCCTGCCAAAATTTTGATAGAGTTTCCCCTATAAACTAGACATTTCCAATTTTTTTACAACGCCCTGTTACACACAGAAAAGTTCCCAGTACAGTTCAATATATGTGCAACGCATTGTATATGAAATTGAGGGAGGTAATTACCACAAATTAGTGAGCTCTACTCTCCACTAACAAACAACATTACACATGCATAAAAAATCATGTTATCAGCACACAAAACCAATGCCTAATGAGCTCTGCTCTCCACTAACAAACAATATTACACATGCATAAAAAATCATGTTATCAACACACAAAACCAATACCTAATGAGCTCTGCTCTCCACTAACAAACAATATTACACATGCGACTAAAATCATTAACTCAGCACACAAAACCATTGCCTAATGAGCTCTGCTCTCCACTAACAAACAACAATCGCTCAGCATACACATAATGAGAAGGTCAGTGTTAGGGGATTACCTGGGGAAAAAAGTCAGCGATGAATATGAAGCTGTCGACAGATGATCAGAGACCACGCGTAACGTATGCTAGTCTGCATGACAAACCAATAAGTGGTTGGACAGTTACAAGTAGCAAGGAAACTAAACAAAGAGAGACACGTAAAGCAAATTATAGATTACACAGCAACGACTTCTTAGTGATATACAGACTTGGGATCTATGTGAGAATGAGTCCATGAGAGACGCAACAGAGACTACATTTGTATTATTAAACATTCTTAAAATAACATATAAAGTAATTAAGTATGTTTGCGAGGTCAAACGCTAGATTTTTCAAAATCCTTGAGGGGGAGATCGAGAAATGGAAAGAAAATGAAAGTGATATACCTTGTTGAATTGCTCCAATCATCTCTCTCAAGTTCTTTCTTACCAAGAGTCATTGGCTGCACTAATTGTTGGCAACTATGGGAAAGAATTCACTCTTATTTTCATGCTCAGACCGAAGCCAAGGCAAGGCAGCTTCGTCATGAACTTAGGAACACCAAGAAGGGATCACGCACAATTATAGAGTACTTGCTTCGGATTAAAGCCCTTGCTGATGCTCTAATCTCAATAGGTGACCCTGTTCCTTTTGTAGATCATCTTGATGCTATTCTTGATTATGATGCCCTTATCACAATCATTAATAGGAAAATAAAATATTATAATATTGCTGAAATTGAAGCCCTTCTTCTTTCACAAGAGGCTAGATTAGAGAAACAAGACGCAGTACTTCCAACAACTCCCTATCTAAACCTTGTACAACACCTCTCATCCTTAAATCTTGCTCACAATCCCTCTTTGATGAATCCCACACAACCCATCAAACCTAGCCTCACACTTTCCCAATTCCTTTGCACCTTGGCCATCTTCAAATCTTGCTCACAATCCCTCTTTGATGAACCCTACACAAAACCCATTAAACCTAGCGTGACACCCCCCTATTCTTTCGAACCTTCGAATTAATATCCATCATCTAATCATGGCTCATCTCATTCTGGTTCTCGTGGTTCCAGACGCAGATCTTCCTTTCATGGAAGGGGATACTATGTTCGTGGTGCTAGACCTGCTTCACAATGTCAAATCTGTCACAAACATGGTCATGAAGCTTTTTCTTGTTTTCACAGATTTAATACAGACTTTACACCCACTTCAGCTGCACCGTATCCCTCACCATACCCCAAACCTCAACCAGGACCCTTGCCCTTCACCCTTGTCCCTCACCTATAGCAGATGGAGGAATACTGCTACCACTACTTGAACCTGCAACAACTGTTTCCTCTGCCCCTACAGAACCAGACCCAGAAACCCCTTGCCCACTGCCACTGCTAGACATTATTGATTATAGAGGAATAAAGCCAACAAAAACAGAGAAGACTAGAGCATACGTTGAGGGAGAGGGAAGCAGAAAACCAGACCAGAGATTGAAGGAAAGGGGAGTAGAAAAATAGAGTAGAGCTTGAGAGGAGAGAGGAGCAGAAACAGAGCTCGACGGTGGGCGAGAAACGAGGGAGGCCTGACGGCGTCAGAGACAGGCGCGACTGAGAGGGAAAGCTCGACGACGGTAGGAGAACTGAGAGGGAAGGCACGACGATAGAGAGGGAACGCGGGTGATGAGAAGAATCGAAGGAGAAAGATGAGAAAATTGGGATTTCTCTGAAATTAAGGTTTTTGAGTGGGCCGGGTAATTTCTAACACCAGGTCGCCCGCTTGACCCGGTATTTTCTAGCCCAAACCCGTGAGACGGAAATGGAACCGAGTCCACGTCTCGCCATTCCACGTCGATGATTCCACGCTGTCTCTACCAGGAGGCGAGTCTGCGGCCGTTCCAACACGGGGAGGCACCGTGAGACGTAGAATCAGACGATTCTACGTCTTGACTCGCGAATCTAACAACACTCCCACATTATCCTACCCCACCTCTAGCTCCTCTTCCACAACGACTCCTAGCCTATATTCCAGGTCCTCACTCTGTTTCAGAACAGTCCACTCAGGCTTGGGGAGGTTACGTAGATATTACTTATCTATGATAAATAGGCTTCCATGCATATTACCTCGAATCTCGTATTCCATGAGGGGACTAAGCATATTGAAGTTGATCGTCACTTTGTCAGAGAGAAAATCATATCTACTGAAAAAATTTACTAATTTTGTTAATTTCAACAGATTCATATATTCACTAAGTCACTAAGGGGTCATTGGATCAACCACTAATAACACTGCCACCACCAAGGTTAAACGAACTAGGAGAAGTGTCTCACTAGGTAATATTCATCATTGTCTTTCAACTCTCAATTATTCCATTTTGCATCTACATAACCATGTTGAAGTAAAATGGGTTTTCATTGAACCGACATCAGACATCGATGGACAGGATGATATAAAGCTCATTTGTGGGACAAGAATTAGACGTATTGATGTAGGCTCTTCATCCACTTTCTTGAAGAGAGATGGATCTAGGGCTCTTTCTCCTTTGGTACTTTTCTTTTCTTTTGATACTTTTCTTTTCTTTTGATAATTTTCTTTTGTTTTGCCTCTCAAGATTTCAAGGTAACAACACCAAACTTGTAACTCCAAAATCGAAATGCACAAATGGTACTAACAAGTTCAATTAATGCTTCTTACTTAAGGCAAATTATGCAACCTTCTCCCAAATTGATGTATAGGAGGTGACTAATTTTTTGTTGACAAGTTTTTATGTTTGATGCAAGCAAGATGAAAAAGGAATGTAAAAGTGATATCCTAAAAGTGCAACAAAATTAAACCTAGAATCAAACTAAGAATGGAAACTAACAACCCTAAAAATGACTTGACTTTGGAGTGTCTTTAATGTGAGACCTCCCAACAAGAATGGAACCTTTTAGGAGCTAATCAAAGTGCTTGAATTGCCCCTTCACCACACGGTTTTGCACCACTAAAAAGATGAAGCAAGTAATTTCCTAGAACTCTAGTCAAGGTTCCACATGGCACTTAACTAACTTCCTAAATTGGCTCTAACTAACAACTAACAATTAACTAACTTGTAACAACAACCTAACCACCTAACAAACCGAAATTAACATGTGCCAAATCTGAATTTTAGAAACTAAAACAGAATGCTAACACAAGCCAACCGAAAATGATCATACCAATATGTAAAAATTGAAGCCACAAAGAAACTAGCACAAAACTCAAAAGAAACCAAGACTTTTTATGATTTTTCTATGCTAACATGGCATTAACAAGACATATGAATGACTAAGAACCAGAATTTCAGCCAGCAAAGAGAAGTGAAAAATGAAAATTAAAATGGAAGAGAAGAAGAAAAGAATCTCCCAAGGCTCAATGATACCACATGATGTAGGCTCTTCATCCACTTTCTTGAAGAGAGATGGATCTAGGGCTCTTTCTCCTATCTTCCTTCAATGTGAGCTTGAGAACTCTTCTCCAAGGCAAGGAAAACCGAAAACTAAAGCCTAAAACTAGAGGGGAGTGACGCAAAAACAAAGGGAAAGGGAGTGAAATGGAAAGAGAGAAGGGTGGACAATGGAGGTAGGCTTGGAAAAGAGGAGAGGGAAAGGTTGGAGGCCACTTCCCAAAGAGGGGAAGATAACTCTACTCACCACCAAGGGAGGGAGAAACCCCTTGGATAAGAGCTTGAGAGAGCTCTCTAATTCTAGAGAGAAGGAGGAGAATCTCTCACTAGGAAACACTAAGTGCTCTCAAATTTTGCAAATGAATTAATGGTGCTTGTTTACAAAAGGAGAAGCCCTTATATAGGCCATGGGAAATTTCAGCCAAAGACTAGCTAAATGGGGTTGAGCATGAATCCATGGCCCATTAAGAGAAAAAGGTAAGCAAATGGCCTATACATGGCCCAAAAGGAGAAGTACAAGGCCCTAAAGTGGCCCATTTGACCTTGCAAGGTCCAAATCTATCCTATAAGCCTAGAGAAACTATTTAGAAATTATATTACAAGTAAAGTACTCATAGATCCTCATAGGTTCCTTATTGGGTTTAGGCCCACTAGAAGAGAGAAAAGAGAAAAGGGCTTTATGAATGCTCTCTTTGGCCCTTTTGGTCTTGGCCCTTGTGAGGGGACCTCTATATGCTTCAAGTCCTTTCTCCAATGTAGTGTGAGGGTCTTCCTTGGGTATGTCCACATTACGTATTGATTTTTTATATTGTGCAAACTTGCACAGGTTGGATAATACCCATAAGGAAATAAATATATAATTCTAAAAGTAGTTCAAATGTAAAATTACATTCAGACTTTAGCTGGTAGTATATTTTATTAGATTATATAAATTCAATCAATACATCTATCTTTTTTTATATCATGAAACTAAAGGAACATATAGACATATTTTTTTTAACATTTATGAATAGCAGGAGAAGCTTATCTGACTTATCTCTTATCATATTATGTTCAGAACAGTCTATAATCAAAATGCGGCTGAGAGAGTATCCAACTAAAAAGTTCTCTGCCAACATTTTACACTTAAATGAAGATCCAGAAGGTCAAAAACATATTGTTATCATAATTCATACCCAAATTGTTTTTTTTATAAAAAGAAGAAAAAATCCA
Organism: Clitoria ternatea; assembly: GCA_037962975.1. Taxonomy (NCBI): domain Eukaryota; kingdom Viridiplantae; phylum Streptophyta; class Magnoliopsida; order Fabales; family Fabaceae; genus Clitoria; species Clitoria ternatea. The sequence goes on from CM075676.1 coordinate 15,055,579, forward strand.
TCACACAGACTTCTAAGTCAGGATATATAAATATAAATATAACACAATCCAGCAAAATCATCAAGCTGCCTTCACTTAGCTCCTTCATTTGTCCAACATTACTATTATTAACAAAAGCTAAATTAAACATCCAACAACAAACCCAATATTTAATTTTACCAACATTAATATTTAATTTTACCAACTCTAACACAAATGAACTCTTAACTATTAACATATAGAATAAGGGAAAAATGAAGCTGAATAATTATTATATTGTATACCTGAAAGAGAGGAAGTAGTTTACAAACTTGAAAAGTAGAGGAAACACAAACAAGCTGAAGCAAGAGATCCACAGTAGGCCTGCAACCAACATGAGAACAATCATCATCCACACAAACACCACCTTCAGGAAGTAAAATAGAAAATGCAACAAATTTTAATGTAGATCTTAAGTTACCAATCTGATTATTAGACAAGGTCATGAAACAACCGAAGGTCTTACAAGTTACTATATTAACCCTTCTATTCACAAAACACAACCAAAAAGTAAAAACCCTTTCTTACTGATCATAGACTGATACTCACAAGAATTCTGAGTTATTATGATTATCATTCATCAAATAATTCAAAGCTCCTGCTTGGCCTCATTACCATTGATCTTGGCTGGTTTCTTATCATTCCCTTCAATGTTCACAACCCTTGTCCCTTTGATCCTATCAGGTGACAACTTATTCAATGTCAAAGTGAGCACACCATTCTCCAACTTAGCCTTAATAGAGTCCAAGTCCACATTGTTTGGCACCTTGAACTGCCTCCAGAATTTGCCATAAGACCTCTCCACTCTGTGCCAGTGATCCCCTTCCTTCTCCTCCTCTCTCTTCCTTTCTCCACTCACTCTCAGCACCCTGTTCCCCTCCACTTCTATCTTGATCTCATCCTTCTTCAACCCTGGCACATCCACCATTATAACATGCCCATCTGGTGTCTCCTTCCAATCCACTCTTGCATGTGAAAAATCCATCAATGGCTCATCTTTGTCTAGCCCCACGGAATGTCTCCTTCCAACCAACACAATAGCTTGCTATTGGGGCTCTTAAGTGTTGCCTATATGTTGCACTACAACATAGGCCTGGCACACCCCATCAAAATAAGTCTAAGATTTTGATTTTTTGATATATTATAATTTTGGGGTTGTTTAAACTTTACAAGGTTATGCTGACTTAGTATATGTCTTTGGTATCTCTGTTTAGGAAAATGGTTGTTCAGACAAGTATATTGTGCTCACTGTCTCCAAGGGATTCATGTCTAAAATGTTAAAACTCATTTTAGGTGTTGGGTAAACATTTGGTTTATCATAATTTTGAAATTTCTTTCCAACTAGAAAAATCCCCTTTTCAATTGCCTTACTTTCCTAAATACTTCACCATAACTTCCCAAAAAAAACGCATGGGCTCTAGGTTTTCCTGATAAAATATAAGAATTCCGGAAGAGCAATAATCTGATCTTAAGTTACCAATACCACACTGATATTTTTCTCTACAGTTCTTTTTACACAATGTAGATCTTGCTTCGTTCTTCTGCTGTTTTAGCAGTCTTAAATGCCTGAATTTTGGTTCTGTTTCAATCCACTTGCCTACTTCAACAATCCCATACTTCCATACAGACTTCGCTATACTCTCCACTTAGCCATGAGCTCCATTTTTTATGAATAGTTAAGATGTTAAAATTTGAAACGAGCAAATAGCTTTTGTATCTTCAACTTTTTCAAAAGCTCTATAACTGATAGAGCTTAATTAACTTCTCTGTAAGACTACAAGATTTGTCTACATTAGATTATCAATATGGCCATATAAATTCACAACTAGGCTTTTCCAAGTTATAATCTTCAAAGAATTTTCTTATCAGTGGAATTTGAAACAAAATTGTACTTAATCAGAATGTGCAGGTATCAAGATATTGCATCTTCGTGAAACTATCCTTTTGTATTATAACTAACAACATCTAAAAAAATGAGGACTAACACTTCCCCTCATTTTATTTATACAACCCTCCTGAAAATAGAAGAAAGCAACCAACTAATAAAGTAACAATCAAATAATGGAATGAAGTAACAAACTAACAATAGGCTAGCTAACTACTTCTCTTCCTCCTAGTTCAGACTTCAATCAGTCAATACATACAATACATTACAACAGGCAAGCCAACACAGATAGACCAAGAAAAACAAAGGCAACTATAATGTCCATTACCTGCGGTGGCACACGACGGAGCCGACGGAGAAGACCAATAAAAGCCACACACCGTGCCTTGTAGAGGACGTCCTCCACAGAGACGAGACAGAAGACCGAGAACTGAGAAAGGGAACCGGTCGTCGTCCAATTAGAGGCTCACCGGAGAAAATCAAAAAAGTTGTCGGGAGAGGGGAACTTAGGGGGGCACACACACCAGAGACGGGCGGAGATGGAGGGAGTCAGAGAGGGGGAGGGATACAGAGGAGTCACAGAGGGGGAAGGATACAGAGGGAGGGGGAGATTGTCAGAGATGAGGGAGGGAGGGTTGTTTGTTTTAGGGCAAATGATTGGGGAAAAGGGGCTGTCCCAGAAATAGATTTAACACTTAGCGACGGTAACAACCCGTCGCTATTAAGGTCACTAAAGGCCACCTTGCAGGAGATAAAGCGACGGAATACGGCACATGGTCGCTAATACTTTTAGAAAATTAATAATATAGCGACGGATAATAACGTGTGTCGTTAATATACCAACACTAGCGATGACTCCTTCCGTCGCTTAATTTAGAAATCCCTCCAAAAATTTGAAACCCTTCAGGAACCTTAGCGACAGTAACACTCTGTCGCTGAAGTATCCAAACATAGCGACGACACTACGTTTTCGTCGCTACCTTATGGACATAGTGACGGCATATGGGCGTCACTGATGTATCCGAACACATAGCGACTGTAATATACCCGTTGCTATCAGTTGGCGCCATACATACGTTGGAGGGAAACCAAAAAAGTGGAGGGCAATAACTGTAGCGACCGGATCCGCACGGGGTATCATTTAGCGACGAAATTAGTAACGGTTGTTTACCAATTGTAGCGACGAGGTTGTGTTGGTCGCTGAAGCGGTCACTATTTTTTGTATTCAAGGTCCCTTTCATGTTGTGGTCGCTAATTCAGTCACTAATTTCCCTTCTTAATAGAGGGAAAACGAAAATCATAGCGACGGCCCATCAACCGTCATTAGTACAAAACATAGCGACGGGGTCTCAATGTCGCTAATGTTTAGGGGGAAACTCAGCGACGGTCATTACCGTCGCTATGGTTTGGCGCCAACAAAAAACCTTGGAGGGAAACAAAAAAAGGAGGGAGGAGAAATCTAGCGACCGCACCAGCGACGAGGGTGGATTTAGCGACGGTGATAGTGACGGAGTGTTGCAAATGTTAGCGACCACTTTTCCTTTTGGTCGCTAATGGAGTCGCTAACCTCTTTTTTGGTCCCTTTTGAAACATCCTTAATTCCTTATGGATGCACAGATATAAAAAAAAATATAACAACCCGGCTTAAGTAAAAAGCCAATCCGAAACAAAGGGGAAATTTTTCCAAAAAAAAATACACAGGTTGTCGGGAGTAAATTAAAGCAGACAGAAGATAAGGGAGAAGAAAACCGACTCCCAACGACCACAAGGCATACAGGACAAAATAAAATAAATTAATGTTGGGAGGAGCGGAAAACTAAGCCAATAGAAAGAAACTAGATCAGTGAAACATTCCGCTTGAGCGAGCCTTTTCTCGCTTAGGCGTGATCAAGCTAATAGCCATTTCCCTCTAACCATCGCTTGAGCAAGGCCTCTACTCACTTGAGCGAGACGGCTCATTTCGCTTGGACGCCTCAGCACGCTCGGGCGAGGCCAATCCAGTAACGAATCCCACAAACACTCGCTTGAGCGAGACACTCATTCGCTTAATCAAAAACCAATTCACTCAGTAATTCCATCACTCAGAATCGGGACCTAAGTTCACTCGGGAACGGTCCCAACGGAATATACTTCACCCAGCAAATCCTTACTTAGCCAATTCCTCATTCAAAGTCACAGACATGCTTCATTCAGAAGCGCCTCAATCACCCCTCGGGAAATGATTCCCTCGGTTACTCCACTCAGAATCCATAAGCCTTTCTTCACTCGGAATATTACAATTTTCACTCGGACTCTAACAGCCTTCCCTCACACGGATACCTTACCCGGTCCAAAACCACCCGGTGAATCTCAACCTCACATTCACTCGGAAGTGATTCACGCATTCACCACTCGGTATATTTTAATCTTCCTTGCTCGAGAACACTTCCCTAAGTCAAGTCTCGCTTAAGGATCTTATAGCTCCTTCCACTCGGAAATACTCTAGCTTTCACCACTTGGATATAAATCCTTATCCGTTCAGGACCATTTTAATTATTATTACATCATTAAATTCTCACTCGGGGTATTACCCCTTTCTTCGCTTGGAAAAGGTTCTCCAACCACACCTCACTCAGAATTGCTTTAGACATTCACCACTCGGAATAGACTCATATCTATAGTCCGCTCGGAAACTTATTGACTTACTCGGTATCATCCAATTCTTATTTACTCGGTGAGAGATAAATACGTATATAACTTAAACATTTTCTTACATCAACACTCACTGAACAAAATCTACACATAGGTTTATATATGCAAATATATATAGTTATACCCTCAATCCCGAGAGGGTCTAATTCATACATGTAACATCCCTGTTCTTTTAAGAATAGTTTTACTCTTGTAAAATTTGAACTATGAAAGGTTGTGAGTAAGAATAAGCCAATATATACCCTGTTAATGGTCTATAGTATCTCAAAAATGTCATTTTTGCACATAATAATAGAATTTATATGGACCATTAGTGAAATTATGCAAAAACCGAGTGAAAAGGGCTCTGTTCCGTGTGACAGAGAAGAATTCCGAGTGAAGGAATGAAATTCCGAGTGAATGAGTGAAATTCCGAGTCAAATGCTTCCTTTTCTGAAGGAAATTACTCTGATTGAAGCATTCCGAGTGAAAGAATGCATATATACTTATGTTTATGTTGATTTGATGCTTCTTACCGACTGGAGTGTGTTGTGGAATCAATTGGGAAGGATTCTGAACGGTTTCATATGTAGTTGCTTAGGAAACCGAGTGGAAAATGGTAGAGGAAGCCAATTCCGAGTGAGATATATCCTACTGGACCAAAACCGAGTGAGACTCGTACGTGTAGGTCCTGTTCCGAGAGGTAATGGCTTAAATAAACATTAATTGGAAATATAGTTGAAGAAGTTGGCCTAAACCGAGTGAACCAAGTGAATGAAGACTCGGATTTCCGAGTGAAGACTCTGAGAAAGAGAGGACTCGGTCTGGACAGGTATTACCGAGTGAGAAACTGAGTACATGAGTCGGTTTCTAAGGAATTCCGAGCGAAGAATTGAAGCCTCACTCAAGCGAGCCTTGCATTTGTTGACTCGGAAGTGAGAATTCCAGTTGGTATAGTGGTTAACCGAGTGGAATTTTCACTCGGTATTCAATGTCAGTAGTGCGTATTGACTCCAATTTTGTCTTTTAATGATTATTTAATTCAATAATGCGCATTATAGATAGTGGACGACCAGAAATGGGCACTGACTCAGCCTATCCTCTTAATTAATTCCCACTGACCCTCCATTATCACTCCACTAACAGCCACTCAGAAAAGCTGTCCCCCATTCCACTCACTCTCTCCCTATTTAAACCAACTCAAGGATTCTCAGAACCCACACACACGACACAAACACCCCTTCATCATTTTCCTTTCCAGCAAGCTTCTCTCTCTCTCTTTTCTCTTCTGTTTCACTCAGAATTCGTGCAGGACAGTGAAAGGGAACTTCTTCTTCTTCTCTAGGAGCTCCATAAAGGTAAGGGGGTATATTCTTGGGTGCTCTGTGGGAAAACCGAGTGAAGGAAAGGGTTAAGGAACTTGTTCCTCACCTTTCCAGGACAGATTCAGTGTTGTGTGAATTAAATGCCTTAATTGTTATTATTTGTATTTATATATATATATTTGTTATTAAATGCATATAATCAGTGATGAATTGTGAAATGATATGTACTGTATTGGACTGAAAATACTAAGAATCATGGGTACCGTGTGATTTCCAGTGAAAAACTATGAGTAGAAGATGGATTTAATGATAACAGATTCTGTTTTATGTTAATCCGACCGGTTTTACATCTATAACAACTCGGTTTTGCTTAATTTCAATCAGATTCAACCTTAACTGAATGTATTTTATTTTGATAGAATAAAATTTCACTCGGTAAACCACCTTATTGCACTCGGATAACTTTTCCTAGTTTACTTTCACACGGTCAGCATCTTCCCAGTTGATTTCACTCGGAAAACATCATATTTCACTCAGAAAACAGTTAGTTTTACCCAGACAACACCTTTCAATGATTTCACTCGGAAAACAATTTATTTTACTCAGCAAACAGTTATTTTCACTAAAAGAACTCCTTTCAGTTTGATGTAACTCGGTATATAAAGTCAATTCACCCAGAAGACCTTTCCCAACCTGATTCCACTCGGAATCAGGATTATCTTACTCGGATTTATTTTACTCGCATGTGTCTTATTCAGACAGAACCCTTTTCAACTAATTTCACTCGGTAAATTCATGTTTCACTCGGAACTTATATTGAATTCACTCAGAAAACTCCTTTGAGACTGATGTCACTCGGAATCGTAGTTTATTACACTCAGAAATTCATTTTTACTCGGTTTCACCAACATTTTCACTCATGAAACTCTTTCTTACTGATTCCACTCAGAAATTATATTTTAATTCACTCAGAAATTTATTTCACTCAGAATTTAAGTTATTTCATTAAGAAAATACTTCTCAGTTTCCGTTTCACTCGGAAAACATATTAATTTCATTTAGAAAACTCTGCTCAGCTTTATTTCACTCGGATTCATAGCTATCTCATGCGGAAAACTCATTTTCACTCGGATTCAAGCCGTTCCAGTCGGAAAACAGCATTCCAGTTCATTTTCACTCGGACTCAAACTTATTTCAGTCGGAAAACAGCTTTCCAGTGTCATTTCACTCGGATTTTTAGCCAGATCGCTTGGAGAACCCTTCTCTGTATGATTCCACTCGGAATCATACTTATTTCACTCGGATTTACCCCTGTTCCACTCGGAAAACTCTGTTTTTAGTGTTTTTCGCTTGAATTTTCAATTGGAAACTAATCTTTACTACTTTTTAAGTTATTGGTAAGTTATAATTATCATTCTTATTCTATTATTATTATTATTTATTATCAAACTTAATATTGTTATTATTATTATTAGTTTTATTATTATTATACATTGTTAACATCTTAATTATGCGTAATTACATAAAGAATATATTATTTTACTCTTTATGGAAAATATAATTTTAACCAAGATATAACAGGTATATTTCTAAAATAATAAACGAATATCTTACAATGTTTAAACAATTGATGGAATTCAAAGAACTTGGGAATGATATGATGAGACTGGAAATACATAAGATACCCAAGGAATCAATTGATAAAATAAATGCATTTCGCATCATGAAAATATTTTTGAAGAAGAAAAACCTCTAGAGCATACACTTGGTATAGTGGAGGACACTCACGTTCGATCTCCATGAAGAATCTTGGGAGTACAACTGGAACGGCAACCCAATGGCATCAGAGTCGCGCCTGATAGCCGGGTGAGACGATGCAATTCTAGTGTACTTTGACTAAATGACGGAGTGTAACTATGATCGTAGGGATCCAAGTTCCAAAAATATTTAAATCAATGATGAGAACCAATGAGTTCATTTGTACCATATGGAACTTGGGCGGACCCTGATCGCTCTAGATGATTGGAATGGAGATATTCCAAAGAATGAGATGAAGAAAAATCGATTTATTAGGCCCACATGCATCATGAGACTTAATCAAAGATAAATCATAATAAATTCAATTCATGCATTTTCATGACGACATGCTTGATTGTTATAAATATGCTAATTGTATGAACTATGTGATATTATTTGTTAACTGGATTATGTCCGCACCGGATTAACCAATCAGGGTCTTGGGTTATACTCACCCTTACTGTTGACAATTTTCAGAGGAATTAGGAAATCAAGAACCTGAGTATGAAGAACAGCAATCTGCTGAACCAAATGAGAACGCTCCTTAAATAGAATATAAGTATCTGAATATTGACGGATAACTGTATAATATTTAAGGGTGCCTGCGTGCCCCATTCTGTTAAGAGTACAATTACTTGCAGTTTGTGAATGACTATGTGATCTATATAATATTGCTTCCACTGATCTGCCATCTCTTTATTTTAAAAAAAATATATTCACTTTTTCTAAAAACTGTTAACACTCTCAGTTAAATAGGATGAACCTACAGAAGGATTTGTCTTATCTAACCGAGGGTGTTACAATACACGTTTAACCAAAATATTGTACAATGAGCCGGCCAAGGCTACAAGACTATTTACACAATATATATATATATATATATATATATATTTATGTCTGTATACATCCATGGTACCGGTGCCCATCACTCGGGTTTGTGGCCATTCAACATTCGCCATCCCGACCAATATCCACTGAAATATAGCCACTGTAGGGGTGAGTACTTTACATGTAAAATGACAGTTAATGACTCGGATAAATCCACGTGTTCTCAACTATACGATATCATATTTCATCAATTCAATAACATACACACTGCCATTTCATATGATTGCACACACTGCATCATTCAGTCGGAATACACACAGATGTCACTTGGCTATATTAAACATGTTATTCTCAATAACAATGCATATACTTATCAGTCATATTACACTCGACAACAAATATAAATGTGCACATATTCATTTATTCAGTCGGATCCTATCACTTTTCATTAAATATTATGTTGCAACATAGGCTCCAAGCCTTTTTCTCAGCTCCAAGCTGATCCGGCCGTTTTATTGGTACCAAACTGTTTGCCCTCACTTGTAACACAGTCACTCCAAGCGACAACGAAAGTGTTACGGGCAGCCCCGAGTCCAACCCGGTAGGCTTGCCTTGAGTCCAACCCAAGGTCTTTAAGCATCCAACGCTTAGTGCACTCGGCACTGCCCTAAGTCCAACCCAGGGTCTTTTATATATTTCAACACATATTCATCTGATTGTCGATCGGTATTAAGCGTCCAACGCTCTATGCTCCAAGCATTTCAGTGGCGAATCGGATGAATATGGTCTTTCATCAGGCGTCCAACGCCAATGCACTCGGCATTCAAATATCAATATCATATCAACATACATTTACTCGGTATTTGTACTAACATACACAGCAACAAGCATTTCATGCATTTACTCAGCATTCTCATAATTACCATACATTTCATGGACGGCATTCAACATGCTTTACACAAATCAAACACATCACACATATCCGGGCATTACATAAACCAACACTCAATCGGAATACCTCAAACAATACTTTTCAAATCATAGGCATTCAACATGGCAATATCACCCGGATTCCGTCCACAAACTATGCATTTGAGATATAAAATACTCCCCTACCTACTGAAGACACTCAGAAGCTCCTCGAGCTAACTGTTGACCTATCATTCCTCTCGGTCACTCCTCAACTGACAACCTCCAACTCCCTCGTTGGCTCAGACTTCCGGTTTGGAAAGACCAACAGTTATCTTCTTCCACAACCCTAAACTCTTCACACTGGGAGGAGGAACAGATCGACGCCTCTATATCCTCGAAGAAAAGCTCCCAGCTCTCATTTACTCAATAACTTTCAAAGAAGGGAAGAGCTTCCAGCTTCCCCTTGCCAAATAACCTTCAAACCCAGCTGAACTCTTTACTAAGCTGGAGATGATAAAACTGGAACTATTCTTTCACTGGAACAACCATTCCTTGCCAACAGTGGGGACCCTCTAGTTCACCACAACACCAATATCGTATATCAATGGAGAAGATGAGGAAGACAGAGGAGAACAAGTAGAAGAAGGAGAAGAGTCTCCGGGGAATTTTTAGAGAGAAGAAGAAGTCGCTTGGGTCCCTGAATAGGCACGAAAGATAATAATGAAGTGAATGGGATAAGGCAGACGCTTCTTGTACTGCCATGGGTCACCATTCCACACTTCCCCACGGTGACAGCCATCAATCACATCAGCCGTCCCTATCAACATTAAATCTTCAATTATAATTAACCCTTAATCACAATTATTCCTAATCTGCCCTTAATTGACAATTAAGATGTTACACCTTTTATCCTAGCGGTCGCTAACTCGGTCGCTATTTAGCGACCGCATTCTGGTAGTTGCTAAATCGAGGTAGCTATTTAAGGCTTTTTTAGTGGTGTACTCATAGTTTTGTCCTAATTACATGGGTTGAATAAAACTTGATTGTATTGCCACACTGTCAACTTCAGAAGGCATTGTATTGACCTCATCTCCAATTTTCCTTTCTTCTTCCCCTCTACCTCCCGTTCTTCTTCTCCTTCTCCCTCTTCCCTTTCCTCTCCCTCTTCCCCTCTTGGATACTTTTGGTGTGTCTGGTTTGGGCTATCCTGAGTTCTTTGGAGGTCTTACTCTCTTCATCTTGACAGGGACATCTAGTACAGTTGGTAAATCTAAGCTCCTTTCAGTAGTTGACATGGCTAGATTCTAGTAGGCATGTTCACCCGATTCACCTGGTTGAATTTCTATCACACTTAAAGCACCTGCTGCTGCATGGTTGGTTCTTATAGTGTCATGAACCACCAGGTCTATGGTGGGTTCCTGATAAGGTTCCTACAGACAGAAATGAAGAATATTAATCCTTTATGCATTATGCTGTGTAAATGCCTACTTGATGACAATAAGTTTACTTACATTGGTTTGTCTTGGTGGGTGTGTGCATGTAGACCTGTTGTGGCTAGTTCCCTATAGTTTCTACACTGATACTGTATAGGATATCTCCTTAGTATGTTAGGGTTTTCCTCCTCATTAGGATCCCTTCTCCTAAGTTTTTTTGGCCTCCCGGGTCCACGTTTATAAACTGGTGCTAGGATATGTGGATGTTCAGTGGTTGGCCACATGCCCAAGCCATTAATTGCACTAACAATATGGGCATAACATTTCTCATATGTTTTTTTGGTGTAATAACATGAACATAATGCACTAGTTACTGTCCTTTTGTAATATGCAACATAACGTATTGCATAGGTGATCTGAAATGAACACATAACGTCTCTGTCACGGTCCACCAATGTCCTCTAGTAATAAAGTCAGAAACCATGTCCAAGCTTTTTTGTTTTCAACTTCTACAACACCTACAGCTAGTGGAAAATATTAATCATTGACATCTCTGCCTACGGTTGTTAAGAGGATCCCACCATGTTTAGTCCTCAAATGACATCCATCAACCCCTGTCAATGGTCTACATCTAGTCATGAAAGCCCTTCTTACAAGACCTAGACATAGGTAGTAACTCCCAAACCTCGGTTGCAAACCATTATCTGGGGTAGCTAGTTGAAGCTTACAAGTAGTTTCCCCATTACTGACTCTTCTCAACTAAGCACTATAGTTCTAAAGAAGTTCATATTGTTTGCTTGCCTCTCCTTCCATCATCTTAATTTTCATTCTTTTGGCATTGTATGTTGTCTAGGTAGTTATCCCTACTTGACGACTAACCCTTAGATCAATATTTATCTCAGCCAAGCTCATGTTCTTGTTACCCTTCATTTTTGGTAAAATCTCTTTGGCAACCTACCTAGTATTAACATTCTTGTTCTCAAAAACCCTGCTACATGAGTGGTTGTTCATGAATGTCTTAACCGAACAATATTTGTCTTACTAACTCTACTTGCAAAGGCCAACTACATGCATCCAGGTTGATTGCAAACAACTCTACACCTGTATAGCTCATTCTTAACATATTCATTTGCGTCCCTAAATGCACGTTATGCTCCATTATAGCTTGTTTAAACTAATTTATTTAACTGAACTCCATGCTTAACTTGAGTTCATACCTCTTCCCCAACCTGTCTTCATCAAATGCCTCAAACAAAACATCACCATCATCTGAGTCTACATAACTACTCATTCCATATGTCTCATAGTCGATGTCAATATCACCATATTGCTCCTCATCTACTTTACTACACCAATCTGAACCCAAACTTTAACCTTCACCATGTTTTGGTGATCCATCCTCCCCATCAAGTCCATCTTCTGTATCCAAACCCTAACTACCCTGGTTCTTATTACCTAAACCTTGAACCTCAACATCTACACTCTCATTCCCTTTGGTTCTCATTGTCCCCTATATCCAGCACTTCTCTCCCCTTATTCCCAGCTTTTACACCCTGGACCTTAACATCTCTTTTTGATTCCATCCCCTCCCTCTCCTCATAATCAACATTTACACCCTAAACCTCAACACCTCTTTCAGTTCCTAAACCCTACATAAGAATTGCATTTTCTTCTTCTAACCCAGTTGGGTTAGAACCTGCATGACCAAACAATTTTTGCTTAACACTTTTATAGTTTTTTTCCCTAGGGACAAGTTTCTTGGGGGACACAAATGACCTCTCCTTGGGTCTAGATTTGGTCCTTCACTAGTGCAAAAATAAGATTTAACATCGGTTTTTTTGCACCTTTCACATCGGTTTTCAAACCGATGTGGATCTGGCCGTTGTGAAATATAGGGACATCTCACATCGGTTTTTAAACCGATGTGAAAAAGGGATTTAACATCGGTTTTCTCTAAAAAACAGATGTGAAATCCCACTTACCACATCGGTTTTTTCAAAAAACTAATGTTAAAAATCACCTACCACATCGTTTTTTTGTAAAACAGATGTGAAAAATGGAAAAATTAACAACGGTTTTTGTTACGACCGATGTGAAAAATGGCATATCTAACAACAGTCATGCGTAAAAACCGTTGTGAAATATGGGACCTATAACATCGGTTTTTTTAAAAACCGATGTGAAATCTTGAATTTTTTTTTAATTTTTTTAATTGTTTTATAATGGTATATTATTTTGTTAAAAAACCTGGACAAGTTAATTTTCAATAATCATCCTGAATATATTCATTTTTCATGACAATTCCTGGATACATTTATACAACACATCAAAATCAAATATATCAAACATCAATTAAAATCATATATGTCAATTAGTCATATATAACACCAAATAACATTGTTTTATACATGGTTTAGGTCAGAATTTAATACATAATATAGGCAAAATTTAAGCACTTGTGTTGATCATAATCTAGCTACTTGAAGAAGAAATATTGCCTAACGCTTACGAACCACATCAATTTCATCAGAAGTGAATGGTTCCTTGTTGCTAAACACCTACAAGTATGTGATGTCAGAATAGGCATTTAACTACCAGAAAATGCTTCCTTCTTTAAACCATTTCAATACCTGTCTCCAATCATCCTTAATGTTCCCTATTATGACATTGAGCATCTGCCCCATGACATAATAACCACAGTGGTTGCTGCCCGATGATTGCTTATTAGCCTGAAATATTTGGAACAAGTAAACTTTGCATCAAATTCTTAACCCTCATCAAGTCATGTCTAGGCATAAAGGCAACGTAGAGTTAATGTAACATTGAGTGACTCACCCTTAGGATTATCCATTCAACCTTCTTACTAATCATATGCCGTGACCCTCCCAAAACATTACAAGCATCCAAGGCTCTATAGTATAAAAACAACCAACAAGACTAAAAAATGATATCAACTATCTAAACATTAAAGGATTCTCAATAACACCTATAAGTTAACAGAACACTTACAAGTTAATAGCACCCTTAATGTTTTTCCCTGGTTGTTTCCATAATGAGCAAAAGAAGACAACAACATTTTTTTTGGGACAAATAATAATCAATTGCCAATGGTTCCTGTCAGATTACAAAAGACTAGTTAAGTTTACACAAAAATGCATGTATAATAAAACTTGAAATTTTAAGGTTGTACTAACAATTCATAATATGGAGCTAAAAAAAAGCCATGAGAACTTGTGGATATCCTATGTTGAATATATGCCCGGATTTGATCTACACTATTTCCTGTGTCTTGGATGTGTTCAGGCTCAAGGAAGCTATAATCATGACATCCATTAATATTGCAAAGGTTGTGCAAATACCTATAATATATAAACAAACATAATTGGATCATAAATATGTATTTGCTTTAGACATATAAAAAATTAACTAGTAATAAACTCACATCAACCATAATTGGAGCACGGATATGTTTAGCATCTCTTTTCCCATTAGAAATTCTAATATATCCTGTTGGGTAATAAAGAAAGAGATTGGAGAATCCTTGCCTATGGCACTAGCATCTAGTTCCAATTGTATTGTTTCAGATCCAAGATTCATTGCTACAAAACACAACCTCCCAAGTGGATCACTATACTCTTCTGTTTCTTGTAAAGGTTGTTTTTGTGTAACTTTCTTAACCACATCAACATTGGCCTAATAAATCATAATTAAACAGGTATAAGTAGTAATAAAATCAGATATAATTAGTGGTGGATGTAATTAAATAGGTGTTATTGTATGGAATTTCATACCTCATCCTCCGTTATAATTTTAACTAGTCTTCTGGGCCACAAGATGAAGTGCTTAAAGGCTTCCCCCACTGTACATACTTCATCTGTGGGAATAGGTAATGCAATAATCCTATCAATCGATACCCTCACATGAGCATCACTTATTTGCTTATGGTGGATGGTAGACCCAAAATTATACACATTGCCAACTGCCACCAAACGGTATGGATGATCAACATAAAGCTTGCATCGGTCTGGGACATGAGCATAATCTTGTGAATGTAAATCATCTGGAGCACAACTCCCTTTCGTGCTTAAGAGTACAGGATGTGAAGGCGTTTGTGGTGGTCGTTCAGGAATTTGTGAAGATTGTTGCATATGGGCTAGCTCCTGGAGAATTTCATGTTTCAGTTCCTCTCTAAGCTCCATCTTCAGCTCTTCCCTAAATTTCTTCTCATCCTTGATAATATTTTGTCATCTTGAATGTCCAAAATATGTCTTTAAACCAACCCCTCGTCCACAAGCTCGAACACGACCACTATGTTCTGGCCGCCCTAAAGCGGTGGTCAATATGTCCTCTCGTCCAGATGCGACAAATTCACCAACTGAGCTTCTTTGTTGCAAAGAATCCTACAAAAATATAACATTACAATCATTAACAAATCAATTTAAATGATAAAATGATAATTAATTTTGAATACTCACAATTGTCTCGGCAACAACACGGGTTTCCTCTGATGTGTAGCTTCCTGACTTCTTTTGTCGAGCTCTTTTCCATTTTTCATGTCTAATGGAGGAGATGGTGGAGAGACGATAGCTGTAGGATCAGACCCAGAAGCTTCCTGCCTCTATTTCAACTTCTCTTCCATCATCTTTTTTTCTAACAAGTTATACCCTCCACGGGATAATAAGTGAGGATAACAATTCTTCCTTTGAATGTCTTGTGCAACTCTTCTTTTCTCCTGCCATTAATGATATATAAATAAATGTTAGTATATAGAATAACCTATAAATTCCAATCATAACTAAACAAGTAATTGAAACTACCTGGAAGGTCAGATCTGTCCTAGTCTCAACAAACGATTTCCATGTGTCTTCATCAATCCATGGATAATCCTCTAATGGAACTTTATGCCTCATATTCCTAAAAATATAATTAGTTGCTAGATATGTCTTGAAACCTCTCCAACGCTCAGAACAAAATGTTAACAATTTTTTCTTCAAGTTGGTGTTGTTGGGAACATCATAGGTGAGCTTCATTAGATATAATAAAACATTATCACATATAACAAAACATTAAAAAATTATAGTGGAATTACTTATGAAGTCTAAAATTAAATAACAACATACCGTTATACTCTCCCAAATTTGCTCTTTTACACATGCATCTACATCCTTCCACTTATCATTCAAGATGCTAACCTTGCTACGTGCAAGTAAGGCTACAAAGCTAACAAATTTGTCTATGTTTTCTCCAATAGGGTTCCAAGTTAACTCGTCAAACTGGATGGGGATTTTTTGACCACCACCACGTGTACCCACTAGCTCCCTCATCCGTGTGGTACCCCTACTCTTCCGACAAGTCCCCTGGGTATTTGATGTACTCTCAGGATGATCATCTATTTCCCTGTTGAAAGAAAATAAACTAATTGTCAATTACATGGTTAAATAATATAAATGCAATATTATGAAATAAGTTTGATGACTAACTTAAGATGGGTCCCTTATATTCTCCCAAATCCCTTCTTGATGATCATTACGGATGGCATGCACATTGTCTACTTCATCATCATCACATAGTGTTGGCATGCTAGATGAGAAAGGAGGAGTCTCTATAATATCAAGTGTTGAACCATGATTCTCATCTATATCCACCAAACATTTTCCATGAAGTGCAACTGACCACCTTTTGTTAGAAGGATCAGTTATGTAGAAAACTTGTTTTGCTTGGGATGCCATGATGAAAGGCTCATCCTCATGCGCTACTTTGTTAAGTTCCACCAATGTAAACCCCATTTCATCTATCTTTACACCAGTGTTACCATCAACCCACTTACATTTGAAAACAGGAACTCTAAATTTAATATAGTCAACTTCCTAGATCTTCTCAATGACACCATAATAGGGGATGGATGCCACAATTGGATTTTTATCCTTCGCACTGGAAAAGTGAATGGATTCAGTCACTATCATCACACCACTATTTTGCACCTGACTGTTGTCATCCTGAGACTTGGTGTAGAAGCTGTAATGATTAATGTAATAACCACTCCAACACACAACATCAAAGTTAGGACCGCTTGCTATCCATTTCAAAGTCTCTGAGGCAGTGTCATCATTCACCACTTGTCCTCTAAACCAATTAAGGAAAGTTTTATTATGCTCATTCACCAACCATTTTTCAGTCATGCGAGGGTTTTTTGCCTTGATAATATTCTTGTGCCTAGATATGTATGGTAGAATCTCATCAGTGTTGTTCAAGATATACAAATGTTCTTGTAGGACCTCCTCACGTGGCTTACTCTTAACAGAGAAACCCCGAATGCCATTTCCTGTACTTCCATCTCTGAAGCGAGGCTTTGGTATTCCAATTGAGTCCACACCTGACAAATAATCAGTACAAAATTCAATAGCTTCTTCTGCAATATATCTTTCAACAATAGAAGCTTCCGGACGATACTGATTCTTCACATACCCCTTTAAAATTTTCATGTATCGCTCAATTGGGTACATCCATCTCAAATAAACTGGGCCACAAATACTAATCTCCCTGACTAGATGAACAATTAAATGCACCATGATGTCAAAAAAAGAAGGTGGAAAATACATCTCCAATTGGCACAATATAACCACTACATCATTTTGTAACTCAACCAATTTCCCAGGGTCAATCACTTTGCTGCATATAGCATTAAAGAAAAAACATAACCTGGTTATGGTCACTCTAACATTTTTGGGTAAAACGTCACGAATAGCCACTGGTAATAATTGTTGCATTAACACATGGCAATCATGAGATTTTAAACCAATTAATTTAAGGTCTTTCATTGAAACAAGTTTTTTGATATTTGATGAATAACCTTGTGGCACTTTAACGCCATGCAAACATTGACACAAACTTTTTCTCTCATTTTTTGACAATGTATGACAAGCTGGTGGCAAGTATGTCCGCTGACCTATAGTTACTGGAGCCAAGGAATCCCGTATACCCATGTTAACCATATCTCGACGAGAAGTCACCCCATCCTTTGTCTTTCCTGGGATATTGAGGAGTGTTCCAATAACACTATCACATACATTCTTCTCCACATGCATCACATCAATACAGTGCCTTACATCAAGAGAAGGCCAATAAGGGAGGTCAAAAAAGATAGATCTTTTCTTCCATACATTCTTTTCTGTAGCCTGACGCTTCTGCTTTTTTCCCAAGACAACATTGACGTCTTTTACCTTTTCATAAACTTCATCTCCTGTCAACGCCACATGAGCAATTTCATTCTCTTGAGATCCATGAAAAACTTTCTTTAATTTACGATACGGGTGATCATGTCTGAGAAATCTCCTATGCCCAAGGTAAACTGTTTTCTTTCCATGATACATTTGACGGTAACATGTTCCTTCTTCGCATATAGGACATGCTTTATGTCCTTTAACACTATATCCGGATAAGTTACCATATGCTGGGAAGTCATTTATGGTACAAAAGATCATGACACGTAACTTGAAGTATTCACGAGAGTATGCATCAAATACATCTATGCCTTCCTCCCACAACATTGTCAAGTCTTCAATCAAGGGCCTTAAATATACATCTATGTCATTCCCCGGTTGTTTAGGGCCTGAAATCATCATAGACAACATGATATACTTTCGTTTCATGCATAGTTGAGGGGATAAATTGTAGACAACCAACAAAACAGGCCATGAACTGTGTATACTACTTAGGCTACTATAAGGATTCATTCCATCTGTAGCAAGTCCAAGCCAAAGATTTCTGGGTTCATTGCTAAAAGTAGGAAATAACTGATCAATCTTCTTCCATTGCAAAGAATCTGCTGGATGACGAAGCTTTCCATCTAGTTTCCTTTCTTCAGCATGCCACCTAAGACATTTTGCATCATTCTTGTTGGCAAACAATCGTTTGAACCTTGGAATTATTGGTAAATACCATAAAACTTTTGCAGGAGATTTTTGGTACTCACATCATTACCTAATTCACCATTTTTCACCTTATATCGTGATTCACCACATACAGGACACTCATGCAGCTTTTCATACTCTCTTCTATACAAGATGCAGTCATTCGGGCATGCGTGTATTTTTTTATACTCCATACCCATAGGACATATAACCTTCTTCGCTTCATAGGTACGATTGGGTAGTGTATTCCCTTCTGGGAGTATTTCCTGTTGCAACAATCTAAGTAATTCGGTGAAACTTTTATCAGTCCATCCATTCTTTGCCTTCAGATTAACTAGCTTTAACACTGCTTCCAGTCGTTTCACTTTACACCCTGGATACAAAGGAAAATCCGCATCCCGAGTCAAATTATCATACACGTGTGCTCTTTTAAATGATTCACATCCAATGTCACGTATCATGTCTTCCAACCCATCATTCATTTGTTCATTCACTTCTTCTGTTTCAGACACACTTGGTATCAACATCAATTCCCCATGCCACGTCCATGTTGTATAATTCTTGCAAAACCCATGACATATGACATGATCTCTAATTTCCTCAACACTTAATCATTTTACATTTAAACATTTCACACATGGAAAATAAAATCTCCCATTATTATTAAGAACATTTCTTTGAGCAAATTCCAAAAAAGCTTCCACCTCGACTGCATACTCATTACTTGTCCGTCTAGCATTAATCCAACTCCGATCCATTGGTACTAATGTTCTAAAATAAACAACAAAACATCAATGGACATTAATGCCCGAATAAATCACGGTATGAATTAAGCAACATATTAAACAACCTAAGTTACTAGGCCAATGTGCAAACTCAGTTACTAGTAAATATGCAAACTAATAGTAAATAGGTCATTTAACAAACATGTTAAAAGCAAAAATTATTGGTCCCCCTCAACCTTAACTATACACACCACCTATTTTAACCACATTAAAGAACCATATCCAACACAACTCAATATCCAACACACCTTCATACACACCATTTTTAACACAAATATACCAAATTTTATATTTAGGTTCTCCTAGGCATTTTAAGAAACACGTTCAAGGCACTCAACCTCAACTACACATATACACATGGCCTAAACAAATAACCATTTTCAACATATCTCAAGTTCAACTAGGCATTTTAACAAACATGTTAAGAGCAAAAATTATTAGTCCATCACCATACACACCTACACATGTTCAAGGCAAAAACCCATTTTAAACACAAAAAATAAACCATATCCAACACAGTTGAAGCTCACAATAATAGAGTTAAAGATGTGGAGTTTAAGAAGCTCACAATAATGGAGTTGAAGAAGATGGAGAGAAGAGGGTTGAGAGAGTCACACGGTGGGAGAAGGTTGAGTTGACAAACTTGAAGAACTCGTTGCTGTTGCAAAATGGAGAAGGTTGAAGTTGAAGAATGTTGCTGTCGTGAAATGGAGAAAGGGAGTTGAACAATGTTTTCGTTGGATGGAGAAAGGCTACTGCGTGGTGAAATTTTTAATTTTGATAGTTCACCTTCCACAACGGTTTTATTGAAAACCAATGTGGACCCGCGTGACTTAAACTTTCCACAACGGTTTTATCAAAAAACCGAAGTGAATATTTTGCTTGCACGTGATCATTAAGGCTACTGCTTGCTGGACTCTGCGCGTGAATGTTTTAATATAACATTCAATTCCTTTCGCGTCAATCCTCTCGTTTTTCTCTTATTGATTTACGGTCAATTTTTTAACTTTCACAACGGTTTTCTTAAAAACCGATATGGACCCCAATTAAAAAAAAGCTTTCCCAACAGTTTCTTTAAAAAACCGACGTGGAGATTATTTTAATAAAATTTTAACATCGGTTTTCTAAACAAAACCGATGTGTAATCTCCCCCTTTGGCGTAAAAAATTGATTCCGATTTTAATAAATCATACACTTTACACATCGGTTTTTAAGGAATCCGTTGTGAAATGTTTTGCCCATATTTTCAAAATTGCCACCGCGTAATTATATCACTACGGTTTTTAATAGCTGATGTGAGATGTTATATTCCACATCAGTTTTTCTTAAAACCGATGTGAAATGTTTTGCTAATATTTTAAAAAATGCCACCGCGCTAATATTTAACAACGGTTTTTAGTAAAACCGATATGAACATTTGAATATATTTTCAAAAATGCCACCGCATTGATTTTTCACATTGGTTTTTGTAAATCCATGGTGAATTTGACGTTATGAAAGGGTACTTTTGCACTAGTGCTTCTAACCTTTTGAACCAAACCATCTTTTGTCCCTTCATCAACTTTGTCCACCAAACTTGTCTCCTCTTTATCCCCTAACTCCAACAACTACTCATCTTCGATAACTAAATGCTTAACATAAATATGTATCTCACATCTATTATTTAGAGCAAACGGTTCAACATCCAACATCCATGCCACATGTGAATCTAGTGACACATTCGTTTATTACATCTCAGCACTTAACAAATGGGCATGAACTTAATACTAACAAAAAAAATTATTAAAATGCTCTTAAATTAAAATTTATTATTACATAGGTAAAACCAAAATTTAAAATTTTTTAGGGGTGAAATTTACATTTAAACCAAAACTATTTCTATAGAAATAGGCGAGAAGTTGAAAGAAAAACGTGATTTATGAATTATATATTGGTGGTAATGCGTCTGAGTCTTGACCTTCATCTCTAGACATTGAAAGAGTCCCGGCGAGCCCCTACTTGTTCATATTCATTCACTCATCTCTATTCTTCCATTCGCGCTCTTCAACCTGCGAGCGACCAAAACCCTAGCAAGATCCGACCCTAACCATCGGTAAAAAACCCTAGCCGTTTAGTTGAAAATTTATCATCAATTGGATTTGTTTGAGATGGTAGATTGATAAATTTCACTTTTTTTTTTGTTTGTTTATATACATGCATTTATTTGAATTTGAATTTAAATAATAATAATTGCGAAGGAGGTGTGGCGTGGACAGAGGGAGGAGGATTTGGAGGAAAGGGCTACGCAGGGTTAATGGTGGATAACTGAATCTGTTTGTGCGTATATTACAGGGAGAGAAAGAAAAGGTTTTGAGACGGTGGGCTTTGGCGAGAAATGGATCCTGGTCGCTATGCTCTGCATCAAGGCTGGGATAATAACAGCGTAATTGTGGTTTCCTCCTTAAATAAATTCACCTATATGGATATGGGGATCATTATTCAAAGAAACTATTAGGGTTACAATCTCATTTTTTATCGGAGAATTATGAAAGAAAGCTAGCTGTTGGGGGCATTCAGGATATGGACTCCATTTGCCTAACCTCGTCTCACCATTCATTGATTATTTCTTCCTGACATAGCTTATTCTCTTGAATCCACAGGCTCTTGAGGGTTACGCTGCCGTCCATGAGCCAAATTTCCGGTGAGTGCCACTGCTTGTTGCTTATCATCATCACGGTACTATTGCTAAAACTTTGTGTCCTTAAGCAATTTGTTTGGTTTGTAATTTGGTGCTAATGGGTACGTATACCATCTCATGAATGTTGTGTTATTAATTAATTAGTAATATCTACCATTGTTTTGTTTAATGTTGATTTAGAATTCTAAGGTTGTTTTGTGTAATGTTGATTTAGAATTCTAAGGTATTATTGTTCTTGCTTTGATGCATGGCATTGAGTTTTATCTTTTCTTTCCTCCCATTTTACCCCCTTTTGTTTTGGCAGGGTTGGTGGTTCCTATGATGAAAGACAGTTTATAGATGAAAGATATTCGAGGAATGCTGTTTACCAGCGAAATAATTTTCACCGTGACATTTTAGATAGGGAGGCCTATCTACCACCGGGACCTGCTGTTGGCCACTGGAGTCGAGCCAAACGGAGAGGTTATGATGAAGATTATCCACTTGACAGGGAATCTAGACGTTTTCAGAGGCCTTATCATGAATCATATAATCAGATTGATAGTTTTAGGGATCGTGAGATTGACACTTACCCAGAATATGATAAATTTCGGGATGGATATTCCAGCCTTGAAAATTATGGTGACCGAGGATATGATAAACCTGCTAGGTTCGTAGGACATGACTCTGATGATTATGCATATGATGATGATAATGGCTACAAATCCCGTGCTTCTCATCATCGTAGGGAGGATAGCCATGAGAGGGATTATGATCACAATAGACAAGGTTATGATTCTGATTATGAAAGAGGTAGTAGAAGAGATAGTAATTGGAGGCGACGCGAATCACGTGATCGGGAGCAAGATAAGAGGGAACAAGATAAGAGATGTCATAGTCGGGAAAGAGATGTGAATCCACATCGGAAGCATGAGCGTTCTCGGTCTCGTTCCCGTTCTCGATCTCATTCTCGATCCCGCTCCCATTCCCATTCTCGATCGCGATCTCAATCACGTGGATATGATGACCATCCAAGATCTAGGTCCCCTCGAGGGCGTAGTTATAGGGAAGATAGCTATGCTGATGGTCGATATGATAAAAGTGAAAGACGCAGGGACCGTGATGATAAACGTCAGCGGGAGCATTATGCTGTGGTATGTGCTGAGTGGTGGTTTTATATTTTAGGTGATTATCTTACTACTCTCGGACAATTTGATCTTAAAGCTGTTTTCGTAGGCCCCATCTGCAACTGTTGTTGTGAAAGGTCTTTCGCAAAAGACAACTGAAGAAGATCTATACCAAATCCTTGTATGTGGGTTTTGTTTTGTTGAGCATCCTCATTTACTTTTGTTGATTGTGATAAAGTCTTTTTTTGTTCCTTACGGGCAGTGTTATTTATATGCTTTTAGGCGGAATGGGGCCCCCTCCGTCATGTTCGTGTTATAAAGGAGAGAAATTCTGGCATATCTCGTGGATTTGCATTTATTGATTTTCCTTCTGTGGTATTTATCATGTTTACATTCAATGGTTTTATATATATATATATATATATTTATTATAAATTGTTTTCAATAATGATATACTGAGTATTAATACTCTATATTAGGGAGCCGCCCAAGGAATGATGGACAAACTGGGAGTTAATGGTCTTGTCATGGATGGAAGAAAACTTTTTTTTGAATACAGGTATGCCCCCCCAATGTTTATGGCTTTGTCAACTGTGTCCTTTTTATGTTATATCCCAATGCTGTAAAACCCACCCTGCCGTCGTGAGCGTCTTTATTACCATGCTGGGTATATTCTGTTGCAGTAGTAAGCCAACTGGAGGTCCTGGTTCAGATGGAGCTCTGAAGTCAGGTCATAATCATAAGAGCATCACTATGCCATCTGATTGGATGTGCACTATATGTGGCTACATAAATTTTGCACGCCGAACTTCCTGCTATCAGGTTTCTTTCCCCCTACATCATTTGTGTAATATATCACTAGTTTTGAGTATTGTGGTCTTTCTTCTTGCTTAATGCTTTGGATTGGTGTCTAAATTTAGGGTAGTCAGTTATTTTTCAATTGATTTATAAGTATGGATATGGATATGGATATGTTACATATCTGCAGATATTGAATTGGTTCAATGTTTCATTCTCATCATTGCAGTGCAATGAACCGCGAACTGATGATGCTCCTGCAGCAGATATTTCATTATCAAATTCAGCTGCTTTAGGAAAGAAAGGATTGGAGGCAGGTGAGTGTAACTCCTGTACCTGATGTTGATGATTTATTGATTTGATGCTCTGCAATTTAACAAGCTTATGTGCAATCAGGTCCAACTCATGTTTTGGTTGTCCGCGGGTTGGATGAAAATGCTGATGAGGAAATGCTCCGCTATGAGTTTTCCAAACATGCTCCAATTAAGGTTTGATTTCTATGGTTTTTAGCAAATTAATTAATCCTTTTACTATGCTCGGGGTCAGTGTTCTTGTTTATCTTGCCATGTATATGATAAAGGGTTATTTTATCTATTACAGGATCTGCGTCTTGTAAGGGACAAGTTTACTCATGTCTCAAGGGGATTTGCATTTGTACACTTTTATTCGGTAGGTAGTACGTACTACATACAAATGATTGATGATTGAGCAATTCTTGCTGTGTATGTCTGTGCTGATTTCTCTTTTTTATTTAACTGCTGTTTAAAGGCTTATATCTATGTCACATATTGAGCAATATGAATTTATAAGACGAATGCAAATGGAACTTGGAAGGCTTTGAATGTTGGAATGTTGGTTTTTAATTATCTATTATGAATTTGGAATGTTTTTAGTTATATTTCTATTTTTTTAAGTGATTTGCATATATGCATCATGCATGTTTATGTGTCCCAACCCCGCTGGATCCCAGTTTAGGGGTCAGCCGTGTTGTGACGTGATATGGGATTGACTACTTTGGTTTTTTTAAGTACTAGTTTTAGAGTTATTAATAAATTGGATGTTCAGAAGGGCTTATGACTTTTCTGTAAGTTTTCATTTTGGCTTATTTCAATAAGATCTGCAGAAAAAGCTTATCAAATAAGATATTTTCAGTTGTTTCCAAGATGCTTATGGGTCGAGCTTGTGATTAAGCTCTCATATGATAAGAGTTCATTGAATAAGTAGTTGTTTACCCAAATATGTATCTTTGTATATATTTACTTGTAACTGTTTGTGCTTGCCATTGGAGTCCTTTGCCAATGGTGCAGTTCATATTCACATATGATTTGTGACTCTGTTTTATTTTATTTTTTTTCAAAGAAGAGAGGTGAGGAAAGGTGGGAGGAAAAGTTGCTTGTTAAGTTTTGGTAGGTATTGATGTGGTGAGGTATTTTTTTAGGTGGAGAATGCTACCAAAGCTCTTGAGGCAACCAATGGAACAACGCTTGAAAAGAATGGGCAGATTCTGAGAGTGGCATATGCAAAAAGTATCCTTGGGCCTGGATCAGGAACATCAGGAACTTCCCAATCAAGCAGTCTCGCAGCTGCTGCCATTGAGGCTGCAACCTTTGCCCAACAGGTGTTTTACTTACACTTTAGATATTTTGATTTTTTTATTGTTGTTTATACATGGTTAAAGACACTCTTTGCTGTTGAAGGTAAATATTAGCAATTTAAATCTTTTTATACAAGACATTTATTGCTTCACAATAAATGTGTCAGGCAAGACTTAAAGTTGGTTGAAACTTTAAAAATTGTCTGAAAAAGTTTGTCACAAATTGATAAACATGGGGAGTTCTGCTCTGATTTCCTTAACCTGTGTAAAAATGAGGCATTTTTGAAGATCTGCTCTGACAGTTTTTAAGTAAATAGTTGTAAGACATAAACACAAGTTCTTAATCTATCGGAATATTATTTGGATATGAAGATTTCATATTTCTCTGTTTTTAGTTGATTTCTAATTTGATGGACAACTCCTGGGTAGTTTTCTTTTCTCTTGTGAATTTGTATTTTTCACATTCAGTGTAGAGGGAAGTTCCCTGCAAGATTTATTTCTCATCCCATTGAATATGCCACATTAATCTTTTGTGTTTCTTGACAAAATTGTGTTCTCAATTATAGTTATGATATTCTGTTGAGTGATCCCAACTAACAGATATTCTTTCCTCCGTCTTCAGTATGATTCTGTGGGATGGGCTCCAAAAGAATACAATCCGAATGACAAACAATCTACTGGTCCAGAACAAACTGGCTCAGAAGTTGGTGCTCCACAATCAGGCTTTGTATGGGATGAGGCTTCGGGTTATTATTATGATGCTGCTTCTGGGTTTTACTATGATGGAAATACTGGTACGTGTGTTGTTGATTGTGTTGGTCAGAAAAGCCTATATTGAGGATAATGTTAAGTTTCTCTCAAGCTCTTTGTTGCATAAGAATTTCCCTAAGGCTCTTTTGTCTGTGCATAAGTAATTCTTGAGTTGATTTCAGTTTTTAAGACTTTTGTCCTGTTAGTTCCCCTCCCCCACATGTGCATGCACACACATGCATACATTATATATATATATATATATATATATATATATGTATTATATGGAGCTTGCATGTATTGGTTGGGCCAGTTATTGACCAGCAATAAGACATGGAGACACTAACATATACTTGTGAAAAGTTGAATCCTCATGTTTTAATTTGATTTTCTGCACTGTTGTGTCATGTAGGTCTTTACTACGATGGTAATAATGGGATTTGGTATTCATATGACCACCAAACTCAGCAGTACATACCTTGCACTGACCAAAATCAGAATAAAACAGCTACTGAGTCTGAACCTTCCAAGGCATCTGATGGTTCCTGCAGTAAAAAGGTTGTGATTTCTGCACCAGCTACTACCGTTACATCACTTGAGAAGCCAGCTTCATTGGCGGATGCTGTCCAGGCTGCTGCAACTGCTGCTTTAGCTGCAGAGAAGAAAGAAAAAGAAAAATCAAAGGAAATAAAACTTGCCTCAAAAAGCAGTATTCTAGCAAATAAGAAAAAAATGAACAATGTGTTGACAATGTGGAAGCAAAGGAGCCATGAGGGGCAGGCTACTCGAGTGGCTCTGGAAGACAGTCAACCATCTGTCTCAGCTGATGACAGGTCATATAACTCTGGACATTCTGCAAAGAATAAGCCAAAAAATGATACGATGATGAAGGAAAGTAATACCTCTAATCTGGGAAGTCACACAACTCATGCCCAAGTTGCTGCTGTTGATTCTCAGGCACAGCCACGGCCTGTTAGTAATAGCCTTGGGGGCACTGTCATGGGGGTTATAAGGGGCTCTGGAAGAGGGGTTGTTAAATCAGATACTTACTCAGGTTCTGCATCTGTTGTGTCATCTATGTCAAGTTTATCAGCAAACAACACACACACAGTTGCTACTCCTTTTAGAACGGATGTATCTGCCCTGGGTTCATATACCCCATCTGTGGCTGTTGGAAGCAGTCGAAGAAGGTTTTCTGAAATGCCTCATTCCGTGCCAACTCACAAAGATCAACCTCAAACAACCTACAGGGATCGTGCAGCTGAGAGGAGGAGTTTGTATGGCTCATCATCTTCTGTTGGAAATGATTTGGCTGACCTTGAAATCGGGGATTCAAGTAAGGCTACTTAATTTATATTGGGTTTAATTGCTTTTGAGTTCAAGTACAATTGAAAAATTGCTGTGTTGAAAAGAAAGTGTTAGTAACTAGTTGTTCCTCAAATTTGTATAGCTTCTGATGAAAAAGGCTCTAGGAGTACAGGAAGGCTTTAGTTTTACATTAGATGTGAAGTAAGAGATTGGTGTGAAATATCTGGGGAAATTGTATTTGCTGATAGGTGAGATGAATTGGATTTTTTTTTGTTCAAGGGAGATTGATGAAATTTTCCTGGCAGGGAAATCATAATTGTGTGTATGTGTATAATTCATGATTTTCTCTTTTTCTTAAATAGTTTTTGGTAAATATTATTGGAAACTGTAATAAAACTTTTATGTAAAATCTATTTTCTCTCTTTTTAGTCCCAAAAGTTACTATCAAAATTTACAAGTTGATGTTTGGTATAAAAAATTGCCATGATATTATAATAACCAAATATTGCAAGGCAATAGGTTCACTGGTAAAATTAGATATGTGGATTGACTCTTGAGAAAATATTTGTTTCTACCATATGTATCAATGGAAGGTCAAGATTTTACATCAAGGAAGGGTGATCCAATGCCATTCCCTCCTGGGGTTGGTGGGGGACGGATAGCCGGAGATGTCAACCTTGATACTTTTGAGGTGATTACAGCAGAGAAAGCAATTGACGAAAACAATGTTGGTAATCGGATGCTTCGCAACATGGGATGGCAGGAAGGCTTGGTATCATTTCGTTCCTCTGCATTTCATGAGTTTTTACATATTTATTTTTATTAACTGTTTGGAAGAGCTTCATATAGCGATTTGTTTGTATTTGCTGTAAGTTGCAGCTTTTCAAAATTTTCACTTCAGGGATATGCACTAGATTTGATCTAGAACTAGGAAATATTTTCCTCTATTTGGTATCTTTTTTCTTTTAGTAGGTTAATCCAGTTTGGACCTCAATAATTAGATGGTACACCCCGGGAAATTTCCTGTTCTCTACAACATATCTGCTGAAGTATTCTAACATTTCCACATTATGGTTTTCTTGTATTATGGATAATTTGATGCACAGGGACTAGGAAAGGATGGAAGTGGAATGATAGAGCCTGTGCAGACACAAGCCATGGAAAATAGAGCAGGACTTGGGAGTCAACAGAAGAAATTGGACCCCAGCCTTGAGGTGCAGGCCGGGGATAGTTACAAGATGCTTATTCATAAAAAAGCACTTGCCAGATTTCGGGAAATGTCAGAGAGTTAAGGTTTGTATGAGTGCAGAACATAGGATTTAGCTTAATATATTATCTGTCTTATGACATGCTCCTACTGTGTAAACACTAGCCTGCCAAGACAATTTCAAATTTCAGTTTTGAAATTTAGTTACAAGTCAACTTCTGCTCGAATCTCGCATGATCCTTTGAATGAATTCTTACGAGTGTATGGGAATGTCATTCTCTAGCCTGATGAATTGAGTGCTAGTGGTCTTGTGGGGTGTGGTTTCATCTATGTTTTGCCATTCAATTTATGTTTTATTTGGATATATCCTTTTTACGGGCAGCTTTCCGGAGAGCCGTTGATTAACTAGATAAATAAAAACTAAAGAATAAGATCGCCCTCCAAATGTAGGCATCACGTGTATTATTTTTTTTTTTGGGTTTAGCATAGGGTTTGGGTGTGTACTAATTTATTTCATCTTTTAATTATGTAATTTTTATTCATTAACTACTAATTTATTCCTTTTGTTTTTATTTGAAAATAAAAATTTTATTTTAAGTGAGTATTAATTGTCCATTTAGAATTTTAAGAGAGTATGAATTGTTTTTTTTTAATATTATGTCTATTGATATTAAAAGTGAAAAGAATTTTAAATACAATAAATAAGAGATAAGGATAAAATAGAAAAATAAGTAATTGTTTTATAAAAATTATATTTTAATTAATTTTTTAATATGCATGATTTTTGTTTTCTGGACAATTAAATGGATAATTAAATAGAAACTAAGGAAATACTAATTTAAATACCCATGAACTAAGTACTAATGTATTTCTAGCGAATGTGACAATTTAAATAATTTAATTTTAATAGAACAAGTTTATCAAAAAATGCTAATGCTCCTTATAGTTCTTTTTAGAAGGCAGAGGTTTGAAGAATGGTCTTGTAGGTAAGACAGTTATAATTTTTATGTATCATTAAATTTTATTTACTTGCTTATCTTTACTTTAGCTATTTTATATTTTGGTTGGCTATTTTTTAAGGAGTAATGAATTATTTAAAAAGTGATCACTTAAACTAACTAAACCAAGAGAATAGACATATAAGTACTTTAGCATTACCAAGTATATTTAATTAAGTTTATAAGAATAAAATTAGATTGTTATATATTTTTTAAGAAATTAATTAATTTAATTTTTATTACTTTTATTGATGATGATTTGGTAAGAGAATATTTGATAAGTTTGAAGCTTTCACTTGGATTGTCAATTGGATGAGTTTGGATAAAATTTGAATTGATTTGTAATGAATAATTAAAAGATGACTTATTTATATTTCATAAAAAAAATGTATCAATAAGTCTAATCTAATTATAACACTTAATTAAAACCGTCTAACTCATTATTATGAGTGACCTTCAATAAATGAATTTCACTTTTGGTTAAAAGTACTTTATATTTTAAAAAAATATTTTTAACAGAAGTTTTATTGCTTATGAGCATTTAATAACTTAAAAAAGAAAAATTGCTTTACCCATTCTCAATCCAATGGATTGGGACAAAAAATGCATGAATCACTAACCATGCATTACTTCTAATAAGTGTAGAATCTTCAAGGGGAATTACCAAGTAAGATTAACTCACAAGAAGACTGACAAACAACTAAGGCCTCAACAGGATAGTTTTAAGAAGCAAGGATCTTTTAATCCAAACCATTTCAGGGGAGGATCTTCTTCATTAAGGGGACGCGAAGGCCATTCCCAGGGACTGAAATGCTATAGATGTAGGGGAAACCATTTGACTCACAATTATCATCAATCCAAAGTTGTTTGTTTCCAATGTAATAAAAAAGGCCATAACATCCTAAACTGTCCACAGAACTGTCAAGGCAACAACAATAATGTGGTTAACCAAGGACCTTAGAGTGTTTTTTTAGTGAAGTAAATAGGACATTGTCCCTCCAAAGTTTCTTTTACTAGGATTACTCCAAGAGCCTCCTCTGAAATAGATAAATAAATGGTTGGTTGTTCACTGTGGTTAGGTTTTACCAAAATTGGAGGTCATGTTAAGACGTCCTTAAGACTCTAGAATGCCGTCTCCTACTCCTCTTCCCATTCATACTTCCAATTTTTCTTTAAAATCTTGTATAACGGAGGGGACCAGTGTTCCATTTTTGACATAAATCTGAACAAGGCAGTTATCTTGTCGTTTAGGGATTGAATGTCCTTAAGGCTTTTAAGGGTCTGGACAAGGTAGTTATCACCTTGCATTTGTCTAGATTGGCTTATATTCCTCTTTGGATTAACATGAAACCCAAGAACTTGCCTTCTAGTATGGCAAAGGTACACTTAAAGGGATTGAGACGCATGTTATACTGCTTCAGTCGCTCAAATATCATTCTAAGGTTGGCTATATGGTCGCCTCCTATTGGAGTTTTGGCTATGATATTGTCCATGTATACTTTTACTAGCTTAGTATGCATACCTTTAAAGACTTTGTTGATCATGCGCTCGTAGGTCACCCTGAAGTTCTTTAGATTGAAAGGCATGATAGTGTAGTAAAAAAACCCTTGTCATTGATAAACACAGTCTTTTCTTGATCTTTCCCATATTGGAATTTGAGTATATCCTGGGTATGCATCTAAAAAGGACAAGTACTGGTACCCTGATGAATCATCCACCATAAGATCAATGTTAAGGAGAGGGTAAGGGTTCTTAGGGTAACATTAGTTCAGATTGATATAGTCTATGCACATTATCCATTTATTATTGGACTTTTGAACCATGACGACGTTGGATAACCAAGAAGAATACCCGATTTCCTTAATGAAACCAGCTTTAAGGAGCTCTTTAGTCTGCTCGTAAGCAGCCTTCTATTTCTCTAGTCTTAAGTGTCTTTTCTTTTATGCAAAAGGATTTATTTCAGGGTACATTACCAGCTTGTGGCAACAGAAGTTGGGGTCGGTACTGGGCATGTCGACTGTAGTCCATGCAAAAAGTTCTTTAAATTCTTGGAGATGTTTTACCAATCTCTTTTCCATTTTGATATCCAGCTTATCATTGATGTGTGTCACATTATCAACATCTCCAAGCATGATGGATCTAAAACCTCCCTTCAGTGTCAACTTTGAAAGGTTAAGAGAATCAAACTTTGACTCCTCTTTAGGGTCCAAGTCAATAAGGCTAACAAATCCATTTGACATGCCTCTATTATTTAGCTTCCTTTTCTTGAAGGCCACCTTCTCCTTCGCCATATTAGGCTCAAATTATAGCAATATTGAGCTATCTTCTGATCACCTTGGATGGGGGAAACCTGGTTATCTTTATCGTTGAATTTGATGAGAAGGTGAGGGGTGGACACTAGGGTTTCCATACCGTTCAAGATGGGTCGACCAATGATGCTGTTGTAGGGTGGCTTGACATCGATCATAAGGATTCGTGTCTTCACAGTTCTGGCACTGGGCTTTCCATCAAAAGTGATACAAGTATCCAAATACCCTTTTGTAGGCTGTTTCGCTCTGTTGAATGTCGTCCAGTCCTGTGTGTATGGTTGTAGGTTTATATCGATTAAGCCCATCTTTTTGAAGCAATCATAACATATCACATTATAGGAGCTTCCGTGATCTACTAAAATTCGCTTAACATCCATGTTAGCGATCACTGCTACTATAACTACTGCATCGTCCTTACCTGGGACTGTCGAGCCAAATTTATCATTAGAAAAAGGAAATGAGAGGTGTCTTAACGCTGTCCCTAAAGGGTTGATTAATTTGTTTTTTTATTTTGAATCGACATAATCATCTAGAGATGATTCTTTCTAGCAGTGTTGTATACATTTCCTCTAGCGAAGCCTCTCGTTATCATTTCAATTGTTCCATGTTTGGCTTTGGGTGGTAGGGAAGAAATGTTGTTCACTTCTTGGATCACTTCCACCAACTAGATTTTTACTTCTCACCGTAGTGAACCTCTTTAGACTTCCTCCATCATCATCGTCAAGATATTGGTCCCTTTGTCTTTTCTCAAACTGATCTGACTCATTTGGGACATGTTCTTCAAGAGGTACTGCTTCAACTTCCTCTCCTTGATAAGGACCTTGACCGCACCCTTGAACTTCTTATATATCCTCAGTGTTATGACCGATTTGCTCATAGAAATCACAATATTTTCTTTGGTTGTTAGATCTATTAACAGGCGTTGGCTTCCTAATGTCGTAAATAGAAAAAGATGGCCAATCGATCTCATAAAGAATCTAGGCTGACCTTGTATTCATAGGAGCATAGTGATCAAAGTTGAACACCTTTTCTCCCATTATTGAGGTTAGGTCTCCTTGCCTCTCTTCTTTTGAGGCATCCTTTCAGACATCGCTCTCTCCTTCTCATTTTCTTGTAGGGTCGGGCTTGGCGCGGGGGAATTTTTAGCGTCGAGACCTCTAAGTGCATCTCTATGCCTACATACTTAATGGTCTTCTTTCAAAACTCTTCAAACGTCTAAGAGGGTCCCTTTGCTAAAGAAAGGGCAAATGTAGATTTCGGTTGGAGTACCTCAATAATGATGTGAAACTGGATAGCTTCTATTAGGTCGGTACCTTAGGAGCCTCTTTGTAAAATCTTTTCAAAAAATCCTTCAAGGACCTCTTCTCACCCTGCTTAATATGAGCAAAAGTACGAGACATTTTAGGAATGTCCTTAGAAATAACAAAGTGGTCACCAAAGCTTTGGCCATGTTGGTCCATGAATCGATGGAACCAGAAAGGAGCCCTTTAAATCAACTAAAAGCTTCTCTGGTCCCTCAACAGTGACCGGGATGTTACATGCCCACCAGCTTCCGCCTGGTTCGTCCCCGAACCATACCATACTAGGAGAGGCCATGCTCTGATACCACTGTAACGCCCCGGCCGCTTTTCAGGAATGAACGACTCTCCCCACAAACCAACACGAGACCTTTCCAATGTGCTTTTGTCCTCAATCACACACTTCCCGAGAACTTTCCAGGAAGTCACCCATCCTAGAATTACCCCAAGTTAAGCACGCTTAACTTTGGAGTCCTTATGTGATTGGCCATCGAAAAGGCTAATGTATTTGTTGGTATAGGTAGTATGAATTCATTCCTTTAAGCTATCCTCCATGTATGGTCCCATACCTATACAGTCTTTGGATCCCTCTCATTCTGGTATGTATTCGGTTTGTTCATGTGTCCCTCCCACTGGAAGCCTGCCAGGAGCCGCTCCTTGTCCGTGCCTATGCACCGGCGATCACTCCCCGCCCTCAACAGTGACCGGGATGTTACAAATTCCTATTAGTCTTCTAGAGAAGGGTACATTCAGTCTGTACCTTGTCGAGGTGTCAAGGGCCTGTGGATTCCTTTGTTGGGGGGAGTAACGATCATCTTAGTGGTGGGAATAATGCTCATCGTCGTACATGGGAATCTTGGAATAGGACGGGGTGACAGACACCTCATGATGAGATGCCTTTGGACTGGGTTGACATTGACTCATGGCTCGCTGCTCTAGCTGAGCACGCTCTCTCCTTAATTCAACTAGCTCCGCTCTAAGTTGGCAAATAACCTTTTCGTAAGGATTTGGTGGCGGTACAGTAGCTACGCGCCTTGCTTTCTGGTTAGCAGACACCAGAGTATCTATGAAGCTAACGTCATAGGCTAAATGTCGGGGTTCTAAATGCGAGATATCATCAAAATAGCTATCTAAGGTTCTGGGGAGTTAACCACCCACATCCATGGTAAAAACTTCCTTGCGAATTATGGGAATACCTTTAATAGGTCCTATCGCGTGCGTCAATGAACTATCGGATATGGGTATAGCACAATTGGTGTCAATACTAGTGTGAATTCTCTCATATATATTACACCAGCCTAGTGAGGATCTAGTATTATATCTCTCAATCTAGTAGGAAACAGAGAGTCTTAATATCTCCTGTCCAGTTATCACACTGGTTAGTTGCCTTGATGAGTGAAAGATGGTCTCACTTGCAAAGACACTTTGACGTTCAAGTTAGTTCGAATACTTAATATCCGAGCTCAGTCATAAGCTAGACAAAGTATTTTGCCTTGACGAGTCATAAATGAAGAGTATTTATAAAGGTGGGTGACATTTGAGTCCTACGTGACGTTGTGTTAGTACGGACTCATAAATCATAGGAAAAGTTGACATCTCCCAAGACATTCTTGACATCCTTTGGAGGTTAATTGTCGATATGTCCCTAGTAGATCTGCCAGGCTCGCCATGACATTGCTTTGCAGGGACTTCAGTCACGGGATTAGGTTTTGTTAGGTTTGGCTGGTATCACGACGTGCTTTACGTGGATCGTCTTTATGGTCACGGTCATCATTCCAACGTCATGCTTTCTAGGCTGATATGCGACCCAAATCAACATGCAATCATACAATGATATTAAAAAATTATAATTTTACTTATATTTTAAGATTTTTTTTACTAAAATGTATTTATACCATAATTTATGGGATTTCCTTCCATATATGAAGAGAAACAATTTCTATTGGACCCAGCTTCTTTTTTTCTCCTACTTATTTGTTTTTCAATCAAATAAAGGAAAACTTATTTTCAATTTAGTTTCTTATTTTCAATTTAGTTTCCTTCCCTCTCATTCTTTTTCTATTAAAAAAACAAATGCTACATAAATAGTGGAGTCCAGTGGAAAAACCATACTTCGTGCGTAGTTGGAAGAATAACTTTGACTATGCTTGAACATAAACAATATTCACTTTTTACCACCTATTAGTTTATATGAAAAAACAATTTTTAGCGACTAAAACTGTTGTAAAGTTTCCGTGTTAAAAAAACTGTAGTATTAAAAAATTCTTCTAGATTTTAATTCACAGTGGATTCATTTTATATATTATAAGTCTTTAAAAAAAATGTTTCATTTTATAAATAACTAAAATAAATAAGAGTAGTGATTATATCTTTTCTAATTTAATCTTAAATATTTTTATATTTATATAATTAATATTTAATAATAAAATGTAACTTTAAATAAAAATGAAATTTTAAAATAATAAAATTATTTTTTATAATAAGTACACTTCTGTGTAAATAAGGATTTATAATATGAGTAGAGAGTTACTCAATATTTCTTTTTTTTTTTTTGGTCAAATCCAATTGCATTCTTAATTGTAGCCTTCCGGTATCAATTAAAAGCGCAGAGTTACCCAAAATGAAAATTAATACGCAGTTGAGGTTTCAATTACCCCATTATCCTGTATTAAAGAAGACCATCGTGCGTAACACGATTCTTCATCACGAAAGATGACCTTCACCACCACCAAATCTCAACCCCTTAACTCTGCCTTAATTTTTCGAACCACCCTTTATCTCATATTTTTCTTCTTTTCTTCGGAAGGCTACACAACCCATCTCATTCACATTGATTCCCCTTTATCTCCGTTCCACAATCCTTCAAACACCCACTTGCACTACTTGCACAACGCTCTCCAACGCTCCTTGAAACGCATCAACCATTTCAAATCGCCCCTGGTCCCTATGAACCCAAGTGGTGGAGAGTACCTCATGAGAATCTCCATCGGAACTCCATCAGTTGAGGTGATTGGAATAGCCGACACAGGTAGTGACCTCACATGGACACAATGTCTACCATGCATACAATGTTACAACCAAACCATTCCTCTCTTTGACCCTACCCATTCCTCATCGTACCACAAAATACCCTGTACAGCAAATTCTTGTAACGCACTTGGCAAATCAAAAAAATGTAGACGCAACACCACCACATGTGGCTATCGTTACAGTTATGGTGATGGTTCTCACACTGCCGGAAACCTTGCTTCTGAAACCTTAATTTTAGGCCCAATTTCCCTTACAAATGTTACAATAGGGTGCGGACATGACACAGCTGGGATATTTGATAAGGCAGGGTCTGGTATAATTGGTCTTGGCCTTGGGGAACTTTCACTAGTGTCACAATTGGGTGCTCAATTTCCCGGCAGCAAAAAATTCTCCTATTGTCTAATTCCAACAAATACTACGACGGATCACAACTCAACCAGTACAATAAGCTTTGGTCAGAACTCCGTGGTTCCTCATGGTACTGATGTTGTTACATTTCCACTAGTGAAAAAGGCTCGTAAGAACTTTTACTATGTCACATTGGAGGCTTTCAGTGTGGGAAACAAGAGGGTTGCATTTGAATCTGAAAGCAGCAAGGTTGAGGGAAATATAGTATTGGATTCTGGGACAACGTTCATGCTTTTGCCAACGAAAGTTTATAATGGTTTGGAATCTGCTGTGAGCAAAGAAATAAAAGGTGAAAAAAGGGTTAAGGACCCAACTGGAACAGGTATGTTTAACCTTTGTTATGGAGGTGTTGATGGAAATATAACACTTCCAGTGATCACAGCGAATTTCAAGGGAGGGGATGTGAAGTTGCAAGCGGTGAACGCGTTTACTTGGGTGAGAGAGGATTTGGTGTGTTTCGCAATGATTTCGTCAGGTAACGTATCGGTTTATGGCAATATGGCTCAGGCGAATTTCTTAATAGAATATGACCTTGACGCGAGTACTGTTTCCTTTAAGCCTACTGATTGTACCCAGCACACTGCCTAGTGTGGATTTGTCACAATAATATCCATCACATAACAATGTTTTTTTGGATCATTTACTTAGCATGTAAAACATTTTTTATTTATATTTATTTTGTTTTCAAATGAAGGAAAACCTTTACTTATTTTCAAATAATAATATTAATAGTGGTTTTTGTTCTTTTTTTTCTTTGAGTAGATGTATCATGTTACATTTTTAGCAAATATTTTTATTGTGTATAAACTTAAAATCATTAAGAATCGAAACAACTTATACGTTTTGTTAAACTTGAGATTAATGAAAATATTTTAAACAACTTATAAGTCGTGTATATAAAAAAATTACAAGTTATATCTTAAATAATTAAATATGTTTTTTATGTCATTTTATGTTTATCAGTTATTATAACAGACCAATTTTCTACTAGTTTTATCAAACATACACTTATATGGATAAGATATTTCAACCTTCCCTAAGAAATCTCAATCCCTAACTCTCCTAATTTATACAACAATGAAATATTAAATTTTTATAATTACTATCAAATAAAATATCTTAAATATTACAATCAGGTGGATGGTTTAAGGAATACACATTTGATTCTCCTAAATAGGGTTGGGTTTGAGTCATGTGCATAAAAAAAAATTTCCCTTGAGAAATTAGCTTTACAATAATGTAGATGTTACAAGATTATTTTTTTAATAATTTATAGATTTAATTTAATCAACAACATCAAACTTTTCCATTAAAGCTCAAAAAAAAATTCTGACAAAAAACCATCCCCATTTATATATATATATATATATATATATATATAATAATCTAATAACTATATAATAAAAGTCTTCCACTAGATGACACATTATCTTCTTAATTTTTAGTTATTTTTTAATTGATATTTTTTATTTAAAACTCTACCTATTATTTTTTTTAAAAAATTGATATTTTATATTTGAAATTCAAATTTAAATTCCAAAGTGATGTTGAAAATAATTATACAATAAAAGTCTTCCATTAGATGACATATGTCATCTTCTTAGTTTTTTAGTTTGTTTTTTAATTTTTATTTGATATTTTTATTTCAAATTTAAATTTTGAAGTAATTGTTAAAAAATTATTATAAAACTCTATCTATTATTTTTTTTAAAATTGATATTTTATATTTGAAATTCAAATTTAAATTTTAAAGTGGTTTTTAAAAAATATGCTACAAAATAACTTTATCTGCAAGTGGTAATTTATACGTATCACTTATCAATATCAAATTCTTCTCTCATTCATTCTTCATTTCTTCAATCTTTTAAGTAATTAATTCATAGATAGAAGGAAAAAAATTCTTCCTTCCCCTCCTTTCAAGAACTGTGGCCAACACCCACCACCTTCGACCACTTCATCTTCCTTCTCCAAGTGCTAAGCAAGGCAAAGACTTTCTTTAAGCTTTCTTCTTCTTTCATAAGCAAGGAAGCTAGGGTGCAAGCTTATCCTCTTTCAAAACCCACATTGATCAAGGTATGTTTCTAAGAACCATTTGGGGGGTTTCTTACCAATTCTTGAAATCCATCTCTAATTCCTCGAATTGGTGCTTGCAATAAGTGTCCCACACTCACAGGTGCTATCAGAGGTTCACTAGTGCAAAAATAGGCTAAGAACACAAGGGTATGAACTCAATTTAATGAAAAAATATGTTTGAAAAGAAGCGTTGGCAATTTTGAAATTATGAGAACAAAGTTCTTATGTTTCACTTCACATGCTCCTTTTTAATTTTTTTAAAAACACCTAGGAACACAGTTCGTGCGCAACTGAGTTCTTAGGTCTTTATTTTTTAAAGAAATTTCTTTTTAAACAAACCTAAGAACTTGTTTTACACGCAACTGAGTTCTTAGGTCTTGGGTTTTTTATTTTAAACTTTTTAAATAGAACTAAGAACTCGGTTGACCTGCAATCGAGTTTTTAGGGTGACTTAAATTTTTTTATGAGACCTAAGAACTTGGTTGTTGAGCAACCGTGTTCTTAGATCTCTATTTTTAATTTTTTTTAAAAACTGAACTAAGAACTCGGTTGTTGACAACAACTGAGTTTTAGCTTAACCGTTCATTCTTAATTAAACCTCAAAACCTTTCACAAGTGAAACATTGCTTCAAACATTTTTCTTCCTGTTCTCTCTCAATCTCTTGCTTCCACTTTCATTGCTTTTCGTGACTCTTTGCTTCCACTTTCTTATGTCATCGTGTGGGGTTCTTCTTTTCTCTACATTGCTCGTCATCTTCCTTATAGTGTTTAGAAAGGTTAGTTTTTTATTGCCTCTGTTATGCTTTGCTTACTGTTTGCTTACTATTACTATTAATGGTTTCCTTGGTTGCGTTGCCTATTTTTTGCTTGCCCTTATTACTGTTAATGGTTTCCTTAGTACTACGTTGCTTAGGGTGACTCTTTAAATTTTTTATGAGAACTAAGAACTCGGTTGTCGAGCAACTGTGTTCTTAGATCTCTATTTTTTTTTTAATTTTTTTGAACTGAACTAAGAACTCAGTTCATAACTTAACCAAATTCCTAGGGTCCTAAAAACTCACTTTTTGTCAACAACCGAGTTCGTAGCTTAACCACTCATTCTTAATTAAAACTTCAAAACCTTTCACAAGTGTAACGTTGCTTTAAACGTTTTTCTCCCTATTCTCCCTCAATCTCTTGCTTCCACATTCATTGCTTGTCGTGACTCTTTGCTTCCACTTTCTTCTGTCATTGCACGAGTTTCTTCTTCTCTCTACATTGCTTGTTATCTTCCTCATAGTGTTTAGAAAGGTTAGTTTTTCTTGCCCCTGTTATCCATTGCTTACTGTTGTTTGCTTACCATTATTGTTAATGGTTTCCTTAGTACTGTTAATGGTTTCCTTGGTTGCTTGCTTATTGTTTGCTTGCCCTTGTTACTGTTAATGGTTTACTTACTGCATTACTTATTTTTTGCTTGCCCCTGTTACTTCATTGTGTTATGCGTGAGGTATGTTATGCGTTGTGTTCTTCAATGTATACTCGTTGCCATTGTATAACTGTTGCATGTATACTCTTTGTCATTGCCATTACTGTGTTCTTTACTGTGCGTATACTCGTTTCCACACCATGTACTCGTTGCGCTATACTCATTGCCATTGTATACTTATTGTCACATTGTATCTTGTTGCGTTATACTCGTTGCCATTATATACTCATTGCCACATTGTATCTCGTTGTGCTATACTTGTTGCCATTGTATATTCTCTTTTTTTACACACTAGAAGGAATGGTGGAAAATATTGGACCCATACAAGATAATTTCTTCTAAATTAAAAGAATTTTCAAATCCAACTTTTTCTTCTATTGCAAAGAGTAATCAAACAATTTTTTTTACTAAAATTTTTCTTTCTTTATTAATGTTTTGTAGGATGAAGGGGTGGGAAAGTTGAATCAAGTAAATATGACAATAATTAATTAGCAAATGGGTTAGGAGAGTTGAAAATAGGAAAAGAGCATAAAATTAAACAGATAAATAACCTTACATTTTTTTTGGTAAGGAAATAACCTTACCTTAGATGTCACTAAAAATAACTTTACATTTAAAACTCAACGGTTGATGTACATTTATTTTAGTAAATACTAAGCTAAACCATTGTATATTGTTAAATTTTTTACGATTGTATACTATTAAAGTTTTTCCATTGTATATTGTTAAAGTTTTTGCCATTGTTAAGACTTTGTGAAGCTACCATTGTTGGTATGAAACTGTTAGTTATCTATTTTGGTTTAGGCTGATGTACTCTACTACGTTTGATGCAATATGTTATGTCTATTTTATGATTTAAGAATCATAACTTTTGAATGATTTTCTTAATTCTAGTTGACCAAGTGTACTCTGTGTTGAATAGTGTCATATTGTAAGTGTTGTATTTGGGGCCAAATTTATGGATAAAAGTTGGATTAATGCATCATGGTTAATTGATGAGTATGAGAGTGGAGTTGAAATATTCATAGAGTTTGTATTTCAAAATGTCGAAGACAATAATGGAAGATATATTTTCCCTTGTGTTAAATGTGGGAATACGCGTATGTTAGGCCAGGAAATGATTAACGAACATCTGTTATGTGATGGTTTTCTCAAGAGTTATACATGTTGGATATGGCATGGTGAACATGTTATCACGCTGAGTGTGATGAATGTAAGTCAAAATGAAGGTTCTGCACGTGATGTTGATTAGGATATGGATGATCAATTTGAAGAAAAGATTCGTGATGTGGGTGAAGAAAATTTCCAGAGAGCACATGTGTATAAAACTCTCTGTGAGGATTCAGAGAACCCGTTGTATCCAAATTGCACTAATTTACACGGTTGTCAGTAGTTTTACGATTGTTTAACTTGAAGGAAAGAAATGGGTAGACGGATAAAAGTTTCATTGAATTGCTACAACTATTGAAGACATGCTTCAAGCTGGTAATACCTTGTGAAGTTGTAACTACAAGGATAAAAAGATTTTAAATCCTATGGGGTTGGAGTACAAGAAAATACACGCATGTCCAAATGATTGTGTGTTATACAAATGTGAGTATGAAATAATACATGAATGTCCAACGTGTGGGTTGTCATGGTATAAGAAGAAAGACAATGATTCTGGTGAGGAAGTATACACCAAAGGGCCTCCTGCAAAGGTGTTATGGTATTTGCCTATCATTCCTAGATTGAAGCGTTTATTTGCCAATGAAGATGATGCAAAGTTGATGGGGTGACATTTTAAGGAGAGGTTGGCTAATGAATAACTTAGGCATTTGACAGATGGATTACAATGGAAGAAGTTGGATTCACTATTTCTAGAGTTTGCAAATGGCCCAAGAAGTTTAAGACTCAGACTGACAATAGATAGAATGAACCCGTACGGTAACTTAAGCATTACACATAGTTGATGGCCTATTTTGTTATTTATTTACAACCTACCGCCATGGTTATATATGAAGAGAAAATATGTGATGTTATCGATGATGATCTCAAGTCCAAGACAACCAGGTAACGAAATTGACGTGTACTTAAAACCGTTGATTCAAGACTTGAGACTGTTGTGGGATGAAGAAGTTGATGTTTTTAATGTATTCGGGCATGAGACATTCAAGTTACATGCAATGTTGTTCTGCACAATCAATGATTTTTCAGCCTATGGCAACTTATCTAAGTTTTGAGTGGAACTTAGTGTTTAAAATGTAGCTGGATATTGTGCTAAGAAAAGATATTAAGAAGCTCTAAGTTATTCAAAATGTTTGCTTGAAGAACCATGGAAGAAATGTGTGCTTTTAGAGTATTGTATGGTATGTGTCATGATGACCATAAGAATATTAAACCCTATGTTTTTCCTCTTGAAAAATGAATACATTAAGTGTAAAAACTTAAGTATT
This sequence comes from Clitoria ternatea, assembly GCA_037962975.1. NCBI lineage: Eukaryota > Viridiplantae > Streptophyta > Magnoliopsida > Fabales > Fabaceae > Clitoria > Clitoria ternatea. Next base: position 15,098,598 of record CM075676.1, read on the forward strand.
ATAGTTGTTTGGATGATGATAGAGAATCCTAAATGTCAATACGGGTTCTAACTAAAAATATGAAAGGAAATTATGATTCATGGATGGTATAAGGATGGGTGATGTTAGGACCTTTGGATCCTAAACATGATTGATAATATACATAATATTGTGTTAGAAGAAGGTCGCTACCCAGTTTGAGAAATAGAGATGAAGAGATAATAGAGTTAGTGACTTTGTCCTTAATCATGATCGGTAATGATTTAAGGGTAAAAATGAGATTTTTGGTAAAAGAATTTAGTCACAGTGGAAAACTAGGTTTTTGGGTTGAAATTATGAAATGATTTGATGTTAATTTAGTCTAGATTTTTGATTTAACTCAATCGAAGTTTTCTAAAGAAAATAATGCTTAATCACGTTTTCAGTAAGTTGTGTACCGGTGGGAGTGGAAACAATCAGATCATATGTCATAGGCTTCACAGGTAATTGAAGGCGTCTAACATACTCATCAGAAATGAAAGAATGTGTAGCACCAGAATCAAATAACACAGATAAAATTGTACCATTGATCTCACACTTACTTTGTATGAGGTCATCAGCTTGGTCTGCCTCTGAACCACTGATGGCAAAGACTCTCCCAGTTGTTGGCTGTAACCTCTGGTCTGTTGACTCCCTTTTCAGTCTTTGAGGTTGAGCAGCTCGCGTATTTTCTCCACGACCTCCTTGATAGTTAGAGCCTCTTTGATTATTTATAGTGTTGCTGTCGTTTTGACGGTTCTGAGGGCAATTTGGACTGATGTGTCCTTTTTGATTACATCGAAAGCAAGTGACATCTTCAAGACGTCTGTTACAATCACGTACATGATGATTACCTCCGCACTTAAGACACCTCATTGTTGCGTCTCTCTGAAGATGATGATAATGATCCTCCCTTGAAACGTCTTGGATAGAACGATCCTCTTCTTTTGAAATCAACTGAATGAGGTTTCAGTTGTCTATTGGCCTTTTCATGTGCCAGTCTGGCTTGGTGATTTTCTTCAAAAATTCTACATTTGTTGATTAGAATAGGAAAACTCCGAATTTCTTGGTACCCTATCGCCTCTTTGATTTCCAGATTCATCCCGTTCTCAAATTTAACACATTTTGATTCTTCGGCACCAGCCTGTTGAAAAGGAGGGTAAAAGAGAGATAGTTCTTCAAACTTTGCAGCATATTCTCCAACAGACATTGAGCCTTGTTTCAGCTCCATAAATTCCAGCTCTTTACGGCTTTTCACACTTGCTGGAAAATATTTCTCTAGGAAACAGTCTTTGAAGTTGACCCAGTTCAATGGTCTATCAGTTTCAATCATACGAGTTCTGGCATGTATCCACCAGTTTTCTGCTTCCTCAACCATCATGTAAGTGGCACACTCCACCTTTTCAAATTCTGTGTAGGGCAAGGCTCGGAAAATGTGCTCCATTTCCTTAACCCATAGGTACGCTACCTCTGGATTGTAGCCTCCTTTGAATTGTGATGGCTTCCTTTTTAGGAAATGATCTAGCCCGTGAAGTCCACCAGCACTTCTCGGTTGATTTTGTCTTTCAATGGCTTCAGTCAAACGGTTGAAAGCAGCTGCCATATCGTTGTTGTTGTTGTTTCTTGCCATCCTACATTTGTAGTTTGGTTTATACTAATTCTAAGGGAAAATATGTCGTATATATATATATATATATAATATGATCTGTCCTGAACCGGGGTCTAGAGATCCGGACTCAAGTCAATCACAAACAGTATGTAAATACTGTATAGGAGACCGGATGTATGAGTATCCGGTGTAGGTATCCGTTGTCCTTGAGCGGAGAGAGCGGACTGGGCGTCCTGGAGGTCCTTCACACCGACCTAACGCGTTGAAGTGGGCGAATGGTGGTGTCACCTGCAATGATTCTCCGACGCTCAAGTCAGTGATAATATTCCAGGTAAGGAATGTATTTCAGAGAGCAATTGCTTATGAGAATAGTTGAAGATCCCCCACTTCATTATTGAAATGAGTTCATATACCTGATTGGCTCGTTTTTCGAGGACTCGTTAGTGGGGAACCACTAACTCCCATTAGCATTATTATATTGCGCACTTACCAGCATGATTGGGTCAAGTGGCTATTTTATATTGAGCATAGAGAATATAGACTAGGATTAGGGAACAAGTTGACCATTCCCGTGAGCAGAATTTGGCTCGTAGTGAAGGGAATTATTGATCGATCCCTGTAGCAATTATCCTTGTCTTTAGCACAGTGACGTGTGTATTGTCCGATGTCATGGTGTTATCCTGAACAACCGGTATAGGGAGAACGCCTGATACGGAATTACAGTCCGGATGTATACCGATGACACCGGTTACACGTTGATGTCTTGACAAAGACGTTGAAATATGTCTTGCAGGTCGGATACCGGTATTGAGACCGGATCATATGTCCCCTAGCTTGTGTGAGGGACTGAGCGGTTGTTCACATAAGCTACCTAACCTGCGAGAGGTCTGAATACCGGTGACCTTATGCATTAAATCGTTCCTTAGCATTTATTCATAAAGGACCGTTCTCAGATTAAGAGATATGGTATGTCGATGTCGTTACAACGGATTCAGACAAAGATTCGTTGTACGAGAGTTTCAAGAGTTTATTGGAATTGAAAGCTCTTGAAGTTCGTGTAACGGCTGTAAAGCGCGAATTGCGTTGCATGATTAGACATTAAAGCTTTTAATCACGTGGGCAAGCAATTATTGCGCCTGAGATGGAAATCTCATTAACCGTCGTTTTGGGCTTAATGGGCCTGAAGTTTTTGAAACTTTTGGGCCCAGTAGATAGGCCCTTTGTCGAATTGCTATTGTTTTGGCGCCCATGAATTTGGAACGGTTGTGTCGTTTCGCTTGTGAACCAATGCGTTTAATCGAGAACGACACAACTTCCAGAGTGAGTAACCGAACCTCTTCGTTTCTTATAAAAGAAACACTTAGTGGGTTCTGAGTTCCACTTGCTTCTGTTTTCTTAACAAAACTCTGCAAAAATCTCGCAAGGAAGTTCGTTGCTCACTCTACGAGACTTTGTTCATTCTTCATCTTTAACGTCATTACCTGAGGTAATTATTTCTTCTTCCTCTGTAAACCTCGTCTTATTTTGGGTCTGTTATCCTTGCTTGAAGAGAGTGTAGTTTATTTAGGGGGAGAATAACTTCTCGTAACCCTAATAGTCATGGGGAAGAATCATTGTGATTCTTTCTCTGGTCGAGTCATGTCGCTCAGAAAGGGGATCTTACTCACTGTGGAAAGTGACTTTTCCCTTCTCAGAGTCGTCCTCTGATTGTAGTCGCTTTGTAGAAGATGAAGTGAGTAATGATTATCACCTTTCTGACGACATAATTTCTTATCGTAGATTAAGGAGTTTGGTCTAGATATTTCAAATGGCAACTGGAGAGGGATCTTCTGGAGACAGTGCCATTTCGAAGACAGCTGAAGGTCTCCACAGCGTCGTTGTTTCCAAGCTGAATTGGGAAGAGCTTCAGGCCAAATGGCCTTTCTGTTGGGTGTCCAGTGAATTTAAGGACTTGGTTTCCCGTCATGCATACGAGGAAGGATCCCGGATTCAGCCTAGGTTCACACTCCATGCGGAAGAGGAAACGAAGAAGTGGTTTAGGGTTTATGCGCCGCTCCCTACAGAACGGATATGCCATGTCGTACCAAACGACCGTTCTGTTTACATGTATGATTTCATTTTTCATTACTTGGGAGTTCGTTTCCCTCTAACCGAGCTTCAAATGGGAGTGTTGAGGTTTTTAAACTGTGCACCCTCCCAACTTCATCCCAACGGCTGGGGCCTCATTCGTGCTTTGGAGGTCTTGAGTGAACATTTCAACTTCACTCCTACTGTGGCGATGCTGTTCTACTACACCCAAGTAGTTCGGAGGGCAAATAAGCAAGGCGGTGTTGGTTTGGTGACGCTCCGGACTCTCTGTTCTTTTGTGAACTTTGAGTCCTACACCGATTCAGCCAAAGTCGATGGGAAATCGTTTAAGACCTACTTCACCCGGATCTCCATTAAGAAGAGTAGACCGATATTTTGGAAGGATGAAGAGGGTGTTAACAAATTTCCTCTGAGTTGGACCCATAAGCATTTTCTCATGAGCTCCCACACGTATTACGCTGATCAATCCGAGTTGTCTCCCGAGTCATCAAAAGTGTTGTTTGCACTTGAAGCACATACTACACGTCGCAACGTATTCTCGTGTAGACGTCTTTTAAGTAGTTCAAAAGGAGTCCGGGATGATTATTTGCGTAATACTCTTTTTATTTTACTTTTTCTCCTTTATCAAATATATCGAACATTTTGCAATTGCTAACCTCTTGTGCTTGTTCATGCAGGTGAAATAGAACAGGAAACTCCGGAAATGCATAAGCTGAAGGGATTTAAGGCGGGGGGTAGATCCGTTGCCCACGAAAACGAGATTAAGCCTAAGCCCTCCACAAAGGATCGTCCTGAGCTAATCATCCTGACCTCGGATGCTGAAGGGGACATCCCACTGGCTGAGGGCGGTTCATCCGATGTTGGTGCAGCCATGGGTCAGCCCCCGGTCACTGAAAGAAGGAGAAAAATTAAGAATGACTCAGTGGGAGGTCCGTCCAAGAAGCGCAAAACTCCGGAGGATAAGCCTGTTGAAACCTCGGAAGCAGCTGTTGCTTCCTCTGGAAGTAAAGGAATTGCTGTCGGGGTTTCTGGAGCGAAGCCGACCTCCTACCCAACCACCTCGTTTCTCACTCCCTTCCTCACATACGAGGGATCTACTCCAGCTACTCTTCCACAGCCAATGTACAAACTCCGGCCTACGCTCAGCGCTAAAGAAATTAAAGAAGCATGTGAGGCCGGAAGGTGGCAGTTAGCCGAACTTGCTAGAATGCTTTATTCAGTCAGCGAGTTGGCTGACAACGTCGAAAAGGTTGAAGATTTGAGCGACAAATTAGAAGAACTCAAGCTTTCTTCGGGGAAAGACAAAGCCACCATAAAGCTGATGGAAGATCGTCTTGCCAAGTCTAAGGAGTTCGGAGATATCATGACTAAAGAGAATCTCAAGCTTAAAGGCGACCTCAAAGGCTCGGAAGGCAAACTGGCAGAGAAGGAGGAAGAACTCCGTAGCAGCCAGGATAAAAATAAAGTTGCTACTGAGGAGTGGTCTCAAAGGGAGAAGAAGCTCCTCCTTGAGATTGAGGGACTGAAGGCTAGGAAAGCGGAGTCCGAAGGATCTAGTGAGGAGCTGTCCAAGTTGCGGGGAGAATTGGCCACAGTGAAAGCTGAGAGAGAAGAAGCTGTTGACATATGCAGCCGGGCTGTCGAAGAATCCTTCGGCCTAGCTATACGCCAAGTCTTCTACCGCAACCCCACTGCGAAACTTAACCTTTATGGAATGGATCCGTTCTATGAATTCCATGGGGGAAAGTTAGTCGCAGTGGTGGATGGTCGTCACGAAGATCCCCCAACGTCCCTGTATGGTTTGCCTCCTCTTCCTGAGGGTCAAACCATGGGACCGGATTATGTCTTTCCTGTGTCTGAGGTTCCCTCTTCTGAAGAAAGGACTGAGGCTCCTGGAGGAGAGACTCCTGTGGAGGTTCCAAAGGAAGGGGCACAAGAGCCTGGTGCTGAGGAGGCACAGAAAACTGAAGAACAGATTCCTCCTCCATAGCTTTGTTTTCATTTATAAGTATAGTTGTGTACCGGGATCAACTCCGGCTTTTAACTATTATATGTAATCTCACTTTCAATGAATGAATTTTGATTGAAGAAAATTGTCGTCGTCGTTTCATGTATATTTAAATCGTTGCTAATCCGTTTTGTATGATTAACCTTGAGGTCGGATTGAAACAACTGCCTCGGAAGATTAAACAAAAAATAAAATTTAGAACGGATAAATATATACATGTCCCCAAGTGTGTATTAAGAAGAAGGTGCCTGTCTTTGGGGCATGATCCTTAATTCTTTTGGGGAAAGATGGGTCGATCCGCTGTTTAGTAGAGTGGTGTAACAGGACGGATGACTATATTTTATTCATGTTATTCTCACTGGAGAAAACTATATCGTTCATTGTAAGAGTATTGTTCCAAGTTTGGGGAACTGCAAAGGTGTAAGAAAGTGGTGTTTTGAGTCCTTCATCATAAGGATAATGATGGGAGTTTTTCTACGCCAGGAGTTATGTCATTGTATCACAGAATAGGTGATAAAGAATATCCGTCCTGGGAGAATACCACTTGAGAGTGAAAGTGCGGATTGACTTTCAGAGATTTCCATCATATGAATGATTATGGGAATTGTTCGTACCAGGAGTTTTATCGTCGAATCACTTCATAGGTGATTGAGATCATCCGTCTTGGGGATGTGTACGACACCAGGAATTACATCGTCAGGTCACATAGTAGGTGATTAAGATCATCCGTCCTTGAGGTGTGTATGGCGCCAGGAGTTACATCGTCAGATCACAGAATGGGTGATTGAGATCATCCGTCCTGGGCAAGTACACAACGTCAGGAGTTACATCGTCAGATCACATAATGGGTGACTGAGGATATCCGTTCTGGACAAGTACACCGCCAAGAGTTACATCGTCAGATCACAGATTAAGTGATTTAGATAATCCGTCCTGGAGACGCTTTTCAATCGTAGGAGTACGGATTGAATGAATAGTTCTCAGTTTTCAAAAGCTTCCATCGTAAGAATGATGATGAGATTGTTCATACCAGGAGTTACATCATCGAATCACAGAATAGGTGATTGAGATCATCCGTCCTGGAATGATGATTGGAATTGTTCGTACCAGGAGTTGCATCATCGAATCACAGAATAGGTGATTGAGATCATCCGTCATGGAGACATTTTTCCAATCATAAGAGTGCGGATTGAGGTGGATGCTTCTCAATCGTATGGATTCAATTTTCGTATCCGAAATCAGAGACCATCAATATTCTACTAGCCCCTAGCTTAAGTGAGGAATTAGTAGATTTGCTCATATAAGCTATGTCGATCGTAGTGCGTCTGGATTTCGGAGTTGTACTGGTGTGTAAATGTCCGCTCTGGGAACAAGGTTCCGTTGTGATGGATCGCTTGAGGGCGGATTAGGACAATGAGAATCTCAGAAGTTTATCGAATTTCGCAACCCTTGGTATTCGGGTAATGGTGGCCACGTTTCTCATGATTGGACATTTAATGTCTTTACTCACGTGGGCGAGCCATTATTGCGTTAAATGCACATGTCTTAATAACCGTCACTTAGGGGCTTGTTGGGCCTAGAATTTGGATTTAATAGGCCCATTTAGAAAGCTCTGTGACGAAACGATGGCATTTTGGCGCCTTTGGGTTAAAAACGACAATTTTAACCCTCTAAACGGGGAGTCATTTGAGGGTAAACGACAGGTACCTTGAGTCGGTATTTGAATTTTCATGCCCTGAAAAAGGCATATTTGGCAATCTCAGTTACCATTTCTTCTTACGCTCTTGACGAACCTCTGCAAAAGTTTCGAGAAGATTATCGTGTCTGCCTTTGTGAATCTTAATTCACTATCCTCATCCATCCTTAGGTAACCATTTTCTTTCCATACTTTGTGTCTCGTTTCAATATCTGTCTAGGAAAGGTGTTAGTTTTAGTGGTATTAGCCCTAGAGGAAGAGGAGGAAGGGCCTTCAATCGAAACCCCACAGTTCGTGGTGGGAGGATTCCAGTGGTCTTCCAATCGAAGCCACTAAGCTCAGAGAGGGAGGCGTCGCCGTATCAGAGGCGAAGGGCGATTATACCCTCTTCAGAATCCTCCTCTAGTGAGAGTGCTGAAAGTGGTGATTTGTATCTTTCTGACGATGTGGATTTTTACCGCAGCGTAAAAGCTTTCACAATGGTGGTGAAGAAAGCGACTGGGGGAAGATCGTCTGGAGGGGAAGCACCCTCTCAGCAGTATATATTGAAGACAGCCTCCGGGCTGTGTAACGTGGTTGCACACCGGATCGACTGGGTGAAATTCCAAAAGAAGCGCCCATTCAGCTGGGTGGCTGAGGAATTCCGCGAAACGGCATCAGTCCACGCTCGAGAGGATAGAGCGGAGTTGGAACCGCGTTTTACGGTCTTCAAGAAGGATAAATACAGAAGATGCTTTATGGTGTTAGCTCCGCTGCCATCGGATCAGATTTGTCATACTCCGGACGAAAGGTCCCTGTATATGTATGACTTTTTACTTATGAATCTTGGCGTGCACTTTCCCCTCACAAAGTTTCAGATGGGGGTTTTGAGATTCTTAGACTGCGCCCCTTCGCAGCTTCACCCTAACGGATGGGGGTTAGTCCGTTCTCTTGAAGTGCTTGGGGAGCACTTCAACTTCAAACCGACGGTGGCCATGCTTTTCTACTTTGCTCAAGTGGTCCGTCGTGCAAATAAGGAGAAGGGGGGAGTGAGCTTGATATCCCTCCGGACTCTCTCCAATGTTATCAACTTCGAGGCGTACACTGACTCCGCCAAAGTTGATGGTCATTCATTCAAGTCTTACTTCACGAAGATCAGCGTCCATCCTGATGAGTCAATTTTTTGGTTAACTGAAGATGGGATTCCGAAGTTCCCAGTGGCTTGGACGCATGAACACTTTTTATTGACCTCCCAGGCGTACTACACTGAGGAGGACGAACTGAGCCCATCTTCAGTTTCTGTTCTTTCAGCCCTTCAATCCTACACTGCTCGCACCAATCTTTCTCTTGCAGGCACTTACTAGGATCGTGGTCCACCCGCGAGGAGTATTTACGTAATTTTCCTGCTATTTTTTCATGTTTTATCGTATCATGCCTTGAAGTCTTTGATTTCTAACCATGTTGTTTGGTTTTGCAGTTGAAATTGAAACTGTGTCACCAGAGATGGAGAAGCTGAAAGGGCTCAAAGCTGGAGTGAATTCCGTAGCAGTTGAAAACGACATCCAAGCGAAACGGAATTCGAAGAAAGCTACAGCTGAGACTATCATTTTAACCTCATCTGCTGGTGACGATATCCCCTTGCTTGAGGGCGGATCTGAGGGGGTTGCGGTTGAGAAGGTCGGAGAGAAGAAGAAAAGGACAAAACGCGGTTCCTCCAAGACCTCGGATCGTCAACCTTCTCCCAAGAAACAAAAAATTTCAAGTGGGGGTGCTGATATGGAGCTTTCAAAGGGAAAGATAGTGGAAGGGTCCTCTCTGGATGCAGGATCCACTCCGGATGCCCCAGGCGACGGGATCACTTATGGTGCAAAGCCAATAACGACTTACTTTGCACCTAAAGTTACTCGCCCTCTTCAAAGTAGCTCCGGTCTTGCACAATATTTGGTATACGAGGGTTCTGTTCCTGAGGGCGTTCCTGAGACTCCGTACAAGCTGAAGCCCTCATTGAAGAGCGATGAAGTAACCAAAGCTTGCGATGCCGGACAGAAGCACCTGGCAGAATTATCCGGGCTCTTAAGATCGGTTCGCAAGCTTTCAGAAGAGAATGAGAGGCTCAGCTTGTTGGTTGGCAAGGTTAACGATCTTAGCGTTGCTGCTGCTAAGGATAAGGCAACCATCCTCCGTCTAGAAGGTAAATTAGAGGCTTCCAACGAGGAAGGATATAAGAAGGATGAAGAAATTGCCAGATTGAAGTACCTTGCCAAGGAGTTGGAGACCCAAGTAGCTGACCAAAAGAAAATCAATTCCGACCTCCATTCCGGTCTTTGTACGGAGAAGGAACGCTCTTCAAAGCTAGAAGAGGAGCTTAAGGAAGTTAAAATTGTTTATTCTCGAGGAACCGAAGATTGGTCGTGTAAGGAGAAGGAGCTGCTCTCAAAGTTGGCAGAGACAAAAGCAGAATTTGACGAGGCTGTAGATATATGTGATCAAGCAGTCAAGGAATCCTTTGGGTTGGCTGTTCGTCAAATTCAATACCGGAATCCCAAGGTGAAATTTAACCTGAATGGTATTGATCCGTTTTATGAGTTTCATCAAGGGAAACTGGTGGCCATTGTTGATAGCCGTCATGAGAGTCCGCCTGACACGCCATACGAGTTTGCTCCTTTACCTGAAGGCCAATCAATGGGACCTTCTCTTCTTAAGCTCATAAGTACAGGAACGGACCCTGGCGCAGATAAAGGCAAGACCGGGGGTAAAGGCAAAGAGAAGGAAGGAGATACAAGCCGCAAAAACTAGTGCCTTCCTTTTTTCTTTTTTCTTTTTATTGATTCAAATTCGTTGTGTTCCGGGATCAGCTCTGGATTATTGGATGAATTCCTTCATGTAATATTCATTTAATCAATAAAAGAAAGATTTGCCTTTACACGCATGTGTATCGAGTCACTCCGGATTTAAGTAATGAATATCGGATAATATAAAATCTTCACTCCGGATTTGTTCATGCAAAATGAAGAACGGATAGGAGTATACAACTATCGTTTTTCATGTATAGGCGTTTTGATAGCCAAAGACTTGATTTGACAGGAGAGATAGAGTATCTTTTTGTCAAATGTGAGTAATAAAAGCCTAGTAGAAATCGTATTTTGTTTTTCAAAGGTCAGGCCTTTTGGTCGTAAATACCATGATAAAGAATAGCCGTTGTGGGTAAACATGTTATTGTCATGAGAACGGCTTGTAATGTTAATCTTGAGGGGAAGTGATAATGAGATCGTTTCAGTAAGAGTTCATTCCCCAAGATATTCGTTTGACTATTAATACTGTCCCCTAGTATTATTGGGTGAGCAGTACTTTGCACAAACTCTGAGTGATGTTTCCACGTGAGAGTTTTTTGAGAGTGAGGATTTCGAGTAGAGATTCCTCTGCTTGACGATTGCGAATATAAATATTTCTGACTGAAAGGTTTCGGGTGAATATGCCTCAGATTGTGGCATACCTGAATGAATTATTTTTGGGTCGGAGTTTGCGAGTCAGACTTCAATTGAAGAATTGATGACTCAGAGTTTAAAGCTATAAAACTTCCAAATAAGGAACTTCAAGAGAGAGTATTAATTTGGAGTTCAGTATAACTTACTTGTTGCGTTTGGAGTTCGGTTTGGTCCTACAATCCATATCGTATTTGGTGTTCGGTTTAATCCTACTAACCGTTCTTCAATGGGTTTTTTGGTTTTACCCAATGACAATTCTTCACCGACGTTCGGTCAATCCTACTAGTCGTACTCAGAGTTCGGTTTAATCCTACAATCCGAGCCTTCAACACGGGGTTCGGATCAGGGCTAGTCCTGAACCTACTGCGCCCGTTACTTGGGGTTCAGCGTGGTCTTGAAGAAGAACCAGCTTACTGCGCCCAAGCCTTCAATACGGTGTTGGGTTCTACCCTTTTACCGCTCTTAGAATGGGGTTCGGTTCAATCCTATAACCCATTTCCTGAGGTTCGGTTTAATCCTACAGCCCAGGTCTTCACCGGTGTTCAGCCAAACTTACTAACCGTACCCAGAGTTCGGTTTAATCCTACAATCCGGGCCTTCAGTTACTTAGACACACTCGAGGAGTTACATCATCAATTACGGAATGGGTAATTGTGATCATCCGTCCTGAGTATGCTCTTGTGAGCCGCACATATTCGAGGAGTTGCATCGTCAACCACAAAATAAGTAGTTGAGATCATCCGTCCTGAATACGTTTTTGTACGCCGGATAAACTGAAAATCACAGCATAAGAAAAACTCGAAAGAGTTAAATTGTTATGAGAGATTCTTATTAAATCAAAAATAAGAATTACAATGAAAGCGTAGCTGGGAAAATAATTTCTTCAGTATTCAATCAAAAATGAGGATAGGAGAATGTGTATTGTTCCAACAGCTAGCTATAGTAGATGCGCAAGTTTTGGGTGTTCCACTTATTTCGGATTGGAGTGCCATCAAGGTTCTCAAGGTGGTAAGAGCCTTTGCCAGTAACCTCGAATACCCTGTATGGGCCTTCCCAGTTTGGGGCTAGTTTGCCTTGATGAGCAAATTTGTTCCCTATACTTGCTTTTCTCAAAACCAAATCTCCGACGTTGAAAGTCCTTGATTGAACTCGCTTGTTGTATCGGAGAGCAACTTTGGCTTTGATAGCTTGGTCCCTGACAAATGCATCTTCTCTGAGTTCTTGTATGACATCCATTTCTGACGCCAAATTAGCATTATTAGACGCTTCAGAGAAGTATTTTACCCTTGTGGAAGCAATCTGTAGTTCCACGGGTATCATTGCCTCTACCCCGTATGTCAGGCGATATGGGGATTCGTTAGTAGATGAATGAGGCGTTGTCCGGTATGCCCACAGGACGTGGCATAGTTGGTCTGTCCATCCGCCCTTGGCTTCACCAAGGCGTTTCTTTAGTCCTTTCAGCACTTCCCTGTTGGCCACTTCAGCTTGGCCGTTAGTTTGGGGATGTTCAACGGATGAGAATATCTGGGTTATTCCTAACCCTTCAAGTAAATCTGTGAATTTTCTATCCGTGAATTGGGTGCCATTATCTGTGACAATCCGTGCTGGGACCCCGAACCGAGTTATAATGTTTTCATACATGAAACGACGAGTTCGGGCTGAAGTAATATGTACCACCGGCTCTACTTCTATCCACTTAGTGAAATAGTCGACCCCTACAATGAGATATTTGATGCCCCCAGGAACAGTTGGAAAGGGGCCCAGAATATCCAATCCCCATTGGTAGAAGGGCCATGGAATAGCGGATGTGAAGAGTTCTTCCGCCGGTGTGTGGTGAAGATTGGAGAATTTTTGGCAAGCATCGCATTTTTTAACGAAGTCAATGGAGTCCTGCTTCATCGTGGGCCACCAGTATCCAGCCCTGAGGATTTTTCGCATTAAGCTTCTGCCTCCGGCGTGGTGTCCACATTGTCCTCCATGCACTTCCTCCATTACGTCTTGCACCTCATTCTCTTTAAGACAAATCAAATAGGGCACGGAGAGCGCCCTTCTGTAAAGATTACCATCAATCATAGTGAAGTATGGTAATTCCCTCCTTATCCTCGTCTTTTCCTTCTCATCCGTAGGCAGCTGTCCATCGGCCAAATAACGGATGTAGGGGGCCATCCATGTATCTCCATAAAGAGAGTTTGTCATTATGGCATTTAGAGAAGGGAAAAGAGGAATGCTGGGCGACGTTAGTGTGCTTTGAACCAGTGTAGTTGTGCTACCTGGTCGTTTGGTGCTTGCTAATCTGGAGAGTATATCCGCTCTAGTATTCTCTTCGCGTGGAACATGCTTGAATTCCATTTTCAAGAATTTCTCTCTCAACTCGTTGACACAGTTCAAGTATAATTGGAGTTGAGGTTCACGAGCCTGATAATCTCCTAAGATTTGTGAAATCACCAGTTGTGAATCACTGCAGAGCGTCGCCTCATAAGCTCCGATGTCAATTGCAGCTCTCAGTTCGGCCAAACAAGCTTCGTACTCAGCTTGGTTGTTGGATGTTTTGAAATTAAAACGAAGGGAGATTTCCAGGTGTACTCCGTCATCACTTTCTAGAACGACACCTGCTCCAGAGCCTCTTTGGTTCGATGAACCATCAACATAAATGGTCCAATGGACACGAGGGGAATCTGGATCAGTCCCTGTCATTTCCACAATAAAATCAGCCAGGACTTGAGCTTTAATGGCGCTTTGGGGTTCGTAGGATATATCAAACTCAGAGAGTTCGATAGACCATTTGATCATCCTTCCAGCGAGGTCGGGCTTAATCAAAACAGAGCGGAGTGGTAAATCCGTTCTCACTATGATCGGATGGGCGTGAAAGTACGGACGCAGCCGTCGAGAGGCCCAAACAACAGCGAGGGCGGCCTTTTCAATTTTTTGATACCGGATTTCAGCACCTTGTAAGGTTTTGCTAGTGAAATAGACCGGTCTCTGTCCGTCAGGAGTTTCTTTTATCAAGGCAACGCCCAAAGCTTCATCTGAAATAGCCAAGTATAGGATGAGTGTGTCTTCGGGGTCAGGCTTTGTGAGAATGGGAGGTTTGGACAACACCTCCTTAAGCTCTTGGAATGCTTTCTCTTGTTCCTGTCCCCACTCGAATTTCTTGGACTTTTTCAGAATCTTATACAGAGGGAGGGATCTATGAGCCATCTTTGGCATGAATCGTGCCAAAGCTGCCACTTTGCCATTCAGGGATTGGACTTCTCTGAGATTCTTTAGACTTTGCATGTCTAGAATCGTTTGGCATTTCCCTGGATTGGCTTCAATACCACGTTGAGTTAACATGAAACCCAAGAACTTCCCAGCAGGGACAGCGAAAGTACATTTCATCGGGTTTAGCCTCATGTTAAATTCTCTCAAACGGGTGAATACTTGGCATAGGTCTTCGATATGATCACCTCCAACCGGTGTCTTTGCTATTATATCGTCAATGTATACTTCAACAAGTTTGGTATGCATGCCTTTAAAAACCTTGTTGATCATGCGCTGATATGTTGCCCCAGCATTTTTCAGGCCAAAGGGCATAACTGTATAGCAAAAGACACCACGATCATTTATAAAAGCTGTCTTTTCTTGATCCTCTTCGCACATCGGAATCTGGTTGTAACCCGAATAAGCATCCATGAAGCTCAGGTATTGATAACCAGAGGAATCATCTACCATCCGATCTATATTAGGAAGAGGATAAGGATCTTTTGGATAGCAGCGGTTGAGATCCACATAGTCAATGCACATTCTCTATTTGCCATTAGACTTACGGACCATCACCACATTCGAGAGCCAAGAGGAATAACGGATTTCTTTGATAAATCCGGCCTTCAGCAATTCCTTAGTTTGCTGGCAAGCTGCCTTCTGTTTCTCTGGGCCCAACCTCCTTTTCTTCTGGGCTACCGGTTTCGTCTCTAGATAGACGGATAATTTATGACAGCAGAAAGCAGGGTTTATGCCAGGCATATCGGCTGCAGTCCATGCAAAGAGGTCTTTAAATTCTTGCAGGAGCGTCAGTAGCCGCTGTTCCATCTCTGTATCTAGCTTGTCATTAATATGGGTGATCTTTTCTGGAGAATCTCCCAAGACGATGTCCCTGGAACTTCCATCCGGTGTGGGCTTTAATGGGTTGGACGGATCAATGTTCAAATCCGCCCTAGGGTCCAGGTCGACAAGGCTTACAGATCCAGCAGCAGCTCCAGCATCATTGAGTTTCCTCTTTTTATTGGAGGCATCCAGCTTTGTCATGTTGAGGCTAAGGTTGTAACAGTACCTAGCCATCTCTTGATCACCCCGGATAGATGAAACAGAATTATCCTTGTCAATGAATTTGATAAGGAGATGTGGGGTTGATACAATTGCCTCTATTGCATTTAGCGTGGGGCGGCCTATGATGCCATTAAATGGTGATTTGACATCAATCACTAGCACTCGGGACTTAACCGTCCTGGCCCCTGGTTCGCCTTCAAACGAAATAAGGGTATCAAGATACCCTTTGGTCGACTGCTTTGCTCCGTTGAAAGCTGTTAGTTCCTGCGTATAAGGTTGTAAGTCTGAGTCTTTAAAACCCATCCTTTCAAAGCAATTATAGAAAATAACATCACAGGAACTTCCCTGATCAACAAGGATTCTTCGGACGTCCTTGTTGGCTATTACCGCTGTGATGACCACAGCATCATCACCACCAGGAATGGTCGGGCCAAAATCCTCATCGGAGAAAGAGATTGTTGGAGCCTCAATCCCACCTCTGTAAGGGCGATTGTCTTTGACTTTCCCTTGCACGGATAGAATCATTCTATGATGATTCTTACGAGCTGTAATTAAAGCTCCTCCTCCGGCGAATCCTCCAGCAATCATGTCAATGACTTCACGCCGACCTTGACGCTGTTGCTGAGGCACACCGTCCTTGTGCGGTATTTCGTCCGTCATCACTCCCTTTTGTTTCTCCGAGGCGGAGAACTTTCTGACCGGATTATGATTATTGTCATCCCCGTCATCTGGATCCCTTTCTCTTTTCTCATTCCGATCTACTCTGTCAAAAGATTTCTCTTTGAACAGGTATTGTTTTAACTTGCCTTCTCTAATTAGCGTCTCAACTGCGTTCTTTAGAGCTTGGCATTCATCAGTGGAATGACCATTCTGTTCGTGAAAATCGCAGTATTTGCGGGGATTTCCTGGCCTTTTCATGGGAGCTGGCCTTCTGATGCCATATATGCTGAAAGCTGGCCATCCAACCTCTCTCAAAATCTGAGATGGTTTGGCAGATAGTTGTGCATAATGGCTGAAGGAGTTAACATGCCTTTCTCGAGGTCGAGGAGAGTGGTTATTGACTCTGAGATTGGTGAATGGCCTCTCCATGCGCTCTGACCTCGTTTTCTCCTTACCCTTCTGGGCTTGGGGAGGTGGTGCTGATGGCTTCTTCTTTGCAGCTATGGCCTCCAAATGCATCTCTATACTCACGTATTTGGAGGCTTTTTTCTTGAACTCCTCAAAAGTTACAGGAGGGCTTTTCGCTAAAGAGAGAGCGAAAGCTGATCCTGGCTGCAACGCCTCGATAACGATATGTAGCTTAATAGACTCCGTGAGGTTAGGAACCAGGGCCGCTTCCTTGTAGAACCTTTTCAAGAAGTCTTTTAAGCCTTCGTTTTCACCTTGCTTAATCTGAGCCAAGGTATGAGACGTCCTAGGTACATCTCTGGAGATGACAAAGTGAGTTTCGAAAGTAGCTGCCATCTCAGCCCAAGAATCTATGGATCCAGAAGGTAAACCTTTAAACCATCCGAGGGCTCCTCAGATAATGTTCGAGGGAACATTCGGCACATCACATCTTCATCAGCCCCCAAGTACATGGCTTCAAATACGTAAGCATCAAGGTGCTTAGTAGGATCAGTTTCTCCATTGTATTTTCCAATGGAAAGTGGCTGAGTAGTTTGAAGGTGCTTGGGGATGTGGATGCTCATAAGTCTCCTTGAAAAAGGAACTTTTAGCTTGTAAAACACTGGAGGTGCTGCCGTTGACTCCCTCTTCCTTCGGGAAGCCTCATCTTCAGAATCACGAGTTTGTTCTTCCTTGTCAAACGTAGGGATCTTTGAGTATTGGAGAGTGGTGGACTTTTCACCATCAGTTGTACGGGGGGTGTTTCGCGTGCGGGATGATTCTTTATCCTCGCTTTGCCTTCTTTCTCTTCGCAATTCAGCGAGTTCCCTCTGAAGTTGGCTGATCAGCTCATCACGAGGATCAGGATTAGAAACTGTTACTATCTTCTTTGAGCTGCCCCCATAAGAATCAAAGTTGAGCTTCCTGAAGATGTTGGGGTTAGTTCTGTCTTCAGGCTGATTCTCTACGAAATCATGTGCTTCGCCTTCCATTGTGGATTACTTGCTCTTTTCAATAGATATGGGAATAACTTTATCGCGTCCCACCGGGCGTGCCAATGATCTATCCTGAACCGGGGTCTAGAGATCCGGACTCAAGTCAATCACAAACAGTATGTAAATACTGTATAGGAGACCGGATGTATGAGTATCCGGTGTAGGTATCCGTTGTCCTTGAGCGGAGAGAGCGGACTGGGCGTCCTGGAGGTCCTTCACACCGACCTAACGCGTTGAAGTGGGCGAATGGTGGTGTCACCTGCAATGATTCTCCGACGCTCAAGTCAGTGATAATATTCCAGGTAAGGAATGTATTTCAGAGAGCAATTGCTTATGAGAATAGTTGAAGATCCCCCACTTCATTATTGAAATGAGTTCATATACCTGATTGGCTCGTTTTTCGAGGACTCGTTAGTGGGGAACCACTAACTCCCATTAGCATTATTATATTGCGCACTTACCAGCATGATTGGGTCAAGTGGCTATTTTATATTGAGCATAGAGAATATAGACTAGGATTAGGGAACAAGTTGACCATTCCCGTGAGTAGAATTTGGCTCGTAGTGAAGGGAATTATTGATCGATCCCTGTAGCAATTATCCTTGTCTTTAGCACAGTGACGTGTGTATTGTCCGATGTCATGGTGTTATCCTGAACAACCGGTATAGGGAGAACGCCTGATACGGAATTACAGTCCGGATGTATACCGATGACACCGGTTACACGTTGATGTCTTGACAAAGACGTTGAAATATGTCTTGCAGGTCGGATACCGGTATTGAGATCGGATCATAATATTATAACGTAACTATAAGTATTCTACAATTTATCAGATAAGTAATAAGTCATATAATATACATTTATCATATTATCAAGCAAGCAATCAAACAAGTCATTTTGCAATTTATCAGTCAGACACAAGTCATATAGTACACACTTAACATATTATCAAACAAGTAATCAAACAATTCACGTAATATATCAAGAACAATACATGTTACATCAATTGGTCCTGAATTTTTGAAAACGCTCTGATACCACCAATGTGACGTCCCGTGTAGTTTTCCGAATAAATTTTTCGCATTTTTAAAAGATCATTTTAAAATTCATAAATTAAATTCAGAGTTCACGTAGTAGTTGGTAATTGCGGAATATTATAATACATACTAGTCGTGAATAATTAAATTTGATAAAACATTTAAGTAGCGGAAACGATTTAGAAAAATAACGGTACATGATACGTTATACTTATTACAACCCATAAAATCAAAGTCCAAGTAATAGTTCATATAGGCATCAATCATGGCATCACTCTTCATTCTGCGTGGCATTTACTGTAAAAATTAATGTAAGAGTGAGACAGAATATAGAATAAATATAAAATAAATAAAACTGCACAAACACAATCAACAAACCATAATGATACGATGAATATGCCAAACAAGTTTATTTATATTTAATAAGTCTTTAATTTAGTCCAATGATGTCATGCTGGATCCATTTGGTTTGGTGGGAATACTGCAGTAAAAAGTCTCATAGAGACTCCAGTAGGAATTAGCATAACCATGAATCCCTACACTTTCATGGCTCCTGCAGAAATAAGTATACCAGTAGGAATTTACACAACCATGGATCCCTACACTTCCATGGTTCTTGTGAAAATAGGGCTTAAACTCATCATAGAGTAACCCCCCACCAAGGTAGGCAATCATGGAACCCCTAAATTCCATGGTGCGTCCAAATGCTTATGATGCATGAATGCCTTTAATTCTCTTTATCATTTAACATACCATGATATATCAATTTCCAAAACCACTTGGAAAACCACAAGTCCTCAAAGGACACATCATATATAATAATTTTCAGAATCATGGATTTACTGTTTCAACCACATATATCAATAACCGTAAGGCATTCATGTATATATATTAATTTAGTCATTCATAATTATTCACCACCAAAATACACAAACTGAATGATGCTCATTAGACACTCATAAACATTCATAATACTTCATAATCACTCAAGAATTCAATAATAATTTGTTACCCATAGGGAAAATATCATTTTTATCCATAATAACCATTATAAGCAAATTTCAGCATTTCCAACAACAACATACGTTAGTAAAACAGTCATAACATGAGTAAATCAAATCCTTTTCATGTGATTCCACTTTCTATAGCTCAATAACATAAATATCTACAACTTTCATGAAGACCATAAATTCAAATTCTAAACAGAAACATCACTTATTCACAGAATAAAAAACTGCCTCAAAGAGAATTTTTAAAACGTACACAGGTTAGTATTTTCAACGTTTCTGGAGCTACAAAAACAATTTTGGCATGAAACCAGTTCTAAATTATTCTTAACACAAATATCTACAACTTTAATGAAGGCACCAACCACTAATTCTCACCACAAAATTCCCAGCTTTAAAAATAAGATTCGGATTTCATAGTTAACAGATTTTCAGTTTGAGCATACTTTAGTATTTTAGGTATAACGAGAGCTAAAGACATCCTTTTAACTTGAAACCACTTTCTATAGATCCATAAGATAAATATCTACAACTTTCATGAAGACATCATAGTCTAAAAATGTATTTATAATTCCCAGAATATTAATATATGCACAAAACATTAGACAAGTATTTCAATCGGACATGTTGTAGTATTTTGGCTATAACTCATGCTATACATATCATTTCATTGTTAACAGATTTTTAGTTTGAGCATACTTCAGTATTTTAGACATAACTAGAGCTACAAACATCCTTTTAACTTGAAACCACTTTCTATAGATCCATAACATAAATATATACAACTTTCATGAAGACATCAAGGTCTAAAAACGTATGTATAATTCCCAGAATATTCATATATGCACAAAACACAAGATAAGTACTTCAATCGGATATGTTGTAGTATTTTGATCATAACGTATGCTATACATATCCAATTCAGTCGGTTCAGGTCTCAAAATTCCTATAACAAGAAGATATACAACTTTGATGAAGACACCAATCACTAATTCTCACCACAAAGTTCCCAGTTTTAAAAAAATAAAATACATATCTCAAGTTAACAGATTTACAGCTTGGACATACTTCAGTATTTTAGGCATAACTCGAGCTACAAAAATCATTTTGACTTGAAACCACTTTCTACAAATCCATAACACAAATATCTACAACTTTCATGAAGACATCAAAGGCTGATTATGCATGTATAAGTCCCAGAATTTTAATATATATACAAAACATAGGATAAATATTCCACTCGGACATGCTGTAGTATTTTGGCTATAACTTTTGCTATACATATTAAAATTAATTGATTCAGGTCTCAAAATTCAGATAACAAAAAGATCTACAACTTTTATGAAGAAGTCAGAATCAAAATCACACGTTTTCAATCTCAAAACCGAGTAACAAGATACGAAAATAAAATTGGAATCCTAGGACAGCATACAATTCTACCCATTTCATAGTTATTCACAACCCTGTCCCCTCTTACCTTAATGGAGGTTCCTAAAGTAGTTGAAAGTGTTGTATTATTGTCCTAGCTTCAGATCAAGAGTGAAATTGATGGAGAAAGTGAAAGAAAATAAGAGAGAGACTTCACTAACTTTAGCTTGTTCTAAGAATTCAGACTTGGGAATAAGATGTAGTGTTGATTTAATGATGCAAATGACAAGTGGGGGACAAGATTTTCATAATGGGATTGTAGTGGGATGTTAGGTGCATGAATTATGGTGATAATGGAGGTTTTAGGTGAGAAAAATGAGCTGGATTGTTGACCATTTCCGCAGCCTACATAATGTAGTTTGTTTGATTGAAGTAAATATCAATTCTGACACTGTTTTGGTATTTTAGGAATATCTCTCTCATATCTTAATGGATTTTAACAAATTTGGTCTTGTTAGAAATCTAAGACAACGAGAAACAACTTTGTAGTTTACCACTTTTTCAAATTCGGACTCTAACAAGGTATTAAAATATGTACAAGATGATATGATTGAAGTAAAATATCAATTCTGACACTCTTTCGGTATTTTGGGCATATCTCTCTCATATCTTAATGGAATTTAACGAATTTGGTCGTGTTGGAAAGATAAGACAAAGAGGAACAACTTTGTAGTTAACCACATTTCCAAATTCGGACTCTAACTAACAATTAGAATGTGTAAAAGATGACGTATTTTGAGTGGAGTATGTGGCAATTTGATGAGAGTAATTGGAAAAGCCAAGGAAATTAATAACTAAGGAAATAGGTGATAAATTATTTGATTAACTTTTACCAAAGGTATAAAGTTAAAATTATTTACCATGGTAAAAGGTTAAATTGAAGATGTTGTCCTAACCAAAAATTTATGTAGAAAGTTGAGATAAAATGGATAATATCATTGATGGTCTAAATCAAAATGATTATACATGAGAATAAAATTTTTAGGATGTTACAATTATACTATCTGAGCTTTCAAAATAACTCTGATTAACATTTTGAATGATTTATTTAACTAAGTTAAGTGTTTGAGTTGCATAGCAAGATTTTTCCTTTAAACCAAGTCGACAAGCATTATATTTGTAAAAACTATTTTCATGTTTTTCCCAATTATACTAAAGCCTTTACTTCTTTAATTATTTTAGATCACTTAAGTTCTCCTTATTAAATGTTATTAATTCCTATAATGCTTCTACCATATTCTTATAAAGATCAAGTATATCCTTCTAGAATCAAGTTTTAATATTCTTGAGATAACTAGTGAAATACTTAAGACCTTTCTATATAAGACTCCTTGAGGCCCCTATAGACTAATATTTGGGTATGATTAATGAGTTTATTTGTGCTATGTATTTCCCAAAGGCATTAAGTACGTGTAAGAACCCCACTTAACAAAAAGTTAAAAAGAAAGAAGAGTAAAGTGTTGCATCACGTGTACATCATATGCATAGTTTTGAGCTTAGAAACTAGAGCATTCATGATGGGTACATTAAAGAAGATTGGCGTTTGATTTCATAGAAGTAAAGATCTTGGAAGTACACCTAGGTCGGGTCCCTTAATGGCTCGGAGTAGCAATTAAGGTTGGGCGGTCCGTGCAAGCCTATTGTGCTTCGACTCAAGACAAGTGTTTCTAAGACCGTGAGGAGACGATTCTGTTGTGAATGTGATCACGAATAATTAAGATGATCATGGATCCATGTGATGTTGGACATGCATATCCCTTACCCTGTTGTTGTTCGGGAACTTGGTGTACTCTGATCGCTCTAGTATATAAATATACTGCCTAATAGACGTACTATGGTAAGGTGATTGTGATGATATGGATATCTTATGGGCCTTATTTGTATCATGAAACACTAAGTAATGAGAAAACCATAAGACACCTGACTCATACATAGCATATTGAGTGACTAACCCCATCTTGACTTATGATTATGTCTTGTGTATGAACATTGAATAATAATATGACGAGTATCATATATTGGTCGGTATTGTGTTATTGGATTATGTATGGTGTGATAATGATTATGCATGTCATGGTGCTAGATTATTAATGATGAAATGATGATTGAATGTTAAACAATGTGTCATCGGTTATCTAGTAGTTGAGATAACTGTGATTGCTACATTAGTGATTGAATGTTATTAATGTGCTTGTAATAGGATAGTAGGTTGTGCGGTACTGAACATCTAACGATGAAGATATATATGTGT
The DNA here is from genome assembly GCA_037962975.1 of Clitoria ternatea. Lineage (NCBI taxonomy): Eukaryota > Viridiplantae > Streptophyta > Magnoliopsida > Fabales > Fabaceae > Clitoria > Clitoria ternatea. Next base: position 15,121,590 of record CM075676.1, read on the forward strand.
TTGACAGTATAGGTTTAAGTGTGATTACATCTATTAAGTGTTGTCATGAGGGATATGTTGGGAACACAAATTGGTTAATGTTGCCTATACGAACCGTCATGTGTGACGGGGAACCCTTGTATGTATGACCAACAAGGTAGAGTGATATACTTACCTTTTTTATGGTTTCTTCTTCCCTGTGGTTTCTTTAAAATGGTGAATACAAGATCAAAAGGAAAAGCTATCATCGAGAATGCTACCAGAGACCCCGCAGTGGTAACGTTTTAACAACACCTAGGGGAAGACTACCCACCATTAAGTAAGAAGTCCCTGCTAAATTCTTTCCGATCTCCCAAAAGACGGATGTGCAATATGGCGAACCACCAACAGAATTACCTCCCTTTGACAAGGATATTTAAGTAGAAGAGAGTTCTGTATGAAGTTATAAAGGTCCACCTCGTGCATTTCGGTTATAAAATTATGAGCATTTGCTAGAAGACGACCTCCCACCAGTGCCAAGAGAACCGAGTTTCCACCCAGAACCAGAGCTACCCATGCTAAGGGAAATAACCCATTCTCCTACTCTTGAGTATGAACCCATGGATAAGGAGGCACCAGAACATGTGGAAGTAGGAATGGCTATAGAAGGGACTAGCGAGGAAGATCCCGAGGAAGATCCTACCACATCCACGGAGTCCCTAGAAGAAGAGACAAGAGAAGAAAAGCTTGAGCCTTCACCGTTAGATCATTTCATTGCCAGAGTTGAGCTTGATCATTCTCATAGCTTCCTTCGACATGTGTATCATCGTTTCATTCGTGATGAGCTCGGGGAGTATGTCGAGATGAGCCCTGTAGGAAAAGATCTGATTAGAGTTGTATATTAGGAGTATCGCCGTAAGAACCATGGAATGACTGAGCCAACTAGTGAAGATAGTTTTAACACCTCTTCCTCCTTCAATGAAGATCAGGGATAAGACTTTATCTTTTTTAGATTTTATGTATAGGCTCTTTTGCTAAAGTATGTAATCGTGGGAGTTTATATGCCCTTTTTCCTTTCAGAGTATGTAATTACTATTGAAGACCATGCAACGATTTAATTTACATAGCAATGCTTTGATTTATTATATATTCTCTTTGTGCCAAAAAAAATCTTTGCACAAATTTTTACAAATTAAGTAACATCTTAGTTAAGTAGGACAAATCTAGTATGGAGAATTGTCCTAGTTAACTAAGAGTGTTACAAACCTCATATCCTAAAGTTTAAAATTGCACACCAAACCTTTGAGTATATTTTGATTTTTGATTTTTTAAATTATAATTTGAAACTTCTAATTTTTTTGTATTCTAGATTATAATTTGAAATTTATAATTTTTTTATTTACTAAATTCTAACTTGACATTTTTAACTTTTCATTTTCTAAATTCTAATTTGAGATTTTTGAATTTATTATTTTCCTAAATTCAAATTAGAAATTTCTAAAGCCATAAATCTCTAAAGTTCTAAATCTTACATCCTAAAGTTTTATCATAAAGTGTGAAATATACTATGATAAACAAACTTTATAGTAAATCTTCTATATTAAAGTTTATATGTTAACATTTTCTAAAGTATAATAGTGTAAATGTTAAACCCTAAAGTTTTTACAATTATCCTAAAGAACCTTAAAACATAAAGTAAAAGGAACAAAATAGGTTACTAACCTTTAACTTAGAGTGAATTCCAATCAGCTCAAAAGTTTTCCTTTTGCTTCATGAACACAACAAAACCAACGGTGTGTGAAATGGTTTCCTCTATATTGTAAACCTGCCAAATGAAACTGTGGGAGATTGAGAGAATTCAGGAAAGAAATTTGAAATGAGTTAAGAGAAATAAGGAGGGAAAAAGGGCATTTCGCATTTAACGTTAGCTTCATCTAAAGAAATATCCTACTCACAAGATTTTGAATTCCTAGCTGTGTAGCCATCAAAGATTCAAGGAATATGAGGATCCTTTACATTTAAGTGAGACACAAATCCCACGCAACAACTAACATAACATGTGCTTTTCATCTTTTCAAATGTTACGTGGGACGTGTCCCACGTAACAACCATTAAGCCCCACGCAACGACTAACGTGGAAGGCAGTCCGACATAAAGACCGAACACAAAAATGTACTTTCTTGTAATGTTAAGTTAACATATTTATATAAGGATGATAAATAGGTTGAACCCGTTGGGTCAATCTACTTAACCAATTAACCTAACTTGTAAGTTAAGATAGATTAGTGGAAAAATAGTGGAATGAATTATAACATGTTTGAGTCTTTTTTTATGTATTTTCTCATTCTTAAGGTTCATTTGGTGAATAAGATAAAAATGTCAAGATAGGATAAGTATCTTGTTGCTATTTTATGTTTGGTATGTAAACTGGATTGAATAAGGGCCATCTTACTACCTATCATATCTTGTTGCTCATTTATAACTTTTATCCTAATGAGATTGCTAGGTTAGGAATGAACATGATAGGATAAAGAGTTGTTGTTATATATCCTTATACTCTATTCTAATGTATATCAAATACTAGACAAGATAAGAGTTATTATATTCATATCCTACTTTACTTTTATCTCATCTTATCAAATTTACTTATCATATTCTATTTGTTTTTATCGTGTCCATCAAAGGGAACATTAGTTTTAAAACACTTCAGCCTAAATTCAAATCATATTGTTTAATAATTTTTACTCTTACTTACACTTTTATTTATAGTTTTACTTTTATAGAAATATTATATTTCTTCACGTTTTCTCTTATTTTTGTTATTTACATATATATATATACGGTTGGATTCATCCACCAGTCTAAATAACAGCAGAGACTCCACCGTGGCGTGTGTCTTTTGGGTTCTCAGTTTGGTAGATTTGGTTGTATCTCTGTTTCATGTTGGGCTTTTGGTGCAACCTTTGGGTTATCCGTTATTCACCAAAAACGATCAACAAGTTTTGTTCCATCCATCTTCTAGATCTGAAATCATCAACTTTCTTAAATTCATAAAAACAAAACCTACCATCTCTGTGTCTGTCATCAAAGATGTTCTTTTAGTTTTAGGCTATCTTTTTATATTATTTAAAACTTTGAATTTAGTTCTTAATATATAACTCCATTAACAGATATGTTGATTCACTAAATGAAAGTATTCAGTAAATTGGTTTTCTTACATTTTTTTTCCTAGGAGGAAGATTAGCTGCTGCTTGCTCAGATTTTGTTCGTGTGGGGTTTATAGAAAGTGCCAATTAAATTAATATAAATCAAATTCGTGTGGGGTTTATAGAAAGTGCCAATTAAATTAATATAAATCAAAGATTTTAATTAAGTTTATAAATTTTGACTTTTCTAAGAAAATACAAAAATAATTTATTTTGCACATCATATTTAAATTTCAAATTATCTAGTTGCCGTGAAACTTTTGTTTAGTTAGTTGGCAGTCTTATTACCAAATTGAGTTATGATTTAGGGATCAAATTCAAGATTTAAAATAATATAAGGATTAAAACCAATTAAAAATTTAGAAACTAAAACAAAAAATAGATCAAAACATAACAACCGAAAGCATTTTGAACCCTTAAATAAATAATTTATTAATCACGAAAATTGTAAACCAAACAAATTAAAATTCATATTTGTAATGTAATCCCTTCAGATCTAGAATACATGAGTAGGCATGTCAATTAGATTTCAACTCATGGATACTAATTGGTCTATATTTTAATAGATAAAATCATAATTGTGAACAATAGACTAATTGGATTGGTAATTGTCAAGGTATCAACCGGACAAGTGAAAAAATTGAGAGGTTTTAGAATCGGTCAAATCTAGTCAAGAACCGGTAGAAATCGGCCAGAACCAGTCGAAAACTAGGGTTGAACTGGTCAAATTTTAAAAATTGTTTTTTTCTCATTTTTTATTTTTTTAAAATTCTATCTAAAATATTTTAAAAAACAAAAGACTCATATATACTTCCTCTATTACCTTTTATAAGTCTCTATTTCGAAGGCATACAGTTTTATTAGGAGAATAATTATTATTTTAATTTAATAAAAATAGTTTTCTCTTCCCAATTATACCATTATTTAAAGTCAAAATCATCGTATATTAATTATACAAGTTTGAAAGCATTCAATTTTTAAGGGAAAATTAGGAAAAAATATAATAAATGCTTCTAATTTTTTTATAGGGGCTTATAAAAAGTAACATTATTTTTTATTTTAGGGGCTAATAAAAGGTAGCGGAGGGAGTAATATTTACATGTTACTTTTATTTATTATAAATTCTTTTATCTTATAAAACATATAATATGACTCTCACTTAACTTAATTTTTATATAGTTTATTGTTAATATATTATAAATTATATTATATTAAAATATATATTTTGTTATTACCAATTCAACCATAATTTACCCACAGTTGAACCAATAAACTGTGAACCGATACTAATGAGTGCCTTCATCAGTTTGATCAGCGTCTGATTTTTAAAACATTGGATAAAACCCACTTAAACTAGGGTTAAGTGGAAACTCAACCCAATGCTAATCGAACCTTAATAGAAGTGAGGGATGATTTTAAAGGTACAACTACTTGTCTCCACCCTACACTTGAGCACACCATGTTATAATAATTCAATAATTTTGATTATTATAATAGTTAAATAATAAAGATAAATTTATATAATTTTCTTAAAATATAACATATTATAAATATTATTTTTTTAAAAAAATTCAATTTATATTTTATGTTATTTTAATTAAAATATCATATATGTATATATGATTTATTTAAAATCATAATTAAGAAATTAGAGTAGAATGCGATTTCTACAAACTTAATGAGGAATTTACGAGGATGTAATGAAATTCTATAATTTTATATCTTTCTTATTTAAACTTTATCCTAAAGGTACCTTGACATTTATGGACATGGAGGATGAGGAGCGGAGCGATAAACTCAACTTGCCATGCACATGAGGTATTAATGGCAAAGATTTGAGAAACTTGTATATCCTAAGTATTTTGGTTGTATGCCAAAAAAAATTCAATTAGAATTTAATTACAATTATTCTAATAAATGAACTTTGGAGTGAATTCTAAACTTAAACTGGAGTAACCCATACTTAACTGGAATTTTGACATTGCGTGGTAGGCAGAAGGGCTATTTCTTGGGCAGCTAAGACACCGAAATTTGGTGAAGTTCATTGGATATTGTTATGAGGATGAAGAACGGTTACTTGTTCAGAAGTATGCATTATTATTATTATCTCAAATTCATATATTCATGTATCATGAAACATGTAAAAGCCTTCTTTGCTTGGCCGAGAAGTAGCTAATATTAGGGAAAACCAAAACCATATTTCTCTTAGGAAAAGCATCAGCACCACGGGCAACAAGTTAAAAAATTACAATGAGCTAAGAATCCAGTCCTTTACCGGGACTTCAAGGCTTCCAATATCTTTAATTGAAATTCAAATGTTAAAAAAGCTGAATATCTTGTGCTTCTGTTTCTGCGCTTAAAATAGAATTTCACAGCTAATCTTACGGACTTTGGATTTGCAAAAATGGTGCCAGACGGATCGAAGTCACATGTTACAACCAGAATTCTGGGAACCTATGGATACACAGCCCCCGAATACATCTCCACCCGTACATATATATGAAACGCATTTTTATTTTCTTACTACCTGTGTTTGATAGTATTTGACACCGATACTTATATGATAGGTGTCAGACACTTATTTTACAAATGTTCAATTAAAAAAGTATTTGTTATTAACTCGAACACTTAATCACACGTTAGTTTAACTTTTTTATATGGTTTATATATGTTTTGTTCGGTATGCGGGAGGTAAAGAGCTCCTTTCACTCCAGGTATCAAAACCTCACTTTCACTTAAATTATAACACCGTTTTAGTGAGAGTCTGGTATTATAAACACAGGTCCAGTAGGGATCACCGTGTCTTTCAAGTTTTACTTGTCCTTGTCCAATCTGGATTATACTGGGTGCAATACCTACAAAAAGGACTTCGATATGCTTAAGTCAGTAATGGGTACATCAGAGTAATAATGATGTTTAGAGTGTAATTAATAAGTGTACTAAATAAATTGTGTATGCATTAATGAATGCTTATTATTTATAGATTTGGTTATGTATAATTTGTGATTCGACCCCTGTCAGAGCTGTAGTCAGAAGCAAGTTGGCCACTTGCATCTGACCCTGACTTAGTGTTAGCTTTCTTAACTGGGGTTGGGCCTGCAAATCCGTTCTAAGGTTTTATGGACATTTCGGTTTCTGGACAATCCGACCCTTAGGGTTCGGTGTATCCTGCTCATAAGGACTAGTATAAACACCAGATCAAGATACTTAAGTTGACAATTCTAAATAGAAGAACATACCTCCATATTATTGAAAACATATTTATTATTAAAATGTTAAACTTAAAATATAAGATAAAATATTATAAATGTATATATATGTGTGTGTGCAATGTCCTCTTATCTTATATCCATATGTCATGTGTTTTAGACATAAGCTATGCCCAAATATTTGTACCCATGTCAGGTCATGTTTCCGTGTCGGAATTTAAGCTTCACAGATAAATAATTGTTCTTTTTTGGACCTAAATGATCCTTACCTTGGAAGATAAGAAATTTCTATGTAAAATAGAGAAATCCATAGCTTTGGGGTTGTTTTGATAGAATTGATTATAAGAAGAAAAGCAATAGACAAAAAAGGATCAAAAGATGAACAAAGCCAAAAAGAAAAAGAAAAAAATGATGCATCATGTATCCAAGACTTGCAGGCCAATATTTTGTCAAGTGTAAAGATGATGGCGTCTTTGACATTGCATTGCACAAGTTTAAATCCAAAAGACAAACCCAAAATGTCAATGATTGTTGAAACTTTAGAAAGGCTGCAATTCAAAGACATGGTTGTTACATGTGGACATTGGCCAGCATCATCACAATGTGTTACTAATAGAGTGTCCAACAAGGTGAAAATTGAATCTCCACTTTTTTACTTTAATCTTTTCCTCACTTTAAAGGAGGCAAATCCAACTAAAATTAGATTGTTGGTTTTCCTTTAATGTATATACATTTGATACAAATGTGTTGTGTATAACTTAAAACCTTGCATATAAAGTGAGAGCTTTTTTTGCAGTTCAAAATGGAAATGATGGTTTTGGATTTGGCTTTTGGTCAGATGAAAACATGCTTATAATATTTGTCTATTATATGTAGGCAACAAAATATAGGACATTTTACATTGCACTAATCAAATGCTTGAAATAATGAAATAAAAATACCTTTGGATGAATTTCAATTTGTGAGGAAACAAGAATTATAGCTAGAACTAAAAGGCTTAGACATATTACCTCTATCCTTTAATATAAGAACTCTTAACTAATTTTAGTTTTTAAAAAACTTTAGTTAATATAGCTATTAGAAAATCATTATAAGAGTTTAATTGTTTCCTTTCTTTTTTTGTTATTCAGTTAGAATCCTTCTATTATAGTTAGTTAGGTAATTTTCTACCTTTTACACATAGAGGCTTTTGTATCTTGTATAATTCATCAATAACAATTTACATTCAGTTAACCTTTACATGGTATCATTAGTTGTAAGATCCAACCTTGGCTTCCACTCCCACAACATTTGTCCCTCATACTTTCTCATCTTCAATCTCATCCAAGCTCACTAAAGACAATTTCTTAATTTGGACGCAACATGTTGAATCAAGCATCAAAGGCTTCTGATTGAAGAAATATTCTTGGAGCTAAATCTATACTAATGTTGTTTCTTGATGATGATGCTAAATCCAAAGGTGAGATTAATGTTGGATTTCAAAATTATAAGCAATAAGACAACCTCCTAAAATCATGATGAAATGTCTGATATACAGGGGAAAAGACTCGCTCTCACAATGGAAACGAATATGTCATTCTCACTCTATTCTTATTGAAGTCTAGTGGGGATCCAATATTATATCACACTAGTTCAGTGGGAGCTCATGACTTTAACCCCAAATTTTGGTATGTTTCTTGCTCTTGTCTTGGGACGAGTTGTAGTGGTACCTGCAAAGATTCTCTGATGCTTAAGTTAGTACGGTTTCTAAATAACGAAGCTATCAAAGTAATAAATGACTTACCTTTTTATCATCATAAATGATGGTATTTATAGCTATCGTAGTGGTCCAACTCTTGATTTGACGTGTGTTAGATGATTGAGCAGATCACAGGAAAAGGCTGCTGCTTGTGCTTAAAGGTTATCTTGCTTTTGGGCTTTTGGTTGGTATCCATATAATCCATCTTAACACACCGATCATATTGAAGACTGGTTAGGTAGCTTAGATTTGTCGGATTTGTGCCTTTTACTTTTACCTTCAACATATTTATCATTCCTTGGTTTAAGGGCCGGTATTGATACCAGATTACATGGCTTCTTGAATCTATAGACTTCCAGTTCAAGATTCGCATGATAGGTTGTGAATGGTCTTACTAGATTTAAAGTATTCTCAAGGCATGTGTTACTTTTCAAACAAAGGCTAGGGTGAACCAACTGAAGATTCAACTTTGAAGCATCAAGAAATTGGACCCTATTGGTGAATACCTAATTCAGATCAAGAAAATAGTGGGAACCTTGCTACTATTGGCTCTCATTTCTCTTTAGAGGATCATATTAATGTGATCTTTGATGGCTTAATAAAGGAATATGATGGGTTCATCTAAAACATCCAAAATGGGTCGGCTCAGCCCTGCATAATAGGCAGGTTCGGGCTTTAAAAAAGGAGCTCAAATTAAAAAGAACCTTTTTTAGCCCAATCTTAAAAAGTCCGTACCTAGTCGGGCTTTTACTAAAATGACTTGTAAAGGCCCATGACATATTTTTTAATTTTATTTTACTAATATAGAAAAAAATTACTCTTTATATTCTTTTTACATGAATTAGATCTTGTATTCGATTTAAAGCATGAAAAAAATTTGGTATATTTTTAATGTTTGTAATTTATACCATATGGGTAGCTCACCAAGCCCGCTAGGCAAATTCGAGCCTAAATTCAAAGTAGACTTTTTTGGCTCGGCCTGAAATAAGCCTAAGCACAGGCTAGGCCGAACTAGGTAGTCCATTTTGACAACTTTGCATCACTAGAGAACAGTCTTACTTAGTTGCACAAAAATTAAATCCCTGTTAATGAATCAAGAGGAAAGGCTTGAATGACACAAGCAAAGGGAAACCACTACTCTCCAAGCGAATCTTACACAAGATCAGGGTAAGAAGCCTAACTACAGTTAAAATCACAATAATGGACAAGGCAGAGGACCAACTCGGGGAAGAAATTGGGGTGGCAGATCAATCTTGCAACAAAATTCTACAGGTTATGGCACTAGGGTTCCATGCCAAGTTTATGGGAAACTGGGTCACTCAACTTACCATTGTTGGTTCAGATATAATGATCAAGTTGTTGAACCCAACTTCAACAAGAACTCGATTCAAAATGCCCCTCAAAATCCAGTCATCTCTGTCATGATTACAACTTCACATAATTCCCAATAAGATTGATGACTACTAATACCCTGACACATGAGCAAGTAATCACCTCACAAATGATCTTTATAATTTCATGATTCGCATTGATTTCACTAAATCTGATCAGGTCCATGTGGGAAATGATAACACTTTCAATATTATGCATATTGGATCATCCATTTTTACTTCCTATAAATATGATCTCTTATTCTCTTTTAAAAAAATATTTTACATGTCTCTCACATTTCCAACAAATAGACAATGTCCCTAGTACACCTGCTGGCAATTCTATCCAACAAAAAGACAATGTTTACCCTATGCTCACAAGAGCTAAGGCTAGGGATCTTCAAGCCTAAAGCCTTTATTAGCAATATTGAGCTTACTAGTTATGATGAAGCTTTAGGCAACCGGGCATGGAAGTTAGCTATGCATGAAGAATATCAAGCCTTCATCAGAAATTTAATATAGGATCTTGTCGCATTACCTCAAGATAGAAGAACCATCAGTAGTAAATGGCTTTTTAGAAACAAATTCAAACATGATGACAGCATTCTTAAGCACAAAGCCAGGTTGGTTGCTAGAGGATTCACACAACAAGAAGGGCTGGATTATTCAAAGACTTTTAGTTTAGTAACCAAACCTGTTATTGTTAGGGTGGTTCTAGTAGTTGTAGTTTCTAGAAATTAGATCATACATCAAATAAACATTGACAATGCCTTCCTCCATGATGATCTTCAATAAGGAATCTATATGAAGCAACCACTAGGCTTTCATCAAGGCCCTCCTAACACATTCTGTAAATTCAAACTCAAAACATGGCCTTAAAAAATCCCTTAGGGCCTGGTTTCATAAGCATGCCATTGTCCTCCACTCCCTTGGCTTCCAACCTACGAAAAGTGACCACTCCTTATTTGTCATACATACCAACTCCCTCATTATCTACATACTTATGTATATGGATGAATCATCATCACTAATGACTTACAAAAAGCTATTGACACCCTTATCACATAGTTATCCCATAAGTTTCCCCTTAAAAACCTTTACATTCTAAATATAAAGGTTTTTATATCTTGTACAATATGTCAATAACAATTTACATTCAGTTTCTTCTTCTATCTCTCCCTCTTACCTTTCCTTATGATCTAACATGTCTATAAATTATAGTAATTTTTCAAAAGAATCCTCACATATTTTTTAGGATTTCTAAATCTTACTCTCTTATTCTTAATTAATACTTATTTTATTAATTATTGATAAGAGTATTTTAATAAAAAAACAATTAATGTATTAGATTCTTGTATTAAAGACCAAAGAAATCTCTCAATACGTTTTTATATTAAGAGATAAAGGAGGTAGTAATATTTTAAATTTGTACGTAACTCTCTAAGATAGAGAGGCAAAAGGACAACTAAATTTTCGTTTATTATCATAATACTAAGCAAACGCAGCACCACATTAGCTAGCAGGGCCTCTTGGAATTTAACCAATAATTTCAAATCTGATTCCTACAAAGCGAAAAATAATAAAAGGTAAAAATCTGATTTGTGGAAATGTAACTGTTTTAGAATTTTTTTGGTTTTTAAGATACCATATTTACGTGTGAGTTAAAAATATCAGTATAAATGATAAAACACTCCTTATCAATATTTAACAACAATAATATTCTTTGAGACTTTCTTAGACCATATGTTAAATTAAAACATTTGTTTCCAACAACAGATCTACCTACAACTGATTTAGAATTTTGTATAAAAAATTTTATTATCCTTAATAATCTTAATGAACTTGAATATGAAACATTAAATAAAAAATTGTAGCACCAAAGGGATTGGCTCTTTTCAACTATATTCTGAAAAAAAATGCTAGGAATAGGACAAACTTAGGTTTCAAATTATGTACGCAAATTTCAAATCAAACAAACAGGCCTAAAAGAAATCCTCCGAGTCAAAATGTACATGCCGGTCTGCTTCTAACCATAGATCGTCATTAATTTATTTCTACTATTAATTGATTTAAACTTTCACTTTCTGGATATAAGATTTAAAAATGAGTATAGTAATATGATAAACCCAATAAGATTACATAGAAGGAAGGAAACATTTACTTACCTTTACATTTTGTGGATGAAACATTTACATACTACATTATGGCAATTTTGTTTGCTAATGTGCAAGTGTGTTAGTGTTAATTAGTTAACGTGAATCGTTTATTTTAAAACAAATAAATGGCATATACGTGCCCATTCGTGCTCATTGAATAATATGAATAATGTGATGAATTCAGGAGGGTCAATTCATTTCTTTCACTCACAAATTCAAGTTGGCAGCATCAAATGGACTTTAATGAAAACGAATATCAACGGTCAACGAGAAGCCGTCATAAAAGATGTACCACTCGCAATTTGAAACATATAAATCACAAAAAAAGTCAAATTTTATTCGGTTCATAATTTTGTTAAATCAAAATAAAACTCCCACGCATATCAACACACGAGGAATCAAATATGGAGAGCTCTACTAAGGTTTCAAGGAATGGTGAACAAACTAACAAGGAACCACCAGATAAGGAGGGAAGTTGCTGGAGCCATCTCTATGGTGTCTTCAGTCTCTCCATAGGTGAAACCCTTATACACATGCCGGAGGAAGCTCTAGGAGTGGTCCCACTCAGCTCTGGCTAGAAGCCTAGTCATCGGAGAGGGCGGAATTTGTCGGACTTGGACCTCAGTTTCCACTACAGAAGGATGGACAGATACGGGGTCTGCAAGAATGGTGGTGGGTACTATGTCTGGTGTGGTCTCGGGATCTACTGACATGATATTTAGGGGCTCTTCCTCGGGGTCTTCTTCCGAGTCATCCTCCGACACTACAGATTCAGTGGACAAAGGTATGTACTCGGGAATGGGTGACCTAGGGACTCTTGTGGTTTAGGTTGTGAGTACGGTCCTAACTAGTCTTCGACTGCAGCAACCTCTCGCTCAGCTAACTCTTCATATTCATTGATCCTCAATGGCTGAGGTGGGTCTCCTTAGCGTCTGACGGAGCTCTCTATTACCTCTATATCCTTGTCAAAGGGATAGGGTGACTTTAAAGGGTGGCAAGTGGATATGTTGTCAGGGTCGGTCATTATAACTTCTAAGGTGCTAGGTCCAGGCTTATCTGCTATGGGAAGTCTCCTCTAGCATTTTTCGTTTCCTAGACATGGTCTCTCTTTGTATTTGAAAAATAATGTACAGGGTGAGGAACATCCCCTCACTCATAAACAACGGAGAAGTTGTCATTCCTGACAGTTCTCCCATCCATCATACAATTCATAATCCAAGCTACGTTTGAGGGTCGGGCCTCAATCCCATATCATCCACTTTTCACTATCCTTACATAATGTCATCTCTGACTTGGCTCACCTCCTTTGGCGTTACCTCACCTCTCATCTATGGCTAACTCTTCTTAAGGGGAATCGCCTAGTCGTTACTTTTCAGTTTTATGTTCACCAACTCATCAATACTATTCCTCTTATATCACACGATACATCAGAAATCAATCAGGCGTATTGTTATGCATGCATGCTGGTACTCCATTATTTATTCTTTATTTATCATTGTGAATGCAATGCATATGGGCCCAAATTCTCATTATCATCATCACAATCACTAGAACTGTCCTGCTCAGCGACTGGAGCCCACCAAGTCCTTCACAACACAAGGTAACCAGGACACACATGTCCTCAACAATAAGGATCTTTCACACCACAATTCATGGCCACTCAACAATGAGACTTGGTTCTCCACGACCATAGTTATACTCGTCTTTAGTCAAAGTACAACAGGCTTGCATTATTTCGTCTGGTCTCTGGGCACTACCCTTGAGCCATTGGAGGTCCTAGTCCGGTGTACTCCCAAGATCCTTCACGGGGATCGAATGCCCGTATACTCCAGCGTACCCCTCGTTGCATGCTCTAGTTTCCATCAAAGTTATAAGCAGATGATGCGTGCTTAATGCACAATCTTTTATCTCTTCATTATTCTTATCATCGGTAGGGTCCTTCCAACAACCCACCTTTGTCCTTAATGTCAGGGATCAATTTATTTTATCTTGTTTGTGACTGGGCATCTCAGTCATCCACTTAAGTTCTATTACTTCCATTCTGGCTACCTTTCTCTTTTGACTTTATGGAGTTGGGGCTTGCTGGGGATTATCCTAGGTTTCTTGTGATATTATTCTTGTATTACCAAGTGGGAACTAATTAATTTGGTTGGGGTATATTATTTACTAGAGTATGAGTTGTCTTATCTTTAGGGTTTATGATTTAGTTATGAGCGTACTTGGTTGTTGACTAGTTACTAATTGACTACTTAGTTTACCTCGTATAATCTTACTTGCCTAGTAAGGAATTAATTATGTGTAGGGGTAGGTGTAGTCTAATTTAATTGGGTAGATTCCTTCTAAGTGGCATTAATTAATTGAGTGATATTTTATTTCTTTTCTTGGCTTGCACTCTTATTATAACTCTTGGATATTTATTTGAATTATCTTAAGTTACTTAGTTGGCAATTAAGGAGAAAGGGGTTACACATCATCATTCACTTTTTCATCGTACTATCACATCGATTTCCCGCATCTTGGTGCGTCATCAACTCATTATGTCATTTCGAGGCATACCTTGTCGTATTATTCCTCATCACATCACATCATCACACGTCACCATCATATCATTCCAGACCCTATCGAGACTCATTCTTGATTCTTGTTTTGCAACATGATTCATGAACATACATATATATAGTTCACACACCACAATCCCGTACATTCATACCACATCCATGAATAGCACATAGACACACAATTTCACTCAATACATTCATCGTTCACACACATACAACCAAACATCAATTTAATCATCACACACGTGTTTATCCACCTATTAATTTCCTCTCGTGATTTAATCTAACATCCTTTATTGTTATCATGAAGTCATTATATTTAATTCTACTTATGAGTGACCATTCGTTGCTTGGCTCTTATTACTTATATTTATCTAGTTATCTGGTACTAGAAATAATTGTTACTTATATTTATTTAGTTACTAGAAATTCTCGTAAAGCATGCGCAACGTGCTCCTATAAATTTCTACTCAATATAGGCCCTTATTGTTTTCCTTAGTTTATAGACTACTTCCCTTTATCACTAAACTCCTCATTATTATTTTTATTCTTAGTATAGTTAAAAGTAAATTATACAAATTTATATAGATAAAAAATGTTGACAAAAAGTTTTTATTTGTATTAATGTTATCATATATTTAATGTATTTGTCTAAAGTATCTTTAATCTTATTTATTATATAAAATATTTAGTTGTCTTAGAAATATATTTAAGAAGAACATATGTAATATATAAACATGTAATTACATTAAAAAAACAAATATTTTACTTATATATATTCTTAAAAAAACAAATCTCTTGAAATTTACGTTTAACCTGGATACGAGGAAGCTAGATTCGTTTTGAATGTCAAGAAAGCCAAGAATCACCTGATGCTGAAAACATGTGATTTGAGTTTCTCTCCCTAACAAAAATAAAGAAATCTTGACCAGGAGTTAGGGATATTAAATTCTCTCAATCTCAAGTCTATACATGCATGTAGTATTGGAATAGGGGAACGCCAACTTTTTATGTATTTTAAATATTCTTCACACGAAACCGGTATCACATGAGTTCACTTTTTTGGCCTCAAAGAGAGGCGTGAGGAACGCACTTGAAGAAAACACAAACCCAACGCACTTGCTTCAGTGCGTGCCTACCTCCCCAACAATGCATCCTCATAGCTTCTCTTCTGCCCCACTTTCCCTTAAACATTCAGCGCAAACATCACACATCGCTACATACCTCTATGCCCATATCCTCAGAACAACATCCTGAGGAAATGGCCCTCAACAACAAGACCAAAAAATCCAGCTCCCCTTCAAACTTCTACTTTTGCACCACCCTTTTTTTCATTGTCCTTTTCACCATACCTGCACTTTTCCTCCTTCACACCCCAAGCACCACCTCCATATGCACCACCCTTGCTGCTTCCTCCTCTAAAGCTAAGCCTTGGAAAGGTGATCTTCGTGTCGCAGAATTTGCATGGAACCGCCTTCCATTTTCTGAACATAATCCACCACCCTTTGCTCTCAAAGTTGCTGTCTTCTCTAGAAAATGGCCTATTGGCACCACCCCTGGTGGCATGGAGCGCCATGCTTATACCCTTCACACAGCTTTAGCACACCGTGGCCATCAAGTTCATGTCTTCACATCTCCACCCCTAGATGAAACCATCACTTCAGTCTCATCTTCAGATCACCCAAACAAGAAAGGTTCACCTTCTTCTCCTTTCATCCATTTTCATGAAGGTGAACCTGGCAGATGGCGCTACAACAAGGCATGGGAACAGTTTGTGGAACAAAACCAGCAAGAACCTTTTGATGTTGTTCACTCAGAAAGTGTGGCACTTCCTCACTGGGTAGCACGCAACATTTCAAACCTTGCTGTATCTTGGCATGGCATAGCACTTGAGAGCTTTCAATCAAGCATTTACCAGGACTTGACTCGTAGGTCTGATGAACCCATGTCCCCTCTTTTCAACAATAGCATACAAGGTGTTGTGCCAAAGGTGCTTAATGAGATCAGGTTCTTTAGGAATTATGCACACCATGTTGCTATTAGTGATAGCTGTGGTGAGATGTTGAGGGATGTGTACCAAATTCCTAGCAGAAGAGTCCATGTAATACTGAATGGTGTTGATGAGGATGATTTCAGAGAAGATGTGGAATTAGGAAGGGAATTTAGGACCAAAATTGGCATTCCAAGAAATGCAAGTTTGGTTCTTGGTGTAGCTGGAAGATTGGTAAAGGACAAAGGCCATCCTCTGCTTCATGAAGCATACTCGAGGCTTATAACAAAGCACCCAGATGTGTACTTGATTGTTGCTGGATCTGGGCCATGGGAGAACAGGTACAAGGATTTAGGAAGCCAGGTTCTTGTTCTGGGATCCATGAGTCCTTCCATGTTAAGAGCTTTCTATAATGCTATAGACATCTTTGTGAATCCCACACTTAGGCCACAAGGGCTTGACCTTACTTTGATGGAGGCAATGATGAGTGGGAAGCCTCTTATGGCATCAAGATTTGCCAGCATTAAAGGGACTATTGTGGTTGATGATGAATATGGTTACATGTTCTCTCCCAATGTGGACTCCCTTTTGGAGGCACTGGAAGCAGTGGTGAAGGAAGGACCGCAGAGGCTAGCAAGAAGGGGCAAGGCATGCAGGGAATATGCCGCCTCAATGTTCACAGCAAGAAAAATGGCATTAGCATATGAGAGGTTGTTCCTATGTATAAAAAATCCTACATTCTGTACCTATCCTTGAGGCTTAGGTTGGAAACTCCTTTCAAACCTACCTTTCTTTCATTTATTTTTCATTTATTTAGTATGATAAAATCAATTTTCAAATTTTTAAACAATTATCAATATAGTTTTTAAATAATTATAATTTCATGAAATCAATCTTTTACTTTAGAGCTTGTTATTTGTAGATCATGTTCTTCAATATTAAGAAGAGACAATAAATAAAGTAATTTTTTTTTGTTTCATTGGAAATTGAACATGTATCAGGACCTCACACACTCATTATGTGAATACAAGTTCACCATTGCCAAAATGAACATATACTTTTTTGCCTATTCTCTTAACAAAGCACACACGCCAATCATTTAGAACAAAATAATAATGAATTAATGATGAAATCAAAGGGAAATTACAACATACAAGTATGCAAGGATTTAAGATTAACACGATGAATCCATATTTTCCTCAATCTTGGCAAGTGATTAATAATTAGAATTCTCATAATAGAACTTGCTCAGGGATATTATAGTCAGAATCACATGAAGCTTGAATCTTGTCTCGTCTTACCCAACTTACACAATTGAGCTCACGAAGTTTGATTTTCCTTTGCAATGGAAGAAACTGTAGAAAAAGAAAACAAGGGATAAACATAGACATTGGAGCTAGATATTCATATAAGATGCAAGAGTCTATATTCGTATACGCAGACTTGCGAAAATCATGAATTCTCATAACAGAAACCTGGAAAAAAAGTAAAATCTCTCTCAAAGTTATGACGTAATGAGTCTATATCCGCCTTAAGTCTTAACCCTAGCAAGTGATAAATAATCATAATTTTCATAATAGAACCTGGAACGTTATTACAATCAAATGAAACATATATCTTGTGTTCCACAAATTACAAAATTGAGCCACATTCACGAGTTCTTGAATGAGATTTCAGTATTAATAACTATAGCGTTCAAAAGTCATGTCTGGCTTTTTCAAAGGGGTATGGTAGCAGCATCTTTGGATCCAACATACATCAAGCATGGCCAAAGCATAGCTCCTGCTTCTACAGCAGAACTATGAGATCAAAGATAAAACTTTTGCTATAAGCAGAAGAGTTATTTGCTTAGTGTGAGTGTGAACCAAGTCATGGCTGCAAAACTTCTGGAAAGTCCAGATGCCATTCTGTTTTATTGAAGCATATTTTGTTGGATGACTTCCCCAAACCCCCCTCTTTCTCACTGTCTTTTGGTATTGTGCCTTCCTCTTGCTTCTGAATCTTCAACTCTCCTATTCAACTACAAGACAAATGTTCCTCCAAAGAATCACCCTACCTTCACCTCTGCTTCTCTAGTCTCCACCTGCTGTTCATGTGAAGCTTCTGCTACTGTCCAAATGAATTTAGCAACACCATAACTTCATGCCTTGTCAATAACAGAAGTTATGACACAACCGATTGTGATGAAATACGGTGTTTCTCAAAATGATCATATGCATGTTTGGTTCTTAAGAATAATAGCACGCTAGAAGCTAGTCCCAGGATAGATATGCATCCCCACCAGACAAATGTCCAAAAGTAGCAGTGCCTTCCCATGCACACTACCGAGTCAAACATTATCAAGTTTCCTGGTGTTGAGTCTATATTGGCATCATAAACTAGTGCAGCAAGAAAACCATAGAGAAGTGATCCAATTGGGATATTTGTTATAAGAATGTTGTGATTGACACCCACGCTGTTTGGTCCAAACAGCTCAGATGTAACTGACACTGCAGCTGCAAAAATAAAACCAGAACTCATCCCAATTAGTGCAGTGCCTGTCTGCAATACTAGAGGACTGTCAGAAGCAGCGAGCAGGAAGAACGCAATTGGAGTTGGTATGAGCGCAATGGATAACCAACCAGTCCTTGCAAAGTAGAACTTGCTGCAATGAAGAAGATACAATTATCATAAATGCTACAATTTTATTTCCAAGATTCACTTCCAATTCAAGACAAATGCAAAAGAAAGTATTTTCCTCTATAGAGTTTTAGAGTGTAATGACATTGGAGATTGAAGAGAGTACTTACTTACGAATATAGTCTGGTGCAGCTGAAAGCAAGCGGCCAAAAAAGGAAAAGGATGCATAGAGTGTGACAAGTGTCGAAGTTTTTGAACTCTGGCCAAGTGATTGGGCAATCTGTCCCATATTATTGCTATAGACTAGACCAATTGTACCTCCACAGAAGTAAGTAATATAGTATAGCCAAAAATCCAGTCTGCGGACAACTACAGCAGCAGGGTGCTCTTCTCCTAGCACCTCCAACTGATCTTGGCCAATCATCTTCTCGCAACACAAATCACTATCTTTTTCCTTCTGACTTCTAAACACGTAACCATCGCCATTCAGCAAGCTGTAAGTGTCTCCATTGCTGACAATGCTATTGTGACGGCTAAGGAGTTCTTTATGCATCTCAAGATCATCATCATGAACCAGAATGAAGCTGGAGCCTTCTATCCGAAAGCTGGAATGGATAGTATGCCGAAACCAAGCCCGGGCATACACAATGCCGGGAATAAATAATGGGAAGAGGAGGAGGAGAATAGCACCACTGAGATAGAGCCGGGCAGAAGTCATACTAGACGTGGATGAACTAAACAGGAGGAGATAAAGACCAGTTAAAATGGCTAAGAAGTTGAGTAGTAGAAATATAATTGAGTCCCGGTTAACTGCATCAGGTGGGAGAGGGTCTAAAACTGGTTGGCGAAGAATAGGAACGAGTGCCATGATACAAATGAGAAGGGGAACAAGAGCATTCAAAAGTAGATACAGTGCACTAGATGAAGGGTCTAATGAGTTGGCAACAAGGGTGTAGAGCGCCGCACTAACACCATTAAAACTCACAGTGAGTGATAATGCAAGAGCTCGGTTAACTGGAAAATTCCTAATGCAGAGAACAAAACAAACGGTATTGAACCAACAGATACTACAGCCACCAAGAAGGCACAGAAGAAATACCTGCCAATAAAAATTAAAGGGTCATCAATGTGACGAAGGTGATGAGCGAATTCTCTGTAATTACAATTCAGTGATGTTAATCAACCCGGTTTAGTTAACAGATACTAACAAAATTACAGAATATCATTCTTTACATGTATTCCTTTCAGCTACAAAATTTCTATATAAAGAACACAGCACAACATTGCAGAGAAATCATGGACGTATTTACCGTCGTTCAAATATAGATGATCACATCTTCAGCTCCTTGTGTTAAGAGATTTATGGATACTACTTCTAGCTTTCTTAGGTTTAATCTACCTTATTAGGATTCAAACTGTACAAGAGATACTTTCAGCTTATATCGGATAACTAATAACTATGTATATTCAGGTAAAAATATATTTTTGATTCTTCTTGCAATATTTTCATTTTTTTGTTAAACTCATTAATAATGTTAACTTCACCATCTTGTTCTTTTCTTTTTCCATTCATGACTACCAATCTTCCATTTTGTTGTCTTCTCCTTTTATAACTGTTAATCTCTCACTCCTCCCCCCCACCTTTTTCCCATGCTACCACCATCTCTTTGTGTAATCTTATGAAGGCAATGCCACTTTTTATCATTTGGAGGTCTGGTGGTTTTGACCTGGAGAATTTGATGATATTACAAAGATTTTGTGGTTGTTGATATTGAATTCATGGGTGATGTGGATTAGTAGTTTTGCGGAAGAAAAGAAATTGGCAATTAAAAACATGAGCTTAAACAGTTTCTGCCATTTCAAGTCCTTTATTTAGGAATGCTAAATCTGAATTGATTTACAAGTCAAGTCTTCTTAGTCTGAGTCTGCATCTCCCTTGAGTACAAAGGGATAGCTATTCAAAGCAAAGTGGTGAAATTGGCAATTAAAAATAAAGAACCAGATCAAGAATTTTAAAAAGTACCGAGGAAGAATTGTTCAAGAGAAGAACATTGTGTTTGTGAGATTGGTATTGATTAAGAGAAAAAAGATGCGATCTACAATTGAATTATCAGCTTGCCACTTGCAACACGTTCATAAATAGATCTTTTCGGAAGTACATTTTGCAATCAGCTGAAAAACCTCATTGAAAATTAGAAAACATTAATCATGCCTTTGATTGAGTGGACAAAGGCATATAGATCCAAAAACATTCATCACCGCTGCCGGAGTTTAGGTTTTTTCTGGTTCAGGTTGATTGTATGAGTGAGTGCTATTGTATTAGATTAATAGTACTTTCTATGTCTCCAGCTGGTGTAGATGCGTGTCAATCATTTGTTGTCATGTTACTATTGAATAGTAAGTTTGGTGGGAAATTTATTTTTTCAATTCAAGATGAAAAGTATCATTGGATTCGGCTTTGGTATAGCTGTGTAACCATACGGAGTGTAATTAGCTTTTTTATACATCAGTGTAAATTTATTTTACCCAATTTAAAAACAATAATTGAATATGAAGATTTTAAATCAATTTATTAAAGGAGCCGATATTAAAAATAATTTTTAAGGCAACCAATTTAGTAGATATATATAAATAATTGGCAACACCACCACATGACAAGAGCATTGAATTCATTTCCAGTAGTATCATTTATAAACAAGTCAATCCCATTTGAACTTTGCCCCATAGGATGTACACAAATGTTAAGCTTAAAAAACAATATAATTTTCTGTTATTTGTTGGTTTCAAACTTAAATAAAATATGCCGTAAAAAATGTCAACTATAATTGAGTTGAGATATTCATAATATAACAAGAGTATCTGTCAATCAAATTTTTTCATATACAGTGCTCGAAACTTAAAAACTAACCATTGAATCGAGCAACTTGTTAATTTTTTTAAAGGAATTTGAACTGTAGAACATGGCTGCTCACATATTAAAAGAAATATTTTATTTTTGTTTGGAAGCATCCATGGAGTTGGGACCACAAGAATATACAGTGAATCAACGATGGCGGCAATGAAAACAACGAACATACAGGGACAAAACAACACGCAATATTACTACTTTGTGAATTCTAACTTAACATTTATTTTCCTATTTCCCATAACAAAAATAGTATCCCAAACCTGACGACAACAGTATTTCAAATACATGTACCTAGATTTTATTGAAAAATAATTCGCTTGCTTCCCATCACCATCATACTTTCCATATTTAATTTTATAATTAACTTACCCGATTTGGTGACATTAGCATTTCATCAGAATCAATACAAATAACATCATCACTATTCACTCAATCGTTGAAAAGTGAAAACAATCATAGTATCTTAATTTCGACAAGTTGTGATAACTGTTACGAGAAACACGCGGCACAAGAAGTTTCGTGAGAAATTGAGAATCATCTCGGGTAATTCTACGTTGTTTTGTGGAAATACTTTAAACAATAATCACTTCTGCTTCTCTAAGCTCAATCCTTATCGGAGAGGTTGGATATTAGAAGTTTGGAATCTTTAGTACAGAAAATAAAATTTAGAACCAAAAAAGAGAGAAAAGTTTTGTTTCTGGAAATTTATTAGAATATAATTTGACACAATGCTAATTATGAAAAATATTTCCATCTTGTTTAAAACCATTTTTCTTTTAATAAATTTATAGTCACTACTCAGTTGAAGCACAGCTTAACAAGTCGAACAAAGCTAGTTGAGATGTTGCTTCACATGGATTAAGGACATGAAGCGTTAGAATTGATGTTTGAACTACGTTTATTTCTTTCACTTCCCCCTCTCTGTTATCTCAAAAGAAAAAATTAAAAAATAAGTTGAAAAAACTTGAACTTCACACAAGTAATGTTAAATATTTTTTAAATGGCTACCCAATTTATTTATTTATTTTAATGTAATTGCCTATTGAATGTTTGAAGTTATAATAGAAGAGACAGTAAAAGCCTTTAGGAGAACAACCAGAAAACAAAAGCGACGTGGTTGGCAGGTAATGTAACCATCAATGACCGCCATTGAGAACCCAGAAATCGCAAGTGCATCACAATTAATATGAATCCACATCAAAACTCTAAAAAGCAAAAAAATGAATATTAATAACAATAAGAAGAAAAGCATTAAAAAGTTACCAGAAAATATGGCAAAGCGATGACGTTGTTGATGAGGAGCCACTGGAGGCCGTAACCAAGGAAACCGACGAAAGCCGCAATGAACATGACAAGAGAGAGGGGAAGATACATGAGAGCAAGACCGGAGGACCAACCGAAAACCTTGCCCATGTCGTTGGCGGTGGCGAGGTAGTTCAATTGAACTTGCGAGATGTCGAGTGCGGATTTCAACGACGAAGAGTACTGCGAGAAATTGAAATTGGTTCCCGTGAACGCCTGAATCCAAATTGTGGCAACGAGGATCATCCACTTCCGTGATTGCCCAGCCATCAGATGAAGAAACACCTTTCGTCTTGTTCGTCGCGGCGATTCGTAGGAGGACTGCTGGGGTTCCGATGCGAATCTGCGTTTATCTGTATCTCTGCGTGGTCTCATGTTACATGTGATGGGTCTGTGTCTATATATTATTATGTACAGAGAATAAAATACGAAATTCTATTAGGCTTTGTGAGAGTTGTCTTTCGTGGATGGGTCTCTGTCGTGTCTCTTATTGCATCAGCTTTGTTCCCCACCTTCACCGATTTCTACTTTTTTTGGCCCTGGTATTAAATGGCAGTTTGGTTACGCTCAACAAAATCGTTAAAAAATTAATTAAATGAATTTGGTTTATATCTTTTCACCAAAAATATATATATCATATTTCTTAATTATTAAATATTAATTTTATAAAATATACGGTGGTAGTCCAATACAATAATTCTCTGTACATAATAACACTGTGTATAAGTTATAACGCAATCGTTAGGCTTAGCGTAAGATCAACAACTTCAAGTCGATCAAAACGTTAACATTTTGATGAGGTTGTTGTAATATTTACCGTTAACCACCGCAATGGTCGACATCATGTTATTTTTAAAAATATATATTTTTATGACTTAATTTATTTAAATTTACATTACATTTATATGAAACATTAAATAAAGGAAACCCACTAACCTTGAAGGCGCAGTAACGCGCCCATTGTTCTCGGAATTGGAGGGCTAACAATTTGCCCATCAATCACTTCCTTAAACGCAAGATTATTATGAAGCGTAGTTCAGCTTGACTTATATGATTGAAAATTATCGGTTTATCAAAACTAAGTTAGTAATTAAATCAAAGATTCAATTGAATATGTGAAAATCGTCTACCCCTCAATTTTTATGAGGGAGTGAATTAAGTCTATTAAAAACTCACATTCTTTAAAAGCATGGGAACTTAGTAATATCCTTTTAAGAAAATTTTGAAAGCCTTTTAAAACTTGATGATAAGGGAAAAGAATAGTTAACTGAAATTTATCTTGATTTGATCATCACCACTTGGATCTAGTTTCAGTCCCCTAGCAAATGTTTAGGATTTTGTTATTATATTCGAAAGCCAATTATAATATTTGATTATAATTCTTGAATCACCTTCCAAAGCTTAATACTACCTAACCCGACAAAACCCAAAGGTTCACAACTTTCTTTGAGGTCTTTTTAGAGAATAGTTGCTTAACCTTCTCACACCTTAATCACAAACACTCTTGACCCAAGAGCAAGAAATGAAAAAGAACTCTCTTAATTTAGAGTATGAATCATTGAAGCCTATGAGTATGATAAAAACATAAGTGATCAAGAAAGCAATTTGACTCGTGTATGTAATTCTTACTTACGGGTGTAGTGTTTCACTTTGACTTAGCATTGATTATATAGGGTAAAACTTCATTACATATGGAAATAAAAGTACCAAGATACCTTAAATAAGTCAAAGAGGCCAAACCACTCAAGCTAAACCTAGGAGGGTTAATCCTTATTCATGAGGGTAAAACCTTTTAATTCAAAAACCCCTCCAGAGTCAAACTTGACATGGTATAGTCAATCATGGCTACAAGCAAGGTTGAATCAGGCATAAAAAACATTTTAAGGTCAAACCTAAGAAGGTTAGGGTCGATCCTCATCAGATTCAACTACAAAGGAAGAGCTTTTACTCATCATTATCCTCATCAGATTCAACTACATGTCGGGATAAGTATGTGTACCCCAACACCAATGCAGGGAAACACTCAATCATCATGAGCCGAAAAATTTTCATCTAAGTAACCACGTCATTGTGAGCAACAGTCATTTATTTTGTTGGAATTCCCATCACGATGTCTAGAAGCTTTTGTTGGAACACATCTTGAGAGGGAGGAGCATATGTTGAAGGAGCAAAGGGATCTTTAGTGTAATCCACAAGATTAACATTCCAATATTCAAGATCCCTAAAAACATATTATTCCTCAGCTTGTTTTTCTTTTTCCTTCAAGTATATCCATTCTCTTCCATTTTTCTTGGTAATATTACACTTGTTAATATAATATCTATTGAAAAAGAAAATTATTTACCATTAGAGAGAATTTGAGAGGTGACAGCTCCCGTAAGTGCACGGGTTTGTCGCGTAATATAAAAAATATCGTCTCCTCATGGACCGCGTTCTCAAGTACTTGAAATTTTAATCATACTTATCTAAACAAGCAATTACTAGAATTTTATTCAAATAAATTAAAAACAAAACGAATAAAGATCACAACAGATGGAGTTTTTTGGAAAAGGAACCAATTAAAATGTGTCTTGGGATCCTAGGGTGGTGAATTGCTTTGTGTTGGTGTTTAAGGATTTTAAAATATCTTTTACTTTCATATTAACCAGGACAATTTTCATAAGGTTCTAACTTTCCCTTCTCAGAGCTCCGTTAAATTGCTCAGAATTCAAACAAACGTTCGTTTAATCTAAAAATAGAGTTTATTAAATATTATGAAAATTTCAAGTTCTCACAACAATAAAAAAAGGTTCACTTCTCAGTCCCTTCTACTTTTAATTCTTATGAAAAACTTAGGTTCTTAAAAGATCAAAAATAGTTCACTTCTCAGTCCCTCCTAGATTCAATCTTAGGTTTAATTTCTTGAATTAGATTAAAGAGGTTCACTTTTTAGTCCTTCCCAATTTAATTAAAGAATACCCAAAGCCTATCTCTAGTTCATTGAGCAAACAAGGCAATCAAAAATTAAGGGTAAACATGATTTCATTGATAAAGCAAACTGAAGATTACAACCAAACACATTACAATTCACCCTTTAAATCCCAATAAATGATTCTAGCCACTCATGGTGAAAAAAATTCAAAACATTCAATTGAAGCCATTGATGCTTAAAACAACGATTACAAGAATTCAAACTAAAAGAAATCAAAAGAATCCTAAAACAACCATTATGAAGTGCAGAATTCTTTGAGTTCTTCCATTCCTTTTTTGTTTTCCTCCTTGAAAATCCTTGAAAGCATTTTCTCAAATCAGCTCCTCTGCCTATACATAGTGCCTCTAGCCTCTAGAATGCAGAAACCCCAAAAAATTGACCCACCCTTTACCTTTTAGAGCAAAAACATGAAAGAGGGATTACTAAGCACGAACCATAACCGTGGTGAGCTCCATGGCCTGGCCGTTGTTCACTCTATTTGCTCCAAGCTTAATTTTATGTAGTTGACTCCATGGCCATGGCCAGAACCAGGGCCTGGTCGTGGTTCCCATTGTTTAGGCCACCAATTTTCTTCATTTTTCATGGCTTTTGGCGTACGATTGCTTTGTTATGCATTGTTTTCATCCTTGACTCTAAAAAGAGTCTTCAAACTTAAAAATTTCTACAAAACTAGCAAACAAAGTAGCAAAGGAGAGAGAAAGAAAAACACACAAGGGATTTAGGGGAAATTTATTCAAATTAACCTAATTGTGCCTAATAAATGCATCATACAATGATGTGTATTAGAGACACATCAAGAGGAATATAAGCATATTCCATCAAGGTACTAATCTGCATAGCATATGGAAAATGATTTGATTTCTTATGTTTTAAAATTAATCTTCTACAATTTATAAGCTTCTTGTTGATCATTTCCCATAGCAACAAAGCATCACCACCATGTACTGTAGAGAAATGCTCTTGACAGGGTAGTAGAACTTTAGCCAGAATGAAATGAAGAACACTAGGTTGAGTAGTCAAGTTTCCCACCTTGTTCTTAGTCAAGTTGGCTCTGGGTGAGTATAAAGCTTCTCTTGCTTTTGAGAGAGTACTTATTCATTAGGTTTCTTCCAAAAGAAAGTGGATTTAGAATGGGGTGGAGAAAAAAAAACTCTAGTAAAGGTTGCAAGGTTCAAAAAAAGTATTGTGTTTTATGATGAAGGCATGGAAAGTACAATCAACCTTATGTATATCAAAGTAGAAAGCTTTAATAAACTTTAGATAAAATTATTTTATAATGGTCATGAGAGTTTCCAATCTGTAATAGTTAAGAAATACAACAAGGAAGCCTTTTTCTCCAAGGCAATCTATGTAAACATTTAATGAATTTAGAATGCTTGCCAGGTTCTTTTTTTATTCTTCTTGTTATTAGAAGATTTGATGTTGTTTTGTTGGAAAGTGGCCCTAGACTTAAGAAGATGGGTGAATTGAGTTTAAAAATACTTGTGTTTTTCAGAAGAGGTTTTAAAGAATGTTTATTACAAGAAGACTCTTTACCAAAAAGAAAGAAAGAAAGGATCTTAGAAAAGAACTTGAAAGGAAAAGAGATTATAAATAGGATAAGTATGTACATAATAAAATAAAAAAGTAGAGTTAAGAAGAGCAGACTATAATGTATCATGGTTCGATCACTACCATTATGATCTAGTTTAGTCTCCCAGCAGGCTTAGAATTTTTCACTATAATTAAATTGATTACAAGGATATATGTTTACAACTCTTGGACTACTTGGTCAAAGCTTAAAGCTCCTTCACAACTCGACTCCAATCCCAACAGGATCAACTCAGTCTCAAGGTATCTCTAGAGAAAACTTTCTTTCACCTCAAACCTAAAACACTATTAGTACAAGAGCACAACATAGAAAGATTACAACTTAACTCTTATGATAGAAAGACAAAAGTGAGCAAGAAAGAAAACTAACTCGTGTATTAGACAACTGAGTAGTGGGATTAATATTTCTAAAACTTGGGCACTCGATTTATATGAAAAATTGTCACCAAATAAGGAAATAGAATATGTCTAGTTACTATAAATAAAATAAGTTGCCCAAAATAAGATAGGTATAAAAAAATAAAGCTCGTTTGCACAAGTTGGTTCGAACCAACCAACCTTGTGGTTTGAATCACATGGTTCGAACCATGCTGAGCTGAAATGGCCCAAAATGCTTATTTTTTGACTTTGTCTAATTTTTAGTCCCCACAAAAAAACATTTTTAATTTCACGAGCTTAGTTAACTTTATGCTCACTTTAGGACTTTGCTATCTGAACATCAATTAAACCATAAAGGGGTAGCTCTAAAACATTAATCATTTGAAGCTCTTGTTAGCCCTTAGATCCAAAGGTCCACACATAGACTTATAATTTTTGGTGTGTTTTAGTAATTCACTTGCCTTAGAAGCACGACCTTATTTCAATTTGTCTTAGGATAGTCTTAGGTTTCTCATTATTAAAACCTATCACACACAAGAATCACATGTTCTTCTTCCTTTTTAAGAACAACTTGCATTCTAATTCTCTTCAATTTGGGAGGTGATCCGGTCCTAACACCGGCCCCCAAGAGCATGGCTTTAATACCTTGCCAGATCATCATTTTGAATAAAGAGAAGTACTCTTCAAATACACTACAAATAATATACGGAGTGCACACCGCCAGGGCAAGTAATGCCGCCAAGGCTCATAACGCCGCCCACGCACGTTACCCCGCCAAGGAATGTAACTCCGTCCAGGCATGTTACTCCGCCAAGGGACGTAACCCCGCCTAAGTTGTTACTCCGCCAAGCCATAGGCTCAACTCAGGCGGAATACTGAATTCCCTACACTGCGTAGCGAGCCCATACTCACAACCCCGGCACGAGATTGACTCTGTCTTGAGAGGTTAATAATGGGAATCACGCTGTCACGCACAAAGGGAAATAACAATAAAATAATAAAGCATTCACGCTTCCCAAGTAAGTGGAAATACCTACTACACTAACGGTGCCCGTGAATAACACAGGGGCCCACTGTCTTTCTTGCTTTATGCTAGGAAACAAGGAACTGGCCCTACCAATAATGCAGCACCAGTAACAGGTATATAAACCTCTCTCGAAAAGGTATAAGGGATCTTTTTCCCATTCTCTGAACCTTACACTCTCTTACTTGCATAATTCTCTCTAACTGTCTTTCTAAGTCTCTAAGTATTCTGAAATACTGACTTGAGCGTCGGAGAACGATTGCAGGTACCACCCCCAATCGGGTCAAGGCAACGTAGATCCCGTCAGGCGGACTGTGACACCGCCCCAGAGTACATTGCATTCCGCCTCAATATACAAAGACTCTCCGTATTTACATTTATACGCATATTGCTTTGTATCAAGAACACATTTATATGTATATTTTGAGTTGTTCTACAAGCATACTTCTACACCCCCTGTAAAGAACAGTTCATTGGCACGCCCAGTGGGACCTGTAAACTAGGTAATCCCACAATCTTTGATTAATCTTCATCATCAATGGAGAGACAAGGACCAGAGATGCAGAACGAGGATTCTCCTCCACGCAATCCCAGACGTCTTAACTTCGATGATGGTGCTCAGAAAAAAGCAACGCAAGCTGATTCTCTAGATCCAAGAGATGACATGATTCGAATGTTGAGAGAAGAACTTGCGGAACTTCGTCGTGAAAAAGCAAACCCAGTGCATGAGAAAGCTGGTCCCGCAAGACAGCCACACCATGAACCACACATGCAGGAGGAATCAAGCACTCCTCACTACTCTCGTATTCCTACATACATGGAGGAGCAACGAAGCCTCCCACTGGTGAATGCTCAGCATCAAGAAGGAAGGAGAGCAGGCTCAAACGCATCCCCCTTAGGATATAAGATGAGCATCCCATTTTCTAAAAGGCTCATGAATGCACATGTACCCAGACATTTGCAAACTATGCAGCCCATTTCTATAGGGAAATATACTGGGGAAACAGATCCCTCTAAGCATTTAGATGCTTATATCTATGAGGCCATGTTTCTAGGAGCTGAGGAGGATGTCATGTGCAGAATGTTCCCCAGAACCCTTACAGGCGAAGCTCTTAGTTGGTTCAAGAGCTTACCTTCAGGTTCCATTGATTCGTGGGAAGAGCTGGCCTCAGCTTTTGGGAGCCACTTCGTAATCTCTAGGGATGCACCCAGAACTTCTCATACCTTGGCTCAGATCAAACAAGGCGACAAAGAATCTCTGAAGGATTTCCTTAAGAGATTTTACAAGGAGGCAGCCATGGTCCCTGATCTGACCGAGGCAATCCAGTTGCATATTCTCATAGAAGCTATGCAACCAAAGTCACCTTTCGCTTTGTCTTTGGCGAAGGGACCTCCAACCACGATGGAGGAATTTCGCAGGAAGGCGTCTAAGTACGTGGGTATTGAGATGCATCTGGAAGCCACTGCATCTCGCAGTAAACCACTCCCTGCAACTCCACCTCAAGACAAAGGGAAAGATAAATTGTTGAAAAATGACAAGTCCCACCAAAGGGACAAAGTGGGGAACCAACCTTTCAAACAGCAAGACAGACGCGTGTTCAATTTTGCTCACTATGCACCACTGAACACAACTTGCGAGCAAATCTTGCGTGAAATAGGATGGACCACCCTCAATGTTTATGGAATTCAACGTCCACCCCCAATCAGGCGCGGTGGAAACCTGAAGAAATATTGTGAATTCCATGAGTCAGTTGGCCATACCACAGAAGAATGTAAGCAACTCAAAAATACCATTGAGGTGCTCATTCGTGAAGGTAAACTGAAACATTACCTATTCAAAGGCAAATCTCACGATGAGCCTGAGAAGTTTGAAAAGCGACATCGTGATCGTTCTCCGGATCCTGATAGTACTCGGGAACCAAAACGTGCGGCGGTGTCGGAGAAACAAAAAGGCATTGTTTTGGAGTCCGCCCAACGAGAACCGAGCCCTGAACCTAGGTCACGAGGTAAAAGGCAGGTGGTGGACATGATTGCTGGAGGCTTCGCAGGAGGCGGACCCTCAAACACCGCCCGGAAAAATCATCATCGCATGATCTTATCTGTGCAGGGCAAGAACAAAGAATATCGCCCATTCAGAGACGGAGTTCAGACGCCGCCTATAACTTTCACAGATGATGATTTTGGCCCAACCATTCCTGAGGGAGATGATGCGGTAGTGATCATTGCGGTGATCGCTAATATGGATGTAAAACGCATCCTAGTTGATCAGGGAAGTTCCTGCGACGTTATTTTTTATGACTGTTTTAAACGCATGGGACTGACTGACGCTGATTTACAGCCTTACACCCAGGACCTCACAGCTTTTAATGGCGCCAAACAGCCTACTAAAGGCTACTTGGACACAAGGATTACCTTCGATGGTGAACCCGGAGCAAGGACTGTGAAATCCAGGGTCCTTGTCATTGATGTTAAATCCCCATACAATGGCATCATTGGGCGGCCTACTATGAATGCCATGGAAGCCATCGTTTCAACCCCCCACTTGTTAATCAAGTTCATCGACAAAGATAATCAAGTCTCATCTGTCAGGGGCGACCAGGAGATGGCTCGTTATTGTTACAATTTAAGTCTTAACATGGTGAAGCTTGAGACCATGTCTAAGAAAAGAAAATTGAACGAAGGAAACAGTGTGGCGGCATCCGTCAACTTGGTGGATCTTGATCCCAGGGCGGAGTCTTCTATAGACCCACTGAACCCTTTGAAACCAACTCCTGATGGTGGTTCCAAGTCTATTGTTTTGGGCAGCACCCCGGAGCAAATTACTAACATCAATGACAAGCTGGAGCCTAACATGGAAGCAAGACTGATTGCACTCCTCCATGAGTACAAGGAGATTTTTGCCTGGACAGCCGCAGACATGCCTGGTATGGATCCTAACTTCTGTTGCCACCGCCTGGCGGTGTATCCTGAAACTAAGCCAGTGGCACAAAAGAAACGGCGTATGGGTCCTGCTAAGCAAAATGCTGCTTGCGAACAAATCGAAGAACTCCTTAAGGCGGGGTTCATCAGGGAACTCCGTTACTCTTCTTGGCTGTCCAACGTGGTTATGGTGCAGAAAGCCAATGGCAAATGGCGCATGTGCATAGACTACGTTGATTTGAATAAATGTTGTCCCAAAGATCCTTATCCTCTCCCCAACATTGACAGACTGGTTGATGACTCATCAGGATACAAGTATCTATCCTTCATGGATGCTTACTCCGGATACAACCAAATTCCAATGTGTGAGGATGATCAGGAGAAAACTGCATTTATCAATGACAGAGGAGTCTTTTGCTACAATGTCATGCCATTTGGGCTGAAGAACGCTGGGGCCACCTACCAGCGCATGATCAACAAAGTCTTTGAGGGCATGCACACAAAGCTGGTGGAGGTTTATATTGATGATATCATTGCCAAAACCCCAGTAGGAGGAGACCATGTTGAAGACCTACGCCTCATTTTTCAACGCCTACGGCAATACAACATGAGACTCAACCCACTAAAATATACATTTGCTGTGCCTGGGGGAAGATTTTTGGGTTTCATGTTAACACAAAGAGGCATAGAAGCTAATCCTGACAAGTGTCGTGTGATACAAGAGTTGCAGAGCCCCAAAACACTGAAAGAGGTACAATCCCTCAATGGCAAAATCGCTGCTCTAGCACGATTCATGCCAAAAATGGCTCATCGCTCTCTCCCCTTATACAAGATGCTGAAGAAGGATAAGAAATTCAATTGGGGCCCAGAGCAAGAGGCGGCCTTCCAGAGCTTGGAAAATGTCTTAGCCAGCCCTCCAATCCTGGTAAAACCAAGCCCAGGTGAGCAACTCATCGTTTATTTGTCTGTTTCAGATGAAGCGCTGGCAGTGGCCCTGGTCAAAGAAACAGTCGAAGGCCAACGACCGGTGTACTTCACTGGTAAAACATTGCATGGTGCAGAGTGTCGTTATCAGAAGATTGAAAGGGCAGCACTTGCAGTCGTTTGGGCCTCACGACGCCTAAGACCATATTTCCATGCACACCCCATCTTGATTCGCACAGACTTGCCACTCCGTACTATATTGTTCAAGCCAGACTTGGCAGGAAGGATGATCAAATGGGCCATAGAGCTCTCTGAATTCGACATATCCTACAAACCAAGAACTGCTATTAAGGCACAAGTCCTAGCAGATTTCATAGTTGAATTAACAGGCTCTAGCCCAGATGCAGATCATTCACGCTGGACAGTATACGTCGATGGGTCTTCAAACAGCAAAGGATGTGGGGCAGGAATCGTTATAGAAAGTGATGACGGGGTACATCTTGAAGTTTCATTGCACTTTACCTTCACTACGTCTAACAATCAGGCGGAGTATGAAGCCTGCTTAGCCGGACTCAGAGCAGCACAAGATATTGGGGCCAAAACTGTCACCCTATGCAGTGATTCTCAACTAGTCATCTCACAAATTCTTGGTGAGTATCAGGCTAAAGAACCTCTACTGCAACAATATCTGGACTGCGTCAATGAGTTGAAACAGCGCTTCGATGAAGTAACTTTCAAGCATGTACCTCGCGAAGAAAATACACGTGCTGATATCCTGTCCAGGTTAGCCAGCACAAAGAAGGCAGGGTGCACAACCACGGTTGTACAGAGTACTCTGGCGGAGCCAAGTATATCCCTTCCCTCTTCAATTCATATGATTAAAAGTCGCCCCGTTGATGACAACTCCTGGGTAACACCAATAGTTCGTTATCTTGTTAATGGACAATTACCCACGGATGATCTTGAGCGAAAGAAGCTAAGGAGGGAGGCACCCTATTATACACTCCTGGATGGGCAGCTATACCGCCGAGGAATATCTGTCCCATACTTAATTTGCATAAATGAAAACGAGGTGCCAGCTGTTTTGGAAGAAGTCCATGAAGGGCAGTGTGGACATCATCCAGGGGCACGGAGTCTAGTGAGAAAAATACTCAGGGCGGGGTATTGGTGGCCCACTATGAAGCAAGACGCTGCCTCATATGTTCAAAAATGCGATCAATGTCAACGATTCGTGAACTTTCACCATACTCCAGCCGAGGAAATGTCATCATCAATAACGCCCTGGCCTTTCTATCAATGGGGCATGGATATTCTAGGTCCATTCCCAACTGCGCCCGGCGGTATCAAATACTTGATAGTTGGTGTTGATTATTTCACCAAATGGATTGAGGCAGAGGCAGTGGTGCACATAACGTCAGCCAGGACTCGAAGATTCGTTTATGAGAATATCATTGCACGTTTCGGAGTCCCTGAACGCATAGTCACTGATAATGGCACCCAGTTCACAGATCGCAAGTTCACTGAACTCTTAGAAAATCTCAGCATCACGCAGATTTTCTCTTCTGTGGAACACCCTCAAACCAATGGACAAGCAGAGGTCGCCAACAGAGAAATCTTGAAGGGCCTCAAAAAACGCCTTGGTGAGGCAAAGGGAGATTGGGCAAATCAGTTATGCCATGTTTTATGGGCATATAGAACTACCCCACACTCCACCACAAATGAATCTCCGTATCGGCTAACATATGGAGTCGAGGCTGTTATTCCCATAGAATTAACAGCTCCTTCAGCTCGAGTCCTCCATTTCAATGAGGAAGCCAATCAACAGAACCTCGCACACGAATTGGAGGTTTTGGCGGAGTTGAGAGAGGAAGCCTTTGTGAGAGATCAAGCTGTCAAAGCAAAGGCTGCCAAACGGTATAATGCACGCATGTGCGAACGCCGTTTCAAAGAGGGAGATTTGGTCCTGAGAAGGGCCAACATTGGCAACAAATTTGCGCACCAAGGCAAATTGGCACCAAATTGGGAAGGTCCATACCGAGTCATCGAAGTTTTGGGCAAGGGTACATACCGCCTAGAAAACTTGGATGGTACTCCGGTCAGAAATAAATGGAACATTTTGAATTTACGCATATATTACAGTTAGTTGGGTAATACGGTATGATCTTTTCTTCCTAACTCAAGGATCTTCCTCTGTATGCTTTCCTTGAAAAGGTTTCGAAAAGATATATCCCAACTCAATCTTTTATGTAATTCCATTCTCAATGAAATGCCTTCCTGTATTTAATCTTCACTCTAACTTTGAATTGATTATCCATGGCAGAATTCGTTCCCATGCAGATAAAAAAACGACTCTAAAATTGAAGCACAAACGCATAACTCTTTATTCCATAAAGATCAACCAACATGCAACGCCGCTTCACAAACGGAGTCAACAAAAACTCCTTGGGGAATTGGTGTCTCAGCTATATGCTGCACCATACCGACCCTAAGGTACAGAAAACTCCTTGGGGGGAAAGGATTGGTGTCTCAGCTATATGCTGTACCATACCGACCCTAAGGTACAGAAAACTCCTTGGGGGGAAAGGATTGGTGTCTCAGCTATATGCTGCACCATACCGACCCTAAGGTACAGAAAACTCCTTGGGGGGAAAGGATTGGTGTCTCAGCTATATGCTGCACCATACCGACCCTAAGGTCCTACAGGCCGCCTATGGAAAGAACTAGTGTCACAGCTATATGCTGCACTAATTCACCTCCAAGGTCCTGCAGGCTTCTTGTGGGAAGAGCTGGTGTCACAGCTATATGCTGCACCATGCTAACCCCAAAATCCAACCAATTTCTTGCAGGATGAATTGGTGTCACAGCTATATGCTGCACCATACCGCCTCGAAGGTTTAACCAATTTCTTGCAGGATGAATTGGTATCACAGCTATATGCTGCACCATACCGCCTCGAAGGCTTAACCAATTTCTTGCAGGATGAATTGGCGTCACAGCTATATGCTGCACCATACCGCCTCGAAGGTTTAACCAATTTTTTGCAGGATGAATCGGTGTCACAGCTATATGCTGCACCATAGCAATCCTGGATTCAACAATTTTCATTTGATCAGGAATTACACTCCGGTCCAAGTTCAAAAGGATGAACACTCCATCCAAAGCTTGGCTCCGCCTAACTCCAATATTTTACGGAGTATATGAGTAACAAACTCAAGCACTACCCAACAAGTTCAAGTAAGTTCAACACTTGTAAAATTGTGCTTCATCAAAATTCCTAAGAGGCTACTCCGCCTTCTTACGGAATCTGTTTCATCAAAATTCCTAAGAGGCCACTCCGCTTTCTTACGGAATCTAGTTTCACTAAAATTCCTAAGAGGCTACTCCGCCTCCTTACGGAATACAACTTATGGAAATTCCTAAGAGGCTACTCCGCCTTCTTACGGAATCAACTTCATTGAAATTCCTAAGAGGCCACTCCGCCTTCTTACGGAATCTAGTTTCACTGAAATTCCTAAGAGGCTACTCCGCCTTCTTACGGAATCCGTTTCATCAAAATTCCTAAGAGGCTACACCGCCTCCTTACGGAATCTATTTCTTGGGGATTCCTAAAAGGCTATTCCGCCTTCTTACGGAATCCAATCTCATTGAAATCCCTAAGAGGCCACACCGCCTTCTTACGGAATCCAATTCCTTTTAAATTCCTAAGAGGCCACACCGCCTTCTTACGGAATCCAATTCCTTTTAAATTCCTAAGAGGCTACTACGCCTCGCTATTAAAATCATTTCAATGAAATTCCTAAGAGGCTACTTCGCCTCCTTACTGAATTTTACTTCACCAGAATTGCAAAAAAGATATTCCGCCTCGTTATACTTAGTCATATTTCATTAAGTCCTCAGATGAATATTCCGCCTTCTCAATATCATTTTACAAGGCATAAATACGACGGACTTAAACACTGCTTCTATGAACAAGTATACATTTGCAGAAAATATGCTTCATTAATATTGTCAAGGATTGATAAAAGTCCAGAGCCTATCCTGGAACAAGGCAATATTAACAAAATTCAAAAAATAAAAGCTTGCGAAGGGTTTCAGGAGCTGGTCTTTAAGGGTCGGATGACATCCTTTCTTGTTGGGAAGAGGTGGCCTGACCTTCACCAGGTTTGCTTAAACTTTGAGAGGGAGGCAAGTCCGTCAAGATATATTCCACACTGGGCGCAGGAGCATGACCCCCTTGAACAGGCACCATCAATTCTCCATTGATGAATTCATAGTAAGGATGAATGCCTGTGGTGGACAGAGCAACGCCTGGATTGCGATAACGGAGTTGACGAACAGCCATGCTGAAAGCATCATCAATCGCTGCCTCAGCCGCATCCAGCGTGGATTGTAACTCCTTGTCAAGCTTTTCATTGGCGGCATCAGAGGTAGCTTTTTCAGCTTGCAACACTTCAACCTGTTTTTCAAGGTTAGTGTGCGCAGTAGCTACTTGGTCTAACTCCGCCATCCAGGCATCTTCAGCAGTGGCTTTATCAAGTTCAAGGAAAATCAACCTCTGCTGGAGCTCACTTGCATCCTCGCCCAATTTTTGTTTTTGCTGAATTAAGTCTGAAATCTGTTGTTTCAGCAGATTATTGTCAGCCCTCACCTGGGTCAGGCCACTCACCTCCTCGCCCAGTTTTTTGTTTTGCTCTTTTAAGCCGGAGACTTGCTTCTCCAGCAAAGCTTTGTCAGCCCTCACCCGAGCCAGCTCCTTCTCCAGCTTCTTGGTGTTGGCATCGGCAGTGTCAAGGTGTTTATCCTTCGCCTTGATCACCTCGGACAGCTGCTCATTATCATGTTCCAAGCTACGAATCTTTTCCACAGACTCGTGGTAAGACGCTTGAAACATGTTGGCCTCAGCAGCAACGTCAGCTATCCGGGGGACAGAGGCCAAGAAACCATCTATCTCTGCAAAGTGCCACCTCGCAGCTGCAGCAGCCTCCGGAACCTCCTCAAAGTCGATGTCGGGGCGGAGGATGAATTCTGGATCACGTCTCTCTGACTGGCGGGATCCCGTATTTGTAAAGTACAGAAAGGGATTCAAGCGAGACCCCGCCTCGGGCAAAGAGACAAACCGCCTGGATGATTCCCCTGGCACATCAATGGGGAAAACTGCTGTACCTCGAGTGGTCAAACTCAGGGCGGGATCCTCAGCTGGGCGGACTGGAGAAACTTGAACTCTCCCTGCCTCGTCCCCCATATCTTGGTCAGAAGAGGTTTGGAAACCCTCCGCTTGCCCCCCCTCGACATCTTCTTCGGGGATGCCTTCAACTCCGCCCATAGCAGCAGAAGTACCCGCAACAGGTACTTCCGGAGTCTCCTCCAAATCAATAGCAACATCAATTGATGCTCCTTCCTCAACCCTCTTCTTGCTTTTGGTCCTCCTTCTTTGCAAGGGCTGGAGGTCTATTTCCTCTTCTTCTTCCTCAGCAGCTTCTGGTTCTTGGCGTTTTTTAGAACGCCTCTCAACACCAGCTGCTGAAGATCCTACACCACATTCAAAGTTTACTATATTGGTGGATGCAGGGAAGGGGAGAGTTTTTGTCAGGGCGGCAGTCAGATTCCTCCTGGGCTGCACATTATTCTCCGCGTTTATTTCCCTGCGGCTCATTTGCATCTGCTTGATACGCTCCATCCCAGGGAACTCAGCGATTTCTCCTGCGAAATAACAATATGAGGATACAGTTAGAAAATGCAAGATAGAGGCAATACTCAATTACATTGCAATTGTTCGTAATATTACTCAAGTATCCTTGAGCATCCCGCCCAAGCAGCCTTCGACAAAGAATCAGCTTGTGGACGGAGTTGTACTCCTTCAACATTCGGAGTACTTCCACAGACGCCGCCGATAGAGCACCCTCTTCAACTTCATACGCTCGTTTGGTTAAGAGAAAGTGCTCATGCGTCCATGCCACTGGAAATCTATCAACACCCTCTTTATTCCGCCAAAAAACAGGTTTGTCCTTCCTGACGGATACCTTCACAAAACTCATCCTGAAGTGAAGTCCGCCTTCCTTGGCGGAATCAGCAAACGCCTTAAAGTTCAAAATCTTTGGCTCCGCCCGGAGAGTCACAAAACCCATGCCGCCGGTTTTCATATTTACTCTCCTCATAATACGGCAGAAAGCGAAAAACAACGCCACTGTAGGCGTAAACCCCAAATGTTCAGCCATCACCTCAAAGCTGCGAACTATTCCCTAACCATTAGGATGCAGCTGAGAAGGGGCACAGTCCAAGAACCTGAGCACGCCCATCTGGAATTTATTCAAGGGGAAGCGCACCCCTAACTGGGTAAATAGAATATCGTACATATATATGGTACGATTATTCTGAGGACGATGGCAAACCCGTTCATACGTTTTGGGTGAACGGACGATGAACCTATCCTCATACCTCTCATCCTTCCAAACCGGAACAGGCAACTCCACTACCCCTCCGCTTGTTGTCGCATGTCGAGAGGAAGCATCCTTGACATCTTCCTCAACCCAACAGTAGGGGTCACTCTCGAGTGTCTTCTCCCAATCCAGTCCATACAACACAACATTTCGACACTCTGCCATAGTCAGCACTTGTGTATGGGAAACACCTCCTGACACAAATGAATGTACAGCATTACTAAAGAACTCCACGCTGCTATAAAACGTCGAGTCCCTCCCAGTATAAAAAGCCTCATCTCCACTCTCAATGTCAGAAAACATGGGATGAACAGAAACCCTAGAACGTGACTCTGACCTCTTTCCTCTCATCTTCCTTTTTACGAACACACAATAAGGGAAAACAAAGCTAACCCAACGGAAATGAAGAAGCAAAGAAAAGCAGGAAGCAAATACCTTAAGCTTCTGAAAGATAGAAGAACTCCAAACACCAATGAACTCGCAAGAGAGTAGCAAAAACGCTTTCAGCAAACAAATGTGAAGTGAGAGATGAAGCAAAACATTCCCCTTCTGAAAGTTTACCTATTTATAGGCATGGCTTGGGGGGAAATAAGCGAATCATCAGGAATCTCGAAGATGTGTTTGCAACCGTTAGATAAATCTCATCAACGGTTCTAAAATTAAAATATGCGTTTACAACCGTTGGATTTGTCCCACTGACGGTTCCTTTTTTGCTGAAACCAATAGATATATCTAAGGGCAGATATTTCATGGGCCACGTTTTCAAAATCCAAGGCCCACGGTAATAACCTCGAAAACGGTTCTCAAATGCCATCACGCGTATTTATGTCCCATCATTGGAATGGCAACCGTTACGAGGGCATACGTGGCAATAGGAGACTGAAGAACAAAAAACGTGGTTTCGAGGCACATTAATGACAGGCGTGTCAAGTGATGACAGCTAATAAATGCACGAAAGCACTTGTCCACAAAACCTGGATTAGCAAGTACCGCCTAAACCCATGCCTACAAAAGCTAAACTTAAGTGTTGTAGCTTATTAAAGTGACTCCGCCAGTCACTATAACAAGCTAGGGGGCATATGATCCGGTCCTAACACCGGCCCCCAAGAGCATGGCTTTAATACCTTGCCAGATCAGCATTTTGAATAAAGAGAAGTACTCTTCAAATACACTACAAATAATATACGGAGTGCACACCGCCAGGGCAAGTAATGCCGCCAAGGCTCATAACGCCGCCCACGCACGTTACCCCGCCAAGGAATGTAACTCCGTCCAGGCATGTTACTCCGCCAAGGGACGTAACCCCGCCTAAGTTGTTACTCCGCCAAGCCATAGGCTCAACTCAGGCGGAATACTGAATTCCCTACACTGCGTAGCGAGCCCATACTCACAACCCCGGCACGAGATTGACTCTGTCTTGAGAGGTTAATAATGGGAATCACGCTGTCACGCACAAAGGGAAATAACAATAAAATAATAAAGCATTCACGCTTCCCAAGTAAGTGGAAATACCTACTACACTAACGGTGCCCGTGAATAACACAGGGGCCCACTGTCTTTCTTGCTTTATGCTAGGAAACAAGGAACTGGCCCTACCAATAATGCAGCACCAGTAACAGGTATATAAACCTCTCTCGAAAAGGTATAAGGGATCTTTTTCCCATTCTCTGAACCTTACACTCTCTTACTTGCATAATTCTCTCTGACTGTCTTTCTAAGTCTCTAAGTATTCTGAAATACTGACTTGAGCGTCGGAGAACGATTGCAGGTACCACCCCCAATCGGGTCAAGGCAACGTAGATCCCGTCAGGCGGACTGTGACACCGCCCCAGAGTACATTGCATTCCGCCTCAATATACAAAGACTCTCCGTATTTACATTTATACGCATATTGTTTTGTATCAAGAACACATTTATATGTATATTTTGAGTTGTTCTACAAGCATACTTCTACACCCCCTGTAAAGAACAGTTCAGGAGGGATAAAAGATGACTAGAAAAGAAGTAGAAGAGGTTATAAGCCAATGGAAGGAACTTTGTGTTTTCAGGCATAAAGGAGATAAGAGTGTGATGACAAAAGAAGGAGATACTTGCTTTATAGAGAAATGAAGAGCCATTGTGCAAATTGACTTTGTGTGGTGGGGCCTAAAACATAAGTTTCCTTTACAACATGCCATCAGGGTCAATCCCTTATGGTAAGGGTCAATCCTCTTTAAGAAAAAAACTGAATTCCATGTCTCAAGGTTGACCTTTGTATTGTTAAGGTCGATCCCATCATGCAAAGGTCGATCTTCAAGGCCGATTCCATGTGCAAGGGTCAAACCTCATGTGTCTAAGTTAATTATTTTCCTTCACAAGTTCAGACTTCATTCATCAAGGTTGATCTTATGTGCTCAAGGTAGATCATTTCCCTCTAAGTTCGTATATTTTAAGTCTAAAACTTTTTCTCTTGATACATGTTTTCCAGAAACAATACTTACGAGCAATCATTTTTCCTATGTCAGTAAGATAATAAGATCACAACCACATATAGGCAACCACTTGATGCATGACTGGGTAGTTAATCTTAATTCATGTCTTATGAAAAAGTTTTCCTTAAGCAAATGCTTAGTAAAAATATTTGTAAGTTGTTTCCATGATTGAACAAATTCAAGCACATAGTCACCATTATGATCGCAAATAAAATGATGTCTAACTGTTATATGTTTAGTTATAAAATGCATACTAGGGTTTCTTTTACTATGTTAATAGCACTAGTGTTTTCAAAGTCTGACGGTTGTTGTCGCATCTATAAAGTCTGAGCACAATAACTACCTATGGTAACATTCTCAGCTTTAATAGTGGATAAAGCCATGCTAGCTTGCTTCTTAATATGTCAAGAAACAAGTGAATAACCAAAGAAATGGCACGTTCCATCAATAATTTAATGATCG
The DNA here is from genome assembly GCA_037962975.1 of Clitoria ternatea. Lineage (NCBI taxonomy): Eukaryota > Viridiplantae > Streptophyta > Magnoliopsida > Fabales > Fabaceae > Clitoria > Clitoria ternatea. The sequence continues at coordinate 15,163,780 of CM075676.1, forward strand.
ACTTTGAAACTCACAAAATCATAATTGGAATAACCAAATTGGTTTACCCCAACCCCTTTGGAGTACCATAAACCCAAGTGTTGTATTCCTACTAGATATTTTAAAGATTCTTTTAATAACAGTAAAATGAGACTCATTAGGAAATATTGAAATCTAGCACACACGTAAACAAAGAACATTATATCAGGCCTACTAGAAGTAAGTAAAGTAGAGAACCTATCATACCTCGGTATTTCTTCTCATCAACACTCTTACCTAATTTGATTTTCTCTAAATAGTAAAAAGTGCTCATAGGTGTTGTTGCTTCTTTCACTTTATCCATACCAAACCTTTTCAGAAGCTCTTTGCAATATTTTGTTTGGCTTATGAATAATCCTTTCTTGGATTGCTTTATTTGAAATCCTAAAAAATAGGTCAATTCTCTCATCATAGACACCTAAAATTCTTTCTATATCTAGCTAGAAAATTATTTACAAAACAATTCATTAGAGCACCAAACATAATATCATCAATATACATTTGAATCAAAAATGTATCACTAATGTTTTTTTAATCAAAAGAGTGGTGTCCACCTTTCCTTTTTCAAAATCTTTTTCAAGCAAGAAATAACTCAACCGATCATGCAAAGCTCTTAGACCTTATTTTACACCATATAAGGCTTTCTTTAATTTGAAAATATCAAGTTTTTCAAAATCTTTAAGACTAAGTGGTTGTTCCACATAAACTTCTTAAATTAGACCATTTAAAAGGTGTTCTTGACATCTATTTGATAGAATTTGAAATCTAAGGCACAAGCACAAGCACAAGCAAGCAACAATCTCATAGCTTCTAGTCTAGCATTATGCATAAATGTTTCATTAAAGTATATTCCTTCTTCTTGTTTATATCATTTTGTTACTAGCCTAGTTTTATTTCTTGTTATTATTCTTGCTTCATCTAGTTTGTTATTTAAAACCCTATTTGTTCCAATTACTTGATTGTTAAAAGGTCTATGGACAAGCTCCTAAACTTAATTCTTTTGAACTAGTTCAATTCATCATGCATAGATCCCCTAAAATTCATCGGATAAAGCATATTCTATTCACTTAGGTTCAATTTTAGAAACAAAAGTAAAATTATTACAAACATTCCTTAGATAATTACGAGTAGTTACTCCCTTTGATACATCACCAATCACATTCTTTATAGGATGATTCTTTGAGACTTCCACTCCTTGGGTAGTTTACTAGCTATAAGTGTTTCTTGATTTGTCTTTTCTTGATACTAGGTTTCCAAGTCTTCTAAATCATCTATAAAATAATCAATTATCTTTTCTAGCCTTTTAGTGTCAAATTCATCAAAAGAAACATGTATAGATCTTCAATTATCAAGGTTCTTTATTGTAACATTTAATTCTTTTATCAACCTTAGGATAAAAGGGTCTGTAAGCATGAGATCACCCCTGTGCCTCAAAATTTGTACCAATTCTCGTGTTCCTTATTCTTAGATACTCGTAATAATGATGTATCTAGTGGCAATTAAAAATTATCAAGATAAGTGGCAAAATCAAGCGATTTTCATGAAGCATGCTAGTTCTATCTCCTGGATTCCTTTGAAATCTTAGATGTCTAATGGTTATTATTACTGCTTGCAATTAATGTATCTAGCTAATTAATTAGTCCCCTTGTTAGCTAATTACTTAAAGATTAGTTTTTCTATTAAAGGTTGTTAGGCCTTAACTTCTCTTTATATAATCTTCCCTTTAAACTCTAAATTTTAGATGAATGAATCATTTTTACACAATTCTCTCTCTCTCTCTCTCTCTCTCTCTCTCTCTCTCTCTCTCTCTCTCTCTCTCTCTCTCTCTCTCTCTCTCTCTCTCTCTCTCTCTCTCTCTTCTCTCTCTCTCTCTCTCTCTCTCTCTCTCGTTCTTGTTCAAGAGTAAGAATTTCATATAGTTCATTCATATAGAGTATCGAGTTTAACATTTATCAATAAAGGCTAGGATTACTAATCTCAAATCTCTATATGAGAAATATCTCTTCATTAAAAGAGTCGGGTGACACTAGTGCAAAATAGGCTTTTTACACTGGTAATTTTGACTTTTTACACCGGTTATTTTTGACTTTTTACACTGATTTTTAGCCGGTGTAGATCCAATAGGTGTAAAAAATCTGATTTTATATCCAATGTAAAAAATATTTTTCACACTGGTTATTTGAAACAAAATCGGTGTCAAAATGTTATTTTACAGTAGTTATTTTTAAGATAACCTGTGTTTTTACACCTTTTTTCTATAAATACCTAGTGTAAAAAAATTTTACACCTTTCTTTTATAAAAAACTGGTCTAGAAATCATATTTTGTACTTATCCTTTTTTTGTAACCGGTGTAAAATGTGATATTTTACACCCGTTTCCTCATGTAACCTGGTACAAATCTTTGCAGTACTCATTTCCATTGATCTCTTTTCCAAAAAATCTTTAGATGCTCGATACACATTAATCAAAGTGATGTGGTCTCCCTCTGTACTTGAGAAGCATTTCATTGCTGTTCTTCACTAGTCAAAAATAGGAGAATATAAATATAAGGAAGATGGCAAGGTGGTAAATGGAAATATACAAAGACAGGAAACTTCCTGTGTTCATTACCAATTACATAAATGCAACACATCCATGCGATGTTTACAATATTTTGTTAAATAGTTAAAAAAAATGATAAACTAGTACAGACAGTACATAAGAATGACTAGTCTTTGCATTATGTTTCATCATAACATCAAGAATGAATATGATGGGAATTCAGCAGTCAGAATTCAGTCTTCATACCTCTTCTAACTTGTCACGAAGAGTATAAAATATGGATTTCACAGACAACATAGCAACAATTATCAACATCTCCAAGCAGTTAATTGACAAGCTAAAATAAGCACTTTGGAATAAATAGGATCCAAGGGAAGTCGAGCCATTTGATATCCAACTGGATCATATAGTTGATCGTCATCTATTAGAGCACCTTATAAAAAAAGTTGCTCCAATGATTTTATAATAGCTGCCCTGTTCAAACATGAAAGGCACAAGCTTTGAGTAATATTAAGCATGGTCTAAATACTTCTAAAAATTACATTAACTAGAAAATATCCCTAATAAATTTCAATTCAAAATCAAAACTGTAGTATAATAGATAAGAGTGCATCAAAAAGAAGCTAAACAGGTTCCTAGTATTTTCACACGCTAGTAGGAAATGACGGTGCAAAAGACAAATCATAGTTGTATCTAGACAGAGGTATCTATTAACCTCTAGTATTCTTCCAAAAAGACTAGCCATAGGTCAGTTGGTATCCATTTGTGTGCCTAATGTATATAATCAGTAAAAACTTATAAATGTCATGGTCATAGTTTTACTCTCACTTGTCCATAAAATCATCATTTCTGAGAATCTTTTATGCCTAGGAAACATTCTCATTGAATCTAGGAGGAATGCAATGTAATGACCTAAAACCTATAAAAATAAGTCCTAACATGATGCATTTTAGAGATTCATTACATTTGAGAGAGACAAGAGTAGCCCTTAGTAAAACGATATTCCACCTTTTGAATGAACAATGGGTACACAAGTAACAACATCAAAACATGTGAGAAACAATAGGACAATCCCTTGGGTTGTTAAACTTGGTCTAATTATCTAAATTTCAAATGACAACAATTATTATTTAGAGGAAATTCATGCTACCCTACATGATAATAAAATTATAGTTAGATCTGACTTTATAATTAATTAAAAGATCTGGGATTCGTATTGATTGAAAAGAGGAAAACACATGCACCTGCTTGGACAATCAGGGTGCAGCGCTACGTATCAATTGATTCGAAGAATCATAATTGTATTTCAATTATATTATAATAAATCATTGTCGTTTTATGGTATTAATTAAGAAGTCCAGGTCTTGTAGGGACAAAAAGAAGCTTGAGATGTTTCCCGAATTGTCGGCGTCAGACTCTTATAGTCCACCCCATATCAAACTTCGTGTATATTATATATACCAGACTTGATTTATTTTATTAAAATGATATTTTCGTAAATGATTAAATTAACCTGATTATTGGCTTTTTATTATCATGTTATTTTAAATTTTATTTACTGAAGTTGTTATTAAAGAAATTATATGTTTGAGGTTATTTTTTTTATGTGTCATACATAACTGTAAGAGGACAACTTGAAAGTGATGACACATGTGTTGTGACATTGTTAGCTGTTAAGTATTTTAATAGCAAACAATGCTTCTCCCATCCTTTTTCATACACATTTTCTTTGGTTGTTTGTCAGCGGCTAAACAATTCAACTGCTAACAATGCTTATGAAACACAAAGCATTATCACTCACTACATTGACAAAAAAATAATAGACTTACATAATTATTTTATTTAAAGGAAATTATTAAATAAAACATTAAAACTAAACTCCTAATTTATCCTTTTAAAATATTTTATTAAATATACATCAATAAAATATTATATATTTTATGCATATATAATTTTTATTCATAATAATTTGTTAATTTAATTAATAGTTTGTGTATGTATTATTAATTACTCAACAATAATTTGTTATTCATAATAACAATTATTTTAATAAACCCATGGATAATATAAATTATTTAAATATACTAGATTATTTATTAAATATCCTAAGTATAAGTTTATTAATGTTAATTTTTTATTATTTTTAATATTAAATAAGTGTTTGAGATGGTATCGAAATAATATTTTATTTTTCTAATGTAGTGAGGGATAAGTCATATGTTGATCATTAACAAAAATGCGTGTGTTGTGTGTAACATTCTGAATCAAATTTAATGGTTGAATATTGATAACCAATTAATAATCTGAATGTTAAATAATAGGAATTAAATTAGGACAATTAAAATATGTGATTAAGTTAATTAAGTTAAGATTTAAATTAAGTTGTCGGTTGGTTTCAAAAATTAACTGAACCAGTAAAAAGACTGAACCACCCTAACCACCTAAACTAACTCCTTTCACGCACTCTCCTTACCACACACTAAACCAAAAAGAAAACACTCTCCTCTTCTCCCAAACCATGACCACCCTCTTCTCCATCACCATCTTAATTCTAACTTCTCCCTTTCCATTGCAAGGTCAAAACAAGCTTCCCCACTCCATCTTCACTCTTCAATCTCTTCTCCAAAGGCAAAGTTCCATCACCCTCTTCCCTCCACCATCATGTTTTTCCTCTCACCCCGAGTAACACCACAAGTAGGTTTCACCCCCCCCCCTCCCTTTCTCTCCCACATGTGATGGACAAGCTTAGTACAAATAATTGGCTTCAATTTTCCCTAACCTAAGGTGGGTAAGTTTCAATCCTAAACCTATATTGACAAGTTTTGAAGTTCTGACCCTAATTCCTCCCACTTCGCTTACATAGGAAGCGTTCGAAGCTTGTGGATATCGTCAGAAGATTCAGTTTACTTTCAGAACCTAGTTCAACTTTACGTTTGATAAGTCAAAAATCCTAAACTCTAATCCTCATTACTAATTAAGTTAATTTCTATTAGTTAGGTTTCAGGTAACTTAAGTTACATTAAATTAGTGATTTTATCAGTAATCAGATATATGTATTGATATGTAGGTTCAACACCGGTTGAGGAAACAAAACCCTCAACAGTATCAGAATATTTTCATAAGGTATAGAGAGGATTATTCATGTTTTAATTACACAAGTAATAAATAGGCCACTTTAAATTAATTGTGAAGGTGATTGATTGAAGTTTATGTGAATTATTGAAATTTGTAAGGTTATGTTAATTGGAAAGATGGTTATGTTATAATGATTGAATTAATTGATGATGTTATGATATTATGGTATTATCGAGAATTATGATTGAATTGATTTTGATGAAGGAATTAGTTGATTGATATTGATGTGAATGAGTGAATTGGTATTGACGCGATGATAATTGAAATGGTATTATGATATGTTGGTGAGAATTGTGATGGAATGGTGTCACTAAAAAGATTATGTATTTGTGATAAACTTGGATGTAACCATAATATTGAAATTATGTGAATGTGATGGAAATTATGAAAATGTGATGGCAATGAAGCTTATTATGATGTGAGGATGTATAATTTGAGATGCCCATGCATCATGTGCATAGTGATGCCTAAGTGGATGCAGGTTACTCTTATGGTTGGCCCTGGTAGTGGGTGGCTTTTGATGTGAAGCAAAGACTTTTTGCGCTATTGAGAGCTCAAACGCTATAGGTATACGTATCTTAGAGTCGACCTGCAACCATATTTGATATTGTGTGAGTGGGAAGCTGTAGTTACTAAGAGTGGCTCGGGGTTGCATGATGGGTGATAGTACGGTGCACTGGTAAATAAATTGCCTAGATATGAATGATGTTGGTATTGAAGTATAATTCCTACCATGGAATAGATCCAACATGCATTTGTGCATTTGTGATTATGAGAATTCATGCATAGTATAATGGTATGGGATATATGGAATTTTGATTATCAAACGTGAAATATGGATGATTGTTTGTGATGAATAATATGGTATACCTGTTGTATTATCTATTAATTTAGAACATAAAATCATTCTCTGAATTATGGTTTTTATAGTGCATTTCTAGGATGATGAGGAATGGTGAAGGATTGTTAATGTGGGGAAAAAGCAATGTCGGGGCCTCATATGAATATATTACGTAGTGTATGATGTTTTAGGATTATATAGGAAGATTTATTATGCATATACATAAACCTCTCTAGTTAAGGGTAAAACTTGTGTGCTTTTGTTATGAAATGTAAATATACTTATGTAATAGTGATGCATGTGAACTTCTTAACTATGCATAGGTTGCTAGAGTGAATTGGAAGTGTGGTGCCAAGAGTGGCTCACAGAAGGTAGATATGACTAAGAATTGAATAGGTGTTTAAATGAAGTATTTGTCATGTAGATGTGTGTGAGAATTGACAAATGAGTTGATTTAATGTGTTGGATTATGCATGAAATAGGTGGGTAAATAAATTGATGCATGTATTGATGAAATGGATTTAGGAGTTGATGGACAAGTCCCAAATATATACAATGACTTATATGTGATGAAGTTTTAATGTCAAACCATCCCTTTCCAAAGTTCACTTACCTTGTAAATTAGGCGTATTTGGCTTGAATCATCCGATGTACGTGAAATTTGATTGGATAGATATTTTGGCATGGGGCTTGGACCAGTAGCTTGGAAATAGTGTATTTGTGTTAGCTGTCAAATTTCATAAAGATCAGATAATGTTTGAATGAGTTTTGTGTTTATGTAAACTGGACTTATTACATCATTCTACATCATTTTGTTGTTGCATTGTTGTCTTTGTTTTTGTTGTTGTTATATTTGTTTTTATTTTTGCTGCATTGCTATTTTTGTCTATGTATTGTTATATTTCTACAAAATCCACTACATTAATGTATTTCTGCATTGCTGTATTATTGTATTGCTACATAATCTACTGTATTACTATATCTTTATGTTGTTGTATTGTTGATGTATGGTTGTATTTCCTCTTGTATTTTCATTGTTTGGATCTTATTAATCACTTCCATTTTATGTAAAAAAAAAGAGTCAATGGCTTTGATCAAGAAATATTGAAATTTATTAGTTGAAATTGGGTGTTTGACAATTTAGTGGTATCAGAGCATATTAAATTCCAACAGGGTCGAAGGCATTGCTTCCACAATGCGTCATCACCAACACTTATAAGTTTGTTAAATGGATATAAATGAATAGTTAGACCTTTATTTACTAACCATATGTTTGCTATTATTATGGCTAAGGTAGGTCATGGTCGATAGGAGAGGTATTGATGTTATGGTCGTGCCTCTTCATCGGTTCGCTGATATATTAAAGCGACAACAATAACCTCAATAAGGAGATACAAAGGGTCCATGAGGACCTGACAATTTTCTTAAACAAAAGCCTTCATAATTCCGAGATGGATATAAACTAGAGATTCTTTATCTCTAAATTATAGAAATAGAGAGGATCTTCTGATCCTACACTTGCATTGAGGCTAAAAAGGTGGAATATGTCACCTATCTAATGATTAATGAAGTGGAAAACTAGTGGCTTTAGGAAAAGTATGTGACACCCTCGATTAACTAGGATAAATCTTTTCCACTAGATCATTCTACTTAACTAAGAGTGCACAAGTTTGTGAAAAACGTGGATGTCTTTTTTTGTACCTAAACAACATAACATGGTGGGTAGTTACATGCCAATAACCAAATCAGTTCATACACGATTCAACACTGCTTTACATACTCAAATGAAATCAGGGGCAAGTAGGCTCCCATAAACAAAGTAAATAAGGAAGGAACCGTCCAATATGCAACATATGGACCCTCCTTTCACATAAAATATAAGAATTCAAGAAATAAGACCATGATACTTTGGTCACCATGAAACTCATAAACATGGTCAAGGAGGACTAGCTTAGTTAATTAAGATGTATAAATTTTTATCAGCCTCTAAATACAAATTCGATTCCTAATAAAATAAAAAACAAAACTCATAACCACAAACAAACCAAACACTTTAACAATTGATGTCAATGTTTATTTTATATACAAATATTTTCGTATAATGTTTTTTATATAATACAAATATAATATTTTCAAGATATCTCTTATTATTTAATATTTATGTTATATTGTATTATAAAATATTTTAAATTGTATTATATTTTTAAAATTAATTATATCTTATTGTTAAATAAAATATATCTTTCATTATTTTTATTTTTATAAAATATTTATTTATGGTATATTATATTTATTTATAATATTTTTTATTTTATCCCTTTCAAAAATTATTTTTAATTTTATATATAATATAATATAAATATATTATAAAAATATAAATAAAATATATATTTAATAAAAAGTATAACATAATGTAATGCATATCATAAATATATGTTATTAACAATATAATTTAATATAATATATCAAATGAATATTTAAAACAATAAAAGTTAGAGATATTTTTTAAAAGTATAATATAATATTGTTAATAAATAACATTTTAAATATATTTAATATAAACTAATGAGTTAATAATGAGACATTTTATATAATGTTGTATTGTATAAAAAAACATTAAATGCAAACGTTTGTATATCAAACAAACATTGTCATTACTTCTATGGACCAATTGTTAGTGAAAATTAGTGGTTCAACAAATATTAGAAAAAAATATTTAAAAATATTAATAAAAAAACCCATCCAATCTAATTTCTAAACAATCTTTACATAAATTTTAATAAAAAATTATACTTTTATTTTCATAAACAATACCTAAAAATATTGTTTAACAGACACCAAAAATATTAGACCAGTGATAAAATACATGTTTAAAATACTTTGCAAGATACACATATAATACAAATAAACCATTAAAATACTGGTTTCCGTTCCCCACTTTGATTTCCACCATTTATAAACCATCTCTTATAAAAGTTAAGTGTCAAATCAAAATTAAAAATGCTATTCTACGTAAACGGAATATTTAATCCACGTCTAATCCAAACCGTTAATGCTCCTACTTTTTTAGAAGGGTTATCTTTCACACTTTCCTATACCTATGGCATTTTAGTGGTGCAAAAAGATGTTGATCCAAGTCTTCATTATGTTACCGTTATATAGTAATGCATAAAAATAAAATGTCAGATATTTAGAAGCTCTAAAACAGAATAAGTTAGAAGACGAGACCATAAACAAGGAGGCATCAACTAATTTTGCTAAGTATCAATATGTTCATCAACTGATAAACATTGAAATAATCAAATGTAATCAGTATAAAGAAAGGCACCCCCACCTCCCAGAAGAATGCAGAATATATTATTCTTTATTCTTTAAAACCGTATTCAAGTGTGGAAAATCACTACTCCACTACTTTGTGTTTCCTTTTCCAGAATTCTTCCTGCGACGTTCAGAAGGGGCAAAGATAGGATGATGAAGATGGGGACAAAAGGTCTCTGGCCAACAGCTAAGATAAATTCAGAAATTAATTCATAACTCCATCCAGATCCTTCACTTCCAAATTATAAATTTAAGAAGCGCATGCTTCTTAAATAAGCAAGGTATCTCGAAGCTTGGAAATCTACCCAGTTATCTTGCCACCAGCGAGTACCTGAAGAAATTAAACTGAATTTATAACAAGTAAATAGGATCAAATACATCAAAATGGCATAAAATATGACAAAAAAACTCAAAGGGGTGAAAAGAAGATGCCCACATTCCAGGCAGAAAGGCAGAAAGTGTGTCCACTTGTCTTTTATATTCTTCAAATAGTATCTGCATTATCACTGCAGCTTTGCCTACTTCATGTTCTCCTCCAGCCCTAAAACCGTAAAATCCTTCAGTAGAGACACGTTTCTGTTTGTTGAGTTTCTTATTATTCTCTTTCTATAACCTGGGTTGTCGGCCATGGAAGTTAGGAAAAACAACAGAGCTCATAAATTTAAAGATACAATTAAAGAAAATAGGACCTTTTAGTCACCATTTTACAGATTGAATTTTATGCTTTTTCTGCTGCTATAACACCATTTGAAAAGAATCATCTTCCTTGTTCTGCTGAGGATCTAATAAATATACACCATGTTTAGACCATATGACAATGGTGCAAAGCAAAAGGAAAACATAACATACACTCAAAAAACACCAAATCCACATAACTTTCTGATTGGACATATACATTAGAAAAATTATCTTATTATGGGAGCCTCACCAGACAACAAATGCAAATGAAGATAGATAAGATATCCATTAGATGCTTTGACTATGTCACCCTTTCTCCAATCATGCCTGCATAAGTTGAGGATTGGCTTGTGTTGGCGCCTAACAAACAACAGCAATAAATTTATAAATCAGAGAGATTATCAATCAAATCCACCCAATCTCAGAGCATACTTAAAGACTGTAACCTGGCACATGGTTAAGCAGCAACTAAATCGTTGCTTTGCAACATTATTACTGCATTGCCAACAAATATAAACCAAATATTGCTATGTAAGGTTAAATAAATGTTATGTAATAAACATACAAAGCCTATGAACTTCTTAACTCTTCTGAAACAGCCATTAGCATAAAACCACAGCCCCAAGACACATCATTATCCAATAGCAAATTAAGAAGCAGAGAGACGCCTTTAAATGTGTGACCATTCTGGTTTTATATCTAACAATCATGAGAATCTGCTACAACATAGCAAATTGTTACAAAAAAAGATATCAACTTACAATGCAAGATCTAGTGTCCAACGTTTTCTGTACTTGAATTCTTAACAAACTTGCAAGAAACAACCAACTAATTATCAATGTACCTAGCTAACTATTGCATAGCTATCCATACTCTAACCCTAAAGTTTCACCCTGTCCTCAAGGTGAAGGGCTAGATGAAGGCACTAAACAATTGAAAGACTTCCAAATGACTCCCACCAAGATCCCATTGCCTGAAACTTGGGGCTGTAATTCCCCATTCACAGAAGACATTCTTGGTAGTTTGTACCACTAACAGGACAGCAGCATGATTAGGGAGTATGGAATTGACCATTGGCACCATACACTTCTCCTATTTGCCCTAACTTAGTTGTGGAATTAGCTGCTAAACAAGCATATGATATTAAACCCAACTTCCAAATGACTCCCACCAGGATCCCATTGCCTGAAATTCCCCGTTCATGGAAGACATTCTTTGTAGTTTGTACCACTAACAGGACAGCAGCACGATTAGGGAGTATGGAATTGACCATTGGCACAATACACTTCTCCTATTTGCCCTAACTTAGTTGTGGAATTAGCTGCTAAACAAGCATATGACATTAAACCCAACTTGCAAATGACTCCCACCAGGATCCCATTGCCTGAAATTCCCCGTTCATGGAAGACATTCTTTGTAGTTTGTACCACTAACAGGACAGCAGCATGATTAGGGAGTATGGAATTGACCATTGGCACAATACACTTCTCCTATTTGCCCTTAACTTAGTTGTGGAATTAGCTGCTAAACAAGCATATGACATTAAACCCAATGGCCAACCTGCAATCTATAAATTCTTCTCCAAGAGTTTTAATTTCTCTTGATTACTACAATACTCAAATTCTACCAAACATCTATATCTGCAGCACAATTTGTAGTATAGGTTTTGTAAGATGAGTCAGCTTGTCCCATTAGCAAAATCTACAACATGATGATATGCAATTTGTGAAGGCCAGATTCCACAATCAACATAGTTGGACAGTGGTTATCTTTGATCTTGGCAACAGATGGAATTGGCATTCTTTGCAAACTTGTTATGGCATTCTTTGCTTATTTCTTGCACCAAATCATTGTTGTTCTTTGAAATTTCTCTTGACCATTCATTCATGAGAAGAAATCCTTCATTCCCCTCTTCAAACTCCTGTTTTTGTACATGTTTTTGCTTCCTCCATATCATTTTCTTTTCCATTACTGTGGATCGGTCCTTTAACTATAGACTTCATTTTCTCCTTTGTTTTTGAATACGTGCACCATCGACATCCGAGAGTTAAGCCAAGTCCCTGAATTCAGACAACAACCCATCTCCAAACAAGAATGAAGTGTGGCTCACTTCTTTAGTTCCACCATCACCTCCTCCTAGAGCCCCCTCAAGAACACTCCATTAGGTAATCTTGGGCTAGGACAAGAAGTGGTCTTGCCAAGACTCAAATTGCTCCCTCTATTCTCAAACAGAGTCCTCTTGCTTCAAATCCAACAGGATTTCATAAGGGTTCTAGATCATGGATGTCTGAAACATCTGAATTACAGCACTCTTGAATGCTGCCAATGTGGCCTACGGGTACAAAATTTCCACCATTGTAAACTCAACATATAATCTTCCATTGCGGATTCCACCACCTTCAACCTTTCTTCTCCATCTACCTCTTCTTATTGAAAATATCTTTCGATTCTTGAGGTCCACCCATAAGGGGTCTTCACCAGATCACAAAGGGATCTTGCTTCTTGCTTCAATTTTCATGATACCAATCTTGTAGCAGCTCAAAGCTCCTGAATCAAAACTCTCAATAATTGATAGAGCTGAATCAAACTATAGAAGGAAAGAATGTATTATTATTGAAGAACCCCATGCTTGATCTTGTCCCAATGAGGGGCAACACCAGAATATGAAGAACGTGCAGCAAAAAAGTGAATTCCCTAGATATTCAAGAAATCCAGACCTCTCTTAGGTCCCGAGAATAATTCTAATCTCCAAAGTACCACTCCTTCTTAACCCCTTTTCTTATTTATAGGCAATCTGCCTTAATTCCTCACTATGTCTCGGTGATACAACTAACAAATAAAAATAACCAACTAAACCATTTATATAACTAACAATCTAACTAATGGGAATCTCTCTAACTAACTAACTAATGGGTATCTAATAGATCTTAAATATTTAGAAAGAGATGCAAGACAGAATAGGGAAACAATTCACAAAAGCATGATGGTGAAAAAAGCCTTTGACATCAAGAGACAATGAAAAAAAAAGCTTTAATTTAATGAATCAAGGCCCAGTTCAAGGTGGTTTAATTTTAAGTTTTCTATTGGTTGAAAATTCAAAGTATAGTTTGAAAACTCCAAACTAAAGACCATAAACCAAATTTGATGGTTTTGAAATTGTAGTTTTCAAACTGTTCTGAAAAGACATTAAAAGTAAAATAGATTGATTATATTTGAACAAGTTTCATTTTCAAAATTGTATTTCAAAACCAAAAATAAAAAACTCACGACTAGCTCAAATGGGGCCTAATATAGGGCAAGTAAAGAAGTATTAATAACCCAGGAATGGTCAAAACCCTAGTCCAATCATATTAAACAATAATTTCCTAGACTTAATAACTTATTAAAAAAAACAAGATAGAATCCCCTAACTACCAAGAAAAGAGTAACATAATAGCCCTAAAATAACTCAAATCCTATTCACTCTGCATTGTTAACCCCAATGAAAATATTTGCCTACAGAACAAACATACAAACCAGCTATAATCCTATCCTATAATACCTCAATTAATTTTTTCAAACATCAACTAAAAACTAAAAAATGTTAATAACAAAAACAATGTAAAGAAAACTTAAGTAAATTAATCTTGAATTACTAACCTTTAAAACCCAACACTCTCTTTTTTCAATAGGAAGCCAAGATAAGAGTATGCTGGTTTAGTTGTTGCCAGTAAGCATTTAGAGATCAAGCATATGAAACCACCTCCTTCCGATCTTCCAAATAATGAGCTTCTCAGAATCAAGCTAATCTATGGTGTTCTCAACCATATAAGCCCTGTTATCAACTATGCATCAAAACTATGAGAGAAGTTTCCTCATTAATCTTTATTGCTAAATGCTGTATATGGATGCAAACTGTTAACCAATGTGTTATAAGTAATTTCTTCTAAGTGTTTTCCTATGTTAGACATATTATCACTTTGGATAGCTTTTTCTGGTTCCCTTTCCTTGCAATGTCCTTTTCGCAATGCATTATAAGTGATAGTATCTGGTGCTATTCCATTTGTTATCATCTCATTTAGAAGTTGAGTTGCTTCTTTGGTATTGCCCAATTTACAATGCCCATCAATCATAATAGTGTAAGTAATTTTATTAGGCTGTACACTGTTTGAAGACATCTCCAGTAAGATACTTCCTGCTTCATCCATCTGACCTAACTTGCAGTAACCACCAATCAGAGCAGTATAACAAAACACATTTGGAAACACGCCTTCATTTCTCATTTCTTCAAAAAAATTCTTTGCTTCATCAACACAACCAATACAGCACATTCCATGTATTAGAGAAGAATATGTAGCACAAGTTGGTAGAATGCCCCTATTTTTCATAGCATCACGCAGTTTGACGGCTTCCATCACATTCCCAGCCCTACAATAGGCTGCAATAAGTATGTTATAAATAACAGAGCTCAGCTCTACATTCTCATCAACCAACTTATTAAACAAGCTAACAGCATTTTCAAACTGATCACCCTTACAATATCCTTCTAACATAAGTGCATGTGTATAGACATTTGGAACCAGGTCATGTTCTTTGGCTTCATGCAAAAGCTTATGAACATCATCCATTTTCCCCATATCAACCAACCCTTTCATTAGGAAATTGTAGGTATACATATCAGGTTGGAATCCTTGGCTAATCATCTCTTCCCTAACATTGAAGGCTTCCTCAATTTTGCCCCATTTACAACAGCCAAAAATAAGTGTATTATACGAGATACTATCGAGTATCAAACCTTTCTCAAGCATTTGTTTGAGTACTTTGCCCACCTCCTCCATGTTCCCCCGGTCACAGAGCCCATGCAGAAGAGCATTTGAGGTCACTGTATTGGCAGCAAGCCCCTTAACTGCCAGCATAAACCAAAGCTCAATTGCTTCTGAATGTCTTTGACATTTACAAAGTCCACAAACCAATGGAGTTAACAAGCTATCACTGGCCTTGATGCTCCTAGACAACAATGCTTTAACAATCTTTAAAGCTGAATCAAACCTGGATTGTTCCATTAACCAATGAATCACATAAGAACACGCATCCTGGTTAACAGACATACCACTCGACAAAATGTACTCCAATACCTGCTCAGCATGCTCCATTTCATTGCTCCTGCAGCAACCTTGTAAAATAGTATTAAAAGTAACAGAATTTGGTTTCAAGCCCTTCAATACCATCTCATCCCTAGTCCTCAAAGCCTCAATCATATTCTGCTTCCTACAATATCCATCAATAAGCGTGTTAAAAACAACCTCATTAGGAACAAACCCCTTGCTGTACAATTCTACCAAAACCGCATTCACCTCATCAAACTTCTCAGACTTCATCAAACCATTGATAAGCACACCATATGTCACGAGACTAGGATTCACCTTGCTTCCAACCATCCTATCCTTAAACCAAATCGCTTCTTCTAACCTCCCATTCTTGCACAAACCATCAATCAAATTATTATAAGTAACCACATTCGGCAAAACACCCAGCTGCTCCATTTTGCAGAACAAATCTACAGCATCCCCAACCCTCCCTCCCTTGCAAAATGCGTTAATCGCGGTAGTGAATGTGAAAACATCCGGCACAACACCTTGACAAGTAACGTCAAACACTTCATAACTCTTATGAAGTTCATTGTCCTTCACCAAAGAGCTCAATAAAAAATTGCAAGTTTTCAAACGCGGAAAAATACCATTCCTAGAAAACATAATAAAAATATCAAAAGCAGAATGTATCCCGAAACTCTTAAACTGAGAGCAGAGAATGTGAAGCAACAAATCCAATTCGCCGTGTCGTTTATCAGAACCCTGATACAGTTCCAGCATTGAAGCAGCGATTTTTCTGAGCCTGTTCTCGCGGTCTTCAAACGATGTCAGATACTTGCCGTCTATCAAACGCGTGAGAAGCTCCCTGGCACGCGGCAAAAAATTCGAAGCCAGAAGCGAACGAACGAGGAGGCAATAGGAGCGAACGGTGAAGCGGAACTTAAAGCGGTAAACGGCGAAACGGAAAAACTCGAGTGTCGTTTTGGGGTCTACTGTGGGGTGAAGAGAAAAGAATAAGCGATCGAATTTGAGAGGGGACAAATGCGGCAACAAGGATTCACATTTGGAAGAATCTAGAACCCCGCTCGTGAGAATGGAAGGTAGGAAGCTAAGAGGACCGTGAAGAGAGGTTTGGGGAAATGCCTGATGGCACGGAGGCGGCGAAGGGTGATGCGCCGGCGACGGTGGCGGGGGATTCGGCGGAGGGAGATGGCGGCGTTGGAGGCGGTGGGCGGTGGAAGTGACCCAGGTCAAGGGGCGCGTGAAGATAGGGGGAGGTTTAGCGGTAGAAAGCCTTGTGAAATCCATCGAGGAATGCATGGATTGTGGGAATGTGTGGATTTGTAATTTTAGTTAGTTTATTGGTGGCGTGAAAGCCATGAGGGGAGAGCGTGTGAAAGTGACACGCTTGGTGGGGAGAGAGTGGCAACGTTGATGGGTTGTTTCCCTCAGGTTTGGTGTTGAACTGTTCTGAGAGAGACGCAGCAAATTCCGCCTCTGCGAGGAGGCAAGGCCGAGAGGGTGGGGCAATCGAGGAATTCATACATGGGCCTGTTCATCATCTATCACCATCTCCAACCCGGCCCAATCTTTTATTCAAATTTTTTTATGAATTGAAAATGATAAACATTATCAGTTTATCTTATTACTTCTTTTAAATTTAGGATAATTTTAATATGAAAGTTAAGTTAGCGAAAATCATTAATAATAATCAAGTGAACATAAATTGACAGTAAAAAAACAATATTCTATCAACACACTCTTTTGAACATGCTTTTCAATAATTAGTTAATTTTTAAAAAAGTCAAATCATGCCTATGAATTGATAATTGATTCTTTATAAATTTACTCTTTACTTATTGAACTGGTCTGGACCGGGGTCTAGGATCCGGTATAGGACCAGCCACAAGGATGCAGGTGTTTTTAGGGTTTACACCCCGGAACTGTGTATGTCCGATGTACTAATCCGGTCTCTCAGTGGGAGAGGCCGGTCTTGTTGTCCTGGAGATCCTTCACACCAACGATTCGCGTTGTAGGAGGGCGAAAGGTGGTGCCACCTGCGAAGATTCTCCGACGCTCAAGTCAGATGAGTGTATGAACTGAATGAATACTCAAGCGTGATAACAGTAAAATGTGAGATAGAATAACGATACCATGCATGTGTGTTGATATGGCTTCTTATAGTTGAACGTAAGAGAAAAAATGATACGTTGGATGCAGGTGGGTCCCTTATCTCTGATTGCGTGTATATTGTGTCAATCAAGGTGGCTCGACTTTCAGAATGTGTCAGGAGGGTAGGTCAATTATCAGAGTACAATCCTCTAGAGAGAGGAGAGGATAATCACCTTTTCCGCATAATCTGCTGACACGCCCCCTTACTTTCTGAAGCCATTGATGTGACGTATTTTGCTACAAACAGTGTCTTCGTTGATAAGTTATCAAAAGGCTCTTCTCTTGCTATGAGGGATAAGCTAACAATTATATAAACATCCTGTATCAATGAACATAGAACCGTTACAGCGAAAATGAATGATTATGTCATGGAGTGAGGGCGGATGACCAGACAACGGATATCCGGTGTGGTAACGTTGAACCAAGACACCGGTTTTCCTTATATGAGATCAGACTGACGTCACAAGTATGGGGGCCGGTATCTAGACCGGATCATCTGTCCCCTAGCTTGTATGAGGGACTGTTCAGTTGCTCATATGAGCTACACAATTCTCGAGAGAAGTCTAGATGCCGGTAATACATTCTTGTAAGTCTTTGGAAACTCAGTGGCGTCCGCTCTAGCAAACGAGTGACCGCCCTCTTCGCATTGTGTACAACGGATTCAGACAATATAAAATAAGTAATGGAAGTCCTAAGAGTCTTCGAAAATCGAAACCCTTGGCATTCGAAAAAGTGGCTGGGAGGCATTAAATGCGCATGGCATGATTGGACATTAAATGCATTTTTTACGCACGAGACATCATTACCCAAGAGTGTAACCGTCGATTGGGCTTATTGGGCCTGGATTCAAACTGAAAGGGGGGCTCATTTTGCCAAAACGTTTACTGAAACGTTACCATTTTCGCGCTTATTCGTGACGAAACGACGGAGTCGTTTTGATTTGAAAGGTTGCGTTTTGTGGCAAGCATTGTGACCTTCGACGGAACACTTTGCCTCTTCGTTACCTATAAAAGGAACTCTTAGCAGATTTAGGAATCCATCCTTGCTCTCAAACTTAGTGAAACTCTGCTCAAATTTCCTTGGAATTTCCTTGTCGTCTTCAACTTCTCAAAGATCCTCTTCCTTTAGGTAACCTTCCTTCCCTTCAACTCCTTGCAATTTTAATCATTCTATTTCCATCATGCGCCCTAGAGCTGGACACGCTGGTCCTTCAAATAGAGGGAGGTTTGGCTCTCGTGCCCCCCTTAGCCACCGTGGTGGGAGGATTCCGGCGAATCCTCCTGTGGCTGGGCGCCATCGCTCAGAGAGAGCCGAAGCTTCTTCCTCACGAGCGTCTTCTTCATCTCGTCGCTCTGAGGTTCCCCTTGGTTCGAGGGCTACCAGCCGCTCTGATGAGGGGTCAAGTGCTGAGGGTTATCTCTCTGACGATGTTGCTTTTTATCACAACACCTACGCATTCCACCGCGCCTGCACAACCATGGATCTTCCAGGACGTGGAAAAACGCCGTTTCTCCGCTCTGCTGAAGGGTGTGTCAATGTTGTGGCACACCGGCTTGACTGGGAGAAACTCAACAGGGAGAAACCTTATTGCTGGGTGGAAGAGGAGTTCCTAGAGATCCCTTCGCACCATGCAAGTGAGGAGGAGCGCACGGTTTCTTTCCGCTGCAAGATATATTCGGATAAGAAGTACAAAGCGCGATACGCTGTGATGGCACCGCATCCCTCTGAAAGAATATGCCACAGCGTCCCTGATGCGAGGTCGGTCTACATGTACGACTACGTTTTCTTAAAGCTGGGGGTGCGCTTTCCACTGACGGATTTCCAGATGGCCGTCCTGCGTTTCTTGGACTGTGCCCCCTCACAATTACATCCCAACGGTTGGAGTCTTGTTCGGGCTCTGGAAGTCTTGGGGGAGCATTTTGGCTTCTCCGCCACTGTGGCCAAGCTATTTTACTATTGCCAAGTGGTCCGCCGAGCTAATAAGAAGGGCGGCCTTGGGTTCATTACACTCCGTAGTGACTCAAGGGTTGTAAATTTCAAGTCTTATACGGAGTCCGCAAAGGTAGATGGGCGTTCCTTCAAGCACTACTACACGCGGGTCCGGATTCAACCAAATAAGCCGGTCTTCTGGCGAAATAAAGAGGGGTTTACCAAGTTTCCCCTTAGCTGGACGCACGAGCATTTTCTCCTTATGAGCCGTGCTTATTATACAGATGAGAGTGAACTTTCCCCTCATTCTGTTGAAGTCTTGAGCGCCCTGCAGACGGCCTCAAAGACCCTCAAAGGGTTTTCCAGCCGTCTTCTCTTGGCCGAGGAAGACATCAAAAACACCTACCTCCGTAATATTCGCTCTTAATCTCCTTGTGTTGTATGGTTATACCGTTCTAGTTATTTTCCTTCTTGTATGCTTATTCAAATCTTTTTGTTTTGCAGAACAAATTGAAAAGGCCTGCCCAGAAATGTTGTCGCTAAGGTCCATGCTGGCTGACGATGACTCCTCTTCTGAAGAAAATAAAATCCAGGCGAAGAGGAACGCCACCAAAACTCCCCTCATTCCTCTGACTTCTGCAGTAGGAGATGAGGTTCCTCTCTTCGACGAGGAGGAAGCCGAAGAGGCAACTAAAGCCGCTGGAGCGGGTGGCGAGGAGGTCGTCCCAGAGAGAAAGAAAAAGAAGAGGCATCTTGTAAAGAAGGCCGATCAAGAGAAGCCCTCTTCTGATGACCCTGTGAAGAAGCGTCAGAGGACGGCCGAAGAAACCGAATTAAAGAAGAACAAGGGAAAGGAACCCGCTCCTGAGTTCTCTGCACCTTCTTCTCAAAATGCTTCAGAGCCGGATTCTGGGAACGGTCCTCCTCCGGCGTTCGATCCTCCGCGTGACTCCTTCCTTTCTCATTATTTGTGGTTTCAAGGATCTATGCCTCCTACTCTCCCAAAGGCACGGTATTGCCTCCGCCCTTCCCTCGACGCTGCTGGGGTCCGAGGTGCTTGCAAGGCTGGGCGTTGGCAACTTGATGAACTGTCTGGCCTGCTTGAGTCCCTGAGCGAGAAAGTTGATTATATGGATCAGGTTGAAAAACTTGAGACCGAACTCGCAGTGAAGGAGAAATGGGCAGCCAAACAAGCTGAAGCTCGCAGGGGTGTGGAATCGGAATTGGAAAAAACTAAAGAAACACTCCAGAGGAAAACGGAAGAGGCGAGCAAAGTTCATTTTGCGAATAAGGCCCTAGAACGGGAAGTTGCCGACCTCCAAAATAAGAACAAATCCATACCCCTCCTTGAAGAAGAATTACAACTGGAGAAGAAGAGATCGGCTAAGCTTGCTGACGATCTCAAAGTTATGGAGGATGGTCGCAACAAGGACCTTGGGGAGTGGGAGTCTATTCGGAAGGAGATGCAAGCCCAAATTGATGAACTCAGAAAGGGTAGTGCGAGTGCTGGGCCCTCAGAAGAGGATTACGCCAAGGTTCAAAGAAGGCTAGCTGCTGCCAAGGCCAAGGCTGCCAAAGCCTTGGATATATGCAAAAATGTGGCGTATGAATCTTTCGGCCTGGCCCTTCGTCAAGTCTACTATCGGAACCCTGGGATAAAGCTGAATTTGTACGGATTAGATCCGTTCTTTGAGTTCCATGGGGGAAGACTTGTAGAAGTTCACAAGGACGGATCGCACCATGAACCCAAAGAATCTCTATACGAACTGCCTCCCCTCCCAGAAGGTCAAAGTATGGAGCCTACATCGTCCACCGCTGCCTCTGGAGCTAAAGCACAAGAAGGTGCCCCAACTGGAATGGAAGACAGAGCGGAAAAGGGAGGAGTGCCCACTGCGGAGGATCAAGCACCGGCCCCTTAATTTATGCTTTATTCATAGCTGTGTACTGGGATCAGCTCCAGTTTTAACTACCTTGTAACCTGAATAATTTCTTTATTCTTGGAAATGAAATTCACTGTTGCTTTTCTTCAACTGCTTGCGTCGACTGTATGATTGTTGGATAACTTAGTGTTGTACCAAACACTTTATTGTTTTTAATGCTTTACGAATCCGTTCTGTGTGGTTACCTAGCTGCTTAACGCGTACTTATCACACCGGATTAAGACAACAAATAGTAATAAATAAATAAAAATTAAGTTAAAGCACGCCCTGTCCCCAAGTGTAAGTTCATTGGGAAGGGAGAGTTTATCTCAAAGATTGCCTTTTAAATTCTCACAAGATAGAAATGCTTATCTGTCCTTGAAGATGTAGAGCGAGTACATTAGCTTTCAACCGCTCTGGGATGGGTATTCCACAATTGAGGACGGATATTGCCTTAGAATCTTGTATAGCTTTAGCAAGGGTAAGCTTTATGCCTTTCTCTTGAGGTTCGGTTTGGTCCTACACCTCAAGTCTTCACACGGTGTTCGGTTCGATCCTACTAACCGTACTTGGAGTTCGGTGCAATCCTACAATCCAAGCCTTCAACACGGGGTTCGGATCAGGGCTAATCCTGAACCTACTGCGCCCGTTACTCGGGGTTCAGCGCGGTTTTCTCTGTGAACCGGCCTACTGCGCCCAAGCCTTCGCATGGGGTTCGGTTTGTGGCCTTGAAAAAGGACCAGCCCTACAACCCATGTAGTCTTCGAATGGGGTTCGGTTTGTGGCCTTGAGAAAGGACCAGCCCTACAACCCATGTAGTCTTCGAATGGGGTTCGGTTTGTGGCCTTGAGAAAGGACCAGCCCTACAACCCATGTAGTCTTCGAATGGGGTTCGGTTTGTGGCCTTGAGAAAGGACCAGCCCTACAACCCATGTTGTCTTCGAATGGGGTTCGGTTTGTGGCCTTGAGAAAGGACCAGCCCTACAACCCATGTTGTCTTCGAATGGGGTTCGGTTTGTGGCCTTGAGAAAGGACCAGCCCTACAACCCATGTTGTCTTCGAATGGGGTTCGGTTTGTGGCCTTGAGAAAGGACCAACCCTACAACCCATTCCACCTCGAGGAATTACATCGTCTGACTTGGGGGGGTTTCCCTCCGTTCTTCGAGGAATTATCACATCAACTACAAAATAGGTAGTTACGTTCATCCGTCCTGAGGTGTATGCGTATTAAACCACGGCTTTAAATCATAACACATAAGAAAAGTGAGAATGATAGGGCGGTGAAAGTGTATTCTTATTAAAACTGAATATAGATTACACAAAGAGCATCGTTGGGGCTATGCCTCGTTAAAACCTTCTTGAGAAAACCCAGTGGGAAAAAACTCAAGTAAGGAAAAAGAGTACACGCCGTCTTACCAACTAGCTGTAATACACTCGTAAATTCTGAGTGTTCCATTTGTTGCGGATTGGGGTTCCATCAAGTTCTTCCAATCGGTATGATCCCTTTCCAGTCACCTCCGAAACTCTATAAGGTCCTTCCCACGTTGGTGCTAGCTTTCCTTGGTGAGCGAACTTATTCCCCACACTGGCCTTTCTCAGAACAAGGTCTCCGGTGTTAAAAGCTCTGTACTGGACACGTTTATTGTACCGGAGTGCAGCTTTTGCTTTTATTGCCTGATCTCTAACGAAAGCCTTTTCCCTCAACTCTTGGAGGACATCCAGCTCTGATGCTAAGTTGGCGTTGTTATCTTCTGCTGAAAAATACTCAACTCGGGCCGATCTTGTTTGTAACTCAACTGGGATTATCGCCTCAACCCCGTACACCAACCGGTATGGGGATTCGTTAGTTGAAGAATGAGGCGTAGTGCGGTATGCCCATAGAACATGACATAACTGGTCAGTCCATCCTCCCTTCGCTTCTCCCAGACGCTTCTTTAACCCCCTCAGCACCTCTCGATTAGCTACCTCTGCTTGCCCATTGGTCTGGGGGTGTTCAACAGATGAAAATATCTGGACTATCCCCAGTCCTTCAAGTAAGTCCGTGAACTTTTTGTCTGTAAACTGGGTGCCGTTGTCAGTCACAATCCGCCCTGGCACCCCGAACCGAGCAATGATATTTTCGTACATGAAACGTCTTGTACGCGCAGAAGTGATATGCACTACTGGTTCTGCCTCGATCCATTTGGTGAAGTAGTCTACCCCCACAATCAAGTATTTGATACCTCCTGGCGCAGTGGGAAACGGACCCAGAATATCAAGGCCCCATTGGTAGAACGGCCAAGGCACAGCAGATGAAGATAACTCTTGGGCCGGTGTATGGTGGAGATTGGAGAATTTTTGGCAAGCGTCGCACTTCCTCACGAAATCTGC
This sequence comes from Clitoria ternatea, assembly GCA_037962975.1. Taxonomy (NCBI): domain Eukaryota; kingdom Viridiplantae; phylum Streptophyta; class Magnoliopsida; order Fabales; family Fabaceae; genus Clitoria; species Clitoria ternatea. The sequence goes on from CM075676.1 coordinate 15,187,771, forward strand.
GGAATCCTGCTTCACAGTGGGCCACCAGTATCCAGCCCTAAGGACTTTTCTCATTAGGCTTCGGCCTCCAGCGTGGTGCCCACATTGCCCCTCGTGTACCTCAGTCAAGACCGCTTGAACTTCGTCTTCTCTTAAACATGAAAGATATGGGACAGAGAATCCCCTTCTGTAGAGAACACCATCGACCATAGTAAAATATGGCAACTCCCTCTTTACTCGTCTCCTTTCCTTCTCGTCAGTGGGAAGTTGACCATCAGCCAGATAACGAATATAGGGGATGACCCAAGAATCCTCATATGGATAACTCACCATGACGGCATTCAGAGAAGGATACATAGGTATACTGGGTGATGTCAAAGTGCTCTGAACCACCGTTGTTGTGCTACCAGGCTGCTTTGTACTTGCCAATCTTGACAAGATATCTGCTCTGGTATTTTCTTCCCTGGGCACATGCTTGAACTCTAAAACTTCAAATCTTCCCTTCAGCTCATTAACACAATTCAAGTACAATTGAAGTTGTGGTTCCTTCGCCTGGTACTCTCCCTGGATTTGTGAAATCACCAGCTGAGAATCACTGCAGAGGGTAACTGCTGATGCTCCGATATCAATTGCCGCACGGAGACCGGCCAAGCATGCTTCGTATTCAGCTTGATTGTTGGAGGTCTTGAAATTGAATCGGAGGGAAATTTCTAAGTGTACGCCGTCATCACTTTCTACCACCACACCTGCTCCACATCCTTTGCTGTTTGACGAACCGTCAACGTAGATGGTCCAATGCGTTCGAGGGGTAGCCGGGTCTGCCCCAGTCATTTCCACTACAAAATCGGCCAACACTTGTGCCTTGATGGCTCCTCGAGGCTCATATGAAATCTCAAATTCAGATAGCTCAATGGACCATTTTATCATCCTTCCAGCGAGGTCTGGTTTGCTGAGCACTGAACGGAGTGGCAAATCCGTTCTCACCAATACTGGGTGCGCATGGAAATAAGGCCTCAGCCGTCGTGACGCCCACACAACTGCCAGGGCGGCTTTCTCAATCTTCTGATACCTTCCTTCAGCCCCCTGAAACGTTTTACTAGTAAAGTACACCGGTCTCTGCCCTTCAGGGGTTTCTTTCACCAGGGCTACACCTAGAGCTTCATCAGATATTGCCAAGTATAAGATTAACGTTTCGCCTGGATCAGGCTTAACAAGAATTGGTGGGCTCGAGAGAACGGCTTTGAGCTGCTGGAAGGCTTGCTCTTGTTCCTCTCCCCATTCAAAACTCTTGTGTTTCTTCAACGCCTTATACAAGGGGAGGGACCTGTGTGCCATCTTAGGCATGAAACGGGCTAAAGCGGCCACTTTCCCATTCAATGACTGGACCTCCCTCAAACATTTAGGACTCTGCATGTCCAGGATTGCTTGACATTTCCCGGGGTTAGCTTCAATGCCTCGTTGAGTCAACATAAATCCCAAGAATTTTCCTGCTGGAACGGCGAAAGTGCACTTTAAAGGATTTAACCTCATGTTGTACTGCCGAAGCCTAGTGAAAACTTGGCGTAGATCTTCAATGTGGTCTCCTCCAGCGGGCGTTTTGGCTATGATATCATCGATATAAACTTCGACCAGCTTGGTATGCATCCCTTCAAAGACTTTGTTAATCATGCGCTGATAGGTAGCGCCTGCGTTCTTTAGTCCAAAAGGCATGACGGTGTAGCAGAAAACACCGCGGTCGTTGATAAAGGCCGTCTTCTCCTGGTCTCCCTCCCACATCGGAATCTGGTTGTACCCCGAATAAGCATCCATGAAACTGAGATATTGATAACCAGATGAATCATCCACCATGCGATCGATGTTGGGCAGGGGATATGGATCTTTAGGGCAGCAACGATTAAGATCCACATAATCAGTACACATCCTCCATTTGCCGTTAGCCTTCTGCACCATGACCACATTAGAAAGCCAAGATGAATAGCGTATCTCCCTTATAAAACCTGCCTTCAACAACTCCTCTGTTTGCTCACAAGCCGCCCTCTGCTTCTCCGGTCCCAACCTCCTCTTCTTCTGAGCCACCGGTCTGGTTTCAGGATACACTGCAAGTTTGTGACAACAGAAATCAGGATCCATCCCCGGCATGTCTGCTGCTGTCCATGCGAAAAGGTCTTTGAATTCCTGCAAGAGGGCTAATAAGCGTTGCTCCATAGCAGACTCCAGCTTATCATTGATGTGCGTGACCTTCTCTGGGGAATCTCCCAATATGACATCCCTGGAGCCACCATCAGGTGTGGGCTTAGATGGATTGAGTGGATCAATCTTCAATTCCGCTCTGGGATCTAGGTCAATAAGACTGACAGATCCTGCCGCTGTTCCTCCATCGTTCAACTTCCTCTTCTTGTTAAATGCATCTAACTTAACCATGTTGAGGCTCAGATTATAACAATATCGAGCCATCTCCTGATCTCCGCGGAGTGAGGACACACCATTGTCCTTGTCGATAAATTTGATCAGGAGATGAGGGGTGGATACAATTGCTTCCATAGCGTTCAATGTTGGACGGCCTATGATACCGTTGTACGGGGATTCCACATCAATCACCAGAATTCTTGACTTGACTGTTCTTGCACCGGGCTCCCCTTCAAAAGAAATCAAAGTGTCGAGGTATCCCTTAGTAGGTTGCTTGGCTCCGTTAAACGCTGTGAGTTCTTGTGTGTATGGTTGTAAATCTGCATCACTGAAACCCATTCGTTTGAAACAATTATAAAATATAACATCACAAGAACTTCCCTGATCGACGAGGATCCTCTTGACGTCCTTATTGGCTATGACGGCCACAATCACTACTGCATCATCACCTCCTGGAATTGTTGGGCCAAAGTCATCATCTGTAAACGACACCGTCGGGGCTGTCACCCCGTCCCTGAAAGGGCGGTTATTCCTTGGTTTACCCTGGACTGACAGAATCATCTTATGGTGGTTCTTTCGTGCTGTGATTGATGTTCCTCCTCCCGCGAATCCTCCAGCTATCATCTCAATCACCTCTCGTCTGCCCTGTCTCTGCTGCTGGGGCATATTACTTTGTTGGGCACCTTCAGCAATCACTACCCCTTTCTGCTTCTCAGCCGCAGTGAACTTCCTTACTGGGTTGCGCGTATTATCATCTTCATCATCAGGATCTCTATTCCTTTTCTCCATCCTATGAGGCTCATCCATAGATTTCTCCTTAAACAAATACTGCTTCAACTTTCCTTCTCGAATGAGAGTTTCCACCGTATTCTTTAACGCCTTACACTCATCAGTGTTGTGCCCTGTCTGCTCATGGAAAGTGCAGTATTTACGCGGGTTACCACCCCTCTTGGCTGGGGCTGGCTTCCTTATACCAAAGACGTTCAGAGTTGGCCAACCAACCTCCCTCATGATTTGTGAGTGCCTGGTGTTCAACGGAGCATAGTGATCGAAAGATGATACGCGCCTATCTCGCGGATGCTGACGAGCATTCACAAAGTCTTCTCTAAAGGCATGCTTCTCAGGCCTCGCTCTCTCCTTTTCTCTCCGTGGCTGCTGAGCGGGTACAGAAGGCTTTACTCTTGCTGCAGTTGCCTCTAGATGCATCTCTATGCCCACATATTTGGAAGCTTTCCTTCGAAACTCCTCGAAGGTTGTAGGAGGGCTCTTTGCCAAAGATAGGGCAAAGGCTGAACCTGGCTGAAGAGCTTCCACTACAATATGGAGTTGTATGGCCTCCGTGAGGTTAGGGACCAACGCAGCCTCCTTGTAAAACCTTTTCAGGAACTCCTTAAGAGTCTCAGTTTCTCCCTGTCTTATCTGGGCCAGGGTGTGAGAAGTTCTTGGGATATCCCTGGAGATGACGAAATGGCTTTCGAATGCAGCAGCCATTTCCTCCCAAGAGTCTATAGATCCTGAAGGCAAACTTTTAAACCAACTGAGAGCTTCCTCCGTCAACGTCCTTGGAAACATTCTGCACATGACATCTTCGTCTGCTCCCAGATACATAGCTTCATAAACATAAGCATCCAAATGCTTAGTGGGGTCGGTCTCTCCATTATACTTCCCAATCGACAATGGCTGAGTTGTTTGCAAATGTTTTGGAATGACAATATTCATCAACCTCCTTGAGAAAGGGACACTAAGCTTGTATGTCCCTGAAGTTACCACCGCCTGCTCCCTTCTCCTGATACTAACTCTATCACCAGAGTCCTGCGCCTGCTCCCTCTCTTCATATGTGGGGATCTTCGAATACTGGAGGGTGGTAGATCTATCCCTCGCTGATGCATGGTGAGCATCCTCTGCATGGGATACTACTCTGTCCCCAGCTCCTCCTCTCTCTCGCCTCAGCTCCATTAGCTCCTCCTTCAGTTGCCTGATAACCTCATCGCGAGGGTCAGGTGTCTGCACTTGCACCATCCTCCGGGTTTGAGTTGCAGGAGATTCGAAGACGAGTCTCCTCCCAGCCTGTTGATGGGTCACATCCTCAACGTGACCTTCCACGAAATCTCTCCCGTCACCTTCCATTGTGCCAACCTAACTTCTGCGAAAATGGGAATAACTCTATCGAGTCCCACCGGGCGTGCCAATGAACTGGTCTGGACCGGGGTCTAGGATCCGGTATGGGACCAGCCACAAGGATGCAGGTGTTTTTAGGGTTTACACCCCGGAACTGTGTATGTCCGATGTACTAATCCGGTCTCTCAGTGGGAGAGGCCGGTCTTGTTGTCCTGGAGATCCTTCACACCAACGATTCGCGTTGTAGGAGGGCGAAAGGTGGTGCCACCTGCGAAGATTCTCCGACGCTCAAGTCAGATGAGTGTATGAACTGAATGAATACTCAAGCGTGATAACAGTAAAATGTGAGATAGAATAACGATACCATGCATGTGTGTTGATATGGCTTCTTATAGTTGAACGTAAGAGAAAAAATGATACGTTGGATGCAGGTGGGTCCCTTATCTCTGATTGCGTGTATATTGTGTCAATCAAGGTGGCTCGACTTTCAGAATGTGTCAGGAGGGTAGGTCAATTATCAGAGTACAATCCTCTAGAGAGAGGAGAGGATAATCACCTTTTCCGCATAATCTGCTGACACGCCCCCTTACTTTCTGAAGCCATTGATGTGACGTATTTTGCTACAAACAGTGTCTTCGTTGATAAGTTATCAAAAGGCTCTTCTCTTGCTATGAGGGATAAGCTAACAATTATATAAACATCCTGTATCAATGAACATAGAACCGTTACAGCGAAAATGAATGATTATGTCATGGAGTGAGGGCGGATGACCAGACAACGGATATCCGGTGTGATAACGTTGAACCAAGACACCGGTTTTCCTTATATGAGATCAGACTGACGTCACAAGTATGGGGGCCGGTATCTAGACCGGATCACTTATCAATGGTTTTAAAATATTCTAGATTTGTTAGGACTAAAATGTAAAAAGGTATGAATTAAAATTAAAATGAACTATATTTATATAAAAAAACTTATAAACATATTTTCACAAAAGTTCAATATTATAATCTAATTGCATTTGCTACTAATCCCAAAAGAATTATTATTGCAAAGCTAATAACTATTAAACGTAATTGTGTTGAATATTTAACTATCTACTAGTGCAATTAACTTTTGATTTCTCTAATTCTAAGAATAAATAAAAGTTTTGGAATTTGATGCATAATAGAAAGAAATAATATGATATATAGTGGTCCAAATATTAATGAATTAAAAATAAATTTAATTCTTCCATGTAATTAATATATTATTAATTTGGAATCAATAATATCATAATAGCATTAGTATATTATACTTCTAACATATGATTTTGATAACACATACTTACAAAACCAATTTTTATTAATAAATAATATAAATGATCAATTTTCTATACATAAATATGCAGTATAATTAAATAAATTATATATAATTTAATACTAATAATTATACTTATAAGATGAAATTTCAATAATATTTTTATATCTATTTGATCTGTCCTGAACCGGGGTCAAGAGATCCGGTGTCGGGTCAATCACAAATAATAGGAAGATTACGTCTCTGAAGACCGGTAATATGAGTATCCGGTTTGTATATCCGATGTCTCTGTATGACAAGAGAGCGGATTGGGCGTCCTGGAGGTCCTTCACACCGGCCTAACGCGTTAATGTGGGCGAAAGGTGGTGTCACCTGCGAAGATTCTCCGACGCTCAAGTCAGTGATAATATTCAGAGAGTAATTGTAAGTTGATAGAGTCAAAAGATCCCTCCCTCATTGATGAAGAGAGTTCATATACCTGATTGGCTCGATATCCGAGGATTCGTTAGTGGGGAACCACTAACCTCCAATAACACTTTAAATTATTATTTTATTGCGCACTTACCAGTATGATTGGGTCAAGTGGCCATTTTATATTGAGCGTAGGGAGTATAGGTTAGAATTAAGGGACAAATTGACCATTCCCGTGAGCAGATTTTGGCTCGTAGTGCAGGGAATTATTGATCGGTCCCTGTAGCAATGCCTTTTGTCTTCTGCATAGTGACGTGTGTGTTATCTGGTGTCATGGTGTTATCCTAGACGACCGGTATAGGGAGAGCGCCTGATACGGAATTAGAGTCCGGATGTATACCGATGACACCGGTTGCACGTTGGCTAATTGACAAAGACGTTGAAATATGTCTTGTAGATCGGATACCGGTATCAAGACCGGATCACTATTAAATTCTAAATCATAAATAGCAAAGGAAATTTTTAAATATATATGCCATACATAAATTAACTTGTTAAAATTATTAGGTAAAATTTGATTGCTAATTTAACATATTAATTTACATACAATTTAGAGTCATATGATTATTTTTTATTTTAATTAGTTAATATATGTTATTTAAAAGTTTAAATTACTACATTAATGATTATTAATTATTGATGTTCAGTCATCTAAAACTATAATACATATTTTTATTTCTCAATATTTAAGATTTTTTTCCTTTCTCCAATTTCAAACATAATGTGTAGTGTTTTCTCACTTCAATTATGCCTATGCATTGCAGGCAGGGTTTGTTTTATATTTATATATATTTAAAAGGAATTTGAAAAATATATAAAAATGATTTGAATTTTGATGTGTACTATTCAAAGATTAAATTAAAGATATACTTATGTTAAATATAATTGGCAAATTGTTATTAACATTTTATGTATATATATTGATCAAATTTATTTTTAAAAGAAAACTAGTTTTGTTTGTATAATTAAGATTAACTATATTTTAGTTATGCATAGATTGGAATTTGATGTGTAAGGCAACTAGACTTTGGTAATTGTGTATAATGTGAACTATGACATGGCTACATATGAATTTGGTTAATATGGTGGTAAAATAACTTGTGATGGTTGTGTATGAATTTGGAATGGATATATTGGCACGGGGTCGCAAGGTCCTTGGTGCCAAACTTTTCAATTGGAATTCCATGTGCCATGTAAATGATAAATTTGAACTTGAACTTTTGACACGCTTGAGTTCTAATTGGAATGGTATTTTGAGGCGAGACTTGGATCAATAGCTCAATAATAAGATGTAGCTAATGCACGTAAAATTTGGCGAGAATCAGATAACGTTTGAATAAGTTTTTGGGTTTGTGTAAATTAGGTTTGCCGCATAATTTACGTGTATTTCTCGATTTATAATTACTGTAACTAATGTTGATATAGTTAACTTCATGTATAATTTTATATTTATAATTACATTCACCAAGGATAATAAGTCTAGTATATATTCCAATTTTAATGGAAGAGTAGGTTAGTTACTTTTTTTAATGGATGAGTGAGTAGACAAGTTTTTGGTAGGATTCTATTGAGGTTTGAGATTCCCTTATAAATACTGAATGAGGGAATCTTGAGAATGGCTAGTTTGGTCACTGCTAAAATTAAGAGAAAGTTGAGTCACCATTAAAGAACCTTAAATAGTAAGTTATTTTTCTTCTCTTTTACTTTTGTTTTTTTTTCTTCTATTTTTTGTTGTTTGTTTTGCTTATTTCATTTTGTTTTGTTGTTTTTGTTTTATTGCTTTCTCTTTTATCTCAAACAGTCACACTACTATCCAAACAACCCAACCACCCTTTTCACCACTATCCAAATAACCTCTCCACTATCATTACCAACTTCAACCCACCACTACCACCACCACCACCATAAACCCATGACCTCACCATTATCCACCACCCACAAACACTAATTTTATCACTTTCACCACCACATGACCACCACTCTTTAACCCTCATTTTCACCATCCACCACCATCCTTACAGCCGCCTAACCACCTTCACCCCATCAAACCACCATTACCTACCTAAACAACAACCACAACCCATGGCCAACCACACTAAAACCACTTTTCACTCCCAAACCCATCACCAAATCATAATCACCAACACCTAAGCCCCCCACCACTAAACCCAACTTGTGACATCCCGGCGCTGTTGAGGGCGGGGAGT